>CM060101.1:5346383-6546383 GCA_030522485.1 Stenchaetothrips biformis
GCAGGGGCCATGCTAATCTTCTCTGTATCGTTCCAATTTTAGTATATGTACCGCCGAAGCGAGTACAAGGGACGGGCGCGCGGCGCACTGTATATGTACCGCTGATCGCGCGCTCACGTCGTTCGCGGCTCACGCACCCTCTGGCGGTCTAACAGCGGCTGCCTTTTGCACCCTGCCGACCCGGCTGCGGTACAGGCCGACGGCAACAGTCGCTTACGATGAGTGAGTCCAAGGCTGGTCATGGACCACTGCTGTTACGGCTCGGAACGAGTCTGGAAAGGACGCGTCTCGCCCCCGTTTTCGGACGGTGGAGCCACCTAGCGGCAGTGCCGAGAATGTGAGCCTTGAGCTCCTCCCGAGTGCGCACACACGCAAATGGTCTGTCCATCCGAATTTCGTGCGACCATGCCGCAACCACCTGTCTGTGCAAATTTATGTTTTTTTATCTTATTTATATTTAATCATTTATTTAATTTATTTATGTATTTATTTATTTTTGTCCGACCACCCTACTCATTTTGTCCGACCCATCTAAAGGCAGCACGACCTTGCACGGAAGGACAGCGTCACTCGAGTAACTTTTGTCAGAATGTCAGCACATGTCTGGAATCCCGATGAAAATTTGCGCACCTCTGAAAGCTGAAAACTATTCTGACATTCAGCAGAACTCAGGCCATCAATATCAGAATACGTTTCCAGATCTCAGCTCTCAGAGGTGCACGAATTTTGATCAGGATTTCAGACATGTTTTTGACATTCTGAAGAAGGAAAAAAAATCAAAAAAATCTCGAGCGGTCCTGGTTGTCATACGAACCAAATTTGTGAAATAAGGGGATTTGTTCCGCCTACCCTTGTACCGGGAAACCGAAGCGTCCCGCCTACGGTTTGAAACCCGGCGCCCCCTGCAGCTAGGCAGCCCACCTTTGTACAAAAAAGACGGTCGGACAATACACACAAAAAAAAAAAAAAAAAAAAAAAAAAAAAATTATAATTTAAAAAAGTAATAATTTTTTTAAAAAAAAAAAATAAAAAAAAAAATGCGCGGATGGGCGGCGGGCCCGGTTGTTTAAAATTCGGTCAGACAAAACCATGTACTTCGGGGAAACGAGGCGTGTGACAGGGTGCAAAATGGGCAACATCACGATCCTGCCAGGATTCGAACCTGAATCTTCTGATCCGTAGTGGACGCGTTATCCGTTGCGCCACAGGACCGTCGTAGGGGACGCTCGCATGTGCACTGATAAGAGTGTTAGCCCAGAGGGGAACGGCTACGTCGTCCTCAGCACACAAGGGAAGGGGGAATAACTGTTGTTTATCAATAATACAGATGTTTGCCAGTGATGCTAAAAGTCGTCAGCATCCCAGAATGTCTTCGACAGTGGCCACGGGTGAACGAGGTGAGAGACACGCTGGGCATGGCAGCGCAGTGTGGTCGCAATAGAAGAGCAACGTCGTCCCCGCCCACATGCGAGGGGGTGTAGCTCAGATGGTAGAGCGCTCGCTTAGCATGCGAGAAGTACGGGGATCGATACCCCGCACCTCCACTTTTCGTCCGTCTGTCTCCCATCTGCCAAGTAGATGGTGATGCGCCACGGGACGGCACCTCCCAGGCCGCATCTTCGGTAGTATAGTGGTCAGTATCCGCCTGTCACGCGGGGAGACCGGGGTTCGTTTCCCCGCCGGAGAGTCTCTTTTGTGTCAGTCCGAATAGTGGTGCTCGTTGGACGGACGCAAAAAGAAGGGTCCGTCCGGGAATTTGAACCGGACCTCTCGCACCCTAAGCGAGAATCATACCCCTAGACCAACGGACCTCGATGTGCTACGGTCACGACAAATAACTAGGGGCAATACGGTGTTGCTTTCTTGGTCGGGGCCACAAAATGAGAGATCGTGCCTCCAGAGAGAATCGAACTCTCGACCCCCAGTTTACTAGACTGGTGCTCTAACCACTGAGCTATGGAGGCGACATGGCGGGGGGGCTCGAGGCTACCTCAAATAAAGGCGCGTCTGGCCGTTCGGTTATGAGATCGTGCGAGACGTTAAAAGGACAGGTCCCACCGAGATTTGAACTCGGATCGCAGGATTCAGAGTCCTGAGTGCTAACCATTACACCATGGGGCCGCATGAGCTTATCGGCCTCGCTCGCCGCTTGACGTGCTGCTGCACCGGTGAGGCGAGAGGAAACAAAAGAATAAACGTTATGAGAACAAAATGGAACGGGACGACGAGGATGAGATTCGAACTCACGCGGGCAGAGCCCATTGGATTAGCAGTCCAACGCCTTAACCACTCGGCCACCTCGTCGCATGGTGAAGAAGGTCTTCGCTGAATGCTACTGAAGGAGCGAATGCGTGGGAATCGCTGCATGAGAGAGCTGGGGCAAAAGAATTCCGGTACCGGGAATCGAACCCGAGCCTCCTGGGTGAGAGCCAGGTATCCTAGCCACTAGACCATACCGGACTGTGCTGTTGTTGTGACTGGCAGACACAAGACACGGTGCGAGGTGGGCGGCAGAAAGATAGTGTGAAAAGAGAACGCCCAACGTGGGGCTCGAACCCACGACCCTGGGATTAAGAGTCCCATGCTCTACCGACTTTTTTTTTTTTAAAAAAACTTTTATTGGCCATAACAATAACAGGGTAATAAAATATTGAAAAATAGAACAATATGACACAATAAATAATTGAAAAACAAACAGGGTAACAAGATGAGCTAGCCGGGCTTATATGACTGTGTGGTCCGCGAAGCCACAATAAGAGCAGCGGCACGCTGAGAGTATGACGGCTATTGGGAGGCTCATCGGCGAGGCCCCTCGTAGGTAGGCAACGAGAAAACGCCCGAGTGTGGAGCGCAGACGTGTGGCCTACGTTGACAGGCGGCTGGTGGCCGATGAGAAGCGTAGCTCCGATGCGGAATACACTCCGGCCGTGGCGAACAGGTGAAGTGAGGTGGAGTGTAGGTGCAAAACCTGTGAAACCGTGGAATTCAAGTATTACTTGCCCGAAAGCCGAACGCTTCTATACCTCTGTCAGCATTTGCACGTAGAAAAAAGACGGCTTGGAGGTGCGGGGGATCGAACCCCGTGCCTCTCACATGCAAAGCGAGCGCTCTACCATTTGAGCTACACCCCCGTACGCCAAGATTGAACGGCCATTCACTGGGGAATGGGGTTGCAGGAGCGCAGGTCGATACCTCCTACCAAAAGACACGTACTTTGGGCACGCTTCTCGAAACTCGCGTTCTTTCGGCAGCTTGTGCAACAGACGCGCACTTTCCCGATTTCTTGGAAAGAAAAAAAAAAAAAAAGCACGCAGTTTCCCCTTTTATGTCCTCGCAGGTACGGAAACGCATTGGTTTTTTTTTTTTTTTAAAAAAAAGCAATATATTTCAAAATATTTAACAGAGCATTAACAAGAAATAAATAAATTATGTTTCATCGTTGCGTTGCTGCCTCTTCACATTCTTAAACAATTACTCGGGGACGGCGCCACACGATGTTTCTCTGCTCCAGGACCGCGGCGGCGTCGGAGAGCCTGTTTCAGCCAGTTCAGCTCCCCGTGCCTTGCTCCAGCCTGAAACAGAGAAAGCATCATGTGAGCGCAAAAATGATTGAAAATAAAATTTCTACTTTTTAAACAACTGTTGGGTCAGTGACGTGCACGAACTTAGTCAACATGTCAGGTGACGGCGTGACGACAAAAGGACACGCAGTCGTAGGACTCGAACCTACGCTCCAGAGGGAAACTGATTTTCTAGTCAGTCGCCTTAACCACTCGGCCACGACTGCCGGGATGTGACGCGATGATGCTGCAAGCGATAGCCATGTTTCTACATAGGTGACAGCTGGCATTGCGGCATCGGCTTTCTCGTTGATGAGTCAGCGCTCTGCGGCCGGGGCTCAGCATGTGTACGGGTCAGCCGTGATCGTATAGTGGTTAGTACCTCGCGTTGTGGCCGCGATAACCCAGGTTCGAATCCTGGTCACGGCAGACGACACATTTTGCCAAGCGGTTGAGTTTTTGTTGTTTATCAACACTGCTGACACAAGTGTGTACTATGCATGCTTCAGGTTGCAACATGCGTGCATGTACACGCCACCTGGAGCATACCTGGCATGTGCCCTCCACGCTGGAGCACCCCTGCCAAGTCCACGCCACGCTGGAGCAAGCTTGTTTAAGTACGCGCCAGGTGGCGCATTCCTGCACTCACACTGTTGCTGAAGTTCCCTACCTTTTGCATGCAAAGCAGAGCAACAGTGTACATGCTGGTGTACGCAACCTGGCGTATGCATTAGCAAGCGTGCACGTTAAAAGTCTTACAGTGACATTTCAGCTATGTTACGAAGGAAATGGAGCAAACATAATACGGAGGTGTTTCTCTCCATAATACGAATCTTTTACGGATTTTTCACTGTAACATACAAAGAAAAACCTTCATAATACGAAGAAAGAGTACGTTCGTATTATAAACGAGGAAAATGGCACCTTCATAATACAAACGTACTCTTTCTTCATATTATAAAGGTTTTTTCTTTTATGTTACAGTGAAAATCGTAAAAAAAACTCGTATTATGGAGAGAAACACCTCCGTATTACGTTTGCTCCATTTCCTTCGTAACATAGCTAAAATGTCACTGTAAGACTCTTACTGTGTGCTCCAACGTAGCGTGCACGTGGCAACAGAGTCGTTGGCGTTATTTTTTTAAAGTAAACGCGTTACCGCTACTTTGGGTTTGAGTAACAATAACGTCATTGCGTTACCGATTTTTGAAAACGTAACGCGTTACCGTTACCGGCGAATCAGTTACGGCAATACCGTTACTTATATTAAAGAAACGTCAAGACAAACACACCACATCGGCTTGAAAGTGTGAGTGAGTACATGAGGTTAATTTAACCACCAGACAACAGTAGTATAACAGGGCCTGAGTTGCAAACAATAGGGTACTTCGGAGAAGAACTGGGACGGAAGTTGAGAAGAAATCAAGAAGATCAAAACCCGGACTTGTATGAGTTATAGCTCTGCGGAAGCGGCAGAACGGCGACGCAGACGCTCATTCTCACAAAATTCGCATACTTTGTTACTCTTGATTTTCTTCTCAACTTCCGGTCCAGCTCTTCTCCGAAGTACCCTATTAAGTCCGCGCGAACAATACTGTTCGCGTAAACAATTTTGCTCGCACGAACAATAATGTTCACGCGAACAGAATTTTCACGCGAACAAAGTTGTTCACGCGAACAGTATGTTTACGCTAACAGTATTGCTCACGCGAACAGAATTATTCACGTGAACAAAATTGTTTGCAACTCAGGCCCTGTTATATACTACTAACAACAACGCGGCAAGCTACGGGAGATGGCGGAAGAAATGTGCGGCAAATAAGTCAATTCACAAAAACCGGGAGACGCAGAGGAGGCAGTATGGTTCCTGTTTTTGTCGCGGTAACGGTGAGGCCGTAACCGCGTTACGCCCTTGCCGGAATGTGAAAAGAAAAGGAAGACTGCCGAAACCCGGGATTGAACCGGGGACATTTAGATCTTCAGTCTAACGCTCTCCCAACTGAGCTATTTCGGCCGATGGAGAGGGGTGCGACATGGCAGCCCGATAACGTGGCGCTCGGCCCGTCCCATCTCATCGGACTATATGGTCTCCCTTGTACCCGGCCCCTCCATCTGGCCCATTAGCTCAGTTCGGCTCCGGCTCCGGTTGGGGTCGGACGGGTTACTAGCCAGGTGTAAGGCTGCTGCCGATAAGCCCCGCTAGACCAATTTGAGTTCGAGAGCGCTTGCTGTGCCGCTGCCTGAGGTTTTTTGTGATATGATTGTGTGAAATCTGTGCCAATTCTCTGGACTTTTACGAGTGCACCACCGACGGCGCGCCGGCCGGCCGCCGGCCGGCCAAGCAGTCTTCTGTGTTTGTTGTTGTTTTGGAGTGCGCCGCGCCATGGCCATGCCCAGCGGCGCGGGCGGCCGGAAAGCCACGGTGAGCTTTGTGTTTGACGGGCCTAGAAAAGTGAGTGGACTGGAGTTCTGGGAGTTTGTGCAACAAGAATGGGACTTGAAGATCAGCGAGCTGAGGACGGTGCAGGCGGCGACGGGCGGCAAGAAGGTCAACGTCGTGTTCCTGGAGGGAGCGCGCGCGGAGAGTGTGGCGGCGAAGGGAATGACTATGTTCAGGTACCGTGACGGGCTGCTGTGCAAGGTGACCTTGCAAGGGCCGGGGCCAGGATGCAAGATTCTGCGAGTGGTGGACTTGGAGCCCGAGGTGTCGGACGAGGACGTGTGTTTGGCCCTAGGACAGTACGGGAGGATCGTCGGGCTGCGTGCGGAACGCCACCCGCGAGGCTCTGTTTACGAGGGACTCGAGACCGGGACGAGGCTGGTGAAGATGGAGCTGCAGCGGGACGTGCCGAGCTACGTCACGGCCGGGGGCCACGAGGCGAAGGTGTTCTATGCGGGCCAAACGCCCACCTGTCAAATCTGTGGTAAAACAGGTCATATCCGAGTCTCATGTCCCGAAAGGAGAAGGCCAGCGTCCTGGGCGCAGAGGGTGACGGGCAGGAAGGACTCCGTGGTGCTGGATGACGACAGCATCAACATGACCGACACCTCCTCCCGCCCGGCCAGCCCGGCGCACCGCACCGTGTCGATGCCCGACCTGCGCAGTGACGTCACCGGCCAGCAGACGACGGACGACGACCAGCACGGGGTAGCGACGCCAGCGAAGCAGCAGCACGGGGTAGCGACGCCAGCGGAGCAGCAGCACACGGCAGCGGACCCGGCGGCCGGAGTATCGCCGAGCGCTGAGACGGAGACAGTATACGATGCCTCAGAGGTTAACAACCCGACCGACGACCTTGCTTTCTGTGACCGGTATGATTCTTTTGATTCCTTTGCAGTGCCGCGCTCGCCACGCCCCGTCCGGACAGAGAGTCAGAAGGACTCGCTCGAAGCCCTCCTGGCCGGACTGCCAGTGGGCAACACCTTCGACGCACTTCGAACGCGGACAGTCAGCAACGCAAGCGAGCCTTCGGATGCACCCAAATCGGTAGCGAGTGGGGACGAGGGCGTGGACGGAGCGGGAAGAGCGGCCAGGTCACTCAGAGACCGCAAGGTAAGGACCTCCAGCACGAGCAGCACGAGCAGCATGAGCAACGCCCTGAGGAACTTCAAGGCCTTGGCCGCCAACCCACACGCCTCGGAGACGTCCCTCAAGCGGGCTGCGTCCAAGGCAGTGCAGTCGTCCAAGGTCAAGAAGCACGCCACCTCCAAGCCGCCATCAAAATGAAGCTCATGTCAATGAACACCTGTGCCGTGTCGGCCGCGCACAAGCTCGCCGCACTTGAATTTCTGGTCCGCAAGCACTCACCACATGTTGTTTTCCTGCAGGAAGTCTCATCCCCAGAGTTTCAGTTTCACGGCTACGAGGAGGCGGTGAACGTCGGCACGGCGGGCCGAGGCACGGCGATCCTGTGGCGGAAGGACGTGAAGCTGCACAGCATCCTCAAGCTCCCCAACGGCCGGGCCATGAGCGCGCGAGTCGGTGACGTCACACTCACCAATACTTATGCACCAGCAGGTCGCAGGGTCGGAGGGAGCGGCGGAAGTTCTTCACGGAGGACCTGCCGCTGGTCCTGCTGACGCCAACGACAGATGATCATCGGCGGGGACTTCAACGCTGTGATCGACAAGGCCGACACAACGGGCGTGGCGACGCCCTGCACCGTCCTCGGCACCATGGTGACGTCACTGCGGCTCCGGGACGCGTGGAAGGTCCTCCGCCCAGGCGAGCCAGGACACACCTTCAGCTCGGCCGTCTGCTCGTCTCGGCTCGACCGGTGGTATGTCAGCGACGCCGTCAACCTGATCTCTGTTCAGCTACATGCAGTGCCAGTGTCGGATCACGCCGCCGTGCTTCTGGAGGCTGGCTGGGTAGGCAACCCAACCGACGCCGGAGGGGAAGCCTACGCTGCAGGCGGCCGCCGCACGCTCTGGAAGCTAGACCCCGCGCTGCTGCAGAGACCGGCCTTCCTTCCGCGCTTCAAGCAGTTCTGGGCGAGGTGGCAGACCAAGGCCAAGGACTTCGAGGACCTCGTCGCGTGGTGGGAGCAGGGCAAGATTCAGACTCGCTCGCTCTGCGCCGCGCTCTCCAGGGAGTACAGGAACGAGGACAGGTCTCTCTTGGACTTCTTCTCAGGCTGCCTGGACGAGCTGGTTGCCCGGCGGGCCGCGGACCCTTCCGTGGAGCCCCGCATCGCCGCCATGAAGGAGGACATCATGAAGCTGCTGGCGCGCCGCCTCCCAGGACTCGCCGCCCGCGCCAAGGCCCAGGAGGTCACCGGCGAGGTGCCGGGGATGCACCACGTCGCCGCCGCCATCCGCCGCAAGGCCGCCACCAAGGTCGAGCAGCTCAAGGACGACGCCGGCAACGTGGTCCGCGGCCAGCACGACCTGGAGCAACATGCGATGCAGCACTTTTCCGCCATCCTGGGGCCGCCGCCGTCTGCGCCGCCCGCGCCGCCGCGTCTGCTCCTGGACGTGGCCGACAAGGTAATCACCGTGGAGGACAACGAGGCCCTGATTCGGGACATCACCGAGGAGGAGCTCCTGCAAGCCCTCAAGCTGTCACCGCGCGGCCGCAGCCCTGGGGACGACGGGCTGACAGCGGAACTCTACCTGGCGGTATGGGAGGTCGTCAAGGTCGACTTCTTGGCGGTGGCAACGAGATGCTGCGGCGCCGGCGCGTCGCACCCAGCCACACCGCGGGGTCATGACCCTGGTCCCGAAGGCCGACACCGTATCCAGGATCAGCGACCTGCGGCCAGTCACCCTGCTCAACGTGGACGGCAAGGTCTTCTCCAGGGTGCTCGCGCGCCGCCTCGACGCCGTCCAGGGCAAGGTGCTGGACGGGATGCAGGTGCGCGGCGGCCACCCGCGCAACATGCACGGGGCGCTCCTGGACCTGCGCGATGCGGTAAACATCGTGGACGTGACCAACAAACAACGTGGCACCAAGGTGGGGGCCTGCATGGTGTCCGTCGACTTCGCCGGCGCCTTCAACAGCCTGCTCCACGAGTACCTGTGGGAGGTCCTGCGCAGGTACGGCCTGGGCGACGGCTTCATCGCGCTGCTCCAAAGCATGTACGCCGACGCCTCCACCGTCATCCGGATCAACGGCGCGCTGGGCCCGATCATCCGGCTCGGCCGCGGGGTGCGGCAGGGTTGCCCACTGTCCATGCTCTTGTTCAACGTCGCTATCTCGCCGCTAATGAAGTTTCTTGACAGGAGGTTGGGGGGCGTCGAGCTGCCCGACGTCACAGGCGCTGGCGTCACCATCAAGCTAGCCGCAACCTCCTACGTCGACGACGCCACGGTGGTGCTGGGGAAGCCCGACGAGGTGCCCATCCTGGTGGACGCCCTGGACGGCTTCGGCGCGGAGTCGGGGCTCCTCATCAACGTGGCCAAGACCAAGGCGCTGCCGCTCGGCTCCTGGAGCACGCCGCTTCCTTCCCCTGTGCAGAGAGCGTCAAGGTCTTGGGGATCTTGTTCAGCAAGACGACGGCGAGCATGGTGGCGGCCAACTGGCCGGCGCGGCTGCAGGCGCTGCGGAGGGCGCTGCTGGACGCGAGGCTGCGAGCGCTCAACCTGCTGCAGCGCGTACACTACGCCAACACTTACGCCCTGCCGCTGATGTGGCACTGCGCACAGGTGCTTCCGATGCCCGCTGGCGTCGGCAAGGACGCCAGGAAGGCCCTGTCCCGCTTCCTGTGGGCCGGGGAGCCGCTTCGGGTCCCGCTGGACGTGCTCGTCCTGCCACCGAGCCGGGGCGGCCTGGGGCTCCACGACCCCATCACCAAGGCGAGGGTCATGTTTGCGGCGAGGTGGCTCACTGCTTCCAGGGCCTCCAGCAGCACGCTGTCGGCGGGCTGGCTCGCGGTACTCCACAGGCTGTACCCAGACGTCACCAAGGTACCCGCGGCGGCGAGGTACTTCAAGGCCTTCAGGACGACGTGCGACGAGGCTGGGGCCCCCGATGGCGTCCACGGCCAAGCCCTGAACCGCGCCATGCTCAACGCCATGGTGGCCACCAGCACGGCAGAGTCTAGGGTGCAGCGCAGGACGCCGACGGCGGACTGGCCCACCATCTGGAGCCGCGTCCACTCCAAGACTCTCCCACTGCGCGCCAGGTCGGCGTGGTACCGGGCCGTCCACGACGTCCTGCCCGTCAACGCCAGACTCAAGGCCACCAAGCAGAGCGACGACGACACCTGCAGGGCGTGCGGCGGGGTCGACACAGTGCTGCACCGGCTCACCAGCTGCCAGCCGGCCTCCAGGGCCATCTGGGCGTGGACAGCGCAGCAGCTGTCCGACGTCACCGGAGTCGCTGCCGACGCCATCCCACCCGAGGTCCTGACGCTCCCGGACATCGCCGCGCAGCCCGGGCCGGCCACGAGGGCCGTCGTCACGATCCTGGGGACGGCCGCCGAGTACCTCGTCGAGCACAGGGTCCATGACGTCGACCAGCTCCGCGCCGCCGTCGCCAGCCGCCGAGAGTCGGGTGACGTCACGCCAAGCAGGCAGCAGACGACGTCCGCCGCCGCTCAGCACCGAGCGCCGAACGGGGTATCGCCGACGCAGCCCGCACGGCGCGGGGTATCGCCGACGCAGACCGCACGGCGCGGGGTATCGCCGACGCAGCCCGCACGGCGCGGGGTACCGCCGACGCAGACCGCACGGCGCGGGCATCGCCAGGCCACAGACTGCCCAGCGCGGCCGCACCGCGGCCGGAGTAGCGCCGGAGGCAAGGAGCAGCGACAACTACTGCTAAGAACTCTGTAACTGTGATCTGAGGGAAATAAAAAGACGTGATGTGGTGCAATGCAATGAGACAAATGTGATGTAATGTGATATAATGTAACGTGATGTCTGTAATCGTGATCTGAAGTGAAATAAAAAATGTGATGTAATATAATGCAAGGTTATGTAACAAAATGTGATGCTTTGTGATACTAGGTGGTCAAACTAGGCTAACTCTTTATCATCTAAGTGCATATAATCATAGCTGGAGCTCTCACGTTTATACTAATGTTATGTTGGGTACTTGTTTTGTTTGATATTTTATTATTGTTGTAACTGTTATAAAGCCCAATAAATGGTTTAAAAAAAAAAAAAAGTTGGTTAGAGCGTCGTGCTAATAACGCGAAGGTCGTGGGTTCGATCCCCCCATGGGCCATCGTCATCTCTTTTGCTCGGCGTCATAAAATACCACGCATTCGAAAGCAACCAAAAGAGAGGCCGCCTCCCCGGCGGGGAATCGAACCCCGGTCTCCCGCGTGACAGGCGGGGATACTGACCACTATACTACCGAGGACGTACATCAGCCCGACCGCCAAAGATGCCAAAGTGCATAAGTGCACTTTCGCACTTTCCGCACTTAACGCTCTTTACGCTCTACCCCTTCGGGGGCCCTTCCCCGAATTTTTTGTCTGTTACTTCCTACGCACACGGTGCACGCATCGAGAGAGCCGTTTCTTTGTCGGTTCTTGGCGCCCTCTGTCTCCCACGCAATGGCTGGAGCTTCGAAGCCTGCTGCCATGGGTGCCGCCAGGTCATTTTTTTTTTTCCTTTGGAGCAATCTTTTTTTTTTGGTTGAGTTGGAACAGCAGCTTTTATGGCCGAGGGTCCCGAAGTTATGCATTTTATTTATTTACGTTCGTGCCGTAGCCCGCGCGGAGCTGTTTGTACGCCTTTGCTGCACGGAGTTCCTGGAACCTGCACGAGGGCGCGCTGCCCACGCAGAGCGGCGTGCCGCACAGTGGGCCAGAAGACCGACGCGGACGCTCAAACTCTAATCGCGTGTCGAGCTCCAGCGGCATAACCTGACTGGGTCTTACGCCGCTACCACTGGTTTTCTGGCCCACTGTGCGCTGCCGCCTATGCGCGCCTAGCGTGTTACGAGTGCAGTGTTTCCCATGAACCTGAGGCACTTTGATCCTCATACTGACACTCTCTGATGAATCAACAGTGTACTCAGTCAGTACACTTTTTTGGGCGTGTATTCATGAGTACACTGCCACGAGAGTGAACTCAGGTGAGTACACACCTACAGCTGCGTATACTCCCGGGCGTGCTTACGTGCGCACTCATCGGAGCACACTCTCGTTGGAGTGTGCTTGTGAGCACACGCTGAACAGAATACACTGATTACACGCTTGAGTTTGCAGAGCTGGCGCGCGAGTGTCGACATGAGTGGGCCCGGAGGGGATGCCGGCTCTGACAACCCCTCTGCCGGCTCATGGCTTGTCCGTTCTCTGGATTGCCACAAAGTTCGTGGTGATCCGACAATAAGCCAGGGAAATCCGTACTTTATCCAGCTTTAACCCACTGGTATTTGACGGTTATTCTGGATTCAATTTTTTTTTTATCCAGATGTTGTTTGTGGGCAATTTGGATAGTCTGTCGTTTGGCTGACATGAAATCAACCTGCCGTCTTTCACTCGAAGATCGCACAGTGCTCGTTTGGAGTGCTTCTAGTGTCGAGGCTTCGCGCCCAGCTGAGGGGGCCAACTCACCGGTAACCATAATCGACTAGTCATATATGGTAATCCATGCCGTAATCACATAGTCCTTGATCAAATTTCAGTCTTTTTTTCATGTTTATGAAAAAAAAAAAAAAAAAAATTACGCGGAATTCCCTGTAATATTCCTATCATCCCGTAATCTTGTGTACACCTGAAGTGCAGTTGGCGGCCCCTCGCGCAGATGCTCCTCGCCGCGCGTAGATACACCGTGCGCACTGCCCGGAGCAGCCAGGCCCGAGCCCAGACCTGCAGCCGCTGCTGGCTGCCCGCGTGCGCCAGCTCGCGTTCTGTACCCCCTGAGGGCGTAGCGCACGGTGCGTCCTGGGTTCACCGGCCCTTCGAGTGGGGCTGGACGGCCAGCACGCCGGCCGCCGAGCTGACAAGGTGAGGCGCGAGGGACGCGCCCTGAGCGACGGGACCTTAGGGATCACGAGTTGCGGCACGGACCAGCGGTGTCCGTGCGGGTGGCTCCAGCGCTGCGGCGGACACTGCATGCAGCTCGGCTGCAGCGCTGCCAGTGGCATCGTTAGACGAGGGGTACAGTGTCTGGCTCACACGCTACAGGCATGGGTACGAATCCGCTCCTGTTTTTTTTTTATCAGTTGCGTTAGTCGGTATCTGCCGCGTGTAGCGTAACATCTGTCGCCACTAGGTTGCGTTAGGGTGGGTGGGAACCCATTGGGACCCCTCCGACGCCTCACCCCTGATTATTAATGCGATGTTACTACACTGTACCAAAAGGAATGTGAAATCGACGAATTTGTCTTAGTTGATTTTACTAAATATATAGTTTAGTCGATTTGACAAAGATTTAGTAGATGGGCCAATTTCTCATACTGTCACGTCAGCCTGCATCTGACATCACTAACTATTTCCAATAATTCTCAAATCAGCCCATATTGACTTACAATATGTACTCAGTGTGATGTAAAATTTCTCGGAGAAATTCATTCTATTATTACTTTATGAAAAAGATTAAGGATTGCTCAGATAAAGCGGATTCTGTTTACGCTACGACTCAGCTCAGCCCACCTCACATTTCTCGTATGTTGAATTCAATGAACTTCGGCATGTTGCATTGACGGGCATTTCAGATTGACAGATCAACCTTTTCACTTGATATTTTTACTACGTGCGTGAGAGAAAGTCAGCACAACCGTACGATCTGTCATACCTTGGAGAATAGGGTTATGTTGGACGGAATCCTCCCGTTTCTCGGCCGATTTATCGCTTCAGCTGACTTTCTTTCACAAAAGGGGTTATAAATTAACGAAAATTGAGTGACTTGTCGATTGGATAACCCATCCAATACCGTTTGACAGTTTATTTGCAAGAACATGTAGGCAGATAACTTGGACCGGCGTCGTCACCTGAATATAATCCGCCGGTATCTCTGCAATCCTAAATCTTTTGGAAAAGTAAATTCCATCATGGGAATGTCCGAGAAATTTTATGTCGGTTTGCTGATATCGTTATTTGATCTGTTGTGGCTTGATTTTTTTCCGCACCATAAAGTGGCGAAACAGCGTTTCCTGGTGTTATGAAAACTAGTTAGGTTAGCCTCTCTGCGTATTTGATTTCAAACAAGCCGTCACATGACTTAAAAGAGCCAATCAGGAACAACCTTGGCCTTCGTAATGTCAATATAACGATTGCATCTTCGAATCGACTAAAACTAAGAAAACGTCATCAACCCGCCGGAGGCGATGACGTCTAAGGCGTGTGACGTAATAGTCAGCGACCAAGAGAGGTCGACGAAATCTCTGCGTCGAAAATCCGACGAAACTTTTGTCAAAATGACCAACATTTAGTGGATTGAAACGTGAAAACGCGGACAAACACTGTAAAAAAAATAAATAAAAAAAAAATCGTGTTGTGGGTAGTGAAACGCCCCTTCCAGCGCCCACCAGACGGGTACAGCGAGGACCGTTGGCTTTTAAATGTGTATGTCCAGTGGGGTGGAAATATTTGTGTGCCAGTGGTTATAACTGGAGTCACCACGAGACCAACCAATAAATTTTCTCTTTGGTCTAGAAACCAGTTAACATCAACCCATCAACAATACTTTTCATGTTTGGGTATGGGGATGGTTTTCACTTGACCGTGGGTTGATATTTTGTGTGTATGGTTGGAAGCAACATCTCATCTTTACCACAGATGCAAAATCCAGTACTTGGCCCAAAATAATGCCTCGTTTTGACCACAGCAGTTAATTTATGAATGTGGTTGCAAACAGGATCTCAACATGCTCTGCAAACTCAACAGTGTACTCAGTACACTCTGTTCAGCGTGTACTCACAAGCACACTCTCATCAGAGTGTACTCATCTGAGCACCCTCTCATCACAGTGTACTCATCTGAGCACCCTCTCATCACAGTGTACTCAGATGAGCACACTCCAACGAGAGTGTACTCAGATAAGTACACTCTGATGAGAGTGTGCTCAGATGAGTACACACCTTAGCACGCCTGGCATTATATGCAGCTGTAGGTGTGTACTCATCTGAGTACACTCTCGTTGGAGTGTGCTCATCTGAGTACACTGTAATGAGAGTGTGAGAGTGTGCTTGTGAGTACACGCTGAACAGAGTGTACTGAGTACACTGTTGAGTTTGCAGAGTGACCACAACTGTCAATTCCACTGCTTGGGCTGAAATGTCACCTTGTATTGACCACACTGTTAATTTATGGAAAAGGCTTAAAGAGGGACCTCAACTTGACCACAGCAGTGACATAACGTGCTAGAATTAATCGATCACTTTGATTCGACCACACACCAAGTTTCTAGTTTGTGGTTTAAAAAGTTGATCAGCAACAACCACACCAGTGAAATAGCGTAACTTGGGTAATTATGAGCAAGCGAAACTGTCACAGAAATATATATTTTGGAAACAAACTTTCATATGCAAAGAACATTAAGAATTCATTCATCACAAAAATACGGGTACATGCTAGTTAGCTCATAAAGACATTATCAATTCATAGAAAGTGGAGCTGACCAACTTTTAAAAACTCTGACAACAATATAAAGTACATACTTCAAACATAACATAATACTATACCAAGCTAAACTTTTTATTACAAGCAAATGCATTGCGAACTTTTAAGGATCTTATTTTAAAACCAGATAAAATTCACAGCACAAAATTTTCAATTGTACAACAGGCTTAATTTCATAGCAGAAACTGTTTGAGTAAAAGTACAAAAATCTTCAAAATACTAAAAAAAATTGGCCCAGTATCTACTTATTTTTTTTAAAATCTAGAGTCTCAGGAACAAATGAAGAAAATGCGCACTTCAAAAAAAACATAGTACTTAACAAAATTAAAATTGTCATTAAAAGCAAATGCACTATGAACTTAAATAAAGAAATAAGTTTAAATTAAAATAAGTTTAAATTCACAGTACAAAATTGTCAACTGTGTAACAGTCTAAATGTCACAACAGAAACTGTTGAGTAAAAATTCACAAATCTTAAAGCTTTCCAGCGAATAATCTATCAAAAAAAAAAAAACTGGAACTGAATAACTGGAATGATAACATTGAACTATTTGAAGCAAATTTCATGACACTCCCTCAAACCCAACGCTGATCAGCATCCAATTCATTGAAACAAAATTAAAATTCTATACTCCGTTTGTAGCAATACTCCTTGAACTCCTTCATCTTATTCACATACTTGGTTGGCATAATTGGTGCTGCACTGTGGTAGCCCTTCTTCCCTTTCTTTCTTGCAGTCTTGGTACAGCCGGTGGCAACTCCTAGGGCGACCCGTGACCCCCTCAGCCGCTCGAGCCGCTGGACCGGGCGGCGCTGGGGTCACGCCCCGGCACCTCATCGACAGTCCCTTTTGGTCCTCGGAAGTCCGACGCAATTTTCGAAGTCCTGTTGGGTCCTTGCAAGACCCATCAGGTCTCAACCAAAGTCCTTGTTCGTCCTCGTAAGTCCCTAAAATAGAGGCGAATTCCGACATCAAGTCCTAGACGGTCCCCGCTGGTCCCACAACACCCTAGAGTCCCCAATAGTCTTATCAAGTCCCATCACGTCTCAAACCAAGTCCTTATTCGTCCTCGGAAGTCGCAAACGAATTTCAAGACCAAGTCCTAGACGGTCCCCGCTGGTCTCACCAACTTAGAGTCCCGAAGAGACTTTCCGAGTCCCATCAAGTCTCTACGCAAGTCCTTGTTCGTCCTCAGAAGTCCCGTATTTGAAGACGAATTTAGATACCAAGTCCTGGCGGGTCGCCGGTGGTCTCACACGACTCAAGGTCCCCAAGGGTCTTTTGAGGTCCCATTAGGGCTCAACCGAGGTCCCCTATATATACAGACGAATTTCAAGACCAAGTCCGAGGTAGTCCCCGCTGGTCTCCACTCACTGCACAGGCCATTGGAGTCCTCATTCGTCCTACTCGGTCCCCACTAGTCCTCTGGTCCTATCAGGTCCTCGTTCGACCCAAGAAGTCCACACACGCGGCCACAACCAGATTAGTCTCCTTAGAGCCTTCTCAAGTACGCTCAGGTCCCCGTGAGTCCTCACAAGTCCCCTTGAGTCCCCTTGGGTCCTCACGGGTCCGCTTGGGTCCTCACAGGTCCGCTTGGGTCCTCACAGGTCCCCTTGGGTCCTCGCGCGTCTTTCGAGTTCCCTTCGGTCCTTGAAAGTCCTCTTGGGTCCCTTGAGTCCTCGCAGGACCCTTGGATCCTCTTGGGTCCCCTAGGGTCCTCGCAGGGCCCCATGGATCCTAAGGAGTCACCATGGGTCCTCCGAGGTCCCCGTGGGTCCTATGAGGTCTCCCGGGTCCTCCGAGGTCCCCCCGGGTCCTCGCTGGTCCTCTTGGATCCTCGCAGGTCTCCCCGGGTCCTCCGAGGTCCCCGTGGGTCCTCTGAGGTCCCCGTGGGTCCTCCGAGGTCCCCGTGGGTCCTCCGAGGTCCCGTGAGTCCTATGAGGTCTCCGTGGGTCCTCCGAGGTCCCCGTGGGTCTTCCGAGGTCCCGTGGGTCCTCGCCGGTCCCCCGGGTCCTCGCTGGTCCTCTTGGGTCCTCGCAGGTCTCCTCAGGTCCTCCGAGGTCCCCCCCGCGTCCTCGCTGGTCCTCTTGGGTCCTCGTAGGTCTCCCCGGGTCCTCCGAAGTCCCCGTGGGTCCTATGAGGTCTCCCCGGGTCCTCCGAGGTCCCCCCGGGTCCTCGCTAGTCCTCTTGGGATCCTCGCAGGTCTCCCGGGTCCTCGCCGGTCCCACGGGTCCTCGCTGGTCCTCTTGGGTCCTCGCAGGTCTCCCCGGGTCCTCCGAGGTCCCCGTGGGTCCTATGAGGTCTCCGTGGGTCCTCCGAGGTCCCCGTGGGTCCTCCGAGGTCCTCGTGGGTCCTCCGAGGTCCCCGTGGGTCCTATGAGGTCTCCGTGGGTCCTCCGAGGTCTCCGTGGGTCCTCCGAGGTCTCCGTGGGTCCTCCGAGGTCCCGTGGGTCCTCCGAGGTCCGTGGGTCCTCGCCGGTCCCCCCGGGTCCTCGCTGGTCCTCTGGGTCTCGCAGGTCTCCCCGGGTCCTCCGAGGTCCCCTGGTCCTCGTGGTCCTCTTGAGTCCTCGCAGGTCTCCTCTGGTCCTCTGAGGTCCCCGTGGGTCCTATGAGGTCTCCGTGGGTCCTCCGAGGTCCCCGTGGGTCCTCCGAGGTCCCCGTGGGTCCTCGCAGGTCTCCCCTGGTCCTCTGAGGTCCCCGTGGGTCCTATGAGGTCTACGTGGGTCCTCCGAGGTCCCCGTGGGTCCTATGAGGTCTCCGTGGGTCCTCCGAGGTCCCCGTGGGTCCTCGCCGGTCCCCGGGTCCTTGCCGGTCCTCTTGGGTCCTCGCAGGTCTCCCCTGGTCCTCTGAGGTCCCCGTGGGTCCTATGAGGTCTACGTGGGTCCTCCGAGGTCCCGTGGTCCTATGAGGTCTCTGTGGGTCCTCTGAGGTCCCCGTGGGTCCTATGAGGTCTCCGTGGGTCCTCCGAGGTCCCGTGGGTCCTCGCCGGTCCCCCCGGGTCCTTGCCGGTCCTCTTGGTCCTCGCAGTGTCCCCTGGTCCTCTGAGGTCCCCGTGGGTCCTATGAGGTCTACGTGGGTCCTCCGAGGTCCCCGTGGGTCCTATGAGGTCTCTGTGGGTCCTCGAGGTCCCCGTGGGTCCTCCGAGGTCCCGTGGGTCCTCGCCGGTCCCCCCGGGTCCTCGCCGGTCCTCTTGGGTTCTCGCAGGTCTCCCTGGTCCTCTGAGGTCCCCGTGGGTCCTCCAAGGACCGCTGGTCCTTGCTGTCCCGTTCGTCCTCTTGGGTCCACGCAGGTTCCCTCGGGGTTCTCGTAGGTCCCGTGGGTCCTTGTGTGTCCCAGTGGGTCCTCGCAAGATCAGGTCCCCTTGGGTCCTCGCTGGTCCCGACGTCTCGACTGGATCCTTGTCGTCCTTGTGGGTCCTTTCCGGGCAGGGCACGGAACGTAACAAAAAGCGTTACTGTTGCCGTTATTAACGCCATTAAAAATCATCGTTACCTGGCGTAAATGGTGACTGCTTTTAAACGTGCTTTAAACAGACTTTTCTGCGTTGGAAGCATGTTTTTGCAACATGGTTTCAACATGTAAAAACGCGTTGAGAGTACGTTTTATGGAACAAGAGTACGTTGAAAGGATGTTGTCTTTCTGTTCAGACCGCATGGAGACCGTGTTGTAACCACGTTTTGTCACCGCGGGAAGCATGTCGTAGCCCTGTTGTAAGCGTGTTTGAAGCATGTTGTAGGCCGGACGACCGACATGGCGCCATCGCCAGAACGCGTTGAAAACGTATTGAAAGCATGATATGGCTCGGTTGCAACAGTATTCGTCACTACGTAAAAAAAAATTAACTTTTTATTATTATTTTTTTCTTTTGGATTGTACTCTACATTTTTGTACTCCTGCCGCTCACCCCTTATCCGCTTGATCTCCCACTCCCCTCCTTCCCGCCCGAAAGCGCCAATGCGCTTCGGGGCGGGAGGGATTGAACCACGGTCCTATAGCATCGTAGCGCGAACGCTTACCCCGAGACTACAGGACTTGATGGAGGACCCCGCTGCACGTACCACATATAGCCCGAGCGCGCGCACCGCGAGCGTCTGGAAGGGAGTCGAGGTGGGGGAAGGGCGGTCAAAAAGGGTGTTATAAGCGTGTTGTCACAAACACGCTTTGAACGCACTTTATTGTGTTGAAAGTACGTTTGAAGCACGTAGCAGGGACACAGAGAAAGTATGTTGTAAGCGTGGAACACTAACATGGTCCCAACGCACAAAAGTGCGTTAAGAGCATGTAATTAATACGTTCCTAAACACGATTTCGCGGCAGAAAGAAACCTTGTTGTAAGTCTGTTTCTATCATGTAACTTAACACGCTGTCCTTGCCCGACAGTGCGTTGCTAGTATATAGAAAGTCTGTTAAAACCATGTTATCACGACTCCAAAAAAGGATGTTGATAGCATGTTACAGAATGTGCTTCAAACGCGAGAAATTGCGTTAGATCAGCGTTAAGAGCATGTTGAGAGTATGTTAACACGTTGAAACATACTTTTCACACCCTAACAACATGCAATAAACGTGACAAACCATGTTTCAAGTTTTGCCAGGGATGCGGTCTGAACAGAAAGACAACATCCTTTCAACGTACTCTTGTTCCATAAAACGTACTCTCAACGCGTTTTTACATGTTGAAACCATGTTGCAAAAACATGCTTCCAACGCAGAAAAGTCTGTTTAAAGCACGTTTAAAAGCAGTCACCATTTACGCCAGGGTGAAAAGGCAACAGCTGTCCTGGCAGCCAAGATCACCTTTGCAAACCTTCCAGGGAAAGGTGAGCTTGGCTGCCTGAACAGCTATTGGAAACAAAAAGATACGTTATTTATATAAGACCATGTACCACATTACCACTGTACCATGCACCTTTAAATCACCAGAAAAAGGGAGTTCTTTCGGTTGTTGTATACTTTCGGGGCTCCGCCGATCTGGAGCCTCTAAAGTACATCAAAAGACGCGAGAATTTCCGCTAAAATCAAAGATGCTCACTATTTTTGGGGCCTCGTTCTAAGATTACGGAATATCCTGCGTCTTAAATCACGGAAAATCGTGGGTCTCAAATCACGGAAAGTTCTGGCAATAAATAAACGGTTAAAATGTCCTTTTTTCTGCAGTGTATAATGCCTCATAGTCTGAAATATATTCTGATAGTCTAAGAATTTTGGTGTTAGTGTCACAGTCTAGGTCTTCAATTCTGACAGCCACACCTGAGTGTGTGAAAACAACGCTGACGTTCTCAAAGGAACCTCTGACAATCTGAAATAAATCCTTAATCTGAAAGCTTTGTCTGGAAACCTGATAGCCACCTCAGACAGTCTGAACTAATTCGTCTGTGCGATAGCTTTGTCTGAAGACCTGATAGTCGACCAAATTTGATGTGTGAAAGAGAAGTTGGCTGACAGTCAGTTTGATTGTTAGATGAAGAAAGATCGGTAATTCCATACTCTGGGGGCTCCACCGATCTGAAGCCTCTAAGGTACATGAAAAGACGCGAGAAATTACGCAAAAACTAAAGATGATCACTATTTTGGGGGCCGTGCAGTGGTTTTGTGTAATTTTAAGTAAACAGTGATTCGCCATAACCTTAAATGACTCACTTCAATGTCATCGAACACGCGTTTACAGGATTGATTTGTTTGACACAGGAATGTTGACGTCTTCTGTTCCATTCAAAAGTGCTTCCGCCAAGGTTTTGACCGCTGTAAACGTATCAAAAGCTAATGTGGCAAATGTATTCAAGCGGCATATCTATGCGTCCCCGGGCGCTACAGCACGGCGAGTGCCAACACTAGCTTAATGCCCGGCCAGCATTGTTACGAGGCAAGCAGCGCCAGAGCCATCTCCCGTAAGACTTTGCAAGTAATGCGAATCGAATGAACGTAGTTTGTAGTGGTTTTCAGTTACTGTTGTCATTCCCACATATTTATCCTTCTACAAATGTGAGAAAAAGTGCGGAACAAAGCACACTTTGCGGGAAACGCGTTTTGGTGTTAGCGTCGTGTAGTTGGCCTCCCCACAAATTCCGCTTTGTTCCGCACTTTGCCTTACATTTGTAGAAAGGACAATACGTGGGAATGACAACAGAAACTGAAAACCGCTACAAACTACGTCCATTCGTTTCGCATTACTTGCAAATTCTTCCGGGAGCTGGCGCTGGCACTGCTAGCCTCGCAACAATGCTGGCCGGGCATTAAGCTAGTGTTGGCACTCGCCGTGCTGTAGCGCCCGGGGACGCATAGATATGCCGCTTGAATACATTTGCCACATTAGCTTTTGATACGTTTACAGCGGTCAAAACCTTGGCGGAAGCACTTTTGAATGGAACAGAAGACGTCAACATTCCTGTGTCAAACAAATCAATCCTGTAAACGCGTGTTCGATGACATTGAAGTGAGTCATTTAAGGTTATGGCGAATCACTGTTTACTTAAAATTACACAAAACCACTGCACGGCCCCCAAAATAGTGATCATCTTTGGTTTTTGCGTAATTTCTCGCGTCTTTTCATGTACCTTAGAGGCTTCAGATCGGTGGAGCCCCCAAAGTATGGAATTACCGATCTTTCTTCATCTAACAATCAAACTGACTGTCAGCCAACTTCTCTTTCACACATCAAATTTGGTCGACTATCAGGTCTTCAGACAAAGCTATCACACAGACGAATTAGTTCAGACTGTCTGAGGTGGCTATCAGGTTTTCAGACAAAGCTTTCAGATTAAGGAGTAATTTCAGATTGTCAGAGCTTCCTTTGAGAACGTCAGCGTTGTTTTCACACAGGTGTGGCTGCCAGAATTTAAGACCTAGACTGTGACACTAACGCCAAAATTCTTAGACTTCCAGAATATATTGCAGACTATGAGGCATTATACACTGCAGAAAAAGGGGCATTTTTACCGTTAATTTATTGCCAGAACTTTCCGTGATTTGAGACCCATGATTTTCCGTGATTTAAGACACAGGATTTTCCGTTATCTCAGAACGAGGCTTTTTCCGTTGTTAAAGTTCAGAGATTTCCGTACTTTGCACAGGGTGTTGAAAGGCCAAGTTTATGATATGCGGTGGTGACTTTTTTTTTTGTTTGCCTTGACAAGACACATCCATTTCCGCAAGTAAATGTTGGGTTTTTTTTTCGGACAAGATAAGAAGTTCGCTTTGCAAAGTCTCTCGGTGCTCATGGCCTTTCAACGCCCTGGGCAAAGTACGGAGATTTCTGGGTTTCAAACAACGGAAAAAGCCTGGTTCTGAAATCACTAAAAATCTTGTGCCTCAAATTACGGAAAGTTCTGGCAATAAATTAACGGTAAAAAGTCCCTTTTTTCTGCAGTGTATCAGGCTTTCAGGAAATCTATCAGAGTTTCAGAGAACTTTTCAGACTTTTCTTAAAACACTTACACTAGTGTTTGCACTGCGATCCTTTTCTGCCCCCCCCCCCCCCGATTCACAAAATGCCCATGGGTAACCAACGCGACCCAAACGCACCCCTAGGCAGGGCGTTACGAGCTCAAATCTTTTCTACCCCTTGCGCTAGGGGTGGTTTCACTTATCGAAATGCAACGAAGTTTACCAGGCTTGTTCTAGGCACCGTTGGGACCATCGTCGCGAAGGTCCTGTTCGAAAAGCTGTCCTCAGAGTCCCACAGGGGTGGTCCGACGTAAAGGGTTGTTCACATCCTCGCCAAAGGGTTAAAACGCAGCATTGTCGCGCGGCTTGCATGTCACACAGTCCAAGGCATCGGCGCAACACTGTTTTGAAGCCGATTACCCGCGTCAACATCATTTATCGACAAAACAGTCGCCGTTTTTGGGAAATGCACCCTTAAGTTTGCGTTCTTCTCAAGGGTGACCGAGTAACGCTAGCTCTAAGCTGACCATGAATTTCGATGCGTCAGCTCAACGTTTCATAGCCCTCAAAAATTCGATTTTTTTAAATTGGGCGTTCGGCTCAAAATCCGGCAAAGGTTGTGAGACCAGCGTAAGGGCCAGTCGGAGCGGGCTGACTGGAGCGCCTGGCAGGTAGGCAGCCCACTGCACCCCGCCTCCCTACAACCCCCGTTACTTGTGCGATTTCGTTTCTTTCGGTTTTGACTTTCCAACTCAAAGAAGAAGAGATACCAACCTGGAACTCAGCTTTATGGCCGGGAAAACAAGCAATTATTTTAATTTCTAGAAGTCCTTTTTCATGTAAACAACGATTAAAGAGAAAACAAAGTGATGGGAAGAATGGCACACGCGGCGGGGAAAAATCGCAGGGCGGGGTTGGTTGAGTGGATCTTTTTTAAAATTTTCATGTAATAATCACATTACAGGCCCAATTTGGGTATTTTGGCTGTTAGACAAAGGTGTTCTGATGATTGCGAAGGAACTGCGCAAGATATTTAAACTGGCGGGGTCTCAAAAATGCAGAATTTTATGTTGCTGAATGACTGGTGAAGAGTGCAAGAAGTGGCCGAGAAGACTGGACGGCAAGATAAGGGCTCAGCGCCGCAAAATCTTGCTCCTGTTGGACAACTGCCCCTCATCCCAAGGACCTTGATTTTTTCACGAACATAAGAGTTGAGTTCTTACCTCCCAACACGACGTCACACACCCAGCCGCTGAAAACAAAACACCTGTATCTATAAAGACTAAAGCGTGTGCACGGAGACGACTGGAAGTCCCACGGACAAGACTGACAAGACGGCTATGGAAAACGTTGGGTTCAGGGTACGAAGAATAAGCACAAGTTATAAACAGATTTCTTCGTGACTTTCCGCCACTCTACACAGTGGATCAGAAGACCGTTGAGGCGGCCACAATCCAGGACACGTTTTCAGCTCTAGAGTCTCTAAATGGGACTCGAATCAAACGGGTGACCCCACCAACGGATTCCTTGTCCGGAGAGCAATCCATTGGTGGGGTCATACCTCCGATTCGAGTTCTATTTAGCGACTCTGAAGCTCAAAACGCGTCCGGGTTTTTTTGCCGCCTCAACGGTCTTCTGACCCACTTTCCGGTGTTAGGAAGATACTTAGCGTGGTGGGTCTTTTGCTTCGTGCCTGCATGAACGTGGTGTCCAGTCCACGCTGCTAGCGATACCGCCGCTCCGTCGAGGCGAGACAAGCGTGCATTGCGCGGAAGCGTGCATGTGCCGTGCAAGGGGTGCCGAGTGCGGTCCATGCATAAGTTACACTGCACCTTATTCATGCACCCCGTGCGTGCGGGCGGCGCCGGGGACTGCTTCCGCGTCAACTCCCGCGCACTGCGCTCGCAAGGTCCCGGCCGGCAACCAGTGCGCGTCAACGTGGCCTGGCCAGTGCTGCGCGTTGCCATCGAGGGGGCCGCACCAGGGCTGCCGCAGGTGTATCACGGTCAACATGAGCTTAAGAATAATTGCCGTAGTGAGTGGTTCCAGCTAGACCTCAAGAGGTAGGCCATTCTTCACACTAAATTTCTTTGTACAATTCTTTTATCTCACACTATTTTAAGCATGCATGTTTTTCGCTTAAAATTGTATGAGATTTTTCACGAATTTGTACAATTCTGCGTACAAATTTGTACGAAAAAGTTCGCATCTTCAAAATTAAGTGAGACCACGTTCATAATTGTTCTATTAAATTTAGTGTGTTCAAATATGTTACAATCTTGCATTTCAAACTCTAATAAACTTATAGTAATCAGTGTTTTTTTTGTTTTTCTTAATATTTGTCTCGTTTTCCTTGTCTCGGTAGACACAATGCGGAACAGCATCGAGCGTTCCTTATTCGAGAAAAATGGGTTTCCCCTTACAAAACGATTACACCTTTGTAATGATTCAAAGATGCAAGTGCACAGGCACGCAGTTCAATGGCCTATGTCAATCCGATTCAAAGAATACACATAATTTTCCGGGCGTGACAAAGTCTGCCGATTTGCATCGCGTCGATCTTTTTCGCAGATAAGACCTTGACCTTTAACATGCGTCGAAAAGTACATGGCACATTAAGGTGCATTTAGGTTGCTTTGTACTGCTGTCCACAACCCAAGGGCGTTTTCAATAAGGTGCCTGTCTGACGGTGGGAAGTGAGCTTCAGGCGCTGGCTCACAGTCTCGCCGAACACTGACAACTCCTCCCAGCGCGCGGCGCGCGGGACAGTGGCAGCCTCACCTCGCACGCGCAATGCCAAGATAACAAGAGGAAATAACTGAGAGTTTCAGTGTACAAGGTAGGTGTACGCCAGACAGTGTTTTGTCACAACAGGCTTCGCGGTGCTGCGCCAGATACGACGATCCACGCCTGTCGTTAACACCTACCTGTCTGGTCTCTTTGCGAGCGATACAAACCAGTCTCGCCTCTTATGGGTGATGAAAATTTGTCTCGCCTCTTTCTGGGCAATACAAACCTGTCTCGCACTAACATGGTGATGCAAAATGTCTTGCCCAACTTTGGTGATACGTCTCGCCAGTTGAGTTTTGTCTGTCTGTGTGTGTCCGCACTACTTCTCCTGAACGGCTCAGCCGATTTGGCTGAGATTTTGCAGGGTTGTTGGGTTTGTCCTTAAACAGTCACACGCAAAAATTCGGCTTTCTCAATTTATTCAGTCGTACCAACAAAGAAATACTTTAAAAAAAGGCTGAAAAAGTGTAAATTATTCATGACTTTTCATAAGGGTGTCCCACGAAATATTTTTTTCAGGAAATTTGAGGAGCGCCGTGCGGATTTTAAAACAATCAGCCAAAACATGAACATCGGTGCTTAGTTTTTGAATTTTAAACAATTTTGGGTGCTAGCTCAACGCTTCTTATGTTTTAACTTTTTGAACACATTGCACTGTGGCAACTAAAACGGGGCTGTGCCGTCAATTTTCATCCCGTTTCTATACCACATAAATCATTTTGTTCGTTAAAGTACCTTCTATCACATGTTAAGATCAGATTGCACATGTGCTCAATGCAGATCAGATCCGGGCTCATGGCGGGGTGCTCCGGAACCTCGATGCCGTTGGCGTAGAGGAAGTCCTGGACTCCAACGGCGACGTGCGGCCGCGCGTTGTCCTGCTGCAGGATGAAGGTGGGGCCGAACTCCTCCCGGATCGCACAGTAAATCCGAAATCCGGCAGGGTGGACATTACCCCGTCCCGTTTGAGCCCCGATGACCTGAGCCCCAGCTAGGGCCCCGGTCGAGCCCGACTCAAGCCCCAGCTTGAGCCCCGACTGATCCCCGACAGCCAGAGCCCCGACCTGAGCCCGGACTGAGCCCCGACCTAAGCCCCATTTGAGCCCCACGCCAAATAACTTCCACTTTTTCCGTGTTTTGGGGCCAAATTGGGACTTTTCTTGGCGTGGGGCTCAGGTCGGGCTCAAGGCGGGGCTCAAGCCGGGCTCAGGTCGGGGCTCTGGCAGTCGGAGTTCAGTCCGGGCTCAGGACGGGGCTCGAGTCGGGCTCGACCGGGGCTTTAGCCGGGGCTCAGGTCATCGGGGCTCAAACGGGATGGGGCTCATGTCCACCCTGCCCAAAATCCAGCTTTCGGGTCAATTTGCCCCAGAATCCGGGGAAAAATGAAACTGGTTTCAAGTGTCTCAGCCCAAGGGGCGCCCGCAACCGCGTTCTGAGGTGTCATGACAGTTTCCGGGTTGGCCACACCCGTTTCTGGGTGTGCGGGCCTACCAACGGCTCACCCGTGATAGTTTCGTTGCCAGAGCCCCAGTTTTGCGTTACAGCGCCCCAGTTTTGCGTTTCTGCGTTCCGTCCGAAAGAGATTCGTATTCTCTACGATGATTAATCTGCATTGTCACGTGAGTTATTTCTTATTTTTGCACTGTAGTGCAGCATGGGCGCCTGCAACCCTATCTCTGTCAGCGTCTGCACTATCATCTAAACGCTTTGTGTCAGGCATCATTTTTTCTGGTTATGTTTGTGATTGGCGTGCGATCAGTTATCGTTCTTGATGCGTTTCTCTAATTCTGTGTTGTCTAATGACTGCAACTTGTTCATTTTAATTTTTTGTGTACAATTTTCTACTGGTGTGATGTCTATGAAATGAACACGTTGACTTCTTTAAGTGTGGCCTCGAGATGTTTATTGAGTTGACGCCTCTTTTCTTTTGTTTGGCTTGGCTCTGATTACTCTTATCGCACCTTGCTTCTTGTTTATGCGTTAGCTACATTATGTTACGAGTGATGAATTTTCCCATTTTGTACTGCTTTTGTGCATTATTGTTCAGTGCTGCCTACTAATACTAACTGTTGTTGTTTCAGGTCTGAGGATACTCCCAAGCAGCAGCACCGTCCAGGAAATGAGTCAGCAAAACGTTCATCCTTATTTCTACTTTCATTGTTATTCCCATCACTTGCTTCGTATATCAATAAAAACAGTTTGAGTAGTACAAAGTTATGTCTTTCTCTGACCTGTTCGTTTAAACATCACAAGAAGAATATTGTATGAAAGGTAACGGGGTGTAACAGTAGTGGAAAAACATCAATAAGGCAGTAAATTCATGCTTGAAATTGGGGTATAATTGCACTATTCATTGACAAAATAGATAAAAATTATTAATTAGAGATCAATAACATGTTTCTTGTTTAAGTCCAAAGAGTTTTAATGATCAAAACTAATTACTAGTCTTCAACTGCTTCTCAAGTTCAGCAATTCTATGCAGAAGTTTACTTTGTACACATTCCTGACATATGGGGTCAGTAGACGACGCAAATTCCTTGGCTGCAGTTTCATGCCAGATATGCACTCCGTTCGGTGTCTTGAGTATGGCTTGTTGATAAACATAGCAATGCACTTCTAAGTGTTTAATTCTTTCCCTCAATTTCTCGATATCTTCGTCTTCGTTCTGATATGAAAAGAGAAGATACAAATGTATACGTTTTTCAATTTTCCGCTGTTCATTATGGCAATGGATTGCTAGCAAATACCATCCTTACCTGCTCATCAGAAGAGTTTTCCTCCGGATACACAACATCAAAATCTTCATGACAGCCTTGGCCACTAAAACTCTGGACAGAGCTTTGAGAAAAGTCATTTTCCTGAAATTGTAGTTTTTAAAAAGTTTGCTTTAATCTGTTTCTCCTCTAGCAAAATTCTTGGTGTTATGATAATTATGTAGGTTAGTATTCACCTGCTGCATGTCTTGTGAATATGGGGTGGGGAGCCAAGTATTTCTTCATTTGAATATTGAGACATCTCATCGGGGTCTGATTCTTTCTCCATATTACCTTCAACGTAAGTAAATAACTTATGTTAGATTTTATAGAGAAGCCTAGCCACTAACAACCAATTGAATGCTCTCTCTGGGGGGAGGGGATGGGGAAGAACCAGGGTAGGAAGCATTTAGTTAAACAAGCAGTTTGAGCAATGTAGGGATGAAAAAATAAAATCCATCCAACTAATGGATACATTTTTTTCTACCTCGTGTCTCTCAAAATTCATTCTCTGCTTGTTAAACATGTGTCGCGTTTTTAAAAAATTGAGAAAAAAAAAGTAGGTGTTTGTAATAAAATAGAATTCATTCAAAGGAAGCCATGCAGATATGACGAGATCCTGCAATGTTTGTGCAGCATCTTATTGGAACCCTTTCAGAATTTGAATGTACTAGATTTCTAAAAGACTACTTTTGATTGGAAGCTTCATGGATTTTGAGAATAATTAACTATATGAAAGAGAAATAGGATATATGTAAAAAAACAAAACAAAAAAAAACACCCTTTAAGGGAAATGCACTTGTTAGTCAGAAGTCAGCAAATAGATTAGCAGAAGAAATGTATAGAGGAGGTGGTTTCTGGAACTTGAATCACACTAAGGAATGCAATCTACCAATATTTATGCCTTGGCTAAGGCACAGAAGAAAGGATCGATTAAGAGAAACAATAAACAAAGACATGCTCAAATATTTGAAAAAATTAGTGGTTAAAGTAACTACAGATTAAGCCATGCAATGGACCTGGTTTCAGGTAATAAAAATTCTTAACTATGATCTATGTTACCCCATGCATTTAGGCAAAATAAGAGGAAGGTCTTTTTAGGAAACAACAAAAATAAACACAAGCTCAAAGATTGAAAGAAGTGGTGAGTAAGTTACATTTAATAACATAAGTGAAAGTTATGTGACTACACACATACAGGGTCAAGTATTCAACTAGTATTCAACAGAATCATCAATAACTGACAGACAGTTCTTTAAGAAGGTCGATTAATTTGTTATTGCGTGCAATATCACATGTTAATTTAGCTGGAGTTGCTCCTACAGTGCAGCAGCGAAGCAAAATCAGTTGAAGCCGAGTATGGGGGGGAAATTTAATTCCCAAAACAAAATAAGTTGCTAACAGGAGAAGAAGAGCCTTCACAGGATCTTCGACACAAAATAAAGGTTCTGTGTCTAAAAAGCAGGAAATGGAAGAATTTAATTCTCGCCCATGAACAATGAGACGTGGAGGATCTTTTGCTTTTGGCTCGGTTTCCGCAAGAGGGGTGGTTGCCTGGAATATAAGACATAACTTAGGAATGAAAAACATATTTACTCAAAGCGTACTGTTTTTTATTTACCTTAAAAACTTCAAGCACACGAGATGCTCGGTTATCTTCAAAACTTTTCTTGTACCACACCGGTATTTTGTACAAGTATTCCAAGATGCAAAGCGTTTTTTTCTCTTGAAAAGGGGCAAAAGTAGATTAACAAGGTAATTTCTACGTGTCATTTAAATAATTTTGATAGAGCTGGAAAACTTGTTGGATGGTTACATAGTATTTCTCATCGTGTAAAAATATAGCTCACCTAAAGAACCAGACTGTACACATATGGCCCTATTAGTCATGTACTGCATCAGTTCAGTTGCAGCTCTTGTCCAATTAGTCTCCATGGCATCTATCTTCAGGCCCATCTCAATCTCAAATTCTTCCAAGAGCTGAACAGTAAGAAATGTAAAAGTAACGAACAAGGCTACCAGACATAACTGCATACTTTGTACCAATGCTTTTGCTGCAAATTCAATTTTCAGTGCACTTGTTCTCCTAGCACCTGGTATAGTGTAAAATATAATGTTTAGAAACGAGTAGGTGGACTGGAACACCAAAGTCACTGATCATGCATTTGAAGCAAAACCATTCGCGCAAAGTCAGTTGTCAAGCCTGTTGGAATTACAGTACACTCTAATGTCCTTACGGATGACTTCATCCGTATTACAAAGAATTTCATCCGTACCTTACAAACATTTTTGCGCAAGCGTAATACGGAAAGCCTGATTTGTAATATACGGATGGCTTTGTCCGTAACAGATGTGGCTTTGTAACTACGGATAGTCTAACAGAATCCGAAGAGATTGCATTCATCGCAATACATTGCGGATACAGAATCTAAAAATTACTCTTTGCCATACTGCGCAGATACAGATTAGCAGTATATAAAATTTTTATTGCCAAAAATCTTTTTAATGCACTAGCAAGCTCTTTTACTACTACTAGTCACTCAATGGAGCTAAATTGAACACGATACTTTTGCTGAGCGATGGAGCAGAGTCACAGCAGAAAAAGATGTACTTACCACCAAAATTTGGTGTTGATTATGAAATAACTGCATTTAAATAATCATACTGAGCAACTGGACAATCTAACCAACCAGTTATTGTAGGTAGTTCCACAAACATTCCACCTTACTCAAGTTACACTGTAAATGTTTTCTCTTGAAATTGGTGACCTGGTGAGGTTATACTGTCTGCTGATCTAGTGCCTTATGCTGGAAGAACCCAGTGACAACAAAAATCACATGCACTGACTTCTTCTGTGTGTGCAAACAATGCCATCCAAGCTGGACTTTGGGTTGAGACACCATCGGTGTCACCAATTGCAGAGGCCTAAATTGTGCCTCAAAGCCTCAAATTGGTAGCAATAACAGCGAATTGTTTTTCTTCGAATAATAATCGCCCCGCTTAACTTTTCATACGTGAAAGTATGAGAACTTAAGCGGCACTAAACACAGTCCCTCCTTTGTTGCTTTGTTTATGTTTGGATTAACCTCGTTCAATGTGGTTAAAAACGCAGAAACCACGATGATACGCAAGTTTCTGGTTCGTTAAAGTTGATTTACTGCTTCAATGTGAAGTGATGCATGCGTCTGCGAAAACTGGACGGCTGTCATGTTAACACACACTTATCAGCTGTTGAGGATTGGAGATGTTGGAGGTTCTTTCATTTTCAGAGGTAAATTTTCTGCTTCCCAACAACATACATTAATAAATAGAACTTCATGTTTGTTTATATATTTGAATTGTTTCTTTGATAAAGATTTTAGGTTAGGTTCCTAAAAATTTTATTTGATAACCGTTTGACTACAGCCAAAATGGCACATAGAAGATTTTAGTACAAGATTTTAGTCTGGAGAATTAATATGTGAGCGATGGAACACTGATATTCAAAATGAGGTACTTTTCACCCAATTATCTGAGGTGAAGCTCAATCTGTGGTGTCTTAAAAGTAACGCACCTGCAGCCGCGGTGTTGACCTCACATTTTTGCGTTGTAGACCTCACATTTTTGCGTTGCACTCAACGCAGATTTGACGAATATTGCCATATTGGCGACACTATCTGTGTTACATTCACCGCAGATAAAGTGCGGTGAGGTTACTTAAGACACATTTATTTGGGGTCGGGAACCCCATACTGTAGTTTTCTGCGGTGTACAATACAGTTTTCATAGGGGTCAGAAATTGACTACAAGTATTTGAGGTGTACAACGCAGTTCTCATAGGGGTTAAAGATACACCATGGTTATTTTGAGGTGTACAACGCAGTTATCATAGGAGTAAGGGATACACCATGGTTATTTTGAGGTGTACAACACATTTTGAAACACAGTGAATATGCAGAAATAGAATTCTTTGTTTGAAAAATAATGAAACTATATTACACCTTATTAGTCTTCATGCTGTGGTTTAGTTGATGTAAGTACGGATTGATACGTTCAGATCATGATTTACGGACAAGTTGAGTTGATAATACGGATGAGGTCAGTAGCCGTAATTATGGATCAACATTTGTGTTTGTATTTACGGATAATTTTGTCCGTACTGAAATTCTCATAATCTGGAGATGTTTTTTATCCGTAATACAGCTGTCAAGCTCCGTAATATGGACAAACACATCCGTAATTACGGTGAATCAATTTTAACCGTAGCTTACAGTGGTGACTTATCCGTAAGAACCTTAGAGTGTATGCCACTCTGGTAGAGAAATTAAAGTGAGTGCTCCAAGAGATAATAATTATTATTAAGATTAAAATTGCATACCAAGTCAGGTAGAGTTAGGCAGGGGTAAGATCGTAACAGCTGCAGCCCTGGTAACTTCTTAGCTTCATCTTTCCTAAGATTTCTGCAGATGGCCATGTTCGCTCTGTATGTAGCAACAGCTCGTTCTCCAAGTGTCCACTGTTCTTTCATCTTTTCCCTTGCTTGGAAGGGGGTTACTGCATCAGAGCTGGAACTGGATGAAGAAGGTCCTTTCTTTTTTTCCTTTTCATTGAGCCTGTCCCTTCGTCTTCTCATTTTCTCCTGTAGACTCTTCTGCAAAGAAAAAAAAAAAAAAAAAAAAATCTCAAGCACAAGGGTAAGGTCAATGTACTCTCATTTCTTGAGGTCATAGCAAAAAGTAAAGTAAAGTAAAGTAATTTTATTCAACTAGTTGTTGTGGTCACATAGTACAGAGAAAATAGAAGTACCAAGAATTACATAGAAATACATAGAAATACATATTCAGAGAGAGGAAGAGCACTTCCCGGCTTTTACATATTATACTCGAGCATGAGTAGCATTCACTTGGCCTAAAACTAACATGAGTAAAACCGAGTAAAATTCTTTTTCAATAAGGAATTCCTTTATCATTTTCTTAATTTTCACCCTATCTCTAGCCATACTTTTTATGTGCTCAGGTAAGCGATTAAAAAACCGTACTCCCATATAATACGGATTTTTATCTGCAAATTTTCTTTTACAAGCTGTAAGATTCAGATCAAATTTATACCTGCGAGACAGGGTTTTTCCACTCCCTTTTAATTCTTCATATTTATCGATTACCAGGTTCAGACATGTTTGAATATAGATACAAGGGGCTGTCAAAAATCTTATTTTCTTAAATCTGGATCTACAAGATATCTTTCTTCCAATTCTTTCAATAATACGAACAGCCGACTTCTGCAATGAAATTTTTTTTTTACAATTCAACCGAGTGGCAGAGCCCCATACCGAGCTGGAGTAGGCTAGATGAGAGAAGATAAATGCATAATATACTTTTACAAGTACCTCTTTGTTCACTATTTGGGAAAGCTGTTTCATCACATAGAGCCCAGATCTAAGTTTTTTTTTGTAATTTCATCTATTTGCTTGCTACCAGATAGGTTTGCATCTATATGGAGACCGAGAAATTTAATGTTTTCGACTTCATCAATTAGTTCGTCGCCTACCATCACATTTATACAGTCATCTTCTCTCTTCCACCTACTTATTAGCATAACATTTGTTTTTGATGCATTAACAATTAAATTATGTTGTTCTAAAAAATCAATAGTATCCCTAAGGATAGAATTTGTTCTACATTCGAGATCTTTCAAAGAGTCTGCAAGAATAATGAGATTCGAATCATCAGCATAGAGTATTGGCTTACAATTTTGATCATTTCTACTTTTAATGAATTCAACAATACTATTAATGTATATTAGATAAAGTAGAGGTCCCAACACTGAGCCTTGCGGCACTCCATAAACCACCTCTAGGAGTGATGAGTCTACTTGTTTCCTAATTCCATTTTCTTCAAATTCCATCCTGACGCACTGTTTCCTTTTACTTAAATAAGATTTGCACCACTCCAGAGGCAGACCTCTTACTCCATACATATCTAATTTTGACAACAACAATGCATGGTCCACACAGTCAAAGGCTTTTGAGAGGTCAAGGAAAAGGCCAGATACCTTCTTTTTTTTCTCGAGTGCATTTATAATAACTTCCAAAGCATTGGCAACTGCTCCTACTGTAGATTTACCTTTTTGAAAGCCATGCTGCTCTTTAGCAATTATGTTATTTACTGTCATGAAGTTAAACAGCCTTTTATAAAAGCATTTTTCATATATTTTAGCAATGGTGGAATTTAACGTTACCGGTCTATAGTTCTCTAGTCCCTTCCTTGAGCCTTTCTTAAACAGTGGCTTCACAACACCGTTTTTTAGAGCTTCAGGAAAAACTCCTGCAGCAAAGGAACAATTTATAACATGTGCTAGTGGCATACATATTAAACCCTAGACCTTTTTTAACATACCATTAGATATACCATCGAGCCCACTTGAGGTTTTATTCTTAAGAGAGTTTATAATATTAAACACTTCCGTAACCGTAACTGCCTCCAGAAACATAGACCTCGAGATTCTATTTTGTACAATTTTTAGATTTTCTATTCTTTCTTATTTTTAACAATAGAAGATGGTATATTAATATAGTAGTCATTGAACAGTTCAGCTACCTTTAGTGGCTCACTTTCTATCTTATTTTCCATTTGGATTTCTATGCGGCCTGCTTTAGTATTACTACCCTTATTTCTTTCATTATTTATAATATTCCAGGCCGTCTTATTCACATTTACAGAGTTTTTGACTACAGTTTCATTATGTTTCTTCCTTTGAGAGTCTAGTTCCCTGAGGTAGTTGATTCGAAGATTTTCTAAATTCTCCTTCGGCATCTCCTTGTAGTTTGGATTCTTTTCAAGTTCAGTAAGGAAAATTATGAGTTCTCTTCTTTCCTTTAGCTCTTTGGTGATCCACTCATCTTCATTGACCTTTTTTTTTGGTATCCACCCATTTCAGCGGACATGCTCGATCATAGTGGTGTTGAAGGGTGGCCACAAATAGCTTTAAGCTCTCATTTGGATCATCACAGGAGAGAACTTCTTTCCAATCTTCCTTTTCGAGGAGTCCCTTTAAATAGTTCATTGTCTGATTATTTATAAGCCTCTTTTTTAATTTTCACATCTTTGGCTCTTGTGACAGCTAACGGTTCAATACAAAACTTCTGAGCATAATGATCTGACACCTCTGTTTGGATTATTTCCACATTCCTAACAATGCCTTCTCCTGAGTAAATATGATCAATACAGGTTTTAGACCTCATTGTAACCCTTGTTGGGCTACGAAATTGGGATACCAGCCCGAAATTCTCCATTATCTCTTTCAGTTCAGCTGTTGTCTTTGATTTTTTAAGGATATCAATATTGATATCTCCTATTATAATAATATCTCTATTTAGCTCGGTAAGGCTCACAAGAGTGTCCACTAGTATTTCCCGAAATTCTGGGATATTGTTGACACTTGGCGGTCTATATATTCCCAGAACTAGGCTTGACCTTCCATTTCTACCATATATCTCTATACAACACATTTCGGCAACATTTTCTTTTGCCAAACCTTCTAGTAAGATTTCTTTATACTCCAAATTTTTACTAATAAACATACCTACTCCTCCTCCTCTATTCGAATCATCGCTTCTACAGAAACCGGTTGCATATTCAAGGTTCTTAAATTTTGTACTTACTATTTCATGCCTGGATAGTGCTATTTCTGAGGCCACTAGCAGGTCCACCTTAAGAGTATCTATTAAAACTTCAATCATATTTTTTTTATTCTGTGCAAACCTCACATTTTGATGAACCACAGAAATACTCCTTCTCTCTTCCGTTTCTATTACTCTCTGTAGATTGCAAGCTTCCCGTCGACTTCTTACGGTCGGTTTCGTCGTGCTTCTTAGAAATCCAACTCCTTATCATTATTAAAGTCCCAGGTACAGTTTTCTATTTCCTCTGCCAGAACTTGCTTCCCTTTCGTATTGAGGTGTATCTTGTCAGTCGCGTAGTGCTCTTCCTTCAGGAATTCATTTACCTCGAGATACCTGATATTATATACATCCAACTTCTCAGATTCCTCTTTGTACATGTTATGGAGCTGCTCATTATATATTTTTATCATATTTTTGGCATCAGGCTTATCGTATCTGAGTGGGACAGACACAAGAATAACTTTAGTTCTTATAGCTTGTGACAAGATATTTTTCCTGGCTTTTCTATCTAGGTCAATACTGCAGGAGCCATCTGCTTTCCATTTAATGTCGTTAGTGCCAGTCATTACTATAAGGTTATCTGGAGGATCCAGATGTGAAGTAATTCTGTTAACATTCTCAGCTATCATCGAAGTTGTGGCACCAGATTGAGTCCATGATCGATACTCAGTGTTGCTGCCTCCCTTCTGCTCCAGTATCCTTCCGATCTTCTTTGTGTGGCTGTCCCCAACAATGAACACTTTTGCCTTGCTGGGTCGCAGCATGATCGATACTCAGTGTTGCTGCCTCCCTTCTGCTCCAGTATCCTTCCGATCTTCTTTGTGTGGCTGTCCCCAACAATGAACACTTTTGCCTTGCTGGGTCGCAGCGGAATCCTTTTCTTGGCGCCATTCCTGGGTCTTGAGTAGTTCTTTTCTGCGTGACACGCAATGGTCACTTCTACTTCTGTTCGTTGAAATGCCTCATTAATAAGTTCACTAGCATCACTCCAACGGAGTGCATCCAGGCCACATCCAATCTTCGGCATTGCCAGCTTCTTGATGCCCAGTTTATGACAAACATTGGGGAGTCTTCTAACAGTTTTCTCATAGTCTTCCCAGTCTGGTAGTTCGTTCGACTTTTCTTTAGTGACCAGTTGTATTACATAGTCCTTGTTGTGTTTGACCGCAACAATATCTCCCACATTTGTTCCTTTCTTCAACTGATTGGTGTCAAAATTGCACTTACTTTTGATGTCTTTGGCAATTCCTGCTCCCATTTTCATATCCACCGCAACACAATGTGCAACAGAGACTCCTTGTTGGTCTATCTTTTCCAGAAGATCACAGTACTTAATCTTAATGACATTTTCCGTTACTTTACTCTCTTTACCATTTCTCTTTCCTTGTGACATTACAACTCTTGATGTTCCCTTAAATCTCTTTACCTTCATCTCTTCTTTGGGTATCTCTTTTATATCTTCATTCTCATTTTTATCCCTCTGGCTACCTCCTTTTTGAGAGTCTTTGGAGTTGTACTGTGTACCTATACTTGTGGTGTGCTTTTGAATGCCTTGGCCAAGGCCCTCTTTGACTTTCCCCACAAGTATTAGGTACATTTTCTCTATGATTTTGGATTCAAGCTTGGCTTCCCTTAACTGTGCTTCCAGACGGTATATTTCCACAGTTTTGTCTACCAGTTGTAGTTTTAGCTTCTTGCAGCAGTGGTTGTTTCGACACTCATCCTTGTCATCACCTTCTCCACCTTAAGACAGGCATTCACCTATCATATCCTTTATTTCTTTTGATGCTTCCCTCAGCTTCCTTGTGCTCTTTTCGAGCAGAGTCATACTGTGCTCCAACTCACTTGTGGATGCATCGTCCGTATCCAAACTGTTAACAGAGTCTAGAGTGCTGTCATGTGGGTTTGAGGTTATACTGCCCTCTACACACTTTGGACAACGAAAGTTCCGTCTTTCTTTGTTAATTTCACCATATTCTATACTCATACATTCTGTATGCGCCCACACTCCACACTCAACACACTGGATAGACGAGTCCTTTCTGAGTTTCACCTTATCTTTGCATAATAAGTGACAGGACACACAGAACACCTGTACCCTGTCGGCCATCTTGCTTACCTATTTAGACAGATGACACTTAAAACTAACTCATCCTCACAAATTCGACCCTCCAACTCATTATTTACTTTGAAAAAAGTGGGAATTTGAGTCTTTCCACCGTGTAATATTATAACTTAATTTTATCGTGCAAAGAGACATTAGTCTTGCCAATCCATCAATGGCTTCAACCTATTAAGACAGATCAAGCTTTAGACTAAGCCACCCTGACAAATTTTATCCTTCAACTCCTAATTTATAGTGGAAAAAGTGGGAACTTGACTCTTGCCGAACAACGTGTTTGCCTTCCTTCAAACTCCCCTCTATCCGCCCATCAGAATCTAGAGATCCCACCTTTCAAAGTTATAAATAATTTTTATTTTACAATTTTTCTTGTGTTATCAGATTTTCTCCAATACAATGTTTATTTAGCACTTCCTATTTCCAGTATTTATCAAAATATGGATTGGATCAAAAAAGTGGGACCAACTAGAGCCAACTCGATCCTGGTACCCCTAAAAACACCACACTCACCAATTATTTCTTCATGAGCAGGAGCGGGGCACTCACAGTACGTACAAAGGGCCTTTGCCCCTTCCTCATACTGATACGACGCACAGGTGCACCTGGAGCATTTTCCTCTCAAAACTCCTCTCGAATCATTATTGGACATCTCTGAAACAAAAGAAATTTCCCGTCAGCACATTAAACTTCACAGAAATTTTGCACGAGCAAGTTTGGGCTGTGCCTCCTTACCAACTTAATTTGTCAATCAATGATACAGCAAAATATGTGAAACTAATTTTTTTTAAAAATAATTGCTTAAGGTGATAATAACATAGTTAAAAATTCAGCATTGTTGTTGTATACATATTTATATACATTTTTTAATGGGGCAAAAATCAAACGAAATGTCTTAAGAATTATTCCACCGCCAATGTACTTCATGGCAATGTAAAGACTTCCTTCCACTTTGTGAGCATGCATGATGTTGTGCATAGCCAGTGACTCAATTTTGACAATTTGAAGCTCTCCAGGCATAACTTCAACTTCGTATGCAGCCAAGTAGATGCTTCTCCTGACTGTCAACACCTTTTCACAGAGCAGTTGTACAGTTGGGTGAATCAAAACTTTGAACAGTTTGACAAAAATTGGATGATAGTCCTCAAAACCAACACACAAGAAACAGTTGTCTGGCTTGAACTTGTCACCATTGTAGATGAGCCAGTTGGTCTCAATCATATTTCCGCTAAATCCTGGAAACAATCTTTTGTAGCCACTGTCATCCACATTGACCAGTTGGCAAGGTCCACAAGTAGCCGGTTTCACCAGTGATTTGTTCCAAGTGGCAGCCATGTGCAGCTGATGCTTCTTGCTCAAACTCAATGGGATATTTTTGTAACATCCCAAAATATTTACAAGCTTCTTGAAAAACTTATGCTTAGCTTCACATCGTAAGCACATATAGTTCACTAAACTTCCAAACAGAGATATTAACCAAGGAATGTGAAGGAGATAATGTTGCTTGGGTATTAAGTTTCCATACAAAGCAATGAAATTTCTAAGGTAATCTTCAATCATGTCTCCGAGATGGGGGACCATCCAAGGAGATACACCACTCGAAAACACAACTCGACAGACATCAAGCAGCTCTAAGAAATTTTCATAGTGCTTATAATCCTGACTAATAAGAGGACCTATTATCAAAGGAAGAATTATTGCGAGCAGCCAGGTTTGAACAGCAGACTGGTGAAGTGATGAATCTTCCTTCAAATGGTCTTTTTTAATCTCTGATGGCTTGTCTGCAGTTTCCGCATAGCCATAATCAAAATCACGAATGGCTGCATTGAGCCAATCCAACTCGAACTTTTTCTCTTTCTCTCCCAAGAAGGGATTAAGCAGCCCCTTGATTTGTAGTGGCAATACCCCCTCCAACAAATCATGCATGGCATTTGCAGGTAGTCCTTCAACAACATGATAAGTTTTGAGATTATTTAGAGCGGAGTCACGATTCACCCCATATTTGGTGCAATTTTTTTTTTCATTTTTACCCCTCACAGTCTGGACTTCAGCACATTGTTTTGCATGAGATTCTGGGGTTCGCATCATTTTTGAGTCCTGTCTAATCATTCTTTGACATTGTTCGTATGTGGCCATGCAATATCTGCAGAAGCAATGAGCTGTGAATCCTTCTTTAAACCCACCAATGGCATGCGATCCTAAGTTGTCTCCAATCGTTGCTATCAGAGTGCCATGGACTTTAGTGCCACTAGGAAGGACAACACCTCTTTCAAACTTTTGAAGCTCAGCGACAATCACTTCCAGGGCAGCATCCATACCGTACTTTTTATCTTTCACAAAGTTTGCATTTACTAATGCAACTAGAAATATCAATGATGGATTTGAGCGGTGCTTCAGGGCAATGTTATCTAAAAGCAAGTAAAATGCTCCCAGCTTATGATTTCCAGCTTTGGTCTTCAGTGGAGCGCACACCTCCAGATCATCATAATACAATATAAACCTGAAACCATATGGATGTTAAATAAGCACTGCATTGGTCTTACATTTTTCACCCTTCATGAATGAGTCAAGAAACTCCGAACTCTCTTCCTTGTCCAAGAGACCTTTGTAATCAGGATGATTTATAAGTTTGTCTAAAGTTTCAGTGATAGGAATAAACATTAGGTTCTCTTCTTTCACAACAGTCTTTAGACCAGGGTGTCCTTTTCTCCGAACTTTACGCAGCACTCGACCCAATGGTATGGGTTTAGCATCAACAAGACCCAACATTGCCTTAAATTGTTTTGTTTGTTGTTTTACAGATCTGATATTATCAAATACTTTAGAAACTGATTAAGCAACAGACTCAACATCTATAATCTGTTGAAGAGATGATGTATTAGATTCCTTCAGCTTCTCATTAACCTGAGATGCAAAGTTTAGAATTGAACTTTTAATTATTTTCTCTGTCTCATTAATTACAAGCTCAGTTAAGCTGGATGGAATGTTGCAAGCTGAATTTAAATTCAGAAGATAAGATGCAGCTTCCACATTTACCGAAGGCACTTCAGTTTGAGGCTGCAAACACTTGATTGCCTCATTAACTTTCACTCCCTCTCCATCTGTTCCACCACCATCATCATCAGACAAGCTAACATGATCACTGTCATTTTCACTTTCACTTCCACTCTCACTCTCAGTTTGAAGATCATAGACACTTTCACTTTGTACTGTTCGCTGGTCACTATCCATCCGATCACAGAAACTTGGGGAAACCGTTTTGGATGTAGATGGGTATGTTGCCTGCGCACTTTCCATTTGTTCACACACTTTGTTGGAAGCAGTAGCATCATGCTGCTGCACACCATTATTAGATTGAATTACTTCTGTTACTGCGCAAAGTTCAACATCACTATGTAAAGGTGGACTTGCTGGCTCACTGACCCGAATTCTTTTCACATCATCAGAGCTTGTTGGCTCGCATGCATTAGGCAGTTTCCTTTTGACATGATGTTTGATATACCAATGGCTCTGGAAAGAAGCCCCATTGGAATATGAAGCACCACAACCCGGACACACAATGTTCAAATCTTTCTCTCCTTCATGATACTCCCTGAGTTGTTTCAGTAACTTATCATCAGGTACTTCTTCCTTACATTTAGTGCAGAACATTTTGTGAATGGAGCTGTAATGGAAGTTAGTTTGTGTTAGTTACGGGGGTTGAAAGTTAGTAAAACCACAGACATGCAAAAATAAGAAATATTTAGGTATACAACTCTAGCTTGCCTCACTTACTTCAAATTACTTGGGGGAACCAATACATAATAATAATAATATTAATCCAATACATTCTACACTACTGAAATGTTCTGAAAATAAAACAAAGATAAAAGAAACCCAAAATAAACACAATGAAAAGAATTACAACATACATGCATTACCTCGTGAACCACGACAAACCAACTCATAACCCAACTTGGAGCAATGCACTACACCAGGCTTTGACTACAAACAAAACTAATACGCCTGAAACGAAACAAACGAATTTTACTTGGGGAGCAATCTGAACTAAACGCACTGGTTACATTCATGTATTAAAGAAAACTTACTGGGACAATGTTGTTTGTAACAAAGACCGAACAAAGACTCAGAGACTTTGATACCAAACTTTAAGGGTAGCGTTGGTTGGAGATGGAAGTTGAGATCTCGAAAATGCTCGAAATCACGTCGACCTTTTTGCTCTTCACTTTTTCTTTGGCTATAAGACAACAATAATGCCTCGAGGTCATAAATAATAAGAAAAAAAGTGTGATGTGGACCTCTGAAATAACTGATTACTATAAAACTAGTGGTAGAATGACGAATGCTTGCACGTGAGAACCAGAAACGGAGAGCGGTGCCCCTAAAATCGGGGCATGTGGCCAAGAAGACATGTGGCGTTGCCCGATGCTGATGTGACCCACCGGAAGCGGAGCTGGGCTCCCTCACTTCGGCGGGAAACAAACCCTTTTTCTACTCAAAAAGATACCAGAATTTTTATATCCCCGGATTCTGGGGAAAATGGATGAATTTCTCCCCAGAAACTGGATTTTGGATTTACTGTGCGGCACGACGTGGTGGTCCAGCACCTCGCCGATGTACCGGGCGTGGCACATGCCTAGAGGAGGGATCTCCACCAAAGCCGTCTTCCTGTGCAGCATAATCCTCCCCCAGAACGAGTGACCCTCCCCCATATGGGTACTTGCCGAGAAAGTGCTGGTCCCTGTCATACGCAGTCATACGTGTTACGTTAAGATTATCTTACCTGCTTTCAGATATGACATTGACACCATCACCACGGCGACTTTCACCTAACCCGGCTGCAAGGACACCGCCGACTGTCGTACACAGGGTCCCTGTCAGCGCGCCGACGCCACACCTTCACTATGCCGTCGCACCTCCTCAGCGCGAACCGCACCTTGTCGGAGAACAGGACGCGGCGCCACTGCTGGACCCGCTACCCGCCGTACCTCCTCACATACTGGCGGCGTGCAGGTCAGTGTGGCAGCGCTGCAGGATGGAGGCCTGCTGGGCGTGCGCCCGAGAAGCCCTCCCGCCGCCAGCCTGCGCTTCGCCGTAGACGTGGAGATGACCCTGTTGGTGGTGGCGGCATGCTCGCCGTCGAGTAGGGGTTCTGCAGGGCCGAGTGCACCATGCGGCGGTCCTCCCTCGCGGTGGTGCACCTGGGACGCCCCTGAAACGGAGGACGAGAGTACACCGTTTTCGTCATCAGCACCTTCAAAACCATGCACAAATGTCTTTAAAATGAAAAGTCGCAAAAAGTTTCACTTTTTGTGCCGTTTTTTTAGTGGCTTTTCGTTGTAACGACTGAATGATTTTAGGCAGAGAGCTGGATTTTCGCGAGTGGCGAGCCAAGAACACACCCAATTACCCTGCAGAATCCCAGTCAGATCGGCCGAGCCGTTCAGGAGGGGTAATGCGGACACACAGACAGACAGACAAAACTTTCCAACCCAAGTGGAGTAACTGGCTGAGCGATTAGCGAAGATTACCAGAGACGTCTTCCTCCACCTCAGAAAAATCTGCCGTATATGTTATGAAGGTACACCATAGTGTTGCGTGACTGTGTATGCCCGTTGGACTTTACCTCTAGTCATTCAACCTGTTGGTTCTTTGCGATAGGTGCTGAGGAAGGAACATTACTCTCTCCCTGTGACTGCCGCAGCTCAATAAAGATTGTGCACAAGACCTGCATAGAAACGTCGGTCGCAACATCTAACTCAGATGTCTGTGGCGTCTGCAAGAAACATTTATCTATACGGAGAGAGTCGCCTTCAATGTGGCAGGTTGTAGATATTTTTCTTTGCGTTTTTCATTGTTATTTGTCTCTTATTTCATTTTACAAATCTTTTTGTTTACAGTGGTTCAGTGCAACGTCCTCCACGGATGATGATCGACGTGCCTTCAATGACGCTCTCATCCAGTTCTTTGTGGTGTTATTGGTCTTCTTTTAATGTATCTTGATTATTTACACCTTTTCCGATGGTGAGAGCGTGAAAAAAGGAGTGTGCCTTCTGCTGTCCTTTTAATATTTAGCATAATATCTCGTATAAATCTTCTATAAAATGAGGTGAGATTTGAAGAGAAGAGGAAGTTCATGAAGTAACAATATTGCAACTACAGAATATTTCTCACTTGTTTCAATCTAATTTAGATCCTTTTTGATTATCTGCTGAGATGCACCACTCAGGTGACTTACGCAACCTTCATTTCTCATACATGGCGCGTTCCAGTTTAAATGCGAAATCTCTCTACCAGTATAGCTTGACATGTGGTCCTGAGGGGTGTACCCAAAAGCTTGGTTTCTGACGGGTTTTTTTTTGGGAGGGGGGGGGGAGTCAAAATGGGGGTCGGTCTAATGTGGGGTCGGTGTAGAGAAAACGGCAAAACTTAGTTTTCGGCGGGGTCGGTGAATTAAAGCTATAGAAGACAGGGTCGGTCAAATATTTTTTTGACGTTGGTCAAAACTAGGGTCGGTGCAACAAGTTTACGCCAGACCGTGTTTCGTCGTAACAGGCTTCGCGATGCTGCGCTACTTCCGACAATCCACGCCAGGCGTTACACATGCCTTGGGGCGCTCCCTGCTTGCCTTCGGCAAGCTGTTTAAAGGTTCATTGGGGCAATGAGTAGTGCACTACGTGATGAATGGTCGTAGTATATTAGAATATACTAGTCGCGGCAGCCCCTACGTGGTTGAAACTTTGGTCAGGGGTAGACATGGAGTTCATTTTCGTCATCAGTACCTTCCAAACCATGCGAATCCATGTAAAAATGTCTATAAATTGAAAAGTCACAAAAAACTTGCACTTTTTCTGCTGTTTTTTTAGTGTTTTTTTCGTTGGTACGAATGAATGGATAGAGCATTCTAGTCGTCGCCGATCGAAGAACAAGAGGAAGAACAAAACCGGAAGCCGGCAAGAAAGGGAGAAGGTAGCGAGCCCGGTTTAAAGGAGAAATGTTGACAAATATGTTTCGTTCCTTTTTCAAAAAGTATTTGAAAGAGACGAAATTGCTTTTACAAGAGCTACGCTTCGGAAAACTCTTAAGCTAATGCACTCGTACAGGTCTGTGAGGTTAAGTTGCCGGCGCCATTTCCGGTTTTCTTATTCCTCTTGTTCTTCGATCGGCGACGACTAGAATGCTCTATTGCGATAGAAAGCTGCATTTTGACGTGTGGCGAGCCAAGGATATACCTCATAACCCTGCAAAATCTAATCCAGATTAGCCGAGCCGTTCAGGAGTAGTAGTGCGGACACACACGCACGAACTCAGACAGGAAAGTTTTTCAACCCCAGTGGAGTAACTGGCTTCGCTAACCGCTCAGCCAATGAGCCGCCCCCGTGTGGGGCGCGCTACGCTACACCACGCCACCTGCAGCTGTCGCACGGGCTTCTGACTGCGGGATGGGAATGCTTCTGCACGCTGGAGATTCCCTGTGCACAGGCGTTTGTGATATATTTGTAGGTTGGTAATACCGCGGGTCTGTCACCGCCTTGTATAAGTTTGCAGGACCGGATGTGTGAAACCTCGAGGATGACCGCCCGGGTTAACGCTAACGCACCCTGGTGGGTTAATGTTTTCCATACTCTGAGTTTTGAACATGGAGTGACTCCATGGTTTGAATGCTCTCCCAACCGCTGACTCGCACGAACACTTATTAAATTGGTGTCTATAATTCAAACACGGAGATTATTCTTAAAACTCTACTTAGTATTATCATTTTATTATGTAGACTTTATTAGGCATAAACTATCATTAATATCTTTTATATGTTATTATTGTATAGTCTTTATATTTTAGTCGGACATTATGTTTTATTAAAATTGCCGTGCATTTCCACAAATGCTAACAATTAGCGGTCGGCCTATCACTTAAAAAATGTTCTGAAGTGTTATTTGAGTTCCTTCAGATGCAATTTCAAGTTATAAAACTGGATTAAATCCGATAAATAAATCAATATGCCCAATGCAGGTTATGATCAGCTGAACTCGGATTTAGCCCACCAGTGCAGCTCGCGACACGCAGAAAAAATACCAATGTGTCCATTTTTTTGCACGGTAAAAAAGTGATAAAAAATATAATAAAACCTAACGTTAAGGGGACACTATGGTCTAAATCGCAAGGGTTCAGATAAAAAAAAAGTCGGAAAAAAAGGACATTCCCAATAAAATAAAGCTTGAGATCTGAAAATTTATTTTTGAGTCATAGAACAATTCCCATCCCCATAATTTTTAAAAGGTGCGCGAACGCGGGCCGTCGTCCCCGGTCGTCCTGCAGGATTAAAAAGGACGTCCTGGGAGGACATGCCCTTCATGGGTGGCAGTCGTAGCGGACTGAAACGACGGTGACTGCAACAAACGAAAATTTTAACGTCAGCCCTCAGTAAAACATGTGGCTTTTGAGCCGGAACTATCGCTCGTTGACGAGCCTCTTAAATTTGAAGGGCTTGAAAATTTACAGCAGAAAAGGAGGTAGATAGAAATTTGTTTTATTTTTTAAAAATAATATCAGGACGACAAATTTATATCTTAGAGTCGCAGCAGCCAAATTTCCGTAGTTTTTTTTTTTTTTTTCCCGAGCTCTAGCCACATGTTTTCATGAGGGCTGACGTAAAATTTTCGTTGTTGCAGCAGGTCACCGGCCGCGGTTCGTTCGTCCGCTACGACTGCCACCATGAGGGCATGTCCTCAGGACTTTCTTTTTATACCTGCAGGACGGGACCGGGGACGACGGCCGCGTTTTCGCGCACCTTTAAAATTATGGGATGGGATGTTCTTTGACTCAAAAATATAATTTTCAGATCTCTAGCTTTGATGGTCTTTTGCTTTCCGATTTTTTTTTCTGGAATACCTTGCGTTTTAGACAATAGTGCCGCCCCTTAAAATAACTAAGACGCCACACCTTCAAAACCCAAAAGCCATACGGGAGGGGACGCGCAACAGCACAGCACGCACAAATAAAAAGACGCTGCCAGGACGCCTCGATCGCTTATCCGCCACGCTTTTTTTTTCCCACTTTTCTCCTACGAGTGACACGGCCGAGCTCGCGCATGCGCTACGCCCAGCAGCACTCGCTCAACAGCAGCCCCATCCCCGACTAGCATCCGGTGCCCTCGCCTCGTCAACAAGTGTAAGTACCGTCGAAACCGGCACGAGTTTAGTGTAACACCCTATTAATGGGCTGGGCCTGGCCGGCCCACACCTGGTTCGAGCAGGAAGGCTCGCTGCGTTTGGCCTGGGCCGCCCTGCCCCGGGGCCAGGATTCGGTTGGATGGAAGATCCCTAATAGCCTGGGCAGCCGTTCCCGTCCCCCACAGAGCAAGTAAACTTGGTCCCACCGAGAGTTTCGACATATATCAGAAATCACGTAAGTGATACCAGGGGGTGGAAACTCCTCTGACGCGGCAGATAATCGGTGCCAGGTTCGGCGCGTTTGATTTGTCATTCGTACGTGAGCTCTGCGCTGCGGCTAAACCTCTACACGTTAAAACTTAACCCATTCGCACCTCAGCAATAATCCTTTAACGGATATCAAATCTGGGGACATTTTTGGTATCTGCATAAAATTTTTCATGGCGTAGGAGGTGTCTTTACCTGATTACCTCAGAGATGAAATTATAATCCGTGCGGAAAACGACCGTTCCCGAAAACTGTCATTTCACCGTTGCATCTTTCATTCGGTGCATTTCTCTATGGATTGTCTTTTTGAACATTCGCCTATCGCATTGGATAGAGCTAACTACGAGCAAAATTTTGTTCGCTTACACTTTATGTGTCAGAGCAACCAAAACATACGATAAAAAACAAAACATGAACTGCGGTGTGGGGTTTGGTCAGGGAAAATTGGTTTCAGGTCAGGGAATTGTCAGGGATTTTCGTTTACCAAAGTTTGTGGCCACCCTGGTAATAGTCGGGTCACTGGTTTTGAGCTGGTTTTGAGAGTGCATTCGCATGCCTCCTCGCCTTGGCATTTCTCATTTCTCATTTTCTGATGGTGGCCTTTTGTTGCAGATGTTCACCTGTGAATACTGTCAAGCTGAGTACAGCCGGGAGGACCGACTTAAGTACACCTGAGGATGGAACACGGTGAGTTCTAAGTCTTGAACCGTCTCGTAATCTAGGGCAGATGTTGGCGAGATAACGATCGGGTAGGAAAATAAACGAATTCACTAAATGAGATCTGTAGCGGAAGTGGAAGTGATCCTTTTATTTTTCGGAAACAGGACAGCACAGGTATATGACAAATTCACACAGGAAGTAGTAACTATGTTATGAGAAACTTAAAAGTTAGATAAAGAGGGAGTTTTTGTAAATATCAGTCGAGTAAAAATTATTCTTACAACAGTTACACAGTCACAACAGTTTCTTACAACAATTGCCATTTCTTTCCTCTTATTAATTTTCTCTCCCGATCGCATTCGTTGAACATGTGTTGATGAATTTGTGCCGTGAGGACCTTACTTAAACACCTGTTCTAGATGACGATCGACGTGATCCCGTGCGAGTGGCAGCATACCGGAGGAGGCGTTTGGCGCGGCAGGTGAGTTGGAGCAATATTGTAAATCAAGGGCAGCTGGTAGGGAATCTGGTTTATTTCGCGACGAAGGCTCTGGCTCTACACAGGTCCGCGCTCAGTCACAAAGTTGACTGGCCGGTTGCTACGCGACATTGTTGCCGGCAAGTAGTCGGCGCGGGAGTCCCGCCAGCCGTGCTGTCGCGGGGTGTATTCCCTTACACTATCCGCCCCTTTTTCTTGTCCGGGAATAGTTTGGACACAAGTCCGTTTCGGCTAGCCCCTGGAAACGTAATGGGCCAGCCGGGTCGACGTGGTACGTCTTGGTCTTGCGGCGAGGATGAGCCGGGTCCCGGATGCTCGCCGTCACGTCGTTGACCAGGGCCACGATCTGCCAGGGCCCGGTCCACCAGCACTGCTCCAGCTTCAAAGCTGCAAAGTTGAAGTGACATTCTAGCGGGGACTGATTTCATTAACACAGCCTAATGCGCGTAGCATTAGGAAACAAACTTGTGTGTGAACTTGCAATTGAGTTCTCATCATCTAAGTGGTGTAGCAAGATGGTGCAGTGGAAATTGGACGCATGATGACAACCAAAGTGAAGATTGACCGTGCCCATTGGTGAAGACCTTGCTCCTGGGACTAGGAGTGAGGAGTTCAGCATAGGATGGAGAGCGTGACATTGATGATACACCTACTATACTCTTACCACGACCAAACTGTAAATATTTTGGGCCTTGGGGCCGAACACGGGAGCCCGTCCAATTTCCACTGCACCATCTTGCAACACCACTTAGATGATGAGAACTCAATTGCAAGTTCACACACAAGTTTGTTTCCTAATGCTACGCGCATTAGGCTGTGTTAATGAAATCGGTCCTGCTGGAATGTCACTTCAACTTTGGGTCATTCCACCCCAAACCACCGCACCCCTAAACCTCAATATTCAGTTGAAGTATAAACAGGGACTTTTCTTTTCCTCGACACTCATTGGACTTGTCAAGAACACTAATCTCAAAATCTCAGTGTTGGCTTTCAAGAAAAATTCCCAATGCCAGTTACAATTGAACACGATGGTCCAAAACAACCCAATTGAATAAATTTTAATCAAACTTGAGTCCTGTTAGATCATACAAGACAAAGTAAAACCAGAAATAGTGAATTTTGATGTGAGTTAGTGCCATAAAATATGGTTTTGACCTCCCGTCAAGGTAAAGGAGTGCCCAAACCCACCATTTTATTTCATGGGTTTGTTTGGCATTCACTTCCCCTCTTTTGACCAAAAAGTATTTTTTTTTTTAAATGACGTATTTTCAGGACAGCAGTTTTAGTGAAAAATTAATAACTTTTGATTTTTTGAAGTGTATGAAATTGTTATGCGATGGCTTCTGACTGATAAAACTGGTTCTTTACACTAATAAGAAAGGGAATAAACCGTCAAAACTCATCCCGGTCCAATAAAAAAAAAGTTTAAATTTCAGTGTTTTTACTACAAGGTAGGTTTACGCCAGACCGTGTTCCTTTTCGTAAACAGGGCATTCGCGATTGCTGCGCCCGTTACGACAATCCTCGCCTGGCGTTAACACCTATACCTTGGCCTGCTGGCGCTTATCCCTGCTTGCCTTCGGCAAGCTGTCATCAATGATTTTTGAGGCATTGAGTTAATGCACCACGTGAAATCTGCAGTTAAAATTTTTTAGTCGGTCGATCCCCTTTTTTCAAGATCCTGTTTCGGAAAACTGACGAAGTCGGGCTCCTAGACCCCCGTCCGACCCCTCTTTGAAAAGGTCTTGCCAAGACCTGTCGAAATCCGCAATAAAATTTTTTAGTCGGTCGATCCCCGTTTTTCAAGATCCTGATTCGGCCAACCAATGAAGTCGGGCTCCTAGACCCCCTAGACCTCCTAGACCCCTCTTTGAAAAGGTCTTGCCGAGACCTATCGAAATCTGCAATAAAAATTTTTAGTCGGTCGATCCCCTTTTTTCAAGATCCTGATTCGGCCAACTAATGAATTCGGGCTCATAGACCCCCCTTCCGACCCTCTTTGAAAAGGTCTTGCAGAGACCTATCGAAATCTGCAATAAAAATTTTTAGTCGGTCGACCCCCTTTTTTCAAGATGAAGGGTCGAAGTTGATTATGTCTAGTAAATTTGGGCCGAGGTAGCCAATTTCGCAGTTAAAAGTTTGGTCAGGGGTCGAAATTGATTTTCATTTTCGTCATCAGGAACTTTAAAAACATAAGAAACCATGTAAAAATGTCTCTAAAATATAAAGTCACTAAAAAGTTGCACTTTTTCTGCCGTTTTTTTAGTGTTTTTTCGTTAGTACGACTGAATGGAATGAGATAGAAAACTGAATTTTTGCGTGTGGCGAGCCAAGGATATACCTAACAACCCTGCAAAATCTCGTCCCGATCGGCTGAGCCGTTTGGGAGGAGTAGTGCGGACACGCAAACAGACAGACAAAACTTTTCAACCCCACTGGAGTAACTGGCTTCGCTAATCGCTCAGCCAAAAAGTGAAAATTTCAAAGGGCTATAAACCCCTAACCGCTTCGAATTTTGCAAAAACCCTTTGGTACGAGTGTTCAGGGTGATGGTCGTGTGTGTCTGTGTGTTTGAGTGTGTGTGTATGTGTGTGGGTGTAAGTGTGTGGGTGAGAGTCGTGCCCCACAACACGCCTGCGTGGTGCCTCCGCGCGTTGTGTGGGTTTGCTTTCCCAAAGTGCTATGACGGTTAATATTTGTCCGAAACGCCTCCCCCCCTTTTCCCACCGATGCCCCCGCGGGGGCCTCTCCGGTTGACACGACGAATATTTTTCTCGGCCATATTCTAAGTCCAAACGATTCCCTTTCCAGAGACTAAGTCAAGCTTTTGGATCTGACGAACGGACAAAAGCTAAAATCGGCCATATTCTAAGTCCAGACGACCCCCTTTCCAGAGACTAAGTCAAGCTTTTGGATCTGACGAACGGACAAGAGCTAACCTAACCTATTCTAAGTCCAGACGACCTTTTTCCAGAGACTAAGTTCAACGTATCGGACCTTAAATGAGTTCCTTTTTGGCTGAGCGATTAGCGGCAAGCCAGTTACTCCAGTGGGGTTGAAAAGTTTTGTCTGTCTGTCTGTTTGTTTGTTTGTCTGTGTGTCCGCACTACTCCTCCTGAACGGCTCGGCCGATCTGGCTGAGATTTTGCAGGGTTATTAGGTATGTCCTTGGCTCGCCACACGCAAAAATTCAGCTTTCTATCTTGTTCCTTTCAGTCGTACTAACGAAAAAACACTAAAAAACGACAGAAAAAGTGCAACTTTTTAGTGACTTTATATTTTAGAGACAGTTTTACATAGTTTCCTATGTTTTTGAAGTTCCTGATGACGAAAATGAAATCAATTTCGACCCCTGACCAAACTTTAAACTGCGAATTGGCTATCTCGGCCCGAATTTACTAACATAATCAACTTCGACCCTTCATCTTGAAAAAAAGGGGTCGACCGACTAAAAATTTTTATTGCAGATTTCGATAGGTCTCGGCAAGACCTTTTCAAAGAGGGGTCGGGAAGGGGGGTCTAGGAGCCGACTACATTAGTTGGCCGAATCAGGATCTTGAAAAAAGGGGATCGACCGACTAAAGAATTTTATTGCAGATTTCGATAGGTCTCGGCAAGACCTTCTCAAAGAGGGGTCGGAAGGGGGGTCTAGGAGCCCGACCTTATCAGTTTGCCGAATCAGGATCCTGAAAAAAACAGGGATCGACCGACCTAAAGAATTTTATTGCAGATTTCGATAGGTCTCGGCAAGACCATTTCAAAGAGGGGTCGGGAAGGGGGGTCTAGGAGCCCGACCTTATCAGTTTGCCGAATCAGGGTCTTGAAAAAAAGGGGATCCGACCGACTAAAAATTATTATTGTAGATTTCACGCGGTGCATTACTCAATGCCCCAAAAGTCCTTGACACAGCTTGCCGAAGGCAAAGCACGGAAGCGCCGCAGGCCAAGGTAGGTGTAACGGCAGGCGTGGATTGTCGTAACTGGTGCGTCATCGCGAAGCCTGTTACGTCAAGACACGGTCTGGCGTAAAACCTACCTTGTTGGCTGAGCGATTAGCGAAGCCAGTTACTTCACTGGGGTTGAAAAGTTTTGTCTGTCTGTCTGTTTGTCTGTCTGTCTGTGTGTCCCGCACTACTCCTCCCAAACGGCTCGGCCGATCTGGCAGGGTTATTAGGTATGTCCTTGGCTCGCCACACGCAAAAATTCAGCTTTCTATCTCATTTCATTCAGTCGTACTAACGAAAAAACACTTAAAAAACGGCAGAAAAAGTGCAACTTTTCAGTGACTTCATATTTTAGAGACATTTTTACATGGTTTCTTATGTTTTTGAAGTTCCTGATGACGAAAATGAAATCAATTTCTACCCGTGACATAAGTTTTAACTGCGAATTGGCTACCTCGGCCCGAATTTACTAACATACTTCGACTTTGACCCTCCATCTTGAAAAAAGGGGATCGACCGACTAAAAAATTTTATTGCAGATTTCGATAGGTCTCGGCAAGACCTTTTCAAAGAGGGGTCGGAAGGGGGGTCTGGGAGCCCGACTTCATTAGTTAGCCGAATCAGGATCTTAAAAATAAGGGGATCGACGGACCTAAAAAATTTTATTGCAGATTTCGATAGGTCTCGGCCAGACCTTTTGAAAGAGGGGTCGGAAGGGGGGTCTAGGAGCCCGACTTTATTAGTTGGCCGAATCAGGATCTTGAAAAACGGGGATCGACCGACTTAAATATTTAATTGCAGATTTCGACAGGTCTCGGCAAGACCTTTTCAAAAAAGGGTCGGAAGGGTGGTCTTGGAGCCCGACTTTATCGGTTTGCCGAATCAGGATCTTGACAAAAGGGTATCGACCGACTAAAAAAATTTATTGCAGATTTCACGTGGTGCATTACTCAATGCCTCAAAAATCCTTGAGACAGCTTGCCGAAGCTAAGCAGGGAAGCGACGCAGGCCAAGGTAGGTGTAACGCCAGGCGTGGATTGTCGTAACTGGCGCAGCATCGCGAAGCCTGTTACGAACACAGACACGGTCTGGCGTAAACCTACCTTGTCTAGGAACTAAGTTCATTTTTTGGACCTGACGAACGGACAAAGGAATCGTCAGGTCAATGAGTAGTTAGTACCTAACCTATTCTAAGTCCAGACGACCTCTTTTTCCAGAGACTAAGTTCAACTTTTCGACCTGACGAACGGACAAGACTTAAAATTGGTCCAGACGACTTTCATGGAGCAGTGTTCTTGATCATCCGTCAAATGGCACTCCCCTTCAAGCTGAACATGTACCCGTTGGAAGCACTCAAGGAATTCATCCGTCAACGGTTCTAGCCTCAAGGGTTAGTGACGGCCAGTCGTTACAAGTTGAACACCAGTCCAACAAGAAGGTGAGACCGCTGCAGCATTCATCAGTGCAGTCCTCACTCTGGCGTCCAAATGTGACTTCAACAATGGATTCCATGAAGCTTGCAAACACCGTCTTGTACATGGTGTGAAGTGCCTTGAAACGAGACTTAAGTTGCTTGGAACGGTGAACTTGATGGAGTAAAAACTTATCTGGATGATATCCTAATTCATGGTAGAACTTTTCGAGAATGTGAGTCAAGGACAAACACTGTTTTGCTAAAGTTGCATGAGTACAATCATAAAATCAAATTGCCAAAATGTAATTGGTTCAGTCCTGCAGTTGAGTATCTAGGCCATTTGTTTGGCTGAGCGATTAGCGAAGCCAGTTACTTCGCTGGGGTTGAAAAGTTTTGTCTGTCTGTCTGTGTGTCCGCACTACTCCTCCCAAACGGCTCGGCCGATCTGGCTGAGATTTTGCAGGGTTATTAGGTATGTCCTTGACTTGCCACACGCAAAAATTCAGCTTTCTGTCTCATTCCATTAGACATTTTTACATTGGTTTCTCATGTTTTTGAAGTTCCTGATGACGAAAATAAAATCAATTTCGACCCCTGACCAAACTTTTAACTGCGAATTGGCTACCTCGGCCCGAATTTACTAACATAATCAACTTCGACCCTCCATCTTGAAAAAAGGGGGTCGACCGACTAAAAAATTTTATTGCAGATTTCGATAGGTCTCGGCAAGACCTTTTCAAAGAGGGGTCGGAAGGGGGGTCTAGGAGCCCGACTTCATTAGTTGGCCGAATCAGGATCTTGAAAACAGGTGATCGACCGACTAAAAAATTTTATGGCAGATTTCGATAGGTCTCGGCAAGACCTTTTCAATGAGGGGTCGGAAGGGGGGTCTAGGAACCCGTCTCCACCAGTTGGCCGAATCTGGATCTCGAAAAAAGGGGGTCGACCGACTAAAAAATTTTATTGCAGATTTCGATAGGTCTCGGCAAGACCTTTTCGAGGAGGGGTCGGAAGGGGGGTCTAGGAGCCCGACTTCATCAGTTTGCCGAATCAGGATCTTGAAAAAAGGGGATCGACCGACTAAAAAATTTTATTGCAAATTTCACGTGGTGCATTACTCAATGCCTCAAAAATCCTTGAGATAGCTTGCCGAAGGCAAGCAGGGAAGCGCCGCAGGCTAAGGTGGGTGTAACGCCAGGCGTGGATTGTCGTAACTGCCGCAGCATCCCGAAGCCTGTTACGACAAGACACGGTCTGGCGTAAACCTACCTTGTTATCCAGTGAAGGGCGCAAGCCTGCCCCTTCTAAAGTAGAAGCTATAGTAAATTGCAAATCCCCTACTGATGCTACTGATGTAAAAAGCTCCTTAGGTCTTTTTGGCTGAGCGATTAGCGAAGCCAGTTACTTCACTAGGGTTGAAAATCTTTTCCTGTCTGTCTGACCGTCTGTGTGTGTGTGTCCGCACTACTCCTCCTGAACGGCTCGGCCGATCTGGCTGAAATTTTGCAGGGTTATTAGGTATGTCCTTGGCTCGCCACACGCCAAAATTCAGCTTTCTTTCGCAATCCGTTCAGTCGTACCAACGAAAACACACTAAAAAAAACGGCGGAAAAGTGCAACTTTTATGTGAGTTTTCATTTTAGAGACATTTTCACATGGTTTCGCATGGTTTGGAAGGTGCTGATGACGGAAATGAAATCCATTATGACCCCTGACCAATGTGTCAACCGCGTAGGGGCTACCCCGTCTAGAATATTCTAATTGGCTGAGCGATTAGCGAAGCCAGTTACTCCAGTAGGGTTGAAAAGTTTGGTCTGTCTGTCCGTCTGTTTGTCTGTCTGTCTGTCCGCACTACTCCTCCCAAACGGCTCGGCCGATCGAGACGAGATTTTGCAGGGTTCATAGGTATATCCTTATCTTGAAAAAAAGGGGTCGACCGACTAAAAATTTTCATTGCAGATTTCGGTAGGTCTCGGCAAGACCTTTTCAAAGAGGGGTCGGAAGGGGGGTCTGAGAGCCCGCCTTCATGTATTGTGAACATTGGTGCAACGGCCAAGTTTTGCACATTAACTTTGGCACAGAGGGAACACAAGAGAGGGCCTCAGTCCTGATGTCATATCAATAAGTTTGAGCTGCCTATACTCGGTTCGACGTAAGGGCGGCGCGCCCTAGCTTGTATACTTCGACCATTCATCACGTAGTGCACTACTCATTGCCTCAATGAACCCTTAAAACAGCTTGAAGGCAAGCAGGGAGCGCCGCAGGCCAAGGTAGGTGTAACGCCAGGCGTGGATTGACGAAACTGGCGCAGCATCGCGAAGCCTGTTACGACAAGACATGGTCTGGCGTAAACCTACCTTGTTAATTATTGAATGCCCTTTTTACCTGATGTCTGCACTGTTAACCATCCTCTACCTTTAACTAAAGCTAACGTTAAATTTGAGTGGTCGGAATGTTGTGCAAAGGCTTTTGATCAGTGCAAAGAAATGATAGTTAATTCTGATATCTTGATGCATTTTGATTCAAGTTTATCTCTGGTGCTTGCATGTGACGCAAGTCCAGTCGGAGTAGCGTGTGTTTTAAGCCACATTGTAGTTAATGACGGTAAGAAAGTGGAACGTGTCATAATGTTTGCTTCTTGTGCTCTGAATGAGCGTCAACAAAAGTATTCTCAACTGTGTAGGGAAGCCCTTGGCATTATATTTGGTGTCACGAAAACTCATAAGTTTATCCTTGCTAGAGGATTTTAGTTAGTAACTGATATTGCCTCTCTCAGGCATATTCTAAGCCCTGATAAAAGTGTTCCAGCTGTAGCCAGTCGAAGACTACAACACTGGTGTTTCATCCTAGAAGGTTACCAGGACAAGCTAGTGCATAGGAAAGCGGAGTTGATGACTCATGTAGATGCGCTGTCTCGACTACCCGCCCCTGGCACTTTTGATGAAGTAACTTTTAATGTTGATTCTGCTCCTCAAACCCCGATCAATGTTCAACTTATTGCTGAATGTACAGCAAAAGATCCAGTCCTGAGCAGAGTTAAGTTCTATTGTATCCAAGGTTGGCCTCATCATAAACTTGAAGATGTCAATTGATGTGTAATGTATGGCGCTGCCACGGCAATCCTTCTAGCCTTGCAGGCAGACGTCTTGTCACTTTTGCACGAAGGACACCCTGGTGTCACTCGTCTTAGAATGTTAGCCAAAAATTATGTTTGGTGGCGTAACATTAAACAACGACATTAAGGATAAATGTAAATTGTGTAATGCCTGTGCTATTGTAAATTTCCAGCCAGTCAAGCAATTTCTCCCTTGGCCTTCTCCAATGTCTCCGTTTAAGAGAATTCACATTGATTTTTTTCCAGTATGATGTGTTCCAGTATTTTTTCCAGCTTGTGTTCTTCATTGTCTGTGAGACTTTCTCAAAGTGGGTGGATGTTGTCAAAATGAGTGAGTCTACTAATGCTAGTGCTGTTGTTTCTGTTTTGTGTAACATCTTTGCTATCTTCGGTGATCCTGCCAAAATTGTGGCCGATAATGGTCCCCCGTTTGATAGTCTTGAATTTACGCAATTTTGCACAAGTAAGGACATTATCTTGTTTCATTCTCCGATTAACCACCCGGAATCCAACGTGTTAGCTGGACGTGCTGTGCAAACTGTTAAACGTGCACTGCAGCCGCACAATCAAGTTACCTGTCTCTGAAGCCTTGTAAAAATTTCTGTCAACATACAGAAATACCCCTACCACTGCCACTGGTAAAACACCAAATGATCTATTGTTACAATTTAAGCCTAGAACTATTATCACCAGGCTAAATCCTTTGTCACTCAGGCTGTAACTAATCATGCCTTCAAGGAAGGGGGTAAGGTTCTTGTCCGCTTCTCCAAGAAGCACCCTGTTTTCCAGGTGTTGTGGTTCGGTCCTTAGGATCTTCGCTGTGTCTAGTCTCTGTGGCTGGTGTCGTCAAAACCCTGCACGTCAACCAGTTACAGTATTCTATATGATCTGTCAGTAAACTGCTTTAGTCTGATTATGATCTTGCCCTAAGTTGTGATTTGTATAGCGCTATACCATAGAATGATGTATCCCTGTCGTATCCTTCTGTATAATTTTGGTTTTATATTTAAGTGTTAGTTTGAAAACTAATCATCCGTTGAGAAGAGTGTGATATATTGGTAGGTTGGTAATACCGCTGGTGTCACCGCCTTGTATTAAGTTTACCTTGTAACCCATTACTGTGAATAAAGTCAGTCTCAGTCAGAGTTTCGTCTCGTTCAGTTGCCTCCATCCTAACATCAAGGCGTTCAGTGCAGGTCGGGCAAGGGCACGGGGACAGGCCTAGCGGGTCGGGTACGGTACGGGAAGCTCATTCGGAACAAACAGCAGTGCGAGTCGAACCTGATTTCCTCAAAGTGTGGGCCAAGCTCCTTATGCACTGCGCTACCGGCGCCACGTGAAGTCGGACCGAACAGTAGTGGGGTAGTTCCTTGAGTTTGGCAAGTACAGTTTGCAAGCTGGAAGGACCTAAGATTGGTCCCTGAAGGTGTTAGGCGACGTCTCAGTTCATCTTTAGCGTCCTTAAGTTAAAAGGTAGGTTTACGCCGGACCGTGTCTTGTCGTAACAGGCTTCGCGATGCTACGCCAGTTTCGACAATCCACGCCTGGCGTTACACCTACCTTGGCCTGCGGCGCTTCCTGCTTGCCTTCGGCAAGCTTTTTCATGGTTCATTAAAGCAATGAGTAGTGCACTACGTGATGAATGGTCGAAGTATATATTATATTAGAATATTCTAGACGAGGAAGCCCCTACGTGGTTGACACTTTGGTCAGGGGTCATAATGGATTTCATTTTCATTATCAGCACCTTCCAAACCATGAGAAACCATGTACAAATGTCTCTTAAATGAAAAGACACGAAAAAGTTGCACTTTTTCTGACGTTTTTTCAGTGTTTTTTGTTGGTACGACTGAATGGATTGCGATGGAAAGCTGCATTTTCCCGTGTGGCGAGCCAAGGACATACCTAATAACCCTTCAAAATCGCTGCGAGATCGGCCGAGCTGTTCAGGAGGAGTAGTGCGGACACACACGCACGCACGCACGCGCAGACATGAAAAGTTTTTCAACCCCAGTGGAGTAACTGGCTTCGCTAATCGCTCAGCCAAATAAATGTTTTAGAAATCTTATGCAAGTATTAGACGTATTTACACTGGGAGAAAAAATGAAGGTTGTGACTGTTAATCTTAATGCCACTCTTCGCTGTACATCGAAAGAAGGTGTTCACCGTACCCAGGGATACAGCAGACACCGTACCTCAAGGAACGGAATCCACTGTACCCGGGAACATGCATTCACCGTACCTCGGAAACTGTTCAGACATCGGATTCATCATAAATGTAGAATGAAGGCACAATTTTAAATTTGCGATAGAAACAATTCGATGGCGGAAATAAATATGTCTCAACAAGACGAACAAAATATGATAAGCATGTTATGACCTCAGACTCGAAGTTGGGCAGCAATCGGCGTCAGAAGTTTCTAAAAGGGTCCAAAATCGTACTTTTAGAAAATTCTTACGCCGATTGCTGCTGAACTTCGAGTCTGAGGTCATGTCATAACATGCTTTTTATAATTTGTTCGTCTTGATGAGATGTATTTATTTCCGCCATCAGATTGTTTCTATCGCAAATTTAAAATTTTGCCTTCATGCTACGTTTATGATGAATTTGACTTCTGAACAGTTTCCGAGGTACGGTGAATGCATGTTCCCAGGGTACAGTGGATTCCGTTGCTTGAGGTACGGTGTCTGCTGTATCCCTGGGTACGGTAAACACCTTCTTTCGATGTACAGCGAAGAGTGGCATTAAGATTAACAGTCACAACCTTCATTTTTTCTCCAAGTGTAGGAACGCCACGATGTCCCGCACAGCGTCCTTGACATCATTTGAGGAATGTCCCTGGCAAAAACACATAACAATTCATGCGTAAGAGTACACTCGCCTACTCAGTTTCACAGTTTCGTCACTGCAGGAAATCGATAAGCAACATAGTAACAGGCTTCAAGGTAGGTTAACGCCAGACCGTGTCTTGTCGTAACAGGCTTCGCGATGCTGCGCCAGTTTCGACAATCCACGCATGGCGTTACACCTACCTTGGCCTGCGGCGCTTCCTGCTTGCCTTCGGCAAGTTGTTTTAAGGGTTCATTGAGGCAATGAGTAGTGCACTTGATAAATGGTCGGAGTGTGCAAGCTAGGGCGCGCCCTTCGGTCGAACCGAGTAGGCAGCTCCGCTTCGCCGGCAATTCAGTTCGACAGGGGCCGATCCTAGCTTGGCCTGCCGGCGGATTCTTCTCGGGCCTTCTTCGGCCTTCGCACCAGACCTGGATTGGCCCAATCGGAGGCCGTCTCTCGGGCCTTCGGTCATCGCACCTCACACCCCGTGGAGGTGAAGCGCAAACTCATTGATGTAACATCAGGACTGAGGCCCGTTGTAGTGTTCCCACTGTGCCTAAGTTAATGTGCAGAACATGGCCGTTGCACCAATTTTCACATTACATGAAGGTGGGCTCGCAGACCCCCCTTCCGACCCCTCTTTGATAAGGTCTTGCTCAGACCTATCGAAATCTGCAATTAATTTTTTTAATCGGTCGATCCCCTTTTTACAAGATCTTGATTCGGCCAACTGATGAAGTCGGGCTCCTAGACCCCCCTTCCGACCCCTCTTGGAAAAGGTCTTGCCGAGACCTATCGAAATCTGCAATAAATTTTCTTAGTCGGTCGACCCCCTTTTTTCAAGATGAAGGGTCGAAGTTACTTATGTTAGTAAATTCGGGCCGAGGTAGCCAATTTGCAGTCTAAACTTTAATCAGGGGTCGAAATTGATTTCATTTTCGTCATCAGTATCTTCAAAAACATACGAAACCATGTATAAATGTCTCTAAAATATTAAGTCACCTAAAAGTTGCACTGTTTCTGCCGTTTTTTTTAGTGTTTTTCGTCGGTACGACTGGATAATTTGAGATAGAGAGCTGAATTTCGGCGTGTAATGAGCCAAGGATATACCTAACAACCCTGCAAAATCTGGTCCTGATCGGCCGAGCCGTTTGGGAGGAGTAGTGCGGACACACAGACAGACAGACAGACAGACAAAACTTTTCAACCCCACTGGAGCAACTGGCTTCGCTAATCGCTCAGCCAAAAAGATACAAGGGTTTGAACATGACAGCCTATTAGCGAATCGCTTAAGTTAAGCTGCCCGTATCTCGGCCGAATTAGTGGTTTCAATTCTGAGATTTTGACAGAGTAGTCTTCACTTGAGATACTGTCAGCCTGCCAATTTTCAGCGCTGAATTTTCAGCCATACTTCACCAGTGAAATCAGGGTAAAAAGTTCTGCCACTTTGCAAAGTCTTATCAAAATCCTATAGAAAGTTTCGGAAATGCATCAACACTCAAGTCAACATTATTTCACATCTTTTTTCATGTGTGTGTATCTCCTCTCCATATACAGTACTATAATTTTATATAACGTTTTATAATTTTTCATAATTGACATTGGCTGTGTATACATTTGTAACAAAAAAAAATGCTGAAAGTAAATAATCTAATCTAATTAGACTCGCTCTTTGTCTCCAGTCTGTCCATTCTGCCAATGCCTCCTTGGTAGGTTTTATTGCATAATGGGCACTTAAGGGGCAATCTTCCTTTTTTTTTCAGCACTGCCTTCTTCCTCATGGTCTTCATTCTCTACTGAATGTTCTGAAGACTCTTGTTCCTACAAAACAAAAGATGAAATGCACAAAATTTTAAATGGTTTATTCTCACTAGTACTCTTGACTAGGAACTATTGAGTGTAGACTTGTAGCTCTAGTAACTCATACAGGGTACCCCTTTCCAAAAAAAAAAAGGCATTAGGAATTGTTAAATTCATGTTTTCAGGGCCGGACTGGCATAGAAAGGGCCCCGGCAGAAAATGGTCCGAAGGGCCCCGCTGGCCGCCGACCCTCCCCCCCCCCCCAAAAAAATAAAATAAAAAAATCGGTTTTAGGATTTTGTTAAATAAAAAAAGATAAATTTTATGAATAATTTTTTTATGAAATTTACATAAACACAGTACATTTGTAAATTACATACAGTGGAAGTGGAATGGCAATTGGAATATTGAACGCAGTACGTGTCCGCGTTCCGCGGCTGGGGGCCTCAATGGCCAGAACCGAGATCAAGGGCCCCGCGGCCTTCGGCCGCAGGGCCCCGGGACGGCCAGGGCCCCGGCATATTTTTCTGCCCAAATGCCCTGGCCAGTCCGGGCCTGCATGTTTTTAAAAGACTATTCAGGTGTTAACTTAAACTAATTAAATTAAATTAAGGTTACTGTGAAGTGAAAAAATGTGAAATATCATTTTTTTAAATAATTGTGGTATCATTATTGTTTTTGGCCCGTCCCGTGTTATTTATAAAATAAATACGGAGGACGGGCATATAGTCTGATGCTTGCTGTGCGTCCGTCCGTTCGTTCGTTCGTTCGTTCGTTCGTTCGTTCGTTCGTCCGTCCGTGGACTTCCCGTTGTCCGATCTTTACCAAATTTGGTATGCAGCCTCCTTGGGTGACCCTAAGAACTGCTCGGTGGCAGCAAATCCGATCCGAGCCCCGGGGGCGCTGCTGCAGGTGCATCATGGTCTACATGGGGTGCAGGAGGATTTCGGCAACGGGTACAGCTAGAAGGGCATGTAGGGGTATTTTTGGAATCGGGGCGACGAGACAAAGCCAACGGTGCTGGTTTCGAGCAAATCTGAGAAGTTTGGACCCAGGTTCAAATCCCGGGGGGACCAAAATTTTTTTTTGAGTTCAACGTTGTTTCTTATGTTTTTGAGGGTGCTGATAACGAAAATGATATCCATTTTGACCTAAGACGCCGCGAGGGCGACGCTGCAGGGGCATCATGGTCTATATGGGGTGGATGAGGATTTTGGCAACGGGAACAGCTAGAAGGGCATGTAGGGGTATTTTTGGAATCGGGGCGACGAGACAAAGCCAACGGTGCTGGTTTCGAGCAAATCTGAGAAGTTTGGACCCACGTTCAAATCCCGGGGGGACCAAAATTATTTTTTTTAGTTTAACGTTGTTTCTTATGTTTTTGAGGGTGCTGATGACGAAAATAACGTCCATTTTGACCCAGACCCACGTTTTAAAGCCTGTAAGAGTTAAATATTGGCGACACTCGTTAAATTTAAAATGTACGGGACGGGCCAAAGTTGCCGATCTGTATCGCCACTTTTCCTGTTATTTGGTTTCTGGTTGTTTACTACAAGATGAACTTCAACTCAACCTTGGGGCACCCAACTTCTATTAGTTTCTGAGATATTGAAGTTTACGTAACAAAGTCAGTTGTTGGCCCCAAATTCTCCTTGCAAATAACCAATAGTTGTCGAGACCTTCAATTTTTGGCCCGTCCCGTATTATTTATAAAATAAATACGGAGGACGGGCATATAGTCTGATGCTTGCTGTGCGTCCGATCGTTCGTTCGTCCGTCCGAGGACTTCCCGTTGTCCGATCTTCACCAAATTTGGTATGCAGCCTCCTTGGGTGACCCTAAGAACCGCTCGGTGGCAGCAAATCCGATCCGAGCCCCGGGGGCGCTGCTGCAGGTGCATCATGGTCTACATGGGCTGGAGGAGGATCTCGGCAACGGGTACAGCTAGAAGGGCATGTAGGGGTATTTTTGGAATCGGGGCGACGAGACAAAGCCAACGGTGCTGGTTTCGAGCAAATCTGAGAAGTTTGGACCCAGGTTCAAATCCCGGGGGTCCAAAATTATTTTTTGAGTTTGACGTTGTTTCTTATGTTTTTGAGGGTGCTGATGACGAAACTGATATCCATTTTGACCTAAGACGCCGCGAGGGCGACGCTGCAGGTGCATCATGGTCTATATGGGGTGGATGAGGATTTTGGCAACGGGAACAGCTAGAAGGGCATGTAGGGGTATTTTTGGAATCGGGGCGACGAGACAAAGCCAACGGTGCTGGTTTCGAGCAAAATCTGAGAAGTTTGGACCCACGTTCAAATCCCGGGGGGACCAAAATTATTTTTTTTAGTTTAACGTTGTTTCTTATGTTTTTTGAGGGTGCTGATGACGAAAATAACGTCCATTTTGACCCAGACCCACGTTTAAAGCCTGTAAGAGTTAAATATTGGCGACACTCGTTAAATTTAAAATGTACGGGGACGGGCCAAAGTTGCCGATCTGTATCGCCACTTTTCCTGTTATTTGGTTTCTGGTTGTTTACTACAAGATGAACTTCAACTCAACCTTGGGGCACCCAACTTCTATTAGTTTCTGAGATATTGAAGTTTACGTAACAAAGTCAGTTGTTGGCCCCAAATTCTCCTTGCAAATAACCAATAGTTGTCGAGACCTTCAATTTTTGGCCCGTCCCGTATTATTTATAAAATAAATACGGAGGACGGGCATATAGTCTGATGCTTGCTGTGCGTCCGTTCGTTCGTTCGTCCGTCCGAGGACTTCCCGTTGTCCGATCTTCACCAAATTTGGTATGCAGCCTCCTTGGGTGACCCTAAGAACCGCTCGGTGGCAGCAAATCCGATCCGAGCCCCGGGGGCGCTGCTGCAGGTGCATCATGGTCTACATGGGGTGCAGGAGGATTTCGGCAACGGGTACAGCTAGAAGGGCATGTAGGGGTATTTTTGGAATCGGGGCGACGAGACAAAGCCAACGGTGCTGGTTTCGAGCAAATCTGAGAAGTTTGGACCCAGGTTCAAATCCCGGGGGGACCAAAATTTTTTTTTGAGTTTGACGTTGTTTCTTATGTTTTTGAGGGTGCTGATAACGAAAATGATATCCATTTTGACCTAAGACGCCGCGAGGGCGACGCTGCAGGGGCATCATGGTCTATATGGGGTGGATGAGGATTTTGGCAACGGGAACAGCTAGAAGGGCATGTAGGGGTATTTTTGGAATCGGGGCGACGAGACAAAGCCAACGGTGCTGGTTTCGAGCAAATCTGAGAAGTTTGGACCCACGTTCAAATCCCGGGGGGACCAAAATTATTTTTTTTAGTTTAACGTTGTTTCTTATGTTTTTGAGGGTGCTGATGACGAAAATAACGTCCATTTTGACCCAGACCCACGTTTAAAGCCTGTAAGAGTTAAATATTGGCGACACTCGTTAAATTTAAAATGTACGGGACGGGCCAAAGTTGCCGATCTGTATCGCCACTTTTCCTGTTATTTGGTTTCTGGTTGTTTACTACAAGATGAACTTCAACTCAACCTTGGGGCACCCAACTTCTATTAGTTTCTGAGATATTGAAGTTTACGTAACAAAGTCAGTTGTTGGCCCCAAATTCTCCTTGCAAATAACCAATAGTTGTCGAGACCTTCAATTTTTGGCCCGTCCCGTATTATTTATAAAATAAATACGGAGGACGGGCATATAGTCTGATGCTTGCTGTGCGTCCGATCGTTCGTTCGTCCGTCCGAGGACTTCCCGTTGTCCGATCTTCACCAAATTTGGTATGCAGCCTCCTTGGGTGACCCTAAGAACCGCTCGGTGGCAGCAAATCCGATCCGAGCCCCGGGGGCGCTGCTGCAGGTGCATCATGGTCTACATGGGCTGGAGGAGGATCTCGGCAACGGGTACAGCTAGAAGGGCATGTAGGGGTATTTTTGGAATCGGGGCGACGAGACAAAGCCAACGGTGCTGGTTTCGAGCAAATCTGAGAAGTTTGGACCCAGGTTCAAATCCCGGGGGGACCAAAATTATTTTTTTGAGTTCAACGTTGTTTCTTAAGTTTTTGAGGGTGCTGATGACGAAAATGATATCCATTTTGACCTAAGACGCCGCGAGGGCGACGCTGCAGGTGCATCATTCGCGAAATTCACGAATGTATAAATGTACGGGACGGGCCAAAGTTGCCGATTTGTAGCGCTACTTTTCCTGTTATTTTACAAGTTCCTAATTGATTAGCCTACAACCTAGCAAAGCCGGATTTCCAAATTTCCAAAATTTAACTAGCGTTATTCGAAGAAAAAAAAAAAAAAATCAGAAATTTGACCTAAAGTTTAACCAAATTTGTCCAAAAATTTGTCTTGGCGGCTAGCCCATGTATATATTATTTAATCCGGCTTTGCTACCCTGTTTAAATGTTCTTTGGGCTTTAAAATAAAAAATCACATCCCCACAAATTTTTTGGGTGATCGCAAGGAGAGTTTTTAGTAAACAACTAAAATAAAACTAAAACCTCCATAACTTTGGAACGAAAAGGAGTTGGGAATCCAGACTGTTCCTGTAAAAGTTTATCATTGTGATCAATTAAACCACCAAAAACCAAAGTACTGCCACCCGTACTTCGGAAGATAGTTTTTTCACCTAACAGTAACCTTAAGTAAACAGGAGTCTATATGGATCACTTTAACTCTTTGTGGATTTTATTTAGGATAACTGGCGGTTTTGATTGGGAAGAAGTAAGAAATCAAGTAACAGGGGAACAAAATTGCTACTTTGTGCCTAAATAGTTCGATTTTTGACCGTTTTTGAGTGATGTCCCCCCTTACAACCGCTACCGTAGGTTCTTATTTAATTGAACCTTGACCACACCCCACAACATATAGCGACCCACGAAGGCACAGCAGCTTTCCGCGGAGGTATCGTTGCTGGCTGCGCAGATCGCGCAGGCTGCGCGGGCGTCGCAGCCGGTAGACGACGCCGTGCGGCGGGCCTGCGCTGCAGGGGCTTCCAAAGTTGAGCCCCTACTGGAGCGCCGCGCCGGACCGCCACCGCCAGCCGCCTCATGGGTAGGCAACCCTACGCGCCCCGGCACGTCGCTGACGTGTCACTGACGCGGCGCGTCGGTTTCAGTCATCATCCGAATTTTTTGAAACAATTTTGCCATCAGTTGTGCAATTTTCTGCGCGAAATTTGGAACCCTTGCCCCGGACGCGTCCATTTCGGGCGCTGCGGCGCGCGTAGGGTTGCCTACCCATCAGGCGGCTGGCGGCGGCCCGGCGCGGCGGTTCAGTAGGGGCTCAACTTTGGAAGCCCCTGCAGCCACACGGGTTGCGCTTTGGGGGCGCGTTAGGAAATGGATGCGCCCTCCTCGCCGTCGTGGTCCCGTATTTTTAAGGCTACGGGTCACGTAGGGACAGGGGCACCATCTAAGGGGTTGAAATTGAACGAAAATTTGTTTTTTTCGATGTCAGGTGACAAGGAATTGTGCGATTGACACCAAAATTGGTCAGGAGTTGTCTCAAAGCCCCTTTCGTCGAGGCGTGACCACGGCGACCCGCCGCCATAGCGCCAACCCCCTCCCAACGGGGTGGTAATGGTTAGGGGTAGCAACCCCCAGTAAAAGCTTTTTTGACAGTGCACATGCGGATTTTTCGACCGGGCTCGATCGAATTAACAATTCCCTAACGTTTCGTTCCATTTTCGACGATAATCAGGCCCTTTTTGAGTAATTTGGCGGTAATTCAAATTTAGGGATGGCATTTTGACGGAGGTAGGCGGTCTCACAGGGGTGCTAGCGACTTGGAAACAGTTTTATTGTGACCGTACACTGATATTCAAAATGAGGTACTTTTCACCCAATTATCTGAGGTGAAGCTCAATCTGTGGTGTCTTAAAAGTAACGCACCTGCAGCCGCGGTGTTGACCTCACATTTTTGCGTTGTAGACCTCACATTTTTGCGTTGCACTCAACGCAGATTTGACGAATATTGCCATATTGGCGACACTATCTGTGTTACATTCACCGCAGATAAAGTGCGGTGAGGTTACTTAAGACACATTTATTTGGGGTCGGGAACCCCATACTGTAGTTTTCTGCGGTGTACAATACAGTTTTCATAGGGGTCAGAAATTGACTACAAGTATTTGAGGTGTACAACGCAGTTCTCATAGGGGTTAAAGATACACCATGGTTTATTTTGAGGTGTACAACGCAGTTATCATAGGAGTAAGGGATACACCATGGTTATTTTGAGGTGTACAACACATTTTGAAACACAGTGTAGAGACAAGCGCTACAACCCTCAACCTTCGGAATTTTTTGAAAAAATTACCCCCCCCCCCTCCCTAGAGGTGGATTTTACTGTAGCGCCCGAACGGGTGGAGGTAGGGGGTTGATTCTTAACGCGTTCGAAAGAGGAGCTCAAAATGAACCCGCTGACAAAATTTGAACCCCCTGCGACCCCCGCAACGACCTTTTGATCGTGGGAAAAGAACCGAAATTTGGCAGGGTTTTACGCGGAGGGTGGAAAAAGCAGGAAGGGAATGGGTTCGCGTCTCGCCGCTGAAGGGGTGTGTGTACAACCCCTTGAGGTACCTCTCTACCAAATTGAAAGCTCCTACCTTAATTTCCGTTGAAATGGCGAAGGAAAGTTGAAGTGTAACGCTTATTTTGACGCCCAGTGTAGTTAAAATGAGTGCAATATTTGTATGAGAGTGGAAGGAAGATTATTCTGTTTCAGATATTCAATAAAAATTCATTTTTTTTTTTCATGAAAAGCAAAATTGAAGGAGATACTTTTTTTTCACCTCCATAACACTGTGTTTCACAAACCTATACGATTGTATAAAGATGAGTAAATACACCATACAGCTTTATGTAAATGAAATGCAAGAACAAAGAACCACATTCAAAGGGGGAAAGTGTAAAATGAAGAGATGAAACACGAAGACAGCAAAATGCCACAAAAATAGACTCACTTAACCCAATGCCAGTTTTAAGCAACCAGAATGTACAATTACCAGCACCACCACAGGCCATACCACAAAAACAGCATACCAAAGAGTAATGAGTTGAGCTCAGCTAATATTGCCTGCATACAAGAACACATCTGATCGTTGCTGTAGCATGTGCAACAATTGCTGCCGCCTCCCCCCGCCCCCAATCCATTACTTAAAATATATAACTCAAAATTCTTGATCAATTTACAGGTGTTTTCACACGTTATTAAATAGCATGTGAAGTGACACATTAAGCAACATAGGCAATTATAACAATTGATAATTTGGCCATGCATGCACCAACCATATACTCACCTCCAGAACCGTTCAGCTTAACATGCAGAAGTATTTGCAGGAGAACAGCACTGACATGACTGCATCTGCCATAGCTTGCACCGGACACAAGGTGCTGCACTTGCAACTCAGCACCATTCCTGATGTCTGGGAGATTGATACCTCGACAGTGTAAGCTTGAGGATGCATCGAAGCTCTTACTTGGCCCTGAAAGTAATGCACACGATCCTTGATGCAATCTTTCATTCTCAAAAAATTTACTCTTCACATACTAGAGGCCTCTGCGGTTTTTTTTACTGTTTCTGATTTCATCGTTTTCATAGTTTTCAAAGGGGTCAGAGACAACTACAATTTGTGGGTCTTCCTCATCACCACTAGAATCACATGTATCTTCCAGGCGAGGCATGGTCTCAATTAAATAATGAAATATACAGCCAAAATTGAAGTGCGGAGGGATATCTCGACTAGGGAAAACATCCCAACCTTGATCGGGGAAGGCTACTGCATTTGTAGGCTCAGTCTGTCTCTGATAAAACAGGTACAAAATAATAACTCTAATTACAGCCACACCCTCCAATAAAAAAAGCAGTCAGCGTAAAGCTTGACCTACCTGAGGTCTGTTCCGATCAAGAAGTCTTTGCTCACGACCCTTTTTTCCTCATATCTTTTTCCAGCATCCGCCTTCGGATCTAGAATTTTATGCTTCTGCATGGCAATGCAAGCACTGATTCTGAAAGAATATGATCACACAAAATAAATGCCAATTAACAGTAATATAATTAGAAAAAATTTCGAAACAAGAATACAACAATTCACCTATCAACCAAATCCTGTTTCCTCCCCCCCTTTGGCAGTCCTCTCCATTTCAACCAATATTGCAACTGTTGTTTGGTATTATTGCTCACAAATGGTTTGATGAGTTTGGCTTCTGGTACATCTTCTTCGGTAAGTATAGGGCCAAAGGTATTTGGTTGTGGCTGGACTTCCACTTCATTTGGATGAACGGGCTCTGTCTGAGAGTCCAGTCCAAGCTCCGCCTCACTTGGATTTACAGGCTGTGCTTCAGGAGTAACAAGCTCGGTCTGATTTTTTATGATAAAAAAAGGCACATCAATGAGGTGGAACTTAACTCACTTTTTCCCTGCGAGCAACAATAGCATATTCATTGGTATATTCAGATATGTTGTCTATTTTTTCCTTTTTTACTTTAGTAATATTGATTTCTATTGGGGTTACTGGCTTATTTAATATCTCCCCAGGAAGCTGCAAATATCCAAAACGATAAGGCCACACTACTTGGAATATCTGTCATTGTTAAACTCAGTAAGAACCAACCTCATCTGGTTTGTAGCCTATATAATCGTGGTCGTTATGACAGTGGGCTTGAAATTGTGTATTTGAAAATTTCACTCTCACTGGTGTAACACACAGTCTGCAACCAAAATATAACAGGTAGCTCGATAGAAATCAAAACTGCATGAATAATGTCACACACGTACCTGTTCACCATCTGAATTCCAATTGATTAACTCAACTCCACCAAGATCATTTTCATCATCATCCTGAAGTGTAAACAAAAAGAAATATTCAGGGTAAAAGTTTCAAACTGGAATCTCAAAACTGCCATCATCTCTTCCCATGAACATACTTGAATTTGGTGTTGCTTTTCTGGCAGAGCCTTTGAAGATGTCACTTCCAAAGGAGTAGAACATGCATTCACGGTCTGCAACAAAAGGAAATATGGGTCACAAAAAAAGAATTATGCAATATTCTAACACATGGACACTTACTTTATGGCTATCAGAGAGAGATTGGTTCGATTCAGTATGTTGGCCCTTATCATAGCCCGATGGTAACTACAACAAACAAGAGAAAACAAAATACATGAAGTGAGAAGTCAGACAATTACTTAAATACAAAATTTTGATGTATGTACATTTTCCTCAGTTGTTGGTTCAGCATCACTGTTGTCCAACCCCTTCACAATGTGATCATCTCCATACAGTTCAGGGATTGCAGACAAATTATTTACGAGCAAATTAGAGGTTGAGAAAGTAGGTAGGACAACCAAATGGTCTTTGATTACAGCATTTTCATCGATCAGCCATTTCTGACAAAATCAAGCCTAAGAAAGTGAGTGCAGGGGCGGCGACCGGCTAGCAGAACAGAGCGTCCATTTGGGCAACGATAATATACCCGAATGCCAGGCTCGGGCCAGTGGTGGGGGGAGCGCAAAAACGTGCTGACGACACAGACTGCGATCCGAACGCCACTCAAGCGCTGCGCCTACGAAGCCGATCAAGTGGCCATTGCGGGTAAAGGGAACCCGCAAACTCACGCTCGTCCAAGCCCACTGTAAATAATTGGGGGTAATTTTAACCATCCATTTTTGGGTAAATTTACCCCGTGTTGGTACAAAGCACACTTACTCCCACAATGGGGAGGCAAAACTACTTTGCATCTATGTTTGGTAAATGTACCCACAGATGTAGGGGGAATTTTAACTACCCATGAGGGTAAAATTCTTTTGGGTAGATCTCGGCTTATTGACTACCCATTAGTGTAAAATTGCATTTGTGGCACCCAAAATCGGAGCCCCATAACACCGAAAGTTTTTGGAATATCGATCTCAAATTTTGTATGGAGCTTGTTGGTAGAAATTTACTAGGACCATTTTTATGGCATCTAATCCGAACAACATTTTTCCGCTATCTCGAGAAGCACTGGTGTTAGCGGAAAACAGAAAGCAAATTTGGATCGGACTCGATTTCTACCATCCGGAACAGCTGCCCAATTGCTTCCATCGGCGCTAGAAATGTAAAAACATGATGCTTTACATTGGGTTGTCATGGGTTCCATTCACACCCACGAGAGTAAAATTACTTGTCTGACACAGGATCCTTCTCCATCCACCCACGAGGGTAATTTTACCCCTCATTGGGACATTTTTACTGTTCGTGGTTGGTTGAATTTACTACCCCAAATAAAGGGTGAATTTATTCTTCAATGGCGTTGGACATTTGCCAGTCATGTCGGTTAAACAGGCGTTGCCAAACCCATTTGGGTAAACTTACCCCAATTTTTTTTTTTTACAGTGCGGGGCACCCCGTTGCGGGTGGCCAAAGACTTGCGTGTTTTTCCTACCCGCGCTAGATTCGCAAGTCCGTAGACGTCCGGCGCGGGTCGGGTTCGGGTAGGGTAAACGCTTTGCGGGTCGGGTAAAGTCCGGGTATTGTGGCGCGCGGCCGGAAAGGCGTGCGGGTATTTTATCGTTACCCAAATGGATGCTCTGCCGGCCAGTGCAGCGCCTGGCGCTGCGAGCGGCCCGCGCTGCAGTCGCCCAGTGCAGCGCCCAGCCACTTTTGGGGCCATTTTTCTCGAAACCGGGGGCAAATGGGGGCAAACGACGATATGCACTGGAAAGTGGGCGGTCCACTCTATCACGGACATATCTCGGACCCTTTCGCAAATGTTCGCAACTCGACTTATCTCAAAGCGAAAATCGTCCAAGACACAATTTTACACTATTTTCTCCGGCTTGTAACTTCTGAACGGGTAGTCGAAATGTAAATGTGGGTAATGCTCTAGATTGGTCGTGTCAATAGCTTTCCAAAAATATATAATATTTTGGGTTTATCTTGAACGAGACGGCCAGTAGTGTAACGGGGGGGGGGGTATTCGGGGGTTTGGTTTATGGCGAAACTCGGTGGATTGGTCCTGTTCTCATATTCTTGGTGTTCACAGTTCACAGGTTGGTTCACAAGTTGGACTCTTAACATAATCGGTCACGCGGTGTCCGTCGCGGTCGACGGCGGGTTCGTGACTGACTCGAGTGTTAGCGGAGCCACCGCTGCCCGCGACACTGCTGACACTGCAGCTCTTGTCACTGGCTATAGTCGGGCACCCCTAACAGTAGAGGGCAAAAAGTGGACCTGTGACAATCATTGCGCGAAAACGTGAAAATGTGCCAAGTTTGGCGTTTCCCCAGGGCTCGCACGCGTGAGATATTAGTAAACAAATTAGTGTCCCGTATAGCCTAGACCTTCCTTGAAAATATCTGATAGTTCGTAGGACTGTGGCGACGTAGCGCCGCCCTTCGAACTTCGCGCCGCAGCAACGCGACTCCGGCTCCCTTGCACCTGGTCGCCGCCGGTCGGGCGCTGCCAGCGCCGGCCAGCCGGCCCCCCGTGCGTCTACTTAGCCGAGCCGCCCGCTCCGCTCAGCGCCACTTTCTGCCGACCTACTGTCGCGTTACTGCCGGATCTGTGTTGTTTCTCTCATACTGTTTTTTACCCTTGTTATGTATTTAAGTGGCCCCGGCTTATTTTTAACTGTGTGTATCTTCTGATTGTGAAGTGTTTTGGTTTTAGTTTAGGCCGGCCTTTTTGTGTCCTTGTTTGTACTGTCCTTTACTGTACCGTATTAAACCCCTGTTGTTTTCTAGTTACGTTTATCATTCCACACTGCCTATGTAAATTACCTACAGGACTCCACCACTCGATTTTAAAATATCCACTTCTCATCGCGTTTTGGGCGTTTCAGCCGTGCGTCGGGGTCGGACATTTGCACGTCTCCACACTAAATTACTATGTAGGTTTTTAGGCGCGCACGAAACTAAACATGCAATTTGTAACGCACGAATTTGTACGTGCCAATGCACGATTTAGTGCGCGGGTATGCAGAAAATCGTAACCTACACAGTAATCTAGTGTGTCCGACGCGGCTGCCCCTCACTCAGTTGTCGTGCCGAGATAGAAAGGCTCAGACAGTGCCTCGAGTGATAGGCTCAGACAGTGCCTCGATTGATAGGACCGGCCCCACATTATATAACCTGAATCACGACTGGACGTGGCGCCACTTGAGAGGCGTTCCTTTACAGGCAGCACCATGGCCACGACACCACAGAGGACGGCGGTAAGTAATGCTGTGTCACCTTGCCGTCGCGTCTTCCCAGAGATTGGCGATGAGGCTCTCTGAACTCCGCTGACGAATTATTTGGGGAAAGGGGGCGTTGTAAAGCCATATAATAAAGTCACGCATGACCTTAGGTGCGTGGGCCTGAGCTGTATCCAGTGTTAAGGATTCTAACCCATTCTGACTGTCTGAATCTGACTGCCTATGCCTCTCAGCCGTCTCGACCAGTCCGGTTTGCGTGTGTCTGCTGCCGCCAGTGCCGATCGCGACTACTCGAGCTCTATCGTGAGGACCGTCAGTCATAGTCAGTGAGAGTCAGACCCAGACCCAGTCAGAATGGATTAGAATCCTTAACTAGATACAGCTTTAGCCTTCCCTTCCAGCCAGTCTAGGCATGGGCGATTAATCGATAAATCGAAAATAATCGCGATTATCTTGATAATCGGACAATTTTTTCGGACCTCCGATTAGCGGTTCGGTAATCGTGTGTATGAACGATTAATTAACGATGACCGATTATCGATTAAACGTCGCTTTATCGATTATTAGTTAATCGGTTATCGTGATCCCTCCGTCCGGTCGTTCAAGCGAGCAGAGCCAGGATCGATCGCGCGATCGCTTTCCAGGGCAGGGCTGGACGGGGCAAGGAAAGCATGCTTGCGAGGCTTCCGCCGCCTTGAGCTTTTATTTATAATTTCTAAATAATCGGCTCATTTCGATTAATCGGCAATTTACGATTAATTTGAAGTCGATTAATCGAGATTTCTTGATGAATCGTTTGCGTTTTCGATTACCGATTACCAAACTGCTAATCGACACCAATCGCGATTATTTTATTCATCGGCCGATTACGATGAATGCAAATAATCGCCCAGGCCTAAGCCGGTCTGTGGGTGGGGTAGCCCGGCCTCTGATTATGACTGGGAGCCACGGACGGTCGGGTCGGCCCCGCACTGGCGCGCTCAGGGCGGGCCAGAGCAGAGGCCTGACATTCCAGTGGGTCCGCAGTCCGCACCGGCCGCGTGCAGGCCTAGCCTAGTAGCCGCGCCTGCTGGAGAGGCCTCCTAACGCACGTCCTACGTCACGCTCCGGTGGTGTCCCGTCGAGATGTTGCAGAGGTCGATGGGTCCTATGAACAAAGACCGATCTCCTTCGGGTCGCTCGAACAAAGAAAGATCTCCTCCGAGTCGCTCGAACAAAGACAGATCTCCTGTAGGTCGCTCGAACAAAGACCGATCTCCTCCGAGTCGCTCGAACAAAGTCCTAAGTCCTAAGTCCATTTTCAGACTTTTCCAGGAGATTGATTTCAAAGTTTGGAGTCCTAGATCAATTCACACGTTCAGATTTTAGGATGATCAGGGCCTTTTAATCATTCTCTTCCATATTACGAACCGAACCCACACACCCTTGTCCGTGTTGGATGCAGTTTACTGGAACCAGGAGTTAAAGAAATACTGAATGCAACCTTCGAGGTTCCGCGCAGGGTCCATTTCAGACCTTTTCGCTTAAACTGTGAAGCTTTTCGCCAAAATCTCATGGATTTGGACTCATTTTTTTTTATGCATAAACATAAAGTTTTTGGAAATGTTTTTCAATTGTTTTTCTTTATGTTTGAAAATTATTAAAAAAAACAAACAACCTCTTTATGTCCTCATTTTGCATGCAAAAGTGCACGGTTACTTGGGGTGGATCACAAAAATGACAAGACCAAGTCAATCGGTTATGGTTTTCATCCCCAAACCCTTGTAAGTACAGTGAGCAGTGTCGTTCTTGCTTCTGGAAATTGGAACCAGACTGAAACACTGATAAATTTTAAGGTCTGCAACCCTTTGAGAAATAATAATTTTATTGTGCATTTCTTTTATGTATGTGAACCAAAGTTGCATCACTCTCAGTGTTTCTACCGTCTGGTTCCAATTTTTCACAAGATGGAACTCTACTTTGTTTGAAATATGACTGCGCACTCAAATAGAAGCGATTCTGGTTCGCCTATGAAGCTGCCAAAACAAAACCTCAGGAACTTCCGCAAATTTGTCAAAGTGGCTTGCATTGTTGGTCTAGAATCTGTCCGCTGAGTGTCGTTATCAGTAGTCCATTTCTCTATTCAGTACTAATAAAATAAGAGACCCTGAAACATCAATCAAAATGTCTGCTTGCTCCAAACTGGTGAAATGTTCCGGAAAGAAAATAATTATTTTCAGTCGGTAGCATTATTTGTCCTATTTTTCCGTATTATATAATAGTGAATGAAAAATATTCAGATATTTCACCCTACCCTAAGTCAATGCCACCTGAGGAAGTTACACGGAACCTTCAGGACTATATATTTCAGTGAGTTTGTTTTGTGCTGCAGCTCGCTCTCATCAGCAATTTTAAGTCGGTGGCAATCCATGTCCCAAGCATGAAAGTAGATTACCGGGTTTTTGTGACTTGTCATAGAACACAAATTCTTTTATTGCTATCATGCTGATGATGAAAACTCTATTCCCAGTCATCTTGGAGCAGCGGAAGGATTTGGAGTGAAGGATAAGAAAGTCTCTAAATTAATTAAAACACATTGAAAATGTTTTATTTGGAAACAAAATGTTAAACTAAAAAAGAAAGGTGGGCACAAGGACTAGCAATCTTAATGTACCAAAAGTGAAATCTTATTTTGCAAAGTAGACATCACAATTCAAATTGCAGCTTTGAACAACTTACAGGCAGTAATAGATCTAAAGAGAGCTAAGTCAAAACAAGACGTTTACCTTACACTGCAATGTAAATTCTGTAAACAAAAATTCAAGTCTAGTGTTGTTACAAAATTTTTATAAAAAGATACTTTCCAAAAAAGGAAGTCAACAATATAAAAATTTCACAACAGTCAAGGTGAAAGGAGCAGCAAGTTTAAACTTAAAGACAACTCTGGCTGCCAGTAAAAGTAAATGATGAAATGTAAACAGATTGTAATATCACATTTTTATGACAAAACAAATACAACCTCTATCACTATTTCAAACAAACAAATAGTTCTTTGGGAAAGTTCCTAACATTACAAAATTAAACATTCATATGCAGGAGACAAAGATTTATTTCTAACTCTACTACATAATTAGTAATCATGACAAGATAAATAATCACAGTTTCCATTCTCATTTTTCTTATCAGCCTATTCATTATCAAGAACAGATACAAGACTTTTACCTTGAACTGCAATGTAAATTCTTTAAACTAAAATTCAAGTCTAGTGTTATCACTAATTTTTTTTTAAAAGATACCTTTAAAAAAGGAAGTCAACAATATAAAAATTTCACATAACAGGCACAAGGTGCAAGGAGCAGCTAGTTTAAAACTTAAAGACAAATCTGGCTGCCAGTAAAAAAATAAATGATGAAATGTAACAGATTGTAAAATCACATTTTTTATGACCAAAACAAAAAAAATACAACTTCTGTCACTATTTCAAACAAACAACTATTTCTATGGGAAACTTCCTAACATTACAAAATTAAACATTCATGCAGGAAACAAAGGTTTAATTCTAACTCTACTAACATTAATAGTAATCATGACAAGATAAATAATCACAGTTTCCATTCTCATTTTTCAATCAGTCTATTCATTATCACTGTCTCCATCACTATCATTGTAGTCACTTCTTTCATCTTCATTTCTGTCAGCCTCTTCCTCCTCATCTTCTCTGTAAAATGGGTTGGCTTGCTCAAACTCTGCACGTTCATACTCTGTTTCTAAGAGATTCTGAACAAACATGAGCTTCAGGTTCAATTTCAGATGGAAGATCATTTTCTTCTTGTTCTTCTTGCCCATTATTTTCAAGCACAGGTTCCAACTCAATACATTCTTTGTACTTGGCAACATATTGTTGAGGAACGTATCCTTTCTTCACATACCATCCCAAATCTCTGCGAAGCAAGGGTTTTAGAGGAATCCTGGCTTGGTAAGACAAGGCAGGCTTGACATTTTCCCACTTAATAGGTCTTCCAACACCTTTAATTAAAATTGGGGCTTCCATCTCTGGCTTTGTCCAATCAAGCTTTTATTTTACTACACCAGCACCTGCAGTTGGACTAAATGTAATTTCACGCACTTTGGAGGTGGGAATTTTGTCCCAATTTAGATATGAGGCCACAGACCTGTAGTTTGTGAATATCACTTTGTTTTAGCTCATGAACTTGGTATTAAGGTTTATTCACTTTAGCTGTTTTCATGTATGCATAATATTCAGCAGGCAGGAAAATCTCTTGTTTCCGAATCTTCTTTTCAACCCTCGCATGCACAGAAACACACTCCATCTGCGTATGACCTTTTTCAAGGTATCGATGGATGATGGTGATCTTCAGTTTTATAGCCAGTGTGTGGTACATGGTGTATCAAAAACTGGTTTTTGTTCTGACCAGAGCATGAGTCACTGTAAATAATGATGGTATCAACAACCTTACTTGCAACGATGCTTTCGATGTACTGCTGCATGCAGCTTGAAGTCTCATCGGACCCTCTCTTTGCAATGGTTTGGTCCCATACATACAAATGACCTTGCTTTATAGTGCAATCGTAAACAGTAAAGTTGTACACCGACAACTTTCTTCTGTAAAAGAATTTGTTGTAAAGTTATGAGTGTGCCGTGTCCTATTTCTCCAAGTGATAGCAGTTAATATGCGGTGCAAGGACAGGGTAAATAAATAGATGTGATCAGTTCGAGAGCTTACCACAGAGTGACCGAGGCAAAGTTTGTTTATTGAGTTCAACACCGGAGCGCTGCAGTCGCAGACAAAACACGGTAGGATTCGTAGACTATGATTAGGGCAAGGCAGTGAGTGTGTATGGCGGGTTTAGTCAAAAAAGTAGCTAGTAATGAGATGTAGCATTAACTATTTACAACAGAATTCACCCACTTCACTTTGGGGGACGTAGAGCACTTTCTCTAAATCACAGGTGAGCACTCTTATCTTTGGTACGTCTCTGCTTTTTATCTTGTCCTGCTTCTTCAGGCCTCGAACGAAATTCTTTGAGTCTTGATGCCGCTGATACTGCGCAGCATGTTTGTGGTGAAGACTTCCATGCAGCACACTGGGAACATTGATCCTTTTTTGGCTTAAAAAAGCTGAGATTTAAAGAAGTAATTAAAGATGTCCCTGTATTGCCGTAGGCTTAGCTGTGTCTGGGTCCTTGAGATTTCTACCAGCAAGTAGAGACGATACATTTTGGCCACATTTAAATGCTCGTCTAGATACTTCCTGGTTGAATCAGCCCTACAATAATGACTCTCTAACCATTGGGAAGGTTTTAATATGGCTTTTCACTCCATCTACCAATTTTTTCATCAAGCTTCTTGTTGGTGATCATGTTTTTCTCGTTTGTCTGGACTGTTCTTGTGAATCGCAGTCCTAACCACCCGCACACTGACATCAAAAGTATCAACAAAAAACTTTTGGCATACTTGTATCTTATTGCCGTCTCTGTCTGGGAGAAAATACTGATAAGTGCTATTTCTGAAATGTTCTTCATCTTCATCGACAACAACTTTGCGTTGTGCAACACCGACAGTAGCTGTTAATTTTTAATAAGAAATACCACTGCAGCATCTTATCTTTTTAAGGCCCAGTATTTATCATGAAGTTTCTGTCTACTTTCATGTGAGAAAGATAAATGGCACTTCCTACGGCACTTTTCACTATTACAACCAGCTTTGACTGATCTTCCAGGCTTTTGCAGTCCCCTCAGACTCACATGAGGAACACCAGAGTTATGGGCTAACTTGACCTTGCTTGCTTTCCAATCTGAAGGACAGACTTTCCTCTTTCTAGTCCGTGGCTTATCAGAAACAGTATTGTTTCTCTTCCCTCTTCACTCCATTTCCAACCTCTTCTGCAGTAATTTTCCTCATTTTCAATCTCTTGCTCCTCAACAATTTCTTCTACTGTGTCATCCAGTACTAAATCTACCGCATTAAGATTTTCATCAACAAGCTCTAGTGGGACCTAAGTTCCGTCTTGAATCAATGTTGCTATGTTTTCCACTTCAGTCAATTCTTTTGAGGCCTAAGTTCTCCTCTCTCTTCAATCAATTCTGTGGTACCCAAATCATCTTTTTGAATAAAGGAAGCATTGACAGTGACTGATTCGCCTTCCAATGGTATAATGATAACATCACCAGAAATCTGGGGAAGATTCTCTTCAAAAAGTTGTTTTTTGAACTTGAGGCCTAGAGAGAGAGGAGAGAGAGAGAGAGAGAGAGAGAGAGAGAGAGAGAGAGAAAGTAGATTTTTAGTAGCACTGACCCAAGAAAATGAACTATGCAAATAAATTCTTTTCAATAAAGATCCCAGAGGAGGAGAACCAATAAATCAAGAGAAAGTATTATTATAATTCTTACCTTGATTAGTAGATGGATTTTCGCTTTTCACGCTTCCGTTTTGGGTTGAGCATTAAACTGTTTCTGAGATCTGCCCCTCCGGAGTTGTCTCTTTCATTTGAAATTTAAGCGCATTTTCATCAGGACTAGAGGTGTTTTCTATGTAACACAAAAAATATTATGATAAGGAAATAAAAGAAAATGTGGGAGGAAGGTTCATACTATTACCTGTTGGGTCTTCTCAATTGTATTGCTTGTTTGCTGCTGTAAAGGTAATGGCTGGTTCACCTGTTGTCCCACCTTCATCGCCTGCAGTGGATGGAGCCCCTGCTGAAACAGAATAGAGTAAATTAGATGCCTTGTTACAGCAGAGTGAGTTTCAAGCTAAAATATAAGCCTCTTTAGACCCTAGCCTCTTCCTCCCTTTTCCCTTCTCTCATCTACTTTCTCACTCCCCTGACACCTCTCCACCCTACCCCACCAAAAATTAAAAAAAAACAAAACAAAAAAAAAAACAAACATTGTTTGCGCTCTTGCTAAATACTTGCCATTTGAAGTGTCGTCGTACTTGAAAAGCCACTGCTTTACTTTGTCAGCTGCAAAAAAAAAAGAGAGAGAACACAATGATTTTAACTTGGTGCTTAACACAACAGTTCAAAGATGAAGTCACTATAGGTCGACTGGGTGAATAAATAAAAATCTTGCAATTATATAGAAAAATTTAAGTTTACCAGGCTTCTGGGTTGGTGTTGCTGTCTTCTTAATAAAGGTTCTTGTATCAGGTGGTGTCAAGACTCCCATTGAAGCACCTGTAACAATAGAATGATAGAACATAATACAATGATATAAGCTGAAATGCATGATGCCATGGCTTTCACTTGAAACTGCAGTGGAATTTTTCTTTGAAGCTGCTTAACTCAAAAAAAAAGTGCAGCCACTTTCTAACATTTTTATTAAAATACTTCCTTCTACATGGTTGATCAAAAACTAAAGACCTTTAAACTTTGGAAAGGAATATTAAATATGTAATGGAACTTTAGAAGAAATTCCATGGTAAACTATCAATAAAGCTCCAACAATCTATCAATAAATATAAAAACTTATCCACAGGTTCTTTGTCTATTGCACACTATGTTCACTTGATATATTTTTGTTTAGAGCAGAGAGGTTTTTTAAAAAAAGGAGGGAAAGTAGAAGATCTTCAGAGGAATTGTTTGATATTTTTCCTTGCAATTGAAATTTACTTACTAGACATGGGTGAAGAGGAATAGGTAACAAGCCTAAGGCGCTCTCTTCGACAATTGATACTCTCAGCAAGAACAGGAGATGTGTCTTTCTTTCTGATCTCGATGCTCTTCAACCACTCTGGATCCAACAGCAACCTTTCGGATGGAGAAAATGATTCCTCGTCTACATTGTGTCCTGTAAAAAAATATATATACAATTAAGTCAAGAGACTGGTTAAAAATTGAGCGAAGGAAAAAGTTGTCAAACAGACAGAAACCCTAACCTTGCGACTGTTGTTGCCTTTCTAGTGGGACATTGGGTCGGACTAGTTCTGTCGAATTGAAGTGGCCTTGTGGCCTTGCGTCAACATTGTGAGGCTTGTTGTTTTCTTGGCCAAATTTCTCCTTGGTCTTGTGGTCCCGTTCCTGTTCTGCATTAAGGCCTGTTTGAAGTTATAAAGTTTAAAATTATTGACAGTACGATGCATACCTTATCAATACGCACCACCTTGTTATAAAGTTCCATTACCTGCCTGCAAGTTGTTGGTCTTAGCATTCAACTCTGTTGTTTTTGAGTGAGGCTGTTTTCTTGTTCTTACCACAGAAGGATTGTCACTTTCTTTGCGCACTGATTCAGTTCTTGAACTCCAGTGACTAGATCCAGTTGAAGGCTGCCTGGGACGATTTTGTTTGGCACTTATTGTTACTTTATTAGACATCTGGGTTTGTTTGTCATGTGCTGTGTTGAGGACTGATCAAAATCATAAAAAATTAAATTACTTTCAGTAAAATTAAGGGCAAAAGTCCAAAGAAAAACATTAATTTAGTATGAACATTAGGTGCAGCTGGTGACTAAGATTGACTTTAAAGCAACACCATATTAATTCCATGCACAAATCAGCTGATTCCCCACGGGTTGTGTGTGGTCCCATTATTATTGCCATAAAAATAGAAACAGAAGAGTGCCTTGCAGAGTAAAATGATTTATAAATCATCAGCTTTAAATTTACTCTTTTACTTTCATACTGCTTGAAATTGGAACAGAAACCACACTAAACCCATGGAGAATCACCTGCATTATGCTTGAAAAAAATAAGGTGTTGATCTGAAGTCACTGTTAATCACACAAACTGCACTAAATGTTTAGACTGAATTTCAATTAAATTACCTGACTGTTTGGTGTTGGCCTTAGCTCGAGCTATCGTTGTTGACTTTAAGTGCTGTTGACTTCTAATCCCAACCAAAGAAGGGTTGCCACTTTCTTTGCGCACCGCTTCAGTCCTTGAATTTGGACTCAATGGAGCAGAGCGTTGAGATAATTGTTTGTCATTGCTCTTCCGAGGTACAGCAGGCACTGGGTTTGGTTTGTCATTGCCTGTTGAATTTTGAAATGGTTGACTACAAGTAGTACAATAATGATGTACACCATGAAGCACCAGCTACAGGACTTACTTCCATTGCCCGACTGTGATTTCTTCCTCTCAGCGATAGCATCAAGGAGTCTCCGACCCTGGCTGCGGCAATCCATTGTTCTCTATCTCCAAGCCACACAAAACAGCTGAAACAAAAAATAAACTGTAAAAGAGACAGTTTAAGGTGGGCTAGAATAGTGCACAGTGAAAAGTATGCTTTAAGAAATAATAAGTCTTTGTTTGATGCCAAAATTCAAGCCTCAGCAATTCATAACCTCAACACACACTTGCACCTTTCAAACTGACGTTCACCTTATTAGACCATTGTCTAAAGACACACACACGATCATAACTCATCGGGCGTAAAACACAAGCTAGGCCCGCCCTTCCGTCGAAACCGAGTTGCCAGCTCCGCTTCGCTGCGCCGGCAACTCGGTTCGACAGGGGGCTGGCCCAGCTTGGCCTGCCGGCGGCCTTTCCTCGGGCCTTCGGCCCTCGCATCAGACCCAACTTGGCCAGTCGAAGGCCCGGGCCTTCGGCCCGCTCTCATCAAACACCCCGTGAGCGGGTAAGGCAAAGTTATCGATGTACCATCGTGACTTAGGTCCGCCCTTCTATTCACAATATGCAAAAGTCCTTACACTTTTTACTCCAACTGTCCTTAGAATATGCCCATTTCATTTGTCTCTTAGCCCTCATTCCGAAAATACTCATATTTGCCATGCTACTGCAACTCCTTGCAATGGAGGCACAGCAGGAGCGCAAAACGAGCCCGTCGCACTTTTTTCACATAACTCATGAAGGCGGGCTCCTGGACCCCCCTTCCGACCCCTCGTTTGAAGAGGTCTTGCCAAGACCTATCGAAAACTTAAGTAAAAATTTTCAGTCGGTCGACCCCCCTTTTTTCAAGATCCTGATGTGACTAATAGACGAAGTCGGGCTCCTGGACCCCCTTTCCGACCCCTCGTTGAAAAGGTCTTGCTGAGACCAATCGAAATCTGCAATAAATTTTTTTAGTCGGTCGACCCCCTTTTTTGAAGATCCTGATCTGGCCAACTTGTAAAAGCGGCCGATGGGGTCGGGACCAGGTCATTCATCTTGTCTCGTCGCCCTGATTCCAAAAATACCCCTATGTGCCCTGCTAGCACCAATAATGGCGGAAATCCCTCTCCCGCCCATGCAAACCATGATGCAGCTGCTGCAGGCCTTGCGCGGGTCGGACGGGATTTGCACCACCGGATTGTTTGTTCGGACGGCCCTCCTGAAGTACCCTCCAAATCTGGTCACTCCAGCTCAACTCCTTCCTTGTACACAGACGACAACGACACACAGACACAAAGGCAAATGCATATGCCCTCCCCCTATTTTTTGAATAGAAGGGCGGGCCAAAAAAATTGCAATAAAAACACAGTGTCACCCATCTCTTGGTAACCTCTGTGGCGCAAACAGTACCAAACAACACTGACTTCACCGGTACTACTGACTAGAGGATGCTTTCGCACTCAAACAAGATGTCCAAAATGTAAAAGTCCTGGAAATGAAAATAAGAAGTGGGCTCACCTAATATGACGCTACATTTCAAAAGAATAATGCCTTTCTCGTTGATGGTAGTGCTCTGCTCACTGCTCCATGCCGCCGTCCGCGGGACTTGATACGCGGGACGCGGGCGGCGGGCGGGATGCGGCGAGTGGCACGGCCGGTTGGACTTCTGTCTTTGTTGGCGGGAGTTACGAGTGCACACTGGAGATCGGACACTTGTTAAAACGCGAATTGAGAGTGTTTCCTTCAATATTTATGCATGGACAACCAAAATAGAAAAGAAGCAGAATTTAATTTTCTTTCAGAATCAGTAATTATCTCAATTTCGTCAAAAATGGACTTAGAACTTTGTTCGAGCGACTCGGAGGAGATCGGTCTTTGTTCGAGCGACCTGAAGGAGATCTGTCTTTGTTCGAGCGACCCAAAGGAGATCTGTCTTTGTTCGAGCGACCCGAAGGAGATCGGTCTTTGTTCATAGGACCCATCGAGGTGCTGTTCTCTGCCGCAGTGGCGGTGGCTGTGCCTCGTCGCGGTGGTGCTGTGTCTCGGTGCACCCGGGGCCGCGCCGCGCGGCGCCGAGGCGGCCCGCATCCTGGTGGTCGTCTCCACGCCCGCGGCGAGCCACATCATCGTGTTCACCGGGCTGTCGAGGGCGCTGGCGGAGCGCGGCCACGATATCACGTTCGTGACGCCCACCGAGAAGGACTACAAGCTGCTGCCCACCAAGAACCACGTCATCGTCTCGGTGCAGGACCCCGCGGTCGAAGCCCGCCAAAGTAAGCAGGACCGCGTCACGACGATGAAGGGAAAACTTGTGTGATCATGTTCATGGAAAACTAAGTTTGATGTTCGTCTATTCCAGAACAAAGTGTGATTAAATTCCTGACCACCAAAAAGAACAACCTCTTCCTGGATTTCTTCTATTTTATGAAGGGGGGGCCAGAGCTGGTCAGGGTGACCCTGAGTCACCCTGCGTTCAAGGCCGAGATCAACAAGCCAGGGCAAAAGTTCGACCTCGTCATCACCGAGGCCCTCTTCCTGCAGGAGGCTATGGTGGCCCTCGGCCACCAGTTCAACGCCCCCGTCGTGGCGTTAAATACGTTCGGACTGTCACCGATGATCAACGAAATCATGGGCAACCCCATGAACCCGTCCTGGCAGCCTAATGCGTTCTTTGGCTTCACGGACGACATGAACTTCAAGGAGAGGCTCATCAACACCTTGTAAGCCAGCATGATGCTTTCGAGGCAGCCTGCACCGGCCTGCACGCACAAACCCTTCCAATGCCCTGTTCTTCTAATCGTGCGAAATCCCCCAGGTCGTCGACGTTCATGGGCGCCCTCTACATGCTGTACCAGCTGCCGCTCCAGCAGGAGATCACGACGGAGTTCTTCCCCGACGCGCCTCCCCTCATGGACCTGCTGTACAACAAGCTGGTTCTCACCCTGATCAACAACCACTTCTCGCTGTCGTCGCCGTCCCCTCTGGTGCCGAGCGTCGTGGAGATCGGAGGCATGCACATCCCCGACAAGGCTAAGCCCCTGCCCAAGGTGGGTTCTGCACTGTTATTCCACTTGCGATGCAGACCGCACTTTCAGCGCAATACAAATTTCATCGCTCTTTTCTGTGATGATCATTGCAGAAAGGTGTGATGACCTGCTGCATCGCAGAATTTTGCAATGATCATTGCAAAAAAATTGTAATGAATGCAGATTTTGTGTTGCCATCATCGCATTTTTATGCAATAATTCCTATTTTTATTGCAGAAATGCGCGATGATCATTGCAAAATTTTGTGCTACAAAAGTCATCGCATCTGCGGAGCAATGATTCGTGGGAATCACATTTTGGATATCATCACACGTTTTTGTGTTGAAAGTATCGCAACTTGGATAACAGTGTGGTAGCTGCAGCGGGCGATGGATGGCTAGAGTCCTTAAGTCCTTAAGACACTTAAGGACTCTATGGATGGCCAGCTCGGCGTGGCGCTGACGGCTGCTGACGGCTGTTGACGGCTGCTGCCTGCGGGCCGGTGGAGTTGCAGGACCTGCAGGCCTACATGGACGAGGCCAAGGACGGCGTGGTGTACTTCAGCATGGGCTCCACCCTCGTGATGGAGTATGTGCCCGCGGAGAAGACGGCCGCCATCTTCGACGCGCTGGGCGCCATCAAGCAGCGCGTGCTCATGAAGTGGGACGGCCCCGTGCCCGCCAACGCCTCCGCCAACATCCGCGTCGTCAAGTGGGTGCCGCAGGCCGACGTCCTGGGTGAGTCGAGTTTCAAGTTAGGGGTTCCATCAAGCAGCCTCGGGTTGACTTCTCATCCGTCACTTGGATAGGGCTCTAAGTCGAGTCAGCCCGGCGGCAGGCCGCCCGCCGCGTGCGGTGGTGGGCCTGTTGCCTACCCCGGGGTTCGCAGGGGCTCTGTCCCACAGTGGGCCTATTCCCGGACGCGTTTCGAGCTCCAAAGTCGCTAAACGGGACTCGGACCGAACGTGTGACCACACCGATGGACTGCTCTTCGAACGAGGAATCTATTGGTGGGGTCACACGTTCGGTTCGAGTCCTGTTCAGCTACTCTAGAGCTCAAAACGCGTCTATAGTTTTAGCCGCCCACGCCGGTCTTCTATCCCACTGTGTGTCCTAGCGTCCGGCCTTGCCCACGGAAACCGACTGCGACATTTGACTTGATGTTTTACTCCGACAGCTCACCCCAACCTGCGTCTGTTCGTGACCCATGGTGGCCTGCTCAGCACACAAGAGTCCGTGTATAACGGGGTGCCTCTGGTGGGCATCCCGACCTTCGCCGACCAGGAGTTCAACATGAAAAGCGCCTTCATCAAGGGCTACTGCGAGTACGTCAGCTACATGGACCTGTCGGAGGAGGCACTCGGCGCTGCGATTGCTAAAGTCCTCGGCAGCCCCAGGTAAGCAGGGACCAGTCAGCATTGCGTCTCATTTTTATTTTGGCGGAATGTTGATCCTCATGCTCGCGGCTGCAGTTACAGGGAAGCGGCGTCGCGCCTGTCTCGACTGTTCCGCTCCAAGCCGATGCGGCCCGTGGACCTGGCCGTGTTCTGGGTGGAGCACGTGATCCAACACGGCGGCCAGCACCTCCGCTCCGCGTCCGTGCACCTCAGGCTGCACCAGGTGCTGCTGCTGGACGTGCTGGCCGTGCTGCTGGCCCCCCTGGTGCTGCTGGCCCTGCTGCTGCGAGCCCTGTGCCGGTGCTGCTGCGGTCGCGAGGCCCGCCCCCAGGAGGACAAGAAGATGCGCAGCAAGAAGAACCAGTGAGGCTCTGTGTGTGTGTGTGTGTGTGTGTGTGTGAGTGAGTGAGTCAAGAGTGGAGTGAAATCAATGTGTGTTCCAAGTTTTTTTTAGCAAGTACACTCTTCTTCTTCGTTAGATTTTTTTATGTTGACTGATGCTACCCTACTTGAAAGAGGAGTCTTAATCAAAGGAGCACTGCAAATCCAGTGGTAAGTTTGCTCGCCACAAATTTGGCAAGCCGTTTTGAATGCCAAAATTTGGCAAGCTTTGACCTCAAATCTTCAAAAGCTTGCCAAATTTTGGCAAGCTTGGGAGTATTTCCGGGCCGGGCTTGCCAATTTTTGGCATTCAAAACGGCTTGCCAAATTTCTGGCAAGCAAACTTACCACTGGCTTTGCAGTGAGTCGAGCACGAAACAGTATTTAGAGATTTTCCCCTATTTTGTGAATAAAAGATAGTAACAGACGACTGTTAAGAATTATTTTACCTCATGAACCATCTAGAACGAGGTCTTGTTTCAAAATAAAACAACACGCGAAACCAAAATTAAAAAAATACCATTTCAAGAAATCCTAGTAGTCACGAAGTTAATTTCATATTTATGTTCTGGTTTGACAAATAAAGCGGAGCTAGGACTGCGTTGAGTGGAGTTCTGTTTATGTTTGGTAGACCATTATTAATAAAACCAAAACTTACGTACAAGACCAGATGCGTGTCAATTTGTGTCAAAAAATAGACATTTATGACAGTTTCATAATACATGAAGGCCAAGTTATTCGCAGAAACGTGCAGTAAAATAATTAATTTCACCAATTTTTAAATACTTTGAGGTTAGAAAAGTGCATCACCGCCGTGTCCAGATAGTTTCATCTGAATTCAGAAGTACCATCCAACCTCTCTACAAGGAGCAGCTACGCCAATTGTTCTCGAAAAGGGACCTACAGTCACACTCAAATTTCATTAGGAAATGTTTATTCTCAAATGAATGTGCACTGGCACGCAGTTTAATGCCCTATTTCACTCCGATTCAAAGAGTAACGAACATTTGATGTTGGCGGAGGTTGGCACTTTTGAAAACAACAGCGCCTTCATTGTTGCCTCCTCTGCATTGCACTCACTATCTAAGAAATTATACATGAATTTTCTAACAATTCATTGAAATTAGGACACATATCCTTAGTTTAAGTGATTTTTTTATTAAAAAAAATTTATAAATAGAAAATTTACTTTCGTTTCTTATAGATGCTTTTATAACTTTGGGTATAACTAATATGCATTTCACGTTGGTATTTCTGAACACTACTGGGCATGCGCTCTGCTGGGGAAGCCGCTCTCTGCAAGTAGCGATGACACCTAGGCAGCTGCAGATGTGCTGTGTCAGACTAGTGGCCGTTCATGGGCGACCTTTTTCTCTTATGAACGACGCTGCTTTTCAAGACCTAGTCAGGCCTATGATAGATGCAATGCCTGCAAGAGAAAGGTAAGAGAATAAACTACAGTTCTAAGTTATAATCTTTTCCCTCCCCTCTTTTAAAATTTTAATTTAACATTTGTATATTTACAGGGTTACTATTAATGATGAGTCAGTCAGAAAAATTGTGAAAGAAGAAGCAGAAAGAGTACGAGATTTTATCAAGTCCGAAATAAAGGGAAAAATAATTTCCCTGAAAGTTGACTCCACTTCAAAGAATTATAATTCCTTCTTTGGAGTTAACATACAGTTTGCCCATGCTGGGAAAATCCAGTTAAGGACTCTGACTGTTAAGCAATTGTTTGTCAGCCAAACTGCAGAAAATCTAAAAAATGAAATAATAGAAATTTTTGGCGAGCGATAGCGAGCCCTTGCTGTGATTGGGGTGCCCCGAAAAGCGATTGGTCGTGTGTCCGTTTGTCTTTCTGTCAGTCCGTTTGTACTCACCAACGATTCTCAGCAACTACACTGTCTAAAGTTACAAAATTTTGCATTTGACATCAACTTAGTTTCTCCCAACACGAGTTTGTTCAATTCATTGTTTAGTATCGTTTGAAATATTAAAAACATCTTTTTGAATTAGGTTATTAGCGTTGTTAGGTTGGCAGCAGTTACCAATTTTTCATACCTGCGGCCGCGGCTCTCAAATACGGGACTGAGGCAAATTAAACAAAATAAAGAGCAGAAGGGTTAAAAACTGAGTTCGGTGATAGTTTTTCAACATTATAGGATGATTGAAACACCTCCGGAGTGTCAACGCAGTGAAATAAGGAAAATGAAATTGAAAATGATTACGCGTTTTGTCCCCCTCCCCTCCCCCCGCCAGAGGGGAATCTTACCCAGGTCAAGGCAGTGTTTTTGAGATTTGCACCGTGTGGGAGGAGGCTCGTAATAATTTTCAGGGGGTCTGTCACTAACTGCATGAGTTGTCCATAATCATAAATGAGTTCAGTCTTAGGTCGGATTGTTTTCTCTCCAAATTTTCCCTAAAAACTGTTCAGAATTAGCTTTGACAGTGTTCTCAGAGCGGGGTTCGTTTCCATTTTGTCAGGATTAAGTGTGATTCCATCATGTTTTAGTACCTCAGCAAGAAATTGGTCCTTTTTTTCCTGAGTGTCACACCCCGCAGGCCAATTGCTGGCTTGTGTGCTAGGTTCCGAGTTGGTAAGGGAAGGGCTGGCGGCGGATTAACGTCAGTACAATCAGCTGTTTCTGAGTAGGGTACAACAACGCGCCCTGGTGGCGATCTCTAGTACTATTTAGGTAATGCCAACTTTGGATACAGAACATACTATAACACATCCCCCTTTCTTTTTATAAGTGGGATACCAACACTATACATGGACTCGATACATAGTACAATAATACTGGGAGAAAACACAACTGATAACAGTCACAATAGAATGACCTTACGATACTAAGACTAGGCGAGACTTATTGACTAGTACAACAAATGGCCCTCAGTACATGTGTGGAGATCACGTTAACGACAAAAGGGATATACATGACAACTCAGGTACGACTGACAACAGGCATTAACAGTGCAAAATAAAACACAGGTACACAAACTCATTTTTAGTACAAGGTCACAAGTACACAATCTTAGCTGGGAGGGGAAACCATGGACACATTTTTGATAACGTCAAACACTAATAATTATTTAGCAGAGTGAATCGTAACAAAATGGGTTTACACATGGTGGGGCGCACCTTTTCGTTACTGTCCTAGGGACGATAGCGAGCCGGTGGGCGGATGTCTGGGCGTGAGCGGGTCCCTCCCGATGTAACCACGCCGCCCGGTTTTGGTGGTGATATGGACCTCCTTGAACCTCGGCCGCCGAGACTGGTCCTCTGTTGCTTCTTCCGGTTTTGGGGCTGAGGGGGCGTCGGTGGTGAACTTCCCTGTGGCGGCGGTTCTTGGGTCCGGGGCGGAGTCCTCTGGACTCGTGGGGGAGTCTGGGGGGGCGGTGGAGCGGAGCACCAGTTTTGCAGGATGCCCAAGTACTGGAACATGCTGGGATCTGCCGTCCTCTCAGCTGACTCAGGTGCTGTGATCAGGTCTCTTCGGTTTCTCCTGATCCTTGAGCCTAGGTCTGTGATGAGGTTGTAGCTCCTTGGCGTCTCTGCTGGCCCTGAAACATTGGCGTAGTACTGTTTATCAACGACCCACACTCTGTCACCTTGGCTAAGGGGTTCAAGGTTTCTGGCTCGGTGGCGTTCATTGAAGTTGGCCTCCAGTTTACGCTGTTTCTCCCTTCTCCTCTCCTTGAAGGCTTCCAGGTCCGGCCATTCAGGTTCCAGTTGCTCTTCTAGCTGGGGCAGTGGGGTCCGGAGGCGCCTGCCCATCAGAAGCTGGGCCGGTGATGGTCCTTCTTCTAGGGGTGCATTCCTCAGTGCCAACAGGCCCAGGTGCACCAGGGGTTCCTTGGCCAGGATCTGCTTCGCTTTCTTCACTGCTGCTTCAGCCTTGCCATTGCTCCAGGGTGCGTGCGGGCTGCTGGTGATGTGCTGAAATTGGCAGAGAGAAGCGAATTTAGCAAATTCTAGGCTGTTGAATGGTGGTCCATTGTCGGAGCGGACTGTGTTTGGCACTCCATGCCTCCCAAAAATCTCGAACAGCTTGGGGATTACTGCAGCAGCTGATGTGGAGGGGACTTCTAATACCTCGATATATGTGGAGAAATAGTCGACCACTACGATGTACTTTCGTTTTCCTCTCTCCGCAAAATCCATTCCTACAGTTTCCCATGGTCGGCTTGGTGTGGGTGTTGGCATGAGTGGCTCTGGGGGGTTCTTCCTGTGGCGTTTGCAGACCTCGCACCTTTCCACGAATTCTCCCACCTCTTTGGAGATAGCTGGCCACCACACCGTGTCTAGGGCCCTTCCCCTGCATTTGGTCACTCCGAGGTGTCCTTGATGAAGTTTACCCAGGATGTCCTTCCTCATGGCCTGGGGAATGTACACTCTTTTCCCGTACATCACAACTTCTCCAAGGGTGTTGAGCATACCTTGGTGTTCAAAGAACTTCCGGATCTCGCCTGCGGTTTCCTCGGCCAACCTTCGGAGATGGTGGTGGAGAGCAGTCTGCAGGTGGTGTCGGCTTGCTGGGCAGCCTTGACAGTTTCCCACAGAGTTGGTGCCATGGGGACGTCAATAGTGGCCTCGGCTATCTGCACCTCCAAAATGACGTCCTGGTGTCCTTGATTGTTGGTAGACGGTAACCTGGACAGGGTATCTGCTACATACATACATTTCCCTGGAACGAATGTGATTTTGTAGCGGAAAGGTGTCAACCTCATTCTGAAACGTTGTAATCTTGTGGACAGTTCATTCATGGGTTTGCTCCCTAGAATAGTTATCAGTGGTTTATGGTCCGTGCGTAATTCGAACTCATCCAACCCAATTAGGTACCAGGATAGTTTCTCGCATGCCCATGTTGATCCAAGTGCTTCTTTCTCGATTTGAGCGTATCTTGTCTCCGGGTCGGATAACACTCTCGAGGCGAAGTGCACTGGTTTCCACTCACCGCTCTTCTGCTGTTGTTCTAGGACCGCTCCCAATCCGTACTTAGATGCGTCTGCAGTCACTCGTGTAGGAAGGCGAGTGTCGAACAGGGCCAGGACTGGTGCTGATGCCAGCGCTTTCTTGGTCTTGTCGAAACTCTCCTGTTGCGCTGATATCCACTCTTGGTTGCTGTCAGCTGACAGCATGTCGTTCAGGGGCTTCAGGATCTGTGACAGGTTTCGGAACAAACTTGAGGTAGTACCTGACACTGCTGAGAAAACTTCTGAGTGCTGTCTCGTCCTTGGGTACTGGCATGTCCAAGAGGTCTTGGATCTTGGCTCCGGGCTTCACTGTTGCTGCAGACACTTTCTGGCCTAGGAAGTCGCATTCTGAAACACGGAATTGACATTTAGCTCTATTTAGGGTGATGCCGGCTTCCTTGTATCTTCTCAGGACTTTTCGAAGGCGTTCATCGTGTTCCTCAACAGTCTTCCCCCATACCAGATCATCGTCCACATGATTGATTACTCCCTCTAAGCCTTCGAGTATTTTGACTTTCCTACTCTTGTAGATCTCTCCCGATGACTTGAGGCCCATTGGCATACGTTTCCATCTGTACCTGCCAAATGGTGTGATAAAAGTTGTAAAGCTTCTACATTGTTCTGCCAGTTTCACCTGCCAATAACCCCATTTGGCGTCTAGCTCGCTGAACACTTTGGCATCCGTTCCAATAGTTGCCAAACACTCGTCTACAGTGGGCATTTCAAAACATTCTCTCAGTACGTACTGATTCAGCTCGGTGTAATCGATGGTTAGCCGCACTGATCCGTCTGGTTTTGGTACTGGGACTAACGGTGCACACCACGGTGAAGGATCAGTTACTGGTTCGATAGCGTCCAGTTGCAGCAATTCGTCGATGGCCTTCTTGGTTGGTTGAAATAGTGGCACTGAAACTCTGCGGCTCTGTGTAACAGCATAGGGTTGAGCTCCCTCCGCCAGTTTGATCAGATACTCTTCCTTCATGCATCCGAGTCCATCAAAAATCTCCGGGAATTGGTTTTCTGGGAGCGGGGCCTGTGAAACAGAAAGTACCTCTGGTGCCAGCTTGATAAGACCCATCTCCAATGCTAGGTGTCTTGACAACAGCGGCTCCTTCTGGTCTGGGATGACATATGCCCACACTTCGTAGGTCTTGCCCTTCCATTCCAATCTGACTTGGCACTTCCCGATGACATTTGCTTGCACTTGCCCTGCCAACATAACCTTCACGCCTGGGTTCAAAACATCTTTGGGCTTCAACATGTCCACCGTTTTGTTCCCGATGATAGGAATGTCCGCGCCTGAATCGATCTTCCATCTAACAGGTGTTCCATTAGAGGTTATGTCTACCCTGAGAGAGTTACCTCGTGGTTCTGCTGACACGCATTCCAGGTAATACGTAACCTCCTCGGCGTGGGGCCCGTTCTCCACGGTTGCTTCGCCGACGCCGGTGCGGCATGACACCGCCCAATGGCCCTTGAAGTTGCACTTGCTGCAAATCGAGTCCTTGGCTGGGCACTGTGAGTATGGGTGGCTTGGAGTCCTGCCGCACTTCTTGCATGGCCTCTGCTTGGACTTGTCTGCGTTCTGGGGCTTGCTCGGCTTCTCCTGATTGGACACAGAGACCCTCGGTTGAGGTTTGGGCCTATTAAAGTATTTCTTACCTCCCTTCCTCACAAAGTTGACTTGTGCCTGTGCTGCGTCGCCATGACCGTTCCGTAGCACCGGCAGCTGTTTGCCGACGTCTTCTGCTTGGAGTACTCGCTCCCTGACCTTGGTTAAGTCGATCGTTGCGTCCATTTGCATCGCTGCTGACAGTTGGACGTTCGCGATGCCGACAATAATCCTGTCTCTAATGAGCTCTTCTTTCAAATTCCCATAATTGCACTTCTCAGCCATAGAGTACAAGTCTGTGATGAAATCGGACGCAGATTCGCCTGCTTTCTGACTTCTTTGGTTGAATTTGGCTCGTTCATAGATGACATTCACTTTACCTCCGAAATGCACGTCGAATTTCTTGATGACATGTTCGACGTTGGTGGCCGTTTCTGGGGCTGTGAACTTGAAGGTCTTCATGGCGATGTCTGCCTTCTCTCCCATCAAGTACAGGAGCACGTCTAGCTGTACGTCCGGCTCTTCTTGGTCCAATTTGGAAAGTCGGCGATAGCGCATGAAACGCATGCTCCAAGCCGGCCATTCCTCCGCGATCCATGTGAACGGATCGGGTTGTTGCACCTTGATCAGAGGTCGTGGTGGATTATTCTCCCCGCCAGCCATGTCGACGTAGGTGTCGGTTCAGGTCGATCTTCACCGCTGGTCACCATGTGCTAGGTTCCGAGTTGGTAAGGTTAGAAGAACACGTAAACTTTGGTAGCAGACACATGTATTTCCATGAAGGGCTGGCGGCGGATTAACGTCAGTACTATGAGTTGCAAAAGAATCGAACCCCGCCGGCCGGGCCCGGCGCTACCCCACGCCCAGATGACTGCCGAGAACGGGCGGACTTCTCGGCAGATGGACCGACGCAGGGCTGCGCTGTTGTCAAACCATAACTGCACGTGCCGACAGGGGAAGGGAAGGGGGGGGGGACAGTATGCACTAGTATGCACCAAAGCGCACAGGCTTGCCTGGGCCCGGAGCCCAGAGCAGTGTCCAGGGCGGGATTAGGGTTGCAAAATTACCGGTAATTTTCAAAATTACGTAAAAAACGGTAAATTACCGTAAATTACCGGTAATTTTGGTAAAAAAACGGTAAAATTCATTTCAATTATGTAGTGAGCTACATTTTAGTGATTTTGTTGAAACTAAGTCGTAAAGCATGGGTTTTTTTGGGTCATAAATGATAAAATCTACTATAAAGTTAAAAAAAAACACTTTGTCGGTCGGTCGACACTCCAACATAAACAAACAAGAGCAGCGCGGCGCAGCGCAGCACTCCGCGCCACTTGTAACCAGACGCCGCGCAACCGTTCCGCCCTAGTACCAATGCGAACTTTTGCGGGTATCAGTTAAATAGTTGAATGGATGCCGAATTCTGCATCCTCACGTTCCGACGAGAAAAATGATACCAAATAAGACTAGGATAGCGGCGGGGGCGCGGGCACGGGCGCGGGCGTCGTCCCAAGTCCCACTTCCCACCCCACTCCCACTCACGTAGGTCATAACCAGACACCAGACCCTAAGTGCGTCACCCAAATGTGCTTGAGTGTTTCTAAATAAGCGTTTTATCATTAATATGGCAAATGGAAAGTGTATTTGCAAAAATACCGATTTCTTGGCTCTTCGGTAAATTACGGTTATTTACCGTAATTTACCGTAAGTTTACCGGGTAATTTACCGCCTTCGCATCCCTAGGCGGGATGAAGGCGGACTGGATTTGGTCTAAAAGTCCGGTTCAAATTGTCGTAGAAAAGAATTTCAAAATATCACTGGAGTCGCAACTTGCTAGGGAAACCATTTCCACTCAATTCAAAATCGAAAATTGGGTTTAAAAAAAATATATATATTGGGTCGAGGGGCAATAAATCTCCGTGTCAGCACTCTCGCAGCGGCGCAGCCCGGAGTGAATGAGGCCCTCGACACAATAGCCAAGAGGCAAGACGGCCGATTCTGAAATAAAAAATTTCCAGGGCGTTTTTGGATTTGTTTGGAACGTTGACCAATCTATTGGGGGCTCAATTTCAAATATATGCATATAAAAATAAATTTTCTAGGACTATTTTGATGCAGCACGAGAAAGTTCATTTAACACCTTATATTGAAATAATCAGCTCATCAGCCATTTTGGCACGAAAATGAACATCTGAAAATGACATCCGGCCGGTAAGCAGAGCTGCTCGGCTGCTCTGCGGCGCCCAGACTGTGGGTCGGGTCGAGGTGTCATTCACTCGCCCGGGGGCAATAAAGCTATTGTGCACCTGCAGTTTTATACTTTGGCAACAAGGCGGCCCGGCGACTGACCGTCTTCCTACCTGCCCGACCGTCTTCAGCAGCAGCCTGGGCGCGGGGTATCGCCGAGCCTGGCCGGAGGGGTTCGATTCTTTTGCAACTCATAGTACAATCAGCTGTTTCTGAGTAGGGTACAACAACGCGCCCTGGTGGCGATCTCTAGTACTATTTAGGTAATGCCAACTTTGGATACAGAACATACTATAACAGCTTGCATTTTTAACGCCATAAAGCGGCGTACGTAGCCAGACAAAATGCCATCGACTCCTGATTTCGCGTCATAAGCCTTTGTCCCAGGGTATTGGTAAACTTCGTGAACCTTGACCAACTGATACCCCTTCTCCTTGACAGCGAGCTGCAATTCAGGAGCGCACCAGGTGTCAGTTAGTTGTCGGTCAAGAGGGTCATGATGTTGACAAATTTCGGTGTTTCCAGACTCGACACATGTACGACATAGAGGGAACATCAGCTTTCCCCTACATTTATAGGGCAGCACTGGGATAACAAGGTAGGTTTACGCCAGACCGTGTCTTGTCGTAACAGGCTTCGCGATGCTGCGCCAGTTTCGACAATCCACGCCTGGCGTTACACCTACCTTGGCCTGCGGCGCCTCCTGCTTGCCTTCGGCAAGCTGTTTCAAGGGTTCATTGGGGCAATGAGTAGTGCACTACGCGATAAATGGTCGAAGTATACAAGCTGGGGCGCGCCCTTCCGTCGAACCGAGTAGGCACCTCCGCTTCGCTGCGCCGGCAATTCAGTTCGACAGGGGCCGATACCAGCTTGGCCTGCCGGCGGATTCTTCTCGGGCCTTCTTCGGCCTTCGCACCAGACCTGGCTTGGCCTAATCGGAGACCGTCTCTCGGGCCTTCGGTCCTCGCACCTCACACCCCGTGGAGGTAAAGCGCAAACTTATTGATATAACATCAGGACTGAGGCCCGCTCTTGTGTTCCCACTGTGCCAAAGTTAATGTGCAGAACATGGCCGTTGCACCAATTTTCACAATACATGAAGGTGCGCTCACAGACCCCCTTCCGACCTCTCTTTGAACGGGTCTTGCCGAGACCTATCGAAATCTGCAATAAAATTTTTTAGTCGGTCGATCCCCTTTTTTAAAGATCCTGATTCGGCCAACTATTGAAGTCGGGCTCCTAGACCCCCCTTCCGACCCCTCCCTGAAAAGGTCTTGCCGAGACCTATCGAAATCTGCCATAAAAATTTTTAGTCGGTCGACCCCTTTTTTTCAAGATGAAGGGTCGAAGTTGATAATGTTAGTATCGGGCCGAGGTAGCCAATTCGCAGTTAAAAGCTCAAATAATTCAGTCGTACCAACGAAAAAACACTAAAAAAAACGGCAGAAGAAGTGCAAATTTTTAGTGACTTTACATTTCAGAGACATTTTTACATGGTTTCGCATGTTTTTGAAGGTGCTAATGACGAAAATGAAATCGATTTCTACCCGTAGAAATTGATTTCATTTTCGTCATTAGCACCTTCAAAAACATGCGAAACCATGTAAAAATGTCTCTGAAATGTAAAGTCACTAAAAATTTGCACTTCTTCTGCCGTTTTTTTAGTGTTTTTTCGTTGGTACGACTGAATTATTTGAGATAGAGAGCTGAATTTTGGCGTGTGGCGAGCCAAGGATATACCTATGAACCCTGCGAAATCTCGTTCCGATCGGCCGAGCCGTTTGGAAGGAGTAGTGCGGACACGCAAACAGACAGACAGACAGACAAAACTTTTCAACCCCACTGGAGTAACTGGCTTCGCTAATCGCTCAGCCAATTAAATCACGTGGTGGCAAAACCGTGCATCTAATTATTCCATTCCAGGTGTCTAAGGTGGGCATCGAGGGATCTCCTTCAACAAAAATGGTAGGGTGGCCGGAGGGGAAACGGCCACGAAGATAGGCGTTCGGGTAAGAACTCACAATGTCCACCATTTTTATTTTCTCCCCCCTTGAAAGATCTGCCTTGTAGAAGCTGCGCAAGGCGCTCGTTCTCCCACCACACAGTGCGTCACGCAGGACAAGGGGCGCGTTCACTTAAGAATAACAGGAAAAGTAGCGATATACATCGGCAACTTTGGCCCGTCCCGTTTCAGAAATGTGCGAATTTCGCCTATGTTTAACCCTGGCGGGATTTGAACCTGAGTCTGGGGTCAAAATAGATGTTATTTTCGTCATCAGCACCCTGAAAAACATCAGAAACAACGCAAAAAGTCGAATAAAAAGAATGTTCAAAATATACCCCACTGGGATTTGAACCCGAGTCCAAACTTCTCCGATTCGCTTGAAACTGGCACCGTTGGTTTTGTCTCGTCGCCCCGATTCCAAAAATACCCCTACATGCCCTTCTAGCTGCATCCGTTGCCGAAATCCTCCTCGACCCCATGTAGACCATGATGCACCTGCAGCAGCACCCCCGGTGCTCGGATCGGATTTGCTGCCACCGGGCGGTTCTTAGGATCACCCAAGGAGGCTGCATACCAAATTTGGTGAAGATCGGACAACGGGAAGTCCTCGGACGAACGAACGGACGCACAGCAAGCATCAGACTATATGCCCGTCCTCCGTATTTATTTTATAAATAATACGGGACGGGCCAAAAAGTAGATCGGCGGGTCGAGCGAGCGATCGAGCGAGCGATCGGCTCGCTGCGCGCGGCGCGTTGTATTTCGCCCTCCAGATGAATTTAAGGCACCGAAGTTAACAAACCCATACATTTTCGGAAAGAGGAAAGCTTGAGGAACAGATTGGTGTCATTTATTTGACGTTTTGAGTCTTGGTATCTGAACGAGAAGCTTCGGAGAGTCATGATGTTGCTCAACGTATCATCGGTCAGGTTAAACTCGTCTAAAGTCGTAAACGGAGGTGAGCTAGACCCTAACATGCAGCGGGCCGATTTTTCGCCAGAAACTAAGCTCTCGATTCCACTAATCAGATCGTTTCAACAATGTCTAGTTTTTGAAAACCAAACGGTTTTTGGCTGCCGTGCTCCGCGCGGCTAGGATACGGACATGACAGCTTTGACTGCGGGGCAGAAAAACCGTTTCCCTGCGAAAACTAGACATTGTTTGAACGTTCCGATAAGTGAAATCGAAAGCTTTGAGTCTGACGAAAAATCGGCTCGCTGCATGTTAGGGTCTAGCTCACCTCCGTTTACGACTTTAGACGAGTTTAACCTGACCGATGATACGTTGAGCAACATCATGACTCTCCGAAGCTTCTCGTTCAGATACCAAAACTCAAAACTTCAAATAAATGACACCAATCTGTTCCTCAAGCTTTCTTCTTTCCGAAAATGTAAAATGTAAAATTCATCTGGAGGGCGAAATACAACGCGCCGCGCGCAGCGGGCCGATCGCTCGCTCGACCCGCCGATCTGCTTTTTCTTAAGTGAACGCGCCCAAGGGGCGTCGGTCGAGTCGTGGGGTGGTTCTCAAAATAAGCTTTCATATCAGGGTCGTTCTTAAGCGCCTCATCAAAGTCGCACTCCCACATTTCAGTCAGTGTGACACCAGCACGTCTTATGATTTCAGAAATTTGTTGAGTCTTAATTAATTTATTTTCCGGTGCATTCTCTTGGGTAGGATAATGCTTAGGACAATGATGAAAATAATCACCATGAAACTGCCATGCGCGCCGCTCCACACCTCCACCTAGCTGCGCTATTTCTGTGTAGCCATCCACCCGGCGTCCCATGACGGACACTTCTCTGGCAGTACTAATCGTCTCAATTCGACGCCCCAATTTATAGGCCTCGTAATCCAACCATTTGAAGGCTTTGTGGCTCTGCTTCCCGCGTCCATGATAACCACCAGGAGGCGGGATAGAAATCGTATTTTCCACCAAAAAGTTTTTCCTGAAAGCAGACATGCAGGCCGAGCTAAGTGTGATGGCGTTAAAGAACGGATCAAATCCAGCACTCTCTTGAAAGAGCTTTCGGAATGCTCCACATGCCTGTCTAAGAATGTTCACGTGGGATACACAGTATTGAATAATTTCCTTTTTAAAATTGAACACATAGTTCTTGGAAATCTGAGAGTCATACCATGCATCGAACTCAGCGGCTGCCTTTGCTTTCATGGTCGTCACAGCATAGAACGATTTATCAAGTAGAGGCCCCTCGTAATCGTAAAATTCTTTTTTATTGGCTAAAAATGGCCAGTAACCCTTCGTCAGCTCTTTGATTCCAAAAGAGCGTGGCGCGGCGCTCAGAGGCATGGCCAGAAAACTAAGGGAGTCAATAAATTTCCAATTTCCCAGCTGAAGGCAAATAATTTTTGCTCCATTCAAAATAAGGTCAGGCTTCATTTTGCGTCTGATCATTTCGTTCAGAACAAATATACTGTCAAAACTTTTTGCATTGTGTGCAACGATAAGAATCTCAAAATTAGAAGAAAAGGAGCCTAAGTAATCAAGAAATTGACCAACGACATTGATGCCCGTGTCATCAAGGTCATGGAAAATGTGTTGGCGATTTCCACACGTTTGACAGAAGTAATCATTTTGTAACACTCCCACGCAGCCGTCACACACGGCCTGTGTTACGATGAGGTTGACCTTGTGCTCAAATGTGTTTTCCTTCCCCTCCACAGGGTCACACTGGCTGGTTTCAGAATCCCAGTGTATGGTCGTGTACTTGATTTACTCTTTTTTCTGTTTTTCCGACCATTTCTGCATATAGCATATATGGTTTTCTTTCACGTTATGTTTGCAGTTCTTGCAATAGATGAAGCCACAAACGTGATTTCCCCTTCTCAAGACGCAATAACTTGTTTCACACTGCATGCAAAATTTGTAAGCATTGCATTTTGTGAGCTCACTGTTAGGTAACTTCAGTTCTCTATGGTTTTCAAAGCACTCCCCCCTCACAAACTTGTGATGACACTGGTCACACCTTATCATAGAGTCAGCTCCGTCGACAACATGAGCCACAGGCCCTAAACACCGCCAGCAGGCGTCTTCACACCGATGCTCCCCTGGGTGTGAAAAGAATTTGACACATTTCTCACACAGAAATTTTTTGTCAAAGGCTTGACGTGGAGAGAATATGACAAAAAAGTGATTTTCCATCATTAATAGAAAAATGTTTTTGCGATTCATATTCCATGGCCCTTTAAAGATGCAGTTTTTGCCATCCTTATCTGAAAAAACACACAGCCTGAAGGCAGGAAGCGCATTCTGCAATTTTTGGACATCATCCAACGTACAAGGCCGATTAGGATCAATGCCTGACGCCGCGCACAAGGCAAGGGCTTCCTTTCGCTGAAGAACAGAGTGACTCTGTTTCATCTTGTAACAAGCTAGGGCCCGCCCTTCCGTCGAACCGAGTTGCCAGCTCCGCTTCGCTGCGCCGGCAACTCGGTTCGACAGGGGGCCGGCCCAGCTTGGCCTGCCGGCGGCCTTTCCTCGGGCCTTCGGCCCTCGCATCAGACCCAACTTGGCCAGTCGAAGGCCCGGGCCTTCGGCCCGCTCTCATCAAACACCCCGTGAGCTGGTAAGGCAAAGTTATCGATGTACCATCGTGACTTAGGCCCGCCCTTCTATTCACAATACGCAAAAGTCCTTACACTTTTTACTCCAACTGTCCTTAGAATATGCCCATTTCATTTGTCTCTTAGCCCTCATTCCGAAAATACTCATATTTGCCATGCTACTGCAACTCCTTGCAATGGAGGCACAGCAGGAGCGCAAAACGAGCCCGTCGCACTTTTTCACATAACTCATGAAGGCGGGCTCCTGGACCCCCCTTCCGACCCCTCGTTGAAGAGGTCTTGCCAAGATCTATCGAAAACTTAAGTAAAAATTTTCAGTCGGTCGACCCCCTTTTTTCAAGATCCTGATCTGGCCAACTTGTAAAAGCGGCCGATGGGGTCGGGACCAGGTCCATTCATCTTGTCTCGTCGCCCTGATTCCAAAAATACCCCTATGTGCCCTGCTAGCACCAATAATGGCGGAAATCCCCCTCCCGCCCATGCAAACCATGATGCAGCTGCTGCAGGCCTTGCGCGGGTCGGACGGGATTTGCACCACCGGATTGTTTGTTCGGACGGCCCTCCTGAAGTACCCTCCAAATCTGGTCACTCCAGCTCAACTCCTTCCTTGTACACAGACGACGACAACAACGACGACGACGACGACACACAGACACAAAGGCAAATGCATATGCCCTCCCCCTATTTTTGAATAGAAGGGCGGGCCAAAAAGCCTGCCGAGACATACTGCCGCGAGCTATGCATAGAGCCACATAACGAGTAAGGCAGAGGTTATCCTCGTTACTTGGAGAGAAGAGAGACGACGAGGCTGTTTTCCTCTCTATCCACTGATCAACTGTCTCATGAGCAATACGGCCAGGACGCCGTCCAGAGGGGGGTGGAGTGGGTACGTGGATGAATGACACACGCAAGCGTCCCTCAATCAAGAAAGATTGATTAGAATTCAGCACACGCATCAATTTGTCCGTCACCACCTGACCCGACAATTGATCGACGCGTCTAAGGCTGAACCAGACGGCGTTCTCTTCGTTCTCTGCACTAGCAATTTCCAGAATAACGCGGTCTGCATCTTGCACTTTCAAAGCGCCTCTCTGTCTCGCTAATACGGTGTCAAAGAGGCCCACCATGAGCGCCTCAGAGGGCAACTCAGACCCCAACCCCCAAAACCTGCATCACCTCCTCCCTGAAGGTGGTGTTGAAGCGCTTCAAGTGACGCTCCCGGCTTTGCAACACCTCCAGCGTGGGCTCCTGGGGATGCTCCGGTGAGGGTTCCGGCGCGGGAGAAGGGCTGCGCGCGCGTTTCCCCGGGGCAGCCGCCGGCGGGGTAGGCAACCCCTCCTGCGCGGGTGGCGTGCGGGCTGGCGGCGTGGCGGCGCGGCGCGGGGGAGTGGCGGGGCGCGGCGGAGAGGGCGTCCAGGGTCTCCAGGGGCGGGCCGGGGCGGAGCGCGGCGGCGGATTGGCCGGGCGCGGCGGGGTGGCGGGGCGGGACGCCGCAGCGGCGGGGCGCGAGGCCGCGGCGTCGACGCCGTGCTTGCCGGCGCCGACCATGGCCAGGGCCATGGTCTTGGTGGCCTCGGCCTGACTGTCCTCCCCGTCTTGCTCCTGGGAGTAGGCCTGGAAGCCGGCCTCCAAGAACGGGATGACCCTGGGGTCGCCCCTGTCCTCATCGCTGGCCTCCAGCAACACCAGCAGGAAGGTGGTGTAGGCCTCGGAGAGCAGGGCGGGCTCATAATAGCAGCCCTCCTCCCACTCCTCCAGGATGTCCAGGAGGACTGAAGCCATGGCGCTGGCTTTGTCTTGAAAAAGACAGTTTTCTTCTTGGGCTGGAGCTCTTCTTGCTCCTGCTGCTTCTGGGACTCTTGACTCGGCGACTCTTGATGATTGACTGTGGAGACCCGGGGGCCGGGCGGCCGTATTTATTTGAGCGCACTAGTTTCCAATTTGCCCGTATAGGCGGCGCGCGGCGCGCTCCAGCGCTCCAGGCGCTGCACTGCGCATGCGCGGGCACAGTTCAATAGTTACGAATTTGGCCGTGAGGCGGCGCCACTGTCGCCTCGCGGCAGTATGAAAGCCGCCCCCGATCCCCGGAGCGTCACAGTCTTACATCGTGCGTCGAGCAGTCAAGAAGTCCTAGAAGCAGTCCGAGTTCCAGCTCAGAAGAAATAAAATTGTCTTTTTCAAGACTAAAGATGATGCCTGCAAAGCAAGCAGTCAAGCGGGTGGCCAAGAAGAGCTTGAGCCTCAAACCCCGTGTCAAGCGCCAGATCCTGGGCGACTTGGTGGCCGAGCTTGGCCTTGATGATGAGGGTCCTGGTGACGCCGACAGTGATGCGATAACGCGGGCTGTCGGCCAATCCAGCGACCTCCCCGCCGTGGCCAACACGCTGGCTGCCCCTGGTGGCGGCGCCCTCAGTGGCGTCAAGCCCGGCGTAGTCAGTGTGCTCCCGGCCTCAGAGGAGAATGCACGCCAAGCACCTAGCATGCCCCTCCTCCTCTCCCCCACCCCGCCGGCCCCAGAGGTCACCGTCGACGCGGCCGCCAAAGCGCCCGTCGACATTATCGAGTTCCCACTGGTGCGCGGCGGCGAGGTGCAGACCACCGTCGAGGAGGTCAACAAGGCCTACATCCCCGACGACCTGCTCATGGACTTCGACAACCCCCCGCCCCCGCCCCCTCCCCCAAAAGCACCTCATCAAGTTCTGACCTGACAGACTCAACCAGCTCCAGCTCCAGCACCAGTGCAGGATCAGACTTACTGGACCAGATGTGTAATGAGGCTTATGATCAAATGATGGCCACAGAGACCATTGAGCAGCTGGGACTAAATCCAACACCCACTGTCATGTCAATACGAGTGGACTTAAAAGAAAAGTCCTGCCCGTCTGAGTTCCCCCTGCAATGCATCCCCAGGGACTTTGCACTCACAAAGAATGGTTCAAAAACTATTCGAGTTGGCCTGGACGCAGTCAATGATTTTGCCCCCTTCGTCCTGATTTTGAGTGAAACCAATAAAAATGGGAATCGACTTTACCACAGAATGAGCCCAGCTGAGCTCAACATTATGATGTCTCGAGAAGTGCAAATGCATGTATTGAATGCACTGGAAAACAGATCCCAGTTGGAGCCCCTATCTTTCGGTGAAATCACCTTATCCATAAATAAAGAGAATACCAAGTTTACCACAGTGTGCTTGGAGAAAAAGGATTCCCCCATTAAAATTTTCCTTGCGCTGACTAGTTGGAAAATGATTTTCAACTTAAAAGAAAATATGGAGTACCACCTCATGAATCTGACAGAGATGTCTATCCTTGCCAAGTCTAGTTTTAATCATTTAATTTCACACTGCACAGATTATTGTGTGAAGAGTGGATACAAAAATCCACAATCTATTGTTCAGTTGTCTCGTGATCATGCAGACAATCTGATTTCGAGTGCTGTGAGGTGCTACTTAGCTTCTTTCCCTGTCTCGATCAAACTGGATCTGGTCAGTTACCATAAAGATTTCATTAAAGAAGCTATCTATGATTCTATGAGACAGGCTTGAGTTCTCAATACCGATATTCATAAAAAGAAAAAAAGCTAAAAAAATAAAAAATAGTTGAAAATCCAAAAAAGTATAAAAAAGAAAACCCTAAAAACAATCATGAAATGAGTCTGATTTCTAAGCGCGGGGAGAAGCAGGCAGGCCCATTCAAATAAAAGTGTACTTAGTTAGAGAGCTATGATGATTTGTGGAAAACCAAGTTTTTCACTGAGCTCTATTTTAAAAAGATAAGATTAGGACAGTGATAAGAGAATCATAGGGATGCTCAGATTAGAATAGAAATGATAAGATAAAAAATATCTTTGAGAAAAATATCTTACAACATTCAGACTCCTTGTCCAAAAACTCATCTTTTTTCCAAAAAGTCACCACTCCATATATCAAAAAGATAGTCTGGCCTCTGAATACTAAATGGGCTTCATCTCCAACACGCAAAATAGAAGGAGACATAGTCAAATCAAAGAGTGCAAACAATTCTGTCACCTCTGCCGTTGGATTTGGAGCCGAGAAAGTGTATGTCTCTATCACCCAAAATAAAACCAAATATTTTTGAAAATCCATCAAAATGACCATCAGACAAGCTTCACTAATACCTTAACTCTATTGAAAATGAATAGCGCATCTAACAAGTCAATACTGGTAGCACAGCTCCCCTGTACAACTTTCACTTCAGCAGAGTCTTTGCCAGTCATTGATAGGTTATGTTGTCCATATATCATAGCTCAAATAAGTAAATTTCAAGAGTGTCACTCCACTAAAACAAAACGAGAACGAGAGGCTCATTCCTTCATATTCTTGCTCAGAGTCTATCACTCACACTCAAAATAAGTTCCAAAAAATATAAAAAAGTGAACTGTATTAGTTAGACCCTGAGGAAGCTTCAAGTTTCTGTCGCCCAAAATAAAATGTAAAATTCTTAATTAACATTTGAAAGGACTCTCAGACAAGCTTCTCCACTAACTTAACTTTCTCCAAAATTAATGCCTGCTTCAACTAACCAGAATAGAGTAAAGAGTTTCAAGAGTCACTACTCAGTGCATGAAGTCCCCTAGGGCTGACTACTCTTTAAAATATTCAAGATTTTGTTGACATATCATTCTGACAACCAAGTTTATCAGGTAGGGAATCGAAAATAACTGAGTACAATTCATGAATCATTGAAAATCAATAAATTGGTTTTATTTTTAAAAACCTTCAAAAGAGAACACAATGTGTTAAGACAAAAAAGTAAAACATACTAAGTTTCAAAAGCATTGATTGATTAAAGACAGAAAATATAAAAACACTCCTTCCAAAGAGAACATAATGTGTTAAGACAAAAAATAAAACATACTAAGTTTCAAGAGCATAGATTAAAGACAGAAAATGTAAAACACGAACTTTTAAAAAAGTCAATCAATTAATACAAAAAATTCATCTTCAGTATACTAACGGCGTCTCATTCTTTTAAATTCCTCCAATTCTTCTTCAAATGTCTGAAAACGAGGAAGACAGAACAAATAAGATTAAGAAAAGCGAGCACACGGAGGTCTCCTGGAAAGGTCAATTATAGGTCAGAAACTTACGAGAGGAATGCTTCTCCGCTGAGCTCTTGGCAGGCTAGCATCTTGTCCACCTTGGGCAGGGGGAGCGAGTCCACCTTGGGCAGGGGGAGCATGTCCACCATGGACAGGGGGAGCATGTCCACCATGGACAGGGGGAGCATGTCCACCAAGGGCAGGGAGAGCATGTCCACCATGGGCAGGGGGAGCACGTCCACCTTGGGCAGGGGGAGCATGTCCACCATGGACAGGGGGAGCATGTCCACCATGGGCAGGGGGAGCACGTCCACCACGGAGAGAACCCCCTACAGGAGCCCTAGCAGAGGGAGCAGCATGCCCACGTAGAGAACTCCCTGCAGGAGCCCTAGCAGAGGGAGCAGCATGCCCACGGAGAGAACTCCCTGCAGGAGCCCTAGCAGAGGGAGCAGCATGCCCACGGAGAGAACTCCCTGCAGGAGCCCTAGCAGAGGGAGCAGCATGCCCACGGAGAGAACTCCCTGCAGGAGCCCTGGCATGGGCAGGGGCAGCATGTCCTCCACTCCGTTCACCAAGGAGAGAACTCCCTGCAGGAGCCCTGGCAGGGGCAGGGGCAGCTACTGGAGCCCTGGCAGGGGCAGGGGCAGCTACTGGAGCCCTCGCTGGGGCACCAGCTTGAACTCTTCCTCTTCGGGACACTCTGACATGTGGCCCAACTTCTAACTCCACCACAGGAGCGACCTCAGGAGGAGCGACTTCAGGCGGTGGAGGAGGGGTCCTCTCAGCCAGGAAACGATTGAAGCGAGGCTGGCGGGGTTCAAGTCTGTCCCAAACAGTCTGGAACAAAATACTAGGGGTACGCGCCGTATAGTTTGGGCGCGTAGTCGGCGAGCGATGCGACTGAGCACATTCTCATGAAAGCACTTGGGCACTCAAAAATATTACACGCATTGTAAAAGACTGGGATTGTTCCTGAATAGTGCCACGCTCGTTGCCTCCTGATGACAGCTTTCAAATTTGTCTGGATTGTTTGTCTCATGTTACGTGCGGGAGATCCCCCCCCCCCTCTCAGTTTGGGGAAGTACTACGGTCGTTGAACAACTCGACTACGTATAAAATTTTGGTTCAAAATAGGCCCAAATGGTGTAAAGTATAGGTGTCGGGTGGAACTTGCAGTCGATTTCGTGATCAGTACACTAAAAACCGCAGGAAACAATGTACAACTCGAATATGAAATTTGGGTCCGAAATTGGCCAATATTGGGTGAAGAAAAGGCCTGGGGTAAGATTGAATGTCATTTTCGTGATCAGCACATCGAAAACTGCAGGAAACAATGTAAAACTCGATAACGAAATTTCGGTCCAAAATTGGCCAATATTGGGCAAAGTATAGGTCTGGGGTGAAATTGGAAGTCAGTTTCGTGATCAGCACACCAAAAACTGCAGGAAACAATGTAAAACTCGATAACGAAATTTTGGTCCAAAATTGGCCAATATTGGGTAAAGTATAGGTCTGGGGTGGAATTGGAAGTCGTTTTCGTGATCAGCACACCAAAAACTGCAGGAAACAATGTAAAACTCATTAAAGAAATTTTGGTCCAAAATTGGCCAATTTGGGTAAAGTATAGGTCTGGGGTGAGATTGGAAGTCATTTTCGTGATCAGCACAGCACACCAAAAACTGCAGGAAACAATGTAAAACTCGAATATAAAATTTTGGTCAAAAATGAGCCAATTTTAGGTGCAGTACTTATATGGGGTAAAATCGTATGTTAATGAGCTGCTCTGGTGCCACAAACCCTAACACTGTTACTCAGTCGAGGAACACAAATGCTTGAGTCACCGTTCGATATCTTTTCTTTATGAAACTTGTGAATACGCAATGTTATTGGTAATACCTGAGAGCGTTTTATCTCCCTTTTATTTTTAACTAGTGGTCTATTTAATAATATTGATAACATTATTTTATCATAGTTAAAATAAAGAGGAACAGTTAGGCAGGCTGTTTGGTACCAGTTTACGAGAAGACCTATAGTCAGATCCAATGAATCGTCTCATCAAATCCAATGTCAAAGCCACATGTTGCTGAACAAAAGTTGATCTTATTCGTAAATGAGTCTTAATGTGATACTTTATCTTTGAAGTAAAGATACAGCTCAGCATAAATATTGATCTCATTTTCTGTGTTAATTGGAAAGGCAGGCAGTTTAAACAAACGACCAACACTGAGTATCAGTCGTCGCAGACAATGTATGACACAGTTGTATGACACGTCTCCTTAAATCCAATGATCTATTCACTCATTGCTCAAAACATAAATCACTTCACTGAATATGATGTCTATGGCAAAACCAGCTATGGCAAAACCACTCACTCAACCATATAATTAAAAAAAATAAAGGTCCCATTTAGCAAAGATTAATGTCTGGTTTCAAAAGAATATATTTATGTATTTCCCAATTTTATTAAAAAAGTAAACAACTAAAAAATGAATCTTCTGAGATAAATAAGCAAGTACAGACTCACTAAGTATGAAAGGCAAACAGTAATTTATCTTGCAAATCTCAAAAACACTGCACTGACCTGGGTTAGATTCCTCTCTGGCGGGGGGAGGGGGACAAAACGCGTAATCATTTTCAATTTAATTTTCCTTATTTCACTGCGTTGACACTCCGGAGGTGTTTCAATCATTCTATAATGTTGAAAAACTATCACCAAACTCAGTTTTTAACCCTTCTGCTCTTTATTTTGTTTAATTTGCCTCAGTCCCGTATTTGAGAGCCGCGGCCGCAGGTATGAAAAATTGGTAACTGCTGCCAACCTAACAACGCTAATAACCTAATTCAAAAAGATGTTTTTAATATTTCAAACGATACTAAACAATGAATTGAAACAAACTCGTGTTGGGAGAAACTAAGTTGATGTCAAATGCAAAATTTTGTAACTTTATACAGTGTAGTTGCTGAGAATCGTTGGTGAGTACAAACTGACAGACAAACAGACACACGACCAATCGCTTTTCGGGGCACCCCAATCACAGCAAGGGCTCGCTATCGCTCGCCAATGACAAAGAACACATGAATATGGAACACAACATTCTTTAAAACAAGATTCTTCACATCAGAGAAAAAAGCTTACTGATTGCGAGTGATCCTTATCTCGTCCATTTCGCTCCCTTAAAACAACTCTGTCAGTCTGAGTTCCTCTAGTTACAGTTGAGGAGGCTAAACCATCAGTCTGAGTACCCGTGCTAGATGTAGTTTGGTTCTCGCGAACCGTACTTACACCTAAATCCTGAAAACAGAAAAATACAAATCAGACACTCCGAAAACCTAACCTCTTAATCAGTGAAACAGGCACGAGAATCTGGCGGTTTCTTGCAACGACACATTTTCCCTTTCATTCCCACAGAGAGACGGATGATTGCGGCACAACACTTGTTCGTTTCGCACAGTCAATGATAAATCTTGGAAAGAAAACAACGGAAATCGCTGTGGCAACGTAAACAAGGCTTCGGCGACCATGACACCTCGCGAAAGACTCAGGCCTGGCCGTGACGTCACCACACATCCCCCCCCCCAATCTCCTCTTTTGCAGGCGCGTCGATTTGAAGTTAACCGCCCCAGTAACCACGTTCAAAAATCAAACTTTTGACGTTCCGTCACAATTGCGAGCCGCTAAGCGTTCGCCCAGTGCGTGCAAACAAAGAAAACACGCGCAATTGACTGAGGTTTCTCGACCCACGCCGCCAGAGGGAAGGACCACTTAGCTCTGTTTTGACTATTTCTAACACATATTTTTCGGAATTTCACACACGAGAAACTCCGCGAGGCACCCCGAACACGATTCGAACCGAGAAAACACAGACTTCACCCTCAGAAAGCGGCACAGACACGGAGACACGGAGGTTCCCACGCTCCACATGGAGTCATCTAGCGCAAGTTTGATACTATTTAACCCGAATTTTTACGAATTTTGCACGTGGCCACCCTCGCGAAGCGTCTCGCACATGATTCGAAACGAGAGAACACGCAGAAAGCCAAACAGGCAGATGCAGCTCAGTGCGCCCCGTGACCACATGGTGAGGGGACGCCGAGTCCAGATCTCATGATTTTAACACTTCCGACACAAAAATATTACCTCCACAAAAAGGATTTTATGACATGAGCACGACACAAAGAGAAAGCGACATGACGCTGTCACACACGAGGTGCTGACGTCGCGAAAACTGACACACCGAGAAAACGCCATGACGCTATCACTCCATGCGACGCCGACTCAGCAAAACAGACACTCTGTGCTTTACTCACCATGTTAAACAAATTGCCGGAGACGTCTAAATCGACGCTTGCCAGAAAATCAGCTCCGGCTCCCTCCGCGAATTCTTCGTAATCCAACACATCGTCAAAGAACGCCATGATGATGATGATGAACTGTCACTGCCGTCGACTGAACTAGAAATGACGCGTGGATACCAGGCGGAAGGAAGCAAGGAAGGGTAGTATCGCTTGCGGCCGGAAGAGGGCGCAGCGGTCGTTCTAACGCTCGACCGAAATTCAATTTTTTTTCGATTTCGCGACAATTGTAAATGAAAGTAGAATGCCAAAATCTCTCAAATATTTTTTCTTATGACTTGACATCGTCTTGATGTGATGACAACAGGTGTTTTCCATAATCCGATACAGCACGGCTTGAAATGAGAGGGGCGGGAGGGGAGGTTTGGGGATGGGGGATCTGGACCAATACATTTTCGCTCTGACAGTTCAGACAGCGATAGGGTTGACCGAGCGGAGTATTCTCAGTAATTCTAGAAAAATATTTCAGCCAGAGAAATGATATCGAACACTCGTCAGCATGCGGAAAATAAAAGAGACAACGTGTGTTGAGGCCGGTCAGGGCGTCCGGCACACTGGGCGCGTGGGAGGAGGGGAGGGGCTGCGGCGCTCGGCTCGGCTCGGCTCGGCACCGCTCGGCTCGGCACCGGCGGCGTGGCCTGGCGTTGCGGGGAAGGGTTCCGCTCCGGTCGGAACTCGTGCGATGGCGGGACAATTCAAATTGACCGTTAGGCGTTCGGCTCCGCGCTTGGCTCAGCGCACGGCCCGCGGCGCTCACAGATCAAAAGTCGGACCAAACACTCGCTGCGTAAGCTCGGCTCAGTAGCTCAGTGGGTTAGTGTGTGTGTTCTGTTGCGCTTCTCAGCGCGGAGACACGGGTTCAATACCCACTGGGTGAAGTCGCCTTTTTACCGACAACTTCGTGTTCCTGCCGTGAGGTGGCGCACGCGGCGCTGATGGCAGGGTATAAATCTAGGGAGCGCGCCCTCCAGGGCATCATTCTTCATTCAGACGCTGACCAGTCCACATCAGCTCAGCACGATGACTTACGCTATCTGCGACATTCAGATGCTCCGAGGCAAGTACGGGGAGTATGTGCTCAAAGAGGTTTCGTTCTATGAACAAAATGAGTCGGCCCAGGTCCACAAGGCGGCCACCTTCCTCCCTCCTTACCCTGGAGATGCAATCCCAGAGAAGCAAAAGAGGCAAAACAACTATATTGTCAAACGCCTCCATTCCCTGCCCTGGGACACGGGGTTCTCCCCCTATGACAGACTCCCTCAAACACTGAGCGAGATGTCAGCGGAGTATGATTTTCTCTACGTTAAAGGTGATGAAAAAAAGAGAATTCTCGAATTTTTCTTACCCTCAAAAAGGGTGTTTGATGTCGAGAGATTCGGTTGCCCCAGCCTGAGAAAACTACCGAAGGTGTGGGCACCATGTCAAAATGATATTGAAGGGTCACATAGCTCCAAAAATTGCGCAGTACGCAATGCCAAGCGTGTGGGTTTGTGGATGCAGAGGTACCTCAACTCACCTAATTGAGTTGTGCGCTGTAAAAAAACCTGAAAAATGTACAAAAAAATCATAAAATATCAAAACTTCCTAAAAAAATGCAAATGATATACGTTTGATTGGGCGCACGGGAGACAGCATGCAGGCCCGCCCCGCCAACAGTCGCGCGGGTGACTTGGGGACACATCGCAGCGGGTTGCCTATCCACCAGGCGCTCCGCACACACAAGCGCACAGTGGGTTGCCCTTGGTTCCAGGCAGTCAGGTGACTTGGGGCCCTCGAAGGGTAGGTGAGACCCACCCCTTGGGTTAAGTTAGGTTAGAGCACGCATCGTAACCTCGCCCAGAAAAATATGACAAAAAAATTCCAAAAAAATCCGAAAAAATTTCTTGACTCAGGTTGGGTTAGGCTCGCTGACGTCACTCACCTAGGGGGACATTTGCGGGCCATGATGATGGACGGGGACATTTCAGGTCCCATACTACTTTCGACACATAATCCACAACAACGAAGATCAATTATTTATTTATACCATTTCATATTTTATTATTGCATTATACTGGATTTTATTACAAGTTTGTTTTTTTAAGTTGGCAAGCTAGCCGGGTCGAATTCCCATCCCATCCCATCACGCTGGTTTCAGCCCGGAGGTCCGCACTGCTGTGGAATGTAGGCTGAGCTGTTTAGATTTTTATTTTTAAATAGATTTAGATCTAGCTCAGCTACTATATCTCGCGAAAATGTGCTAAATTGGCTCATAGGCTCTCGCCAAGACAAACCCTGGAGAGTGGCTCGTCGAAACCGTCGTCCTTGTCACTGCAGCCTACGCGAAGGGCTTGACTCGGCCGAACCCCCAGGAAGTATCATCCAAGGTTCCAGCAAGGATTCCCGTTATGAGGCCTTCAGGGATAATCCAACAGCCTCGACGCGTTGGCAATGGACTTGACGGTGAGCTGCCCACCTTGCCTCGCCGCCGCTGGTCCCGGAGCAATACTTTGCTTTCTGAGGTGTTTGCCACTCTTGCATGACGTGCGTCGGCATCCTGGGCACCCAGTGCAGGTGTTTCCAGTGGCCTGCACCGGGCCCGGGGTGATGCCAGCCGTCAAACGCCGTTGCCAGCTCTGCTTAGCTGCGCCGGCAACTTGGCTCGACTTGGGATGTACCGAGCATGGCCTGCAGGAAGCCTCCCTTAGAGCCTCACGTCACAGACGACTACTCGCTTTGAAACGACAACAATCTGTTGCAGTGGCAGGAAACCTCCCAAGGGCAAGGCGCCTGCACGCCGTAGGGTAGGCCAGCCCGCAACGCATAGGTGTGCTGATTAGTTGGGGTTGCCTACCCTCTAGGCGGTTAGGCAGACACGCCAATGGACGTCAGTTAGCTTGGGAGCTCAAATTTCGGGTTCAAGCATGCCTGCATTCACACTTCACGCTGGAGCATGCTTGTCATGTACACGACAGGTAGTGCTCGCCTGCATGTACACAGTGACTCTGCTTTACATACAAAACGTAGGGAGCTTCGGCAACAGGGCACAGGTAACCGCCACCGAGCGTGCCGCAGCCTGACGCATGCGATGTACACACTTGAGTTTGCAGAGCGTAAAGTCAAGAGACCAATTTGTACACTTATTAATAGGCTAGTTCTAGATACTTCAATTTTAAAAAATCTCAAGACTGAATTTGTGATGCTTACAAGTTATGGTATTTAAATATCTTCGTAATTCAAGTTTACAAAATGCAGAAAATGCAAAATGTTTGTAAACTTGCAGACCGATTTCGAACGTCGTCTGTCGCTCTCGTACCTGTCCGGGACGTCCCATGAGTACGAGAAAGAGAGAGACGAAAACGACTGTCAGAGTCAGTCTGCTGATTAGTTGAAGCTCTGCGAACAGCAATAGTTTGTTGGAAGTCAACGAATATTCTATGGTTAATACTCGATATAAATGTGATTTGACTGATTCATGGTGTGGCGTTATTACAGTGCACACTGTGGATTTAGCAATGTATTCTAGTTTAAGCCTGGGCCATCTAAAGCGACAGGCACTTCTGACGTCAAAGTGTAGATTATTGACAAGTGACATTGCCATTGAAGTGTCAGTGGGGTGTGACCACGTCTTGATATGCAAAGAGGGTGAAATGGCGGCGTGCCCCACGAGGAACTTGGATTCAACTTGTAAATCAGCATTCATGGTTTCTGCATGTCAGCAATTTTGATGATTCCCCTTGATAAAGGCCAACTCTCGGCCAGACAAAATTTCACACAAAACCTGGGAAGAGGAATACTATCTCGAGTAAAAAAGGGGGCGATTCCTTTCCAATCCGGAATTCCAATCCATCCTATGTGGTTTAACTTCCTTCCATCCTAGAGCTGATGACTTGAGCTGCTTACTCAACTGCCGGGAATGGTCCATATGGGCTGCGGTCACCTGAAAAACACACAATTTAGGGAAGGGAAATCAATGGTAAATAGCCTGCCGATCCACTGCCAGACCACTTCGTTTGGTCGCCTTGTGTCGCCCAAGTTGCTGCTGCACAGTGGGCCAGAAGACCGGTGCAGGCGGCCGAAATTCTAGACGCGTCACACGTTCGGTTCGAGTCCTGTTGAGCGACTCTGGAGCTCAAAACGCGTCCGGAATTGTATCCGCCACCACCGCTCCTCTGGCCCACTGTGCGCTGGTCGGCCGAGCGCCTGCCGGGGTGCAGCATAGGCCAGCCCGCTAAACAGGCGTGCGTGCGGGGCTGCCTTCCCACCAGGCGCTCGCGAGACCGAGAAAGGCGCGGGGAGTGATTCTGAGGGGATTTATACCGCTTTAGACAGCAAAAATACCACGTTTTGTCGTTTAATGAGTGATGGCCGGGCTGGGCCGGCTGCTGGCCAAGCGATGGCAGGGTGCTGGCCGGGGCTGGGGTTAGGCCGGAGTTGGCCGGGCCTGGGCCGGGTGTTGGCCGGACTTGGCCGGGTGCAGGCCGGGTCTGGGCCGGGCCTGGGCCGGGTGTTGGCCGGGTGTTGGCCGGGGGTTGGCAGGGTGTTGGCAGGACTGGCCGCGAGTTGGCCTTTTTAGGAGTCTAAGTATTTAGTGCGACCATTTGTAAATAAATGTACGTCAGTGTTTCGAGAATGTCTGTGATTTAATGGTAACATTGTAGGAATATCGGAGTAGTGCTGATTACGCCTAATTTTAAATGCGTTTCATTATGGTCTATTGTAAATGTTTTAGCAGTGATAGGCAAGACTTAACACTGTTATTCGACGAATGTGACGTCATATTCGTTGGAATGTGAATTTTGTCAAATTCGTTTGAATACGATGTCACATTCGTTTGAACGTGACACGGCCATTAAATTAGGGTGTCACGTTCGTTTGAACGTGGATGAACATTCATACAAATGTGACGTCGTATTCAAACGAACGTGACAAAATTGACATTCGCACGAATATGACGTCACATTCGTTGATTAACGGTGTTAAATTATGATGTAATTCTGCTTTTCTCAAAATAAATTGAGTAAAATTTCACGAGAGTTTTCTAATTTGTCCCAATAAGTTTCCTCTGCGGTGCCATCGATGAGTGCATTTTATGGCATTGCGATTAGCTTATTAACTTATTACTGATACACTGCTAATCCAACTCCAGAACCTCTGTGGTAACTCAAGGTTCTGATGAACGCGTACACTCTAAGAGTGGCATGGAACAGGTCAAGTCCTAGAAATAATATTAGTGGCGCAGTCACTACAATTTGTTCAATACTCGCTTTCGCCAAACTTTACCCCACATCTATTGCAAAGTGCACTATAATCGGACAATACATTAATCAGGAGGAAACTAAATTTGACCCACTACTCATACTGCGCCCGACTGCAACCCCCGCCCGGAGGATAGGCAGCCCAACGCGCGCCTCATGGCGATACTCCACGCGGCAGCAGCTCCCGTCCGCGGTGCCGCCGTCAGGGAGGGGGGCTCAGCGGAGTGGGGAGCGAGGAAATGAAATGAGGAAAATAAATGCCGGGAAGAACTCTCTTCCCCGAGCAGGAAATTAAACACGACGGGGAAGAGACGGGGAAGAAGTGTCCGGGAAGAAATATGGGGAAGAGTTGACAGGGGAACAACTGTGATACACCCATAAAAACGACCAAATAAGTGAGCACGAATCACTCTTACAATATTTCTTAGATTATTTTCCTTCAAAAGGATTAAAAGGACAACAAGAGTACAATAATTATATCAAAAACAGACATGGTGTAGGACTTAAAATGTATGCGAAATTCTACGGTAAAAAAGTAAAAACTACTGTAAAAAAGACATGATGTAAGACTTAAATAAATGAGAAATGCAAAGGTTCATTAGTATTACAAAGTTTCCTTTAGGTGTAAAACTGACGTGAAGCTATTAAAATGAATGTTAAATAAGGTTTAAAAGTAAGTTTAAAATGGAATCTTTCATGTGACAACAAATTGTCACTTCTTGGTGAGCATGAATCGACACATTTGGGCGATATTGGTCGTTTCATAGATATTGATTACAAAGTCTGAGTAATCTGTTCGTCGAGCCATCACAAACTTAACTGCAGGTTTGAGAGCGGCACAGTACACGTCCACTCTTCGTAACTTGGGTGCTCTGTTGATCAGCTTCCGAAGAATGTCAAACATGTTCATCACAGATCCGACCTCGTTATAATGGAAATTAGGTGGCCGGCGAGAGGCGGAGAGGCTCTCTTATTGTGGGAAACTATCTTCTTCGTTGAACAGGGACAAGTCAATGTAATTTTCCAGGGTTCGCAAGTGGTTGCTCTGCCCTGAGAGGACACTCCTTGTGGCGCTCTGGTGGTCGTCGTATGCGTCCCACGCAGCGAGGCAGAGGACGAACACGACACGCTAAATCCTTATGTACTTTCTTGTACATAGTTATGCACGATTTTGCACGTGCGTTGTTATGCATAATATTATACGTTGTTATGCATAATTTATTCATAACTATGTATAAATTAGACGTTGTTATGCATAATATTATGCAGAAGCTTACGCATGTACAAAATCGTTCATAACTATGTACAAAAAAGTGCATAAGGATTTAGTGTGGATAAGGTTGTCGATATCGCCGATGTGCACATGGGCTCCGTTCTTGAATCGGTCGATCAACTTGGAACACCGTATTTGGGTCGCCCGGTCTGTGGCTGCCACCCCACTTATAGTGAGGTTAGGTGGTCATATCGTCTGCACACTGAGCCCTACGGGGTTGCCAGTGTCTTGCCGCATTTGTAGAAATTGGTGCCACATGATGACGTTAGATGCAAATGAATGGCAAGTCCCTCCAGCAAGCAGGTCCTGGAAGGAGAAGTTCAGAATGTGCCTGGTTGTTCGTATGAAGTCGCTTGCCGCTCTCGCAAGCTGGACGTGTCCCGAACGAATCACTTGGAGAACGTCTAGGACAGTGCAGCATTCAAACAGAGCTACAGCTGTTATGCTTTTGGCTATCGTTGGAAAGAGCGTGAGCTCTGGAACCGAAAGGCGCAAAAATCCACCAAATCCACTTTGGGCGTTCCGAACAGTGTTGAACAGAAGTTGCACATGTTGAACGTTTTTGGAACGCGCGGGGTTTGTAAACCGTTCCATCGACCGGGATGGGCGGCACACCGTTGAACGCGCAATGAAAAGCCCTTTTCGCCAGTATGTAGTTTTTGTGGGTTTAAATTAAGTTAGGCGTCCTAAAAGCGGGCTCAAACTCAAAACACTATATTTTTCATGTTGTTAAAATTGTGTTTAACGCCGATTTGGACAAGAAAAAGACGGAAAAGGCGAAAATGACTTCTTGCAAACGTTAAAGCGCGCACTTTTCGCCACAAAATAAACATCAAGTTGATTTCAGTAAGTGGATTAACGCAAGCGCCACGCGGCCCGCCGCGGAGTACTGCACGCCGCGCGCGGTACCGTCCACGCGGCCGGCGCTGCCTGGCGCGGTCGCTGCAGCCCACTGCCGCCTAGCGCGGCGCGCTCTCTTCATTTGCAACAATTGGAAGCAAAGTGTCTCTGTTCCGACCCGCGCCACTAGCATAACCACGCGCGATTTTTTTTTTTGTGTCGTGCCATGGAAAAATTAACCTGTTTTCTTGTGTAAGGAAGTCCTGCAGAGTGACATTGTCACCATCACTCGGGGGATTGCAAAATTAAGTGAAAGTAGCCGTCAATGGAAAGATAATGTAGCTAAGCAGTTCGCCGGCGTCGAGGAAGTGACAGTCCACAACGCATGCCGCAAGAGGTACACCAACGAGAAGATCATAGCCGCCGAACTGAAGCGCGGACTCCGGAAGCCGAACCTGCGGACATCGCTATCGGAGCTGTTCGACTACAAGACCCACTGCCTTGTGTGCGGTACGCCATGTCCGCCATTAGAGCAGCGCTTGAAGCACCTGGTCTGTAAAGTTAAGGGCGCGCGCCGGAGCGCCTGCGGAACGAGAATATCTCCAAAGGGCATTGAAATATATATTTTTGGAAAGGGGATGTTTCGGAGAATCTAACTATCGACATTTTTTGTTTTGTTTAGAACATTTAAAATCGAATTCATGGCTGTGTACTGTAGCAGTTCACCTGCGAATAGTGTTGCCTATTTGCAGTCGCAATGGTCCGATTCGCCATTGTCTTTCCCGTTCTTGCTTCGTTCTCCGTCCGCAGTTTAGGCTAGGCCTGAGTGCCTGTTAGCTTGTAGCGAACGTACTTACAAGCTGCGCGTGTTCATGAAAACGTTGGGATAATGACTCATAGAGGAGGTAAGTTGATTAGAAACAAATATTTTCGCTGTAGTCCTGAACCGTCTCGCTGAATGGCATATTAAACCTGCTCTATAACCATCACTGTTTTCCGTGGCACAATGCCAGCCTATTTTGAAAAGCTCTTTCATTAGCAAACTTATGTCTGAATACGTGCTAGAAAATAGAAAAGGAAGGGCAGGATTAAATGTCATCTCCAAAACAAAAGCGGTCCCCGTTAAAGAACTAGAGAAATATCCCTGAAAGAAATTTTGGGCCGAGAGGTTACCCGAGTGCAAGACTCCGAATATGGGTACTCTTACGCTTATCGTGCACTATAACTCACTTGAAGATGAACAAGAGACTTACTAGAAGCTTTTCGATAGTTTGCACAAGACAAGTACAGTTTACTGATAAAAGGTATAGTTTTTAGGGTAGAAGGAGAAGGAGGTCGAAACTTGTTGTGTACGAAACCGAGAAGATTGAAGGACTTCCCAAGAAGCTCCAGTGAAGTTGGTCTCTCTGCGATGGTCGGCTTCTTGTCAGAACTGCAGTCAATCAGGATTATGTTTCCTAAGGTAGTTTTTTTGCAAGAAGACTCCAGAACACAGTCGGTATCACTGCAGTCTTTTGTGCAATCCAGGATTAAAGCTTCTTGCCGTCGGCTTATTCCATTTTCATTCGAGAAGTCTTCAATCGCTATAATCTGCTGCTCTTTCACGGTTTCTTTGTGCTCCAACTCGCACTGTACTTCATGACAAAAGGAAACAAAGCCCAAATCCATAGATTTAATAAGCGTTTGTAGGTTCCCTTCAAGATTTTATACAACAATCGTCTCGGGTCCTGACTGTAACGGGCCTGGCGCAACGGTTCCTGAGGGCCCCAGGGCTTTGGTACGGAGCTTCAGCGTTGCGGCTGAAGTGCCTTCATGCGCTTAGGACCACGCTACCCTCAGTGGGAGACTTGTTAAAGACCTTTGATAGAGGAACTCCCTCAATGAAGGCCGATCCAGAATGGCAACAGTCAGAATCTGAATGGAGTCGATCCCACACGTATTTGTAACTTGGGCCATAACTCCGTCTTCCATCCTCTGAAAAAAAGTCAAGTTTCCATTTCTCAGCAAAAGATCCTTCGGGGGGACAATAGCCTGCATTCGTGCCTTGATAGGCATTGCCAGATATTTCTAAAGGTACTTGCTTTTAGTCTTCTGTACTTTCTTCTCCTTTTACTTCGTGGTAGTTTGACCTTGTCCCCTACAGATTTCTTTTTGAGACAACTCTTGTTGGGTGACCTCTTTTTCGCCTGCATCGGATGACTCGATATCAATTGCAGCAGCTGTTGCAAGTTTAACGTGACGATTTATGGAGCTTGTGAACACCAACAAACTTTTCACAAGTGGTTGGTAAGACAAATTCCTTGAAAAAAAATGCCTTTAACATCCTGGAAAGTTCCCTCAGAATACGCAGAGCTAGCTGTTTCATATGGTGACTTAAAAGCCTTTACCATCACACTAGACCCACAGCACAAACCGACTAGAAAGTTTTTTCAAGTCTGCAGCAAAGCGACGCCAAAGGTAAGGATGCACACTCTAAATTAGAGTGTGCTTACCAGGCAGGCTGCCAGCCTGGTAAGAAAGAACACGCATCCACGAAGCTTGATCGTCGTTCACGACAATTCCAATTAATTTTTGATTAATACCATTATTTTAAAATAATAAATAAATCGAAATAATTTTACACAATGCACAATTAATGTCAATTAATTTAATGCATTAAGGAATCATTTCGATCAGTTGTGCATGTATTGTTTGAGCCATACCGCCATTTTCTGTTAAAAAAAAAGAAAAAATTCATTAATTTAGTGGTGGTTAGGTTGGGTTACCCTCCGAAAAGTAAACGATAGGGATCGAAGGGCCGGAAACTTTCCGGAAAATTTCCGGAAATTTTCCGGAAAATTTCGGAAAATTTCCGGACTCCTGAAAAAGTAGGAAATATTGGAAATTTTGATGTTTTTGACTCATAAATGCACACAAACCTGTGTTTACGTTTTCCTTCGTGTATTGTATGGTACATTTTACATAGTGCGAGCGACATTTCACCCTCGGGTGATTCCGTGCGTATGGGCGAATGCAGAGTGCCATAAATTTGAAAAATAAAACTTCCATTTCGGGGTCAATTTTGGTCCTCATAGCATCTAGACACCCAAAGGTAACCCTCTAAGCTTGAGTGCGCGTGAAGTTCATTTTCACTTATCACCCCTATAAAATATATCGAAATAATGACGGATCTTACAAATTAGTGATGACGGAAAATGTCATATTTCGGTCCCTGTACAAAAACTACTCATCCTACTTCCCCCGTATTTTGGCCTCCACTTTGGGTCTGCAGTCCTCAAGTTTTCCTGAATAGCGCAACCTTTCATCATTTCTCGTTTGATAGAAAGAGGGGATGACGGAACTTACATCAATAAAAATACGCGCCTGTTTTTGTACCTATTTATCCCCGTGGCGCCACTCTGCTCTATTTCAAACTGCGATATCCACAGTTTCTCATCCTAGGGTAGTATCCGGCTCAGGATGATAAGAATGTTTGATATCTCGACCATGCACAGATAGGAACCAGCGTGTTTTTTAAATAGAAGACTGTTGCTGTGCAGTTACGGTGGACATTTTCCGGACACTGATTAGCCGTACTAGAAGTTTGATAAGGGAAACCATATTCTGGTGAAATGATGTTTGGGTGACAAGGAACAAGTTCCAATACCGTTTATTGCAGGCAATGATCCCTGTCTTTCGCACCGGTGTTTAAAAGTTTAACTGTTACCTAGTAGGACAGGACAATGACGAATCTTACATTTGGACTACTTCTGCATCTGTTCCGAAGAATCCACGTGACATATGGGGTTGGTTGAAGAGGGGCATCATCAATTTCAATGCGATTCTTCATTTTGCTGCGCAACTTCGACGAATATATGCACTCCAACGACCCAAGATGGCGAGAACACAGAATTCGCCCATACGCACGGAATCACCCGTCCAGAAAATGAAAATGCCAATTGCTAATGTGACTATTTTGACTGATTTGACTGATTTTGAGTTAGTTTAAGTTACCATGAAATTAAATAATTAGTTCCTTTGAAGTGTTTTTCCGTTTTTGTTCTTTTTTAAATAAAATTTTCGTCCGTTTCACATTCTACCGCAAAGAAAGGAAAAATTTCCAAAATTTCCAAAATTTCCAAAAAAAATGGAAATTTTCCACTTTTCCGGAAATTTCCCGGGAACTTTGAAGATTTCCGGGAAACTTCGATCCCTAGTAAACGACCAAAAAATATTACTTAAAAAAATTCTGAGAAAAAAAATTTGAGAAAAAAAACAAACTAAAATGGCGGACCCGTTAAAATGGGCCACCAAGATGGCGGCCCCACCTAAACTACTTCCAGCATCCTTCAACGGCGGAGGAAGAATTAGGTATTGGCTCAGCCCCGGAGCTTGCTTCCGCCTAGTTGCTGAGCCCAACTGCATCTGCATCGGAATCGGAAAACGAACGGGCGAAGCCCTCCGTAAGGTCGGGGGGTGGTTGGGGTAGCATAGCGGCTCGCTGGCTCGAGAGGCGAGATCGCCCGAAGTTAGGCACACGCTACGCACGGCTGTAAACACTGAGAATGAAAGAGTCATGATCATGACTTAAATTCTGGGTAAGGAATTCTTTATCACCCAGATTTGGGTGAGAATACTATGTTGCCTTATAGGTAGCTGATACCTCTTCCTCACCCAAATTTGGGCGAGGAACCTTCCTCACCCAAATTCGGGTGATAAAGTGTTCCTCACTCAAAATTGAGTATTGATCAAGACTCTTTCATTCTCAGTGTAAGCGGGGTAACATCGTCGCCCCTACCGCCACGCACGTTTTGCGCAAGTTTAACTCCCGACCTCCGATCGCAACGAGGTGTGGACCATTCGATGCGCCGTCCTAACATTGACTGAAAGAGACCATGTTTTAGGGGAAATCGTACGCGGTTTTACGGAAAAAAGTGAAAAATCGAGAAAGGAGCCCCCGTCAGTAGCAGGCCCGCCCTGCTCTGCTGCGTTGCGGGCTTGCATCTAGCGGCGCGCACGAAAAACGCCCGGCATGCGTAAACGACTGCGATTTTCGAAAAACGTCTCAAACAAAAGTTGTAGGAAATTGAAAGGAAAATAAAAGCCACCCTATCCGATTAAGATGCGAGCTCATAACTTTTCGACAAGAAGAAAAACGTTTTCTGTAACTTCAGGACAAGTTTTTGGAATGGAGGAGTCATGTTAGATGGGAGGTCAAAGCGAGGCGTTTGTAGCGCTTATCCAGTAAGTGTCAAATCAGGCATCCTGTAACGGCCGAGGAAGAATTGGGTATTGGCTCAGCCCCGGAACCCAATTCCGTCTAGTACTACAATCTATTGGGCATCGAAATAAAAGTGAAAGAAGAAAATATGTTAAATGTTGTTCCTTTCCAAAATCCACAAGACTGGAGAGAGTGGGCGCCGGCAGAATGATGGGTGGCAGCACCCCGCACACGTGCGCTTGGAGTGCTGCCTACCTGCTGGGCGCGGGATGAAAGCGCTGGGCGCCGCCGGAGGTTTTGCCGACCTGCCGGGCGCGGGGTGGAGGAGCTGGGCGTAGGGATGACAGACTAATAATGACTAGTCGGACTAGTCGACCACTGGGCATCCGACTATCGACTATTGGAAGTCGACTACCACGCCGCCGAATACTAGACTACTTCACTACTTCAAGCCGCCTAGTCGGGCCGCGCTGGCCGCGCGACTCGGGCCCGAGTCGCCCGCTCGGGCCCGAACCAAACAATTCGCTGGTGCCCGCCGCGGTATCCCTGGCTACCAGGAAACGGGAATGGGCGGACGGGGAAACAGGCGGAGACTTGAAATTTGCATCAAAATTCACAAAAAGCTGGAAACTAGCCACCAGTATTGTTGGGAAACTCTTCACAAAATTGTCATATTCCCAAGTTCAATGCAGAGTGTGCGGGAGAAAACTAGAGTACAATCAAAACACTTAACACTTCTGCCGCCTGGAATCATCTTAAAATTCACAATATCAACAAGGACAATGCAGAGGCTCACGCTGCTCGGATGGCCGCGGCAGACAACGTTGCCGGAACCCTAACCGTCTGCCCAGTCTTCCGAGCAGCACCAACACCACGACCACAAGCAGCACCAGCCGTAGAAGAGGACCTCGTTGACGACCCGGGGGAGCCGCCCGCAAGGAACGTCCGCCGGAGGGTTAGTGGTGTCAGGGGGCGGAAACGACCCGGGGAGCGGGTGAAACCATGCTCCCCGCTCCATCAAAGGGGTTCAGGAGAACTTCGAGATCATGAAAACTAGGCCGTTGTTTGAAACATGCTTTGCACAGATCGAAAGAGCATGAAATTTGGGGTGCATAAGGCTTATTAGCTTTCTTGAAACACTGAATTTTACCCACAATGAATGTAAGTAAAAATGCCAAAAACTGCAATAAAGCCCGAAAACCGCTGAAAACCCCGGTGACGCCGTCAATGTGTCTACATATCCTCTGTAGTTGAAGTTAAATTGGGAACTTTCGGGAAGGCTACTAAGTCGAATGCACTCTAAATTTCATCCTCTTTCCATCTGTGCAAAGCGTGTGCCAAACAACGGCCGTGTTTTCATAATCTCGAAGTTTTCCTTAACCTCTGCAGAAGCGGGGAGCATAGCTTCACGCGCTCTCCAGGTCGTTTCCGCCCCCTGGTGGTGTTGTAGTCACGAGTAGATGTTGTCGCGCCTGTTTTGCGCATGGCACTCAGGCTCTTTTTTTAAACTAATGTAGGTGGGGCCTTCGCCTCCCGTCAATCCCTCCCCGCCATCGGCCTCGCGGCGCGCATCCACCCGGAGCTCGGACAGTGCCTCAGCCTCTACCCCCATCAGCCGACCCACCCTCATAGCGAGCTTTCAGCGGGCCGCCGCCTACGCTCCGGATGGCGCTCTCGCTGCGCAGCTCTGCGACGCAATATTATTTTTTATTGCCCACGACTGCCAACCGCTTAACGTCGTTGAGAACGAGGGGTTCAGGCATAGTTACCAGTCTGCGTGCCAACTTTGGCCGTCAGGGAACAACTTGACTTGGAAAAGCTTGGGCGCTGACAACTCAATAAATTCCAGGTACCTCATGAGTGTGGCTGCACAGAGGTTTAAAGTTGCCTCCAGGCAGACCTTCACCCGACGCCTCGAGGTGAAATACGTGAACCAGAAGGAGCGCATCGTGGCGTGGCTTGCCGATCAGTCCGGCCATACTGATTAGCCGGCAGAAACATGATATGTTCGCTGTATAAAGCGCTTCCTAGGCTCTCCATGACACTCCCGTCGCCTTTTTCGGTCTCGCGAGCGCCGGGTGGGTAGGCAGTCCCGCAGACACGCCTGTTGAGCGGGCAGGCCTACGCTGCGCCCTGGCAGGCGATGGTGCACCCACACGTGCAATGCCACAGACACATTGAAAAGGAAAACCTTACATCGACTCAATTGAATTGTCGCGATTTTATTTTTTCAAGTAGTACTCCTTTAAAGACGAGGATTGCCAAAATTTCAGACCCCTCGGTCCCTTCTTGTGGATTCTGTGGGCGATTTTCGTTTTTCTTACTGTTTTCACAGTGAATTTGGGTATTTCTTGCTACGCAGCGACTTTTCGGTCAAGAGTCGTGAAATTTTGTATTCTGGCCTAAAATTGAACGAGTAAAACGATGAGCACAACAGATTTGAGCAAACATTTGTACATGGGCATACCAATTTTGCTGTCAATCGGGAGAAAAAACATCAAAAACACACAACTTAGGTCTTTTTATGTAAAATTTTCGAAATTTCGACCTACAATTGACTTATCTTTGGTTGTAGCTGAAATATGTTGTGCTCATCGTTTTCTTTGTTGGATGTTAGGCCAGAAAACAAAACTTCACGACTCTAGGCCGAATAGTCGCTGCGTAACAAAAAAAATACCCAAATTAACAGTAAGAACAGTAAGAAAAACGAAAATTGACCACCAAATTCACAAGAAGGGACCTAGGGGTCTGAAATTTTGGCAATCCTCATCTTTTAAAAAGTACGACTTGGGGGAAAAATCGCAACAAGCCTAGGGGGTCGATGTAAGGTCCTGTTTTTCTTAAATAATCCTTGACCTTGCACCTTACGTGCAATGCGTCCAGAAAATGCCCTATGCTAATGCATGGGAAGGCATTGCAAAAGCATCGCACCAGTTGGCGCGATGAAAACGGCTTCAAACGCATTGAACCAATTGACGCTATAGTTATAGCCTTTTTGATTCTCACTGAAGGTCAAGGAAAACTTACTGTGACTGTAACTGAATTCTGAGAAGAATTTTGACACATTTTAATAAATTTCAGTGAATTCCAAATTATGGGTTAACAAATTTAATCTGGAGTTACTTCGGGGAGTGAATACCCCCTCGTGCCGGTCACGCCTTGTCGTACAACACGCGGTTGACGGCGGCGTGCAGCTCGAGGTGCAGTGGCTCGCCCTGGACGACAGGCGCCGTGACCACCTTGTCGGGCTGCGCCTCCAGCCACACGGCCATCTCCGCCGGCCGGCGCTCCACCACGAAGACGTGCTCGCCCTCTGGCAGGCGCGGCGCCATCTGGGGCTGGCGGAAGGGGTCGTCGCGTCTGGGCGGGGGTGTCTGCAAGGGAAAGGGCGACAATACTGTTGCACTGTGGTGACGCATTTTCAGATCTTGTCATCTACCAGGACATTTTTTATTTTGACCACACCTAAACCTGGTTTACATCACCATTGTAAGTAAACCTAAAATTTGGAAACAAAAAACTAAAATTTCAAAAATTATTAACCCTGTTTAAACGCGTTAAAACGTCCTAAATCCGTTTCTCGTGTGACGCTGTCTCAGATTTTACAGAAAACCTTTGAGCATAGCTGATTTTTCGTCCTCTTTCAAAAAGAAATTAAAACCTGTGGGAGTTAGAGGGCTTTCACTCTGAAGAAACCGCACTGAAATAAGTTTTTCTTCAGATTGCTTTAGAATATCAATTTTGATTGCCGTTTCATAAGAGTAAAATCCCCCTTACTTCCACAATTATCAATAAGCGGCCCTCAAACATTTTGTATTAGAAAGAGGACACATAACCTAGTGTGGTCTATTGAACCAGGATTGACGGTACACAACCGAAAAACACCGGTTCTGGGTTAAATTTCTTACAATTTGGGTGTGACACAAGAAACGGGTAGGATTTTCGCCAAAACGGCTAGCACTTCCCCTATGCCGTTTGATTCACCCTAAAGCAGAATGTGCTCTCCCCTGTAAAAGGGTTTCAGCGAATTTTCGAAGTTGTCCACATGATCATTACCTTACAGAAATAGGTTTATCTTGACAAGACAAAAAATGATGTCAGCACATGTCATAGGTTTAAAAGAGAGATTAAGTTTTTTGACTTCAAAAGTACCAAATAGTCCAGTTTGGCCATTGAACAAGTCAAGAAGTTCAATAACTTATTTAGTTCCCATCTAAACCTATGACATTTTTTGTTTGTCTTGGTAAGACCAATCCATTTTGTAAAACAATGTTAATTTGGACAACTTTGAAAATTCACTCAAGCCTTCGGCATTTAACTTAGGTGTGAAACGGGTAACCGACCCCTGTCATTGGAAGATTTTCTCCCAAATTAGGCTGAGCTTGTTCCCCGTTCTCGTTTCACACCCAAAACGGGTAAGCGACTTTCCCAATTCGGAGAGGAGACCACTTGAAATGGGCCATATCAGTGCACAGGAACATTTTTGCATGGAACAAGCACACTTACCACTAAAATGGACACCACCAAATCGGTGGGGAACTCAATCAAAATAGAAACTGCAGATAATAAGAAATTTTCCACAGTTTGGTAGCTATTTTTTTTTCAACACATTCGTCGGGAATTTTGAAGAGTTTTTTGAAAAAGCAGTTGGTGCAACACACTTTGGGCCAGAAAACCGGTAGAGACAGTCAAAATCATGGACGGGTTTTAAGCCCCAGAGTCACTACAGGGGCCTCGAACCCCCTCGAAACAAACGTATGACCCACCCCACCAATGGATTGCTCTCCGAATGAGGAATCCATTGGCGGGGTGACACGTTCAATCCGAGTCCCGCTTAGCGACTCTGGAGCTCAAAACAGCGTCAATAAAATTTTGGCCGCCTGTGTGGTCTTCTGGCCCACTGTGCAGCAGTACCAACTCCTCGAAGAAACTTACGCTGCTGACGATTTGCCCGTCCGGCCCTGTGGCCCTGTAGGTCCACGAACGGCGGTCCTCCGCGATGCCCGTCACGGCGACCGCGCTGCTCGCCTCGACGGCGTCCTGGTGCCGCCGCATCACCAGATGGAAGCTCAGGTCGGTGTTCCGCACGTCCACGCCGACGCGCACCTTGCTGCCGACGGGCAGCACCATGCCCTGGTGCCCGCAGACCCCGTTCGCTGGAGAAACAGCACGTAAGATATCAGCGCTGGCGCGGGCCAGAAGATGGGCGCATGCGCGGCCCAAACTCGAGCGGTCATGAGCTTAATACTAAGGCGAGTCTGCATTTGTAAGTGTGTACTTGGCCAAGTATGCATTTGTAAGTGTGAACTTACAAGCATGCATCTGTTAGTGCGTAGTCAGTCGTTTGTGGCTTTGCGATATACTCACAACTGTAGAACTTTGGGGAGATAGAGCCAAAGGAAGTGGTGGTCCTGAGGCGGTCGCAGCCGTCCGGCACGCCCACCTTGGCTACGCGGTCGGGCCGCTCTTGTAGCCACACCGCCAGGTGTTCGGGCTCGGCTCCTGCGGCCGGCCGCCGCTCCACCAGGAACGTGTGCTCGCCGCCGGGGAACTCCTGCTCTGGCCAAGGACCGCCGCCGTCGTCACTCTGAAAACCACTCAAACTATTTAACCCTTTCGAAGTAAAGTCGCTTCATATACCAAAGTATTTTGAGCATACGTAAGATTACAAAGAAAATAGTTCGTAATTTACAAACTATTTCTTCGTGTAACAAAGTAAATTAGTTTGTTTTATGTATGTATGCTCAAAATACTTCGTAAGTTTTTAAGCGTGGCTGACCCGGCAGGTTGCACTGTAAAACTAAGTGTGGACAACTCTGCACTTGAAACGTGGAGGTGTGGAATTTTCTGTCTCCACACTTGGAAGTGCGGAGTTTGCGGTCTCCACACTTCAAGTGCGGAGTTCTCCACGTTTGCACCATGCTAAGAGATAGGGGCTCTGGGAGCTACTCCGCACTTGAAGTGTGGAGACTGCAAACTCCGCACTTCCAAGTGCGGAGACTTACTCCGCACCAGGAAGTGCGGAGTTCACACTTGGTTTGACAGTGTGGGGTCGCTGGGCTGCAGCAGAAAGGATAAGCACTCCTCCTGATTCCTGACAGACACACTCAAACTGTGCTACTGTTAATTTTTTTTTTTTTTGTTAACCTACGAAATAGTTAATCACGAAACCAAGCACGAAACATATTTTAAAATATTCGTTAAAAAGATTTATTGAAATTTGGAGATTATTACGTACATCGGCATTATGTTGTTTTATGACATTGTTGATATTCCTAGCGAACATTTTGTTAAGGTGAGGTGTGGGTGAAAAAACAGCTAAAAATGCTAATCTAAGAACAATTTGCATAAATGGTTTCAAACAATTTCTGTACTTAACATGCTAGTATGACCCCTTTTAAGTTGAAGTTCAATGACTTGTAAATCATCTAAGTTGTAAGAACAAAGTTGACAGTTGTCGTTAGCTTACAGTTGTCCTAAACTCTCAACGACAAATTTTTGCACTAAAAAGGGATTCTGTGCAACAGCTTTTGACTGATGGGTCTCATCTTTTTTCCTGATCATCCTCGGATTGTTGTTCACAAAGTTATATACGCGATATTGGTGATATCAATCAAAGTTTGTGGGAAAAAAATATTTTTAGGTCGGATTTGTCAATTTCTGCGACGTATTTTGTAAATTTAAAAACTGTTTCATTTATTAACAAAATGTTCGCTAGGAATATCAAAAATATCGTGAAGCTGCTAATACAACATATATGATGTCGATGAACGAAATAATCTCAAAATTTGAATAAAGCTTTTTAAATGAATATTTTACAAAATGTTTATTGTTTAAATATTTCGTAGATTAAGAAAAATATCTGATTGTGCTTAAAGAAGCTAAGACACAGCATGCGCCTGCTTGTTTATTTTACATTTTATACCTAATCACTGAAATAAGAGTGCACTACTGCCGAAACTACTAAATAGGACGAATATCATCGGCTTCCATTAGGTTCCTTAAATGGAAATTTTTATAACGTGACCCTACAGCGGCATGAAGTCACGCACAAAGAGTACCAGTGAAAAGGCTTAGGGAACCCTACCTAAAGGCTGGTTGTGGCACACCATTTTTTTGTGTGTTAATGTGATAACATACGTTAATGCAATGTGTATAATTCACTTACATTGCGTTAACGGTTTCCCTTCTAGGACATAACAAGTTTTCCGTACGTGACGGAAATGGACCGAATTTCGCACAGAGCTGTTTAAGAATCCCAGGTTCCGCTTTAGCCGTATAGCGGCTTAGGTCCACTTCTCAGGGTTTCTTTAGCGACGTTCAGCTTCGAGGACTCCGAGACCCCCTCACACACTCTAAACTACTTCGTAGGTATTCATGCGCACCCGCGCACAAAATTGAACATGCACTTTGTAACGCACGAATTTGTACGCGACAATGCCCGATTTGGTGCGCGGGTTTGCGGAAAATCGTGCGTTCTTGCGCACAATTTTGTGCGCAACGTAGTGCATGTTTGATATCGTGCGTTACGTATGCTCAAAAACCTACATAAGTAATTTAATGTGCAGCGTCGTCTTCCGGATCTGGATCTCGAAGAGCGAGGTGGACACTCTCATAATCGACATTGACTTTTTGTACATGGTATTGACATTTCGTCAGTAGCACCACCAGTAATTTGTGCAACAATAATACGTACTTTTCGCTTTTGCAATAATTATTTACAAATTTGTCAAGCTTATTGATTCAAAAAATTTCCTAAATAATAACTTGAAGTTAATTGTGAGTATCTAAGAAGAAAATAGTAAATATTATTGTTGTAGGCAATAGTGCCTGGTTACTGACAATAAAGTCAGTAAGATGCCGAGAGTGGAGACCAAGCCCAGTAGCTTCACCGTGACGACCAAAACGCTCAAGTACTTACTTAAAAAAAAAATGCACGGCGCCAAAAATCGCCTTAAGCCACAGCATCGCGGCAAAAATTGAAATGGCACATTAATCGTCAAGAGACGAGCTGAAAAGTTGTCTAGAAAGAAAGGGTTGGAAGCAATGCTTACAGGTGTGTTGCCGTTCCGGAGGGCGCTCCAACGGATTGTCTTGTCAGTGGGTGACAGGCGCCCTATCGTGATGAAGGAACTCTTCTTGTCGTCAGATGGACACGTCAGCTCGAAATCGATGCTTGTGAAAAGGCGCGTGCCCATAACAGTGACATCCACCTATTATTCAAAGAAAAATTACACATAAATCCGTAACTCGACACAGAAGCCAAGCGTTGCAGCCAATATGCATTAGAAAAACAGCAAAAGTGTGCTTCAGGCCTTCCACTAGGGTGTGTGCGAATACCTTAACTTTTTCTCCCAGGGCCAGTGAATCTCCCTGGCCGCGTGTACCGGCAGCCACTGGACATTTCTGCATTCCAGACTTATCGGAACCTGAAACATAGTAAACAAAATGTATATATATAGGGTCAGTGTCTAGGTCAATCCCTTGTAAAAAGGAAAATACATGGCCACTATATTGACAAAATATATTGCTCAACATGTATTCGTGAAATATGTGGAAAAGATAATTAAGCAAGATACTTTTCCGATATAAGAAGTATTTGGAAAATATATAAATTTCATACATTGCTCTCTCTATATATAAGCAATGTGGTGTGAATAGCACTATGAAGTCTAGTAACGACTTCCTTTTCTACTTTACTTTCTACTTTGTTATGATTTTCTCGCATGCCAGAAAATCGCCTTATTACAAGGGTTTCATTTCACTAAGGACCTGTTAGTGAATCCCGAACCTGCGCACTTAATGTTACACGGCAAAAGTCGCTCTTGCACTGTGAGAAAAATGTACAGTATTCACCGTTTAAAAAAATTAACAGGATTTGCCGTACTGAGAAGTACAGTGTTTACCGTACCTAGAAGTACAGCGTTTACTGTAAACATAGACGTACGGTGTTAACCTCACCTGGAAGTACGGCGATTCCCGTAGTTTGTACAGTGTAGAAAAGATCTCGCCTTAAATTCAATTCCAAAGTGTTTGAGTAAATTTTCAAAATCGTCTAAATTGACTTTCATGAGTTCATCTTGACAAGTGCATTGTTCAAAGTAAGGTGATTGTTGTACTTCAAGGTACGGTAAACGCCGAACTTACAAGTACGGTAAACGCTTACTTCTAGGTACGGTATAAAGACCGTACGTACTTCTATGAGTACGGTAAAAGCTGTACTTCTAGGTATGGTAAACACGGTACTTTTAACTACGGAAAATCCTGTTAATAAATTGGTAAAAACCGTACATTTTTCTAATAGTGGGGCATTCCCCGTCGGCTCCTGGATAATAGACCCTATTCTCCAGGACGCGCCTGGGAATCCCAGGCGTTACTTTTGATGTGTACGTGCACTCTTGTACGAGACGTGACTGTTTTTAATGCACCTGAAATTTTCACACAAGAATCTGCAGAAATTTCCGTATCTTTAAAAAAAAAGTTAAATCGCGTTTGCATTTACCTGAAAAGTACATCTGCACCATCTGGTGTTAAAAGTTGGCCCGAAAACGTTTAGTGTGTGATAATGCAAAAAATGACTGGATTGAAATTCATGAGGTTCACCGAAATCTTTTTTTTTTTTTTTCTGGCACTGTCCCGCTGCGGCGCGGCACAGTGGGCCAGAAGACTGGCTTAGGTGGCCAAAATTGTACACGCGTTTTGTCCTCCTGAGTCGCTAAATGGGACTCGAACCGGACGTGGACGTGTGACCCACCAATGGATCGCTCTTCGGACGAGAGATCCCACTCATAGAGGCATACGTTTGGTTCGAGTCCAGCCCACCGACTCTGGAGCTAGAACCGCGTCTGTGTGCGGCCTTGACGTTGGCGAGCCTACCTCCGGCGGAGGTCGCGACCGTGACCGCGGCGACGAGCAGGGCCGTAGCGAGCAGCGATGATGCCATGGCGGCAATGCGGCTGGTCCGCGCTGCTGAGCGGTCCGAGCTTCACTGGCGCGGAGACGCGGTCCCGACGACCTTAAGGCACGTGCTGGCCCGGCGGAGAGCGAGTAGCTCATTTCGGCCGTTTGTGTTGATTCACGCTGCTATGGTGCTCACGGCGGCGCCGCGGGGTGACGTCAGCGAGTCGTCGGCTCACGGCGGCGCCGCGGGGTGACGTCAGCGAGTCGTCGGCCCGCGGCGGCGCCATAGACTGGAGGAGTGAGGTCTGGGGCAGTGTTCCTCCGCCAGGACCAGAGGGACTTGGGGCTGCTATTGGGAGAGCTCAATGTAAACTAATGTGACATTTAAGAGGATGTGGTACCACTGGCCAAGCCGGCTCTCAGGCGTTTTGATGCGGCACCCGAGGTGAAATGCTCTGCGTGCGATTGCGTGCGTTTTGCGTGCGTTTTGCGTGCATCTGCGTGCATTTGTGCGTGCTGAGTGCGTGCTCAGTGCGGGCGTATGCGTGCAAATGCGTGCACAGCGCGTGCAAATGCGTGCGCGCCCCCGCTCTCGTGCGTGCGATTGCGTGCGAAGTCGTATCGGACACGGCGCCGGCCTGTTTGAGCGCCTGGAAGGTACGCAACCACTCTGAACGGGAAGTGTTCTGGTTGCATAGCGACAGGCTGATCGTACGAGCCGAGGCGTGCGAAGCCGAGCCGGGGAAGCGGAGCGCCGCGCCGCCCAGCTGATTCCACCCCCCTCCCTTCTCCTCTTACCCACCTCGCGGCTGCAAGTGCATGTTTACATTTTTGATTTTCACAATTGTTTTCCTTTTCTGTCTTTGGTTTCTTGAGGCATTGAATGTTGCTTGGCGCCGACTCTACAGGCATTTAGTTGTGTTTCAATGGTGTGCTAAGCTAATGCATTCGCTTCTGCTTTCAGGCTTCCAGCATCTGCATGTGGTTGTACTGTTAGACAGGTTAGCAGACCATTCTTCCTCACAGCTGGAAAGATAGCAACTCCTTCCCATGTCCACCTTTCCCAGGCAAGCATAAGGTTTGTGTCAAAATGTTTTTTCTTACCTGGTGCATCCAAATTTTCACCCGCTTCTTCTTCTCGCAATTATAAGTCGCCTCCTCCTACATTCCATGATGTTCACAACTTTCAACAGTTTTATTTTGAGGTGCAATGATTCCACTTTCATTAGGTTTACATTACAGTTGGCAGATGACAATATGTAACAAAAGATCTACTCCCCTACTACTACTACTACTACTACTACTACTACTACTACTACTACTACTGCTACTACTACTACTACACTGGGAGAAAAAATGAAGGTTGTGACTGTTTATCTTAATGCCACTCTTCACTGGACATCGAAAGAAGGTGTTTACCGTACCCAGGGATACAGCAGCCACCGTACCTCAAGGAACGGAATCCACTGTACCCTGGGAACATGCATTCACCGTACCTCGGAAACTGTTCAGACATTGAATTCATCTTAAATGTAGAATGAACACAAAATTTTAAATTTGCGATAGAAACAATTCGATGGCGGAAATAAATACATCTCAACAAGACTAACAAAATATAATAAGCATGATATGACCTCAGACTCAAAGTTTGGCAGCAATCGGCGTCAGAAGTTTCTAAAAGGGCCCAAAATCGTACTTTTAGAAAATTCTGACGCCGATTGCTGCTGAACTTCAAGTCTGAGGTCATATCATGCTTATTATATTTTGTTAGTCTTGTTGAGATGTATTTATTTCCGCCATCGAATTGTTTCTATCGCCAATTTAAAATTTTGCCTTCATTCTACATTTATGATGAATTCGATGTCTGAACAGTTTCCGAGGTACGGTGAATGCATGTTCCCAGGGTACAGTGGATTCCGTTCCTTGAGGTACGGTGGCTGCTGTATCCCTGGGAACGGTAAACACCTTCTTTCGATGTACAGTGAAGAGTGGCATTAAGATTAACAGACACAACCTTCATTTTTTCTCCCAGTGTACTACATCTACTACCTACCAAAAAAAAACGGCCAAGAAAAATCAGCAAAAAGTAGAAGATGCTCCTCAAGTTTCATCCCATTTAAAACCAAATTAAGTTAAATCACTCTAGCTGTATTAAATATATTTAATATGAAAAGTTGTGTGTTGAAATCATAACATTTTTCAATGTTTTATATGTTCATTTTATGTTTTAGTTTATATGTTGCTTCAGATACGAGTAGATCTTGTGTAAACCTAATGACAAACAAAAACTCAGTAAATACAATTGCATTTCTTTGCTTTGAGAACCCTCTGTTCGTTTTTCGAGAGCCAATCCATGAAACAGTGTTTGATTGAAATAATATAGCTTTTAGAATATTTCCACGAGCAAGATCGTTATTGCACCAAGAAATGAAAGTGCATGAAAAGGTTGATGAAAGCACAAAATACTCAATACCTTATTTAATTTATATTTTGAACTTTCAGTGTGGATTGCAACAAAAATACTCATGAGCTAAACAAATGCTGCACGCAGAACGCCAACAGAGATACTCGGACAGAGCTTGGGACCAAGGGTTGGAAACTGAAACACGGGGTCAAAGTGGAAATCATTGCACCTCAAAATAAAACTGTTGAAAGTGGTGAACATCATGGAATGTAGGGGGAGGCGACTTATAATTGCGAGAAGAAGAAGCGGGTGAAAATTTGGATGCACCAGGTAAGAAAAAACATTTTGACACAAACCTTATGCTTGCCTGGGAAAGGTGGACATGGGAAGGAGTTGCTATCTTTCCAGCTGTGAGGAAGAATGGTCTGCTAACCTGTCTAACAGTACAACCACATGCAGATGCTGGAAGCCTGAAAGCAGAAGCGAATGCATTAGCTTAGCACACCATTGAAACACAACTAAATGCCTGTAGAGTCGGCGCCAAGCAACATTCAATGCCTCAAGAAACCAAAGACAGAAAAGGAAAACAATTGTGAAAATCAAAAATGTAAACATGCACTTGCAGCCGCGAGGTGGGTAAGAGGAGAAGGGAGGGGGGTGGAATCAGCTGGGCGGCGCGGCGCTCCGCTTCCCCGGCTCGGCTTCGCACGCCTCGGCTCGTACGATCAGCCTGCCGCTATGCAACCAGAACACTTCCCGTTCAGAGTGGTTGCGTACCTTCCAGGCGCTCAAACAGGCCGGCGCCGTGTCCGATACGACTTCGCACGCAATCGCACGCACGAGAGCGGGGGCGCGCACGCATTTGCACGCGCTGTGCACGCATTTGCACGCATACGCCCGCACTGAGCACGTACTCAGCACGCACAAATGCACGCAGATGCACGCAAAACGCACGCAAGACGCACGCAATTGCACGCAGAGCATTTCACCTCGGGCAGTGCCGCCGACCCTTTTCAAACGCCGTCCTGGCCACACCGTTTGAGGTATCGATATGAAACTCGCGAGGGGGAAACAACTTGAATTTTGGTGTACGTTTTCCTTGAAATACCGTGAAATAACGTTGAAATAACGTTGAAATTACGTTGAGATAAAGTGATTTAACGCGAAATAACTTGAAATAACGGGAAGTAACGTTGAGATAACGTTTTAGGAACGTTGAACTAACCTGAAATAACGTTTTAAGAACGTTGAAATAACGTGAAATAATTTGAATTTGAAATAACGGTGTACAAAATTTTTCTAAAATGTTTGCCCCTCGGTTACTAGTTATGTCCTTAACTCACCACACGCCAAAATGCAGCTTTCTTTCGCAATCCATTCAGTCGTAACAACCACAAAACACCGAAAAAAAAAAACGGCGGAAAAGTGCAACCTTTATGTGACTTTTCACTTTTGAGATATTTTTACATGGTTTCGCATGGTTTGGAAAGTGCTGATGACGAAAATGAAATCCATTATGACCCTGACCAAAGTGTCAACCACGTAGGGGCCACCTCGACTTGAATATTCTAATATAATATACTGCGACCATTCTTCACGTAGTGCACTACTCATTGCCCCAATGAACCTCATAACAGCTTGCCGAAGGCAGGTGTAACGCCAGGCGTGGATTGTCAAAACAGGCGCAGCATCATGAAGCCTGTTACGGCAAGACACGGTCTAACGTAAACCTACTTTGAGCAGAAATTAAGAAGTACATTGCAATCAACAAATAGTGAGGTTTCCTGGACTAAATACCCCATATAATGAACAAAATCGTGCAAAGCTAAAGAGAAAATAGTACGCCAGTCCGTGTCTTGCCGTAACAGGCTTCGCGATGCTGCGCCAATTTCGACAATCCACGCCTGGCGTTTCACCTACCTTGGCCTGCGGCGCTCCCTGCTTGCCTTGGGCAAGCTGTTTTAAGGTTCATTGAGAGTGCACTACGTGATGAATGGTCGAAGTATATTTAATTGAAATATTCTAGTCGAGGTAGCCCCTACTGGGTTGACACTTAGGTCAGGGGTCGAAATGGATTTCATTTTCGTCATCAGCACCTACAAACTATGCGAAACCATGTAAAAATGTCTTTAACATGAAAAGTCACAAAAAAGTTGCACTTTTCCTGCCGTTTTTTTGTGTTTTTTCGAAGTTACGACTGAATGATCTCAGATAAAAGGCTGCATTTTGGCGTGTGGCGAGCTAAGGACATACCTAATAACCGAGCCGTTCAGGAGTTGTGCAGACACACGCACACACAGGCAGGAAAAACTTTCTAACGACACTGAAGTAACTGCCTTCACTGTAAAAAATTTAAACACGAACTTTCGTGTTTTGGCTAGTGAAACGCCCCTTCGGTTTGCCACCAACAACAAATTTCTTGAGCCAACTCAAATTAAGATTACAGTTGCTGTGGCTGGGCAACTTTATTCCGTTAATGGCTAAGGGAAGGTGTCATTACTACGCCAAATGACGAATCCATCATCGTGGCTCACGGATGACTCCTTTCCTCGCCACAACTCGAAAGTTGGTGTTGGGTTTGGGTCGAGCTGTGCTTCCCTTGGCCACAACTCGAAAAATAGTGTCTGGAACTGGACGCGTGCTTTCCTTGGCCACAACTCGAAAGTTAAAGTTGTCGTGGAGCGAAATGCTTTCCTTGGCCACGACTCGAAAAATAGTGTCTGAAACTGGACGCGTGCTTTCCTTGGCCACAACTCGAAAAATAGTGTCTGAAACTGGACGCGCGCTTTCCTTAGCCACGACTCGAAAGTTAAAGTAGTCGTGGAGCGAAATGCTTTCCTTGGCCACGACTCGAAAGTTAAAGTGGCCGTGGAGCGAAATGCTTTCCTTGGCCACAACTCGAAAAATGGCACGAGTCATGTGGAAGCGTTGCAGGGAAGCTGTCCATGTAGCGCCTGGCGCCGCCTATACGTAGCTTTCCGGGTGCCTCAAGTAGTCCAGCCGATGGCCCCTGTAAAGGAGAGAGTAGGCCAGCCCGCCAGACAAGCATGTACCGCGGGCTGGCCTACCCTCTCCTCCACAGGGGCTATCGTCAGAACTACTTGGAGGCACCTGGAAAGCTATGTACAGGCGGCGCCAGGCGCTACATGGACAGCTTACCAGCAACGCTTCCACACGGCGCGTGAGAAAGAAGCCTGGTGACACTGACCTCAATGAAGAGCTAAGAAAATACATGCAGCTGAGAATCAATGACATCTGTAACTAGACCAAAGTCCAGGGTGTTTCCCCAAAAAATGTTAAGAAATATTAAATCTTTTGAAAGTTTAATGAAGGTGAAACGCATTCAGTAAAAGAAAGTCACAATCATAACATAAAAATAAAATTTCACAACACATTGCACAATGTCCTAAGTATGACTTAACCAAGATGACTCGAAAAATTCAGTACAGGTAACACTATTAGTAATAGTAAGCCCAGGTTGTCCTATTAATAAAAAATTCAAACAAAGACATATGAACCCAGGTAGTCACAAATATAACGTAATAAAATTTCATAACACACACTCTTAAGTATGACTTGTTTGGCTGTAACATGCAGTAAAGAAGACTCAAATAAATAACGTCAATCAAAATATTAAATTAATAAAACATTATCTAAAGCATGACTTGTTAGCTGGAACATGCAGCAAAGGAGACTTCAATTCAAAACACCAAACAAAATAATAAATTAAAGACACATTGTAATAAGTATTGACTTGTTTGGCATAACATGCAACCAAGTAGACTCAAATTCATCAGACTAAAATAAAATAATAATAAGATGTCAACTAAAGTAAGACAAGAAAAATTCCTTTAACAAGTAAAGAAAAGGGAACATGTTACCATTTAGGAACTTAAGACTTAGAATTCGGAGTATGAACAAAGTAAGACTATTCGCACTCAGATGGGAAGGTTTTATCAATACAGTGAAACCCAGTCTTATCGAAATCTTTTGGCCTAAAGAAGAAATATTACATGTTTGGCAATTCATTAAACGTGTGAAAACTAGTACCCAATTATCACAAAGATCAGGCAAAACTTAAATATTCAATTTAAGTGGGGTTTACTGTATTTTTAACCAATATAACACATACATTAAACTTATTGCAGTATAATAGACCTGGACTTTAAGAGAGAATTAACTGAAAACAAATCCCAACAGCATCAAGAGGAGACTACAATAATGTGTACAACACTACAACGATGTGTCTAAGTTCCACTGTGAACAGTAATCTTTGAAGTGTTTCATAAGACTGACCAACTTGTTAGGTATGTCTGGTGGAGCTCCAGCGAAACCCTTCCTTGATTTCCTTCTCTCTGTCCTCGTACCCTCATCAGTGATGTTGAAGACTTTTCTGAAAGATGTAAAACATTTTTTTAGAATAAAAAGCGAACCTGATTACAAACTTTTAAGACATATAACATATTTACCTCTGAAGAAAGTGCAAAATGGGGGCACTTCCTGTGGGGTACGCAATTTTGAAAACAAAGTAGCACATCAGAAGAATGTTAATGGCTTTGGACACAGTGACGGGAACCTCACTAATAATCCTTTTGTCCACAAGGACATAGGCATGTGGGTTTTCCTGTGGATCATTACCTGCAATGCATCAAAGGAATAAAAAACGAGCCCACTTTGCTTCTGTGGTGCAATAAGTGGATGTAGGCCATGTACTGCTTACAACAACTCACCTAGAACAGCAATGATGGGGTGGCAAGGTAAATCATCGCTTGAACCTCATTGAAAGATGTGGATTCCTGAAAGAACGGCAGTATTAATGACAGTTGGTGAAAATTTTGATACGCCAAAAGACCAAATATACAGAAGCAAATTTACCTCAAACAATAGGAACATTTCATTCAGTGATATATCCATGTAAGCTAAAGCAGATAAAATGATGGTAATGTAATGCTTTGAATCATGGTTTTCATCAAAGTTTTCTTGAATTTTCAAGAGTAGCTCCCTCAAACGTTTGGGCACATTTGCACATTTCCCTTTTCTTTTCTTATGGGTTTCGGCTTCAAAAAACTTTTCAATGTTTGGGAAAAGAGTTTCACATCCCTGCATTGCTTCTGCTACTTTAATATTTTTGAGACGTTCGAAGTGAGCTTGCAAGATAGAGTGCTGTGGAATAAATAAAACATTTAACAGGAGTTAATAAATTTGAAGCCAATGACCAACAGAACATACCTTCCCAATAAATGGCCACTTTTCCAACAACTTCTCCATTGAGAGTTGCTCATTAATATCAGCTCGTTGACTGCAATAAGTCTCAGCCATCAACTTCTTGATAGCAGTCCAGTTCAAGGGCGTTCCTGATGTCTCCATTTCTACCATGAGTTGACGCTTTGCTTCCTGAGTCTCCAAAGTTTCCCCATCTGGGAGATCAGGAAGATCTCTTTCGGTGTCAAGTCCATTATTCTGAGACTTGGAGAAACAGAGTCGCTTGGATGGGCCACTCCCTTCACTGGATCGTCTCTTTCCCTTCTTGATGGATCTGACATAAGCTATGTGACTCAGTATGCTGTTGCAAAAGGCGATAGCAGCTTCCTTTACGTCAGAATCATCCTTCATTAAGCATCCAATACTAGTCGGGTAAGCTTTGACCACTGCTGTTGACACTGCTAAAACATCTTATTTCCTTACCACACTAAAACCAAAATAAAGGATAGAATTGACAAAAATACATAACAGTAAAGAAGAGAAGTTAATAATGATATGAATGGTTGATAAAACACACCTGACGTTATCATTGATATCTTCTGCAAGCAATGTAACCAGCTTCCTTCTTTCATAACGTTCCAAGATGTCAGAGTCCTTCTCCAAAGTCTCATAGAAAGTTTTGCTGAGCAATAATTTCAAATCGAGTTTGTATGTGTTTGATCTCCCAACAGAGGAAGATTCTTTGCTACCAGAACCTAAAATACAAAAACATTGACATTATGTAAAAATATGAGTAACGCAAAAATAATAAGCAAAACTATAAAAAGAATTGAGAAGTTGTGTTTACCTGAATTATTAGATTTAAAGTTTTTGAGCATTTGTCGGATTTGAATGGGTGTAATAATATTTGGGAAGTCATTCTCTTGAAGTATGGAGACCTGACTCAAGTTGTTTACTCCAAGATAGACCAGCCGCTCCTTTAGATTTTTTTCACTGCAACCTTTCCCAGGTTGCATGAGGTGTGGCTTCAGCAACTCAAACACTTCCTTCTCCCCATCCTCTTCGATTGGATCATCGGGAGAAATGTCCGAGTCACTGCCACTCATCTGTGGGCAAAATTTAAATGGGAATAAAAATTAAGATACAAACTCAAGACAGGCAGAGCAAAGCCAAACAACAAACAAATGGTTTACGTGGATAAAATTAGAGATTAAAGGAGCAGTTTAGTTGCATGCTTCAGCACAACAACTTCTCTTCCTTTCATAGAATAGAGAGGATAAGAAACATAGTCATCAAGTCGACCAAGGTTTACAGTGGTACAATTGGCGGTTCTCGTAACTTCTACAAATTGCCATTGGTTGAGGACACCATTACACACCCAGCCTGATAGATAAAACAAAGAATAATTGAACAAACAAGTAAAATAAAGCGAATGGATAATTGCCAACCTGTAGTGACACTTGACCAATAAGACAAATAACAAAAATGAAAGCAGCTCACCAACAGCATAACAATTTTTCCCTTGAACCAAAAGAACTTCAATCAGACAGAATTGGAAGGAAGTTCCATTAAGAACAACTAACTCCCCCTTTCTGTACCATGTCCCATGAAATCTGACTTTATCAGAACATGTAAGTAATGAAAAGAATTCTTCTCCAAAAAAGGAAATAGCACTTTGCTTGATGGCAGTGGACATGGTAATCAGTGGAGATGCATCCTCAACAATAGGATAATTGCACATCAGACTTTCTACTGAGATGGCACTCTGGGCGAGCTGGTGTTCTTCTGTTAATACCTTTGAAACATTCTTGTAATTCTTCTTTGCTAATGCTGTGTTCTTTAGAAAGCGATGCTTAGATTCAAAGCCCAAGGTGTTGATTCTCATTAGACATCCAAAGCATTCGATCATATGGGCAGCATGCTCGAGGTAATGATGTTTGCAACGGAGACGCACATTGGGGAAATGGAAACACCTCATTTTCAAGTATAGGTGGACTTTCCGTCTGAGTCGAGGAAGCTCACTTCTGCATGCTGTTGGTGAGGACAAAAATCTTGTCAAGTCAGCCATGTGAAGAACCATTTGCCAAACACCATCATTGGTATCCGTGATCTTGCTTGCTATGAAGAAAGGGAGAAATCTGAGAAAATTCCAATTTTGCACAGCGCCACCTCTGAGTTTCTTCATACCATCCTTCACTTTTGCAGGCTTGTTCCCTTGATCACTACCAAGTAGTTTCAGAGACTTGATTTTACTGTTGATGAACTTTGCATCCACACCAAATCGGCTTTTAAAGTATTGAAGAGCAAGAGCACAATCATGACTAAGGACTCCTTCAAACCAGTCATGGGCAAAACAGCATGGGCTAGCTCCAACCCAGTGAAAATCTTTCAGCTTGTTAAGCTGGCAAGGACCAACGACACCCTTAACACTGTCCAATGACTTTTTTGATTGGAGTTCAGCAAGACAAAGGTCAACTGACTGTGGTGTTCTCAATGGAGCGGAGGGCATTGGAGCATTATTCCAACGACCAAAGTCAAGAGAAACATTGCTCGTAGATTCTCTGACAACTTCAACTTCTTCTTCACATGACTCATTATCTGATGAATCACTTTCTTCTTCACTGCTACCACTGCTTTCAACATCTGAATCACTATCTTCATCATCCACATTACCGTGCCATCTCGTGCACCACTCATCTCTGCTTTGCTCACAATAGCGACAAAAAAATTTGGACCGGCTGAAGTTTTCAACTAATCCTGTCCAGGTGTGAGTCCCCAGATTGTCACCAAGAAGCATGGTCAACACAACTTTAACAGTTTTGCCTCGAATCTCAATACCAGTTTCAGCAAGCTCTTCAAGTTCAGTAATCAGAGGCTTCAGAACTTTCTCCAGTCCAAAGTATGCCACATCTTTTTCAGCCGCAATCATACAAAGTCTAATGACGTCTTGCTTCATTCTACTTCATGGAAGAAAATTAGTAAGGGTGTAATAGACTGCTGTCACCTTATGTTTACCTCTAGCAGATCCAAGCGCAGAAGCTATTTCCAAATCGTCAGCGTCTAACATGATTCCAATAGCCGATTTGTCCTTAGAGAGAACTGGGTGGTTCTTCAAGAGAGTACCGTCATGGATGTCTCGTATGAAACCATCTTGAGAACAGTCACTATTTTGAGATTGCAGGTACTGCTCATAAACAGAGTCATCTTCAAACATTGCCTCAAGACTGGCTTTGACAGATATAGTATGATATTTTCTCTTTTCATTAAGGTCATTCAGTCCTAGCTTGTGTGGCGTTGGAGCTACATATTTAAACATGCCAGATCTGTAAGTTTTCTGACGCATATATGAGCTGCGTAGAGGACCCTTGGAGTCGTGCACTTCCAAGAGGATACTATTGCTGAGTGCACTGGTGATAGCATTTTCAATATGCTGATCAAATTCTATATTAGCAACTTTCAAACTAGATATTATGTCTTCCTTCAGAATACTGTTGGAGGCACTTGTAACAGAGAAAAAATTACTAATCATGTACTATATTGTAGAATCCGGAACATGGTATTTTGAATTCAAAGTCATATAAAAATGAACAACATTTTGCAACACATCCTGTCTTGAAACCTTGCAATCTCTTTCTTGCTCAGGAAAAATCATATTATTGATGGTTTCTTCTGCTGAATTCTCAGAGTTGTCTTGAAGCAAAAAGTCACTCACTTCAGACGAGTCCAAATCTGCAGTTAAAAGAACAGTATGTGGCTCTTCAACTGCGCTACCTGCACAAGATTCTTGACCATGCTTCCGTTTCCGGTGTACTCTCATAGTTGATTTCACATTGCATGTATAGTTGCAGTTTGACATTGGGCACACAAATTGACAGGAGCTTTCATTATCAGTAGGAACAGATGATTGAGGCGAAGTATGACATTCACGAACATGGCTTTCAAACCTCTCCTCTGTGAGAAAGCGAACAAGGCATGACTTAACTCCGCATGTAAATCGAGCGCTGGATGAAAGACGGTGAGTCAAATTGAAGTAAGTCACAAATGATCTCACTGATGAAAATTTGCTTTGACATGTCTTGCAGGTCAGCTCCATAGTGCTAATAGGAACCTACAATTCAAAAAAAAGACAAAAAGAAACAAAGTGGGGACAAGGAAACAGAAGAACATGTCCAATGAATTGAAGTGAAATATTCACCTGAGTGGCTCCAAAAATTAATGAACATTTAAGCCATGTTGATGACACATAATCAGCAACAAACAATTAAACTGTCAATGAAAGCAAACCACAAATGAATAGACTGAAGAAAATTTGTTTCGAGACATCTTGCATGGTACTGCTAAGAGCCAAACCTCCAAACTAAGAAAAAAAAAATACACAAAAAGGAAAAAGCATTAAAAGAAAATGAAGTGGGGAATATGCGCTTGAGTCTGGAGCGGCTCCGGCTCCAACAATGGCAGAGAACAGCCACACATAACCAGCATTAAATCCAGTCAGAATGCTGCAAAATATAACCAATCCGGTCAGAAAGCTGCAGAAAGTAACCAAACCAGAATTATTAGCCTAGGATCTATGCTTGGTTCTCCACTCCGAGGCAGTAGTCATTACAGTTTGAAAGTTACCCACTTAACCTAAATTACGAGGGATGGATTTTCCTTCCATTTGCTATGACATAAAACCAAACAGCGAAGCTATCTTACATCAAAGGGCACGCCACACATGAAATTATGTTACTAAAAGAAGACCACCATTGGAATCTGCGTCCCACTGCCGCACAGTGGGCCAGAAGACCGGCGCAGGCGGCCAAAACTCTAGACGCGTTTTAGCTCCATAGTCGCTAAGTGGGACTCACACCGAACGTGTGACCCCACCAATGGCATCCTCTCCGAACAAGGAATCCATTGGTGAGGTCACAGTTCGGTTCAAGTCCCGTTTAGCGACTCTGGAGCTCAAAACGCGTCTAGAGTTTTGTCCGCCGGTCTTCTGGCCCACTGTGTGCCGGCGCGTCGGGAGCCAAGAGGCACTACCCTTTCTCACACCTAAGAAGTACACTTCGCCACCAATAAATGATAGACAGGGAGGCTTACCAATCATATTTACGCAATAAAATATACCTTTTTATAGAACTGATCGGAGGATTGTCCCGAAACTCAAGAGACGCCGCCGCGTCAGTCCGCTTCTTTTGAACAGGACAACGGTTACTCCCCCAGCCAACCGCCAGCACGCTAGCACCAATCAGGGAGTTGGGGCACAAGGCTGCCAACATTGTCGTTTAACCGAGGAGTTCCGTTTAAGTTGTATGCCGTTTCATTTTAACCTTTCACCAAACCTGAAACAAAACAGACAATAATTATCAATTTTAAAAAAAACAACGTGACAGTTGCAAGATTATTTGATTTTAGTAATGGAGTCTGCTATTACGCGAAAATGTTGGTATTAAAACAACAAAAACAACACCTGCTACAGTCAAACCAACAGAAAATCTCTCGGCCAAAAATGGAGGCAAAAAGCCTAAAAACGGCCACAGTGGGCGACTCAAGGAGTATCCAGAGAGATATTCTTGCTGAGATTAATTATTTAAAAAACATACAAGACAAGTAAGCCAATCAAATCTAACCTTATAATCATACTCTGTTTCCCTACTTTGACCCTCCCGATCCCCCAACCCATCCTTCCCTTTAGTTCCAGTTCAAGATAAAGCTAGGCTTAAAGACATAAAAACAGATGCCTGTTGAGGCAATTTCAAAATTTCAGTTTTTGACTGCTCATTTACATTACAAACATCCCAACATTTTGACCTCTGAAAGCCCCTATTCCCCAAATGCCTTAGTCTCTTTGCTTGTGCCCAAGCTACACATTCTTAAGAATATACAATAATTGATTGATAAAGGCGTTTATCGAAATAAGAGTTTTAATTAAAATTCCTCTCTGTTTTGCAGTGTGAGGGTTCTCTTGACAGAGCCGGAAGATGCACAGTTTTCCCAAATCCAATACCGATACTCGGAGCACCTGACTGATCCATTGTTCAGAAAGCTAGTCGCAATAAGATCGTCCTTGCTTTTCAAGAATGAAAGGTTAGTGCCTTTTCAGAGACCTCAAATTCAACGACCGCCAATTCTTCTGAACTATTTTTTATTACTATGTAATGGTATTTCAGTATGCAGGCATCTAATTTGTGTAAAATCTTGTCTTGTAGCATTCGTGCAATATTGGATTCTGATCCGCACCCACCAGCTCTGGAGGAAAGTACACAGTTCTCACGTAAGTTATGCTAGGGTCACCAGGGCATCATAGACTTGAAGGTCATAGTCCCATTCTGTTGTTTATTTTTTAATAAATTTTTATAGCCATTAAGCACTCCAGTCCACATGCCAAGCAACAAGCTAGTGATGGAGTAGAACATCAAGACCAGGAATCGAAACAGCGTGGTCACTTCTTGATCTGTAAGTCAGAACGAACTTCAAACACTCACCATGCTTCCATGAATGGTTTTCCAAGAGTGTTGACCTTTGAGCCAGGACTCAGGGAGGAGGAAAACTGCTGCAACAAAAGGTGAGATAAGATAAATATTTTTCATCATTTTCTTTTTTTTTACATTTACGCTAAAACATTGGCTTATGTACAGTGACAGCAGTGACACTTTTTACGAAGAGGCAGAGAGCCTTCAGAGAGCCCAGCAACAGGCAAGCGATGATATAAAAAGTCAAGAACAGGAATTGAAACAGACTTGTAGCATCTCAGTCTGTAAGTCAGATCAGAGTTCAAACACTCACCATTTTTTGATGGATGATCTTCCTGGAATGTTATCTTTTGAGCCAGGACAGAAGGATGAGGAGATCTGCAACATAAGGTAAAAACAAATTATTATTTTCATCCCCTTTTCTGATTTAAAAAAAAAACAAAAAAAATCTATTTACATGTAGCCATGAGTGTGAAACCAAGAAAGTATTATTTTATGAGACTAATCAGAAGTTTTCTGTTTTACAGTGTCAGCAGTATCACCTTCTCCAAGGAGGCAGAAAACCTTCAGGGAGCCCAGGAAGAATTTCAAGAACGTTTCAGAGATGCTAGTGGATCACCACAAGGAGACCAGGAAGAATGTCAGGAAATAGAAGAGCAGCCTCTTGATCTTACAATTAGGTAATAAATCATTGGTGACAAAGTGATGCACATCTCTAGAGCACAAACTTTCATCAGGTGAAGGTCTGTAGTGCAGCTCTGTAGTGGCAGTGATTTTGGATGGATGTCAAATTCTGTCCCCAAGCAAAATGCAATTAAAAGAAATTATCTTCAATGGAAAATGTAAATCGATTATTGTTCTTTTCCAAGCAGAGTCTCCTTGCTCAGTATTGTATCGAAACCATACCTATTGCCTGACTAATTGAGAATTTTGCTTGCGGAACAGAATTTACCATCCACCTGATACCACTGCAACACATTAGCTGCATCACAGACCTTCACCCACAGAAAATTTATGTTATGGGGACTAAAGCCAATCTGTCAAATTACCAATGAAATAGAACTTCAAATTTTGAAAATGTTTCGAAGTCTGAACTCTTTTTAATCTTCTTACTTCAGGTATAAATTAAGTCCATTGCAAAGGGAACTAATCAAACACAAATGTTTGCAGACACCCAGAGCCTGCTGATAGAGAGGCCAGCCTAAGACTGGAAAATGAAGCTGCAAGGGCTAGAAAGCAAGCAGCACGTTGGCTAAACTGCAAGAAAACTGCAGGTCTAGAAATTAAGAAGAGAACCAGTGTGGCTGCACAGAAGACTTATGAGGATGTGTCTAAGGATTCCAAACAAGTTCCTGCAAAGGCTACAGTGCAGTCAGGGCGTTGGATCACTAACAACAAGAGACCTGCAACTCCAGATATGTACAAATATAAAACCAAAGTGCCGGCACAGGTGGCTTATGAAAAGGTTTCTGTGGCTGCGAGTAATTCTGCTTCTGGCTATGCATGTAGTCAATGTGAAGGTGTAAGTATTGTCAAAGGGCATCCCTGACCTGAGTTAAATTTTGTCAACCAATGTCAAATTGAATAAATTTTTGATTTAGTTCTATGATGCTTTTGGTGATGACCGTGCTGCTCTCATGAAATCCTGCACCCGCCATCGAGGTGTTCAAAGGCCTCCTACTCCTCCATGTAAGTGCAAAAATTACTTGACAATCTTGAAAGTTAAGAGCCTTTCTTGCAGCAAAGTATTCTTACAATTAACAGAATACATGTTCCCCCCCCCCCCCTAGACTATTGGGAAATTGGGTTTACCTCGACTCAAGAGGTGGAGAGGCCACTGGGAGAAAAAAGTACGGAACATGTCTGGTCAACAATTTGCCTGGACCGTCCGTACTTGCCAAGTACAGAACTTTCTGTACTTTTTTCCGTACCCGTTGACATGAGCTTATATGGAACAGGTACGGACGTTCCGTACTTTTGTCCGTACTTCCGTACTATTTTCTTCTGTACATTTCCCGTACAAAAGTACAGAATTTTTTACAGTGGCGAGCGAAAGAAATTTGGAAGAAGACACCAACTCGCTACATACTGATGGGGCACAAAGATTGAGAATATTTAAAATTTGTTACATTAATTTATTGCAATTAGAAGTGACTATTTTTCATTTTTTTATAATTTCATGAGACTTCTTTATGATTCAATTAAAAGCAGCTTTCTGTTAGTGACTCCAAACCTTTCTTTCCTTCACAATATGTAATCCCCCACCAATCCCTCGCTCACAAAGTAGTCTTTATCAAACTTCTCTCTCATCGCGTTTTGACTTCACACTTAAGTTGTTGTATCGTCTCTCAGCAGTGACAATGCACAGTCAATGCAACAACTTAAGCGTGTAGTCAGAACGTCATGAGGAATAAGTTTGATGAGTTCGTGGTAAAGGTACCTTTGAATTTTCAGTCTCAGTTGATTTCAGTGGAATGGAATAAGCAGCATGCTTCCCGTTGATCCCAAGGAATGAAACTTCTATGCGGTTGGCTCCTGGAAATAATCAAACCATTTATCATCCTTCACACAAAGTCCGGCATTAGCTTCACCTTCAGTCTCCCTTCAACAACAAGAGTTAAGACTGTCATTCATATTGAAACTTGGCATGTTAACACTATCTCTCATAGCCACTAACTATGAAAAATTGTGGTCTACCTTCTCCCCCTCCCTCCACTCCCCACCACTACCCCTCATACCACCAGAGGAATAAAATTTTGGAACCTCATATTTAATAATTTTGATGTCTTTCAGGAAAAGAAAATTAGGCGGCAGTTACTTCCTGCTCTTGTGACAAAAATTTCAACCAATCAGGATTATTGTGTCATGGGGGAATGTCACAAGCATTATCAATAAACTGGATTTGAATTGAACTTTATGTTAGGCATTTTATTGTTTGGTCGCTTCAGTTAGATATTCGTGAAGCGTTCCAGAAAATACTCAAGGTTACAAGTTAATGATAAAAAAATTGAAGTGTAGACAAATTCAACAAAAGTGAACAAACAACGGTAACAAAAGAGTCTTTGATTGCAATGGCATGTAAATGGAAAACTACAAAATGAGAATAAAAACAAGGATGTAAATTTTGCAAATATTACAAATTGGAAGAAACAAAATATTATGAGATAAGGAAACCTGCACTGCATCCAGTCACAGAACTGGTTAGCTGTTTTTTGAGGTAGTTTGGTACTTTACACCTCCTTTCTCTTTTCATAAATTAATGAACCTGTACATGCAAATGAGAAAGGAAACACATGGGCAAAATATTGTGAGCTAATATGTGATACTACTCAAAAGTTAAGACCCATGCATGCAAACTTACCTACATAATTACAGTAACTGTCCTGCGGGATGGCCAAGAACTTTGTAGGTGTGGTCACCGATAGCAGAGGCTCGCCCACTGGAACTGGAACACCCTCATGACCGCGCTGAAGATCTAGTTGAAAATTTTAATCACCGTCTCATTGTCACTGTAGAATGCAAACTGCGCACAGAAGAAAAGAAAATTTATCTAAATACTAACACATACAACAAGAGAAAAACAGTGAGCCATTTGAGTATGAAATTTGAACACTGTATCTGATGCACTTGCTTGGGTCTTCTTGGATGGCATGGCCATGCACAACGCTGAAGTTCAGAGTCTGTAAGGCGACATCAGTTACATCCACAGAAACAAATCGAGCTCTGGGTTCGGTGAATGTTGAATGAGTCAATGACTCTACATGCAACAAGAAAAAAACAGATGCAATGAGGATATAAGTGGCTTTAAAAATGAATAAGGCCAACATGACCTTACAAATTTAGTGCTGTCTCTCTTAGAGAAAGGAACACTTAAGGTCACAGAAGGTTTTGACCACCCTTGGGACATGAAAAATTCGCAAATCTATGTAGTGAGGGTTTGACAAACACAACACACATTATTGCTCTAATTGAGTCAATGAGTTTGGAAGGTCAACAGCAGCATGATTAAGTGTGTGATCATCCACATTGGCTCACATTAAAAAAAGTACGAACAAGTTCCATGGAACTATGAACAACTTGAACAACTGACTATCCATAAAGATATCACCCCTGAAAAATGTGAGCATACCTTGCAGCGGCGAGTGTGAACCTCATCTCCACAGCATTGGCATGACTTGATCAGTTTCCACAAAAGCAGGCACAATCCTCTCTTTCTCGCACAAAGATGGAACGGTAGCAACACAGGCTAAACAGAAAGAGAAAAACATAAGTTAGAAAAAGAACGAAAGGCAAGAGTATGGTCTCTCGTACAAATGATTTCATAGGTAGGGACAAATCAGTCATCATGACGAAGCCAAGAGAAACTTATATGACTTTTGTTGTGAAGAGACACGAGGTTATGTTACCCATGGGGTAAACAGTCCATCACATTGTGCAACGAATAGCAACAAAATCTTTTTACAAAATGACTTTGTGTGATTGGAATTTTAATAAAAGAGATACTAAAGTAATTGATATTTACCCTTCTCTACTCTGGCATGGGTACAGGCCAGCCGCAGCTCGGCTCACAGGTCGGCGCAAGCACAGTTGGTTCGGACGCAGCCTTGTAACGTGGTTTCAGACGCGGCCGGACACGAACTTTTTCCCGAGCCCAGCGGGCGGGAATTTCGAGTTGTGGCGAAGGAAAGGCGTGCCCGTAGTCTTCTACATGTATTTTAGTTCCTCCACCTGACAACGAATTTCGAGTTGTGGCGAAGGAAAGGCGTGCCCGTAGTCCCCTACACGTATTTTTGTTCCTCCACCTGACAACGAATTTCGAGTTGTGGCGAAGGAAAGGCGTGCCCGTAGTCTTCTACATGTATTTTTGTTCCTCCACCTGACAACGAATTTCGAGTTGTGGCGAAGGAAAGGCGTGCCCGTAGTCTTCTACATGTATTTTTGTTCCTCCACCTGACAACGCATTTCGAGTTGTGGCGAAGGAAAGGCGTGCCCGTAGTCCCCTACACGTATTTTTGTTCCTCCACCTGACAACGAATTTCGAGTTGTGGCGAAGGAAAGGCATTCCCCCATGGCCAACTGGTGAATTTCGCAATGCAACATGGAATTTCTCGAACCAATGGCCGAACAAATTTCAAGCCGTGGCTGAGGAAATTGTCCTTTCTCTAGCCATTGGCGCATCAAAGACTCTTTAAAGTTTGGCTAAGGAAATTTCTCTCGCCAATGGCCTAAGACAATTACAGTTATTTTTTACAGTGTTCGCTAATCGCTCAGCCCAAAAGTCAATACGAGACTGACAGTGTTATTCCGCTTCCTGGATCACTTGCTCTTCAGACACTGCCAACAGATCTGCACTGCTGCCGCGTGTTGAGGAGCACTCCACCCGCAAAGGGAGCGGCACATCACTTACAGAACCACAAACCACACACTAAATGTTCTACGGTGAAATCTATTCGTAATACGAATAAGCATTATGGTATCTTACAGTACTTGCTGCGCAAACATAATACGAATGAAGGGTCTCATATGTTACGGTGAACCTTCTCCGTAAAGAAATGCTAACTGTACTTTACGAATCCCAATTATGAATCTGCTTGCTCCCCGTAGAAATGGAAGCCATTCGTGAACCATGATAATTTTTCATTTATAAAAATTTGCTTACCCTTTTTAGATTTATTCATCAAAATATAATACATGACACAAATCATTTTCTCTTTACTCTTTCATTCATGCAAACCATGTTCAAGAAGTACCCGGATCACATCTTGGCATACATTTCTACGGTGGTGACATTCTGCACAGATTTACGTTATATTCGAAGACCTTTGCTCCCACTGAAGCTTGGTTAACAATAAGACAAAAAACTCTATTTACTTACATGGAATGGGGCCAACAGTGATAAGGTAATTTGTAATTCCTATGTTGTTTATCTTCTTCTTCCAACCAGCCATCAATCCAACCATTGTGTTTAGGTTAGGAGGGGCCCAATGGCGTTCACATTTGATGGCCAAAATAAACACTTTGTGATAAGTTCCAGCATCTTGCATGCATGGAAGATTGTTTTTTCCGCCACTTTGATTCGAGTACTGCCGCTTGTTGACCATGGCGATAAAAATTCAAAGATCTTTTCTAGTAAAACCTATCTCGATTCAAGTCGTACACGACACAAGTCATAAATACAACAACAAGCAGCACTAGTAGTTACACTAACGCCCACCAGGAGCGCTACAGGCGTCGGGCATCAAGGGGCACGGGGGAGAGAAGGCAGGGGACAAGGCGCAGACAGGAACCAAACTAAACAAAGTTGGAAAAAAGAATTCGGTAGTCGCGACTTTAAAAAAATACACTTTGGTTACAATGTCGCCATTAAAATGGCAAGATTAGAAACAAAGTGGCTGTATCGATGATTTTGAGCGAATGCGAGGTAGTTAAACAAATGACAAAGTGTTCGTTTCGGCCACCAAAGAAGTTTGCATCGGCTCCTAACCTTTGACACTTGACTTAGGAACCAAGTTGCCAAAAGATGGACACATCAGAATTTTCATGTAGCCCATCGTTTTGAGTCTCATTCTACATCGTTCCGTGTAAGTCATTAAAATGGGGCTTTGTCCAAGTTATGCTAAAACTTGTTACTTGCCTATGTTGGCGCTTTCTTTTGGTTAACATGAATAACAAGATAAACTTATACCTTTTTTTTGGTTTAAGTCCAAGACTAGAAGTGATGATTCATAACATACGTATGAACTCTGCATTGTGTTTGTAAGCTACCAATATTTTCAGACACTCATGTCAGATTCGTACTGTACTGAAGCTGTAGTTGCCTCCTTACGATTAGATCTCACCGCAAATTATAGAGCAAAAGAATAGGAACAGACCTGACACGTATCACAATACAAATCAAGAAACTTGATTCGTATTACAATACAAACCAGAAATGTTGTTTGTAGCATACAAAGAACAAAATTTCTTCGTAGCATACCAACAAGATTTCACCGTAGAACATTTAGTGTGCACTGGCCTGGAACTTACATAATATGTTAGAGTGGCTTCAAACCGGTCACCCCGGGTCACGGTGGAGGGAGATCTCCCTCCACCGTGCCCCGGGTGCTGCGTGTGCTGAGCTGCTCAGCGGAGCGGTGGGCTGCCGGACACGACGTGCGCACTGCACAACCCTAGCTGGATGCCAGAGAGGGTTGAGGGTTGCTGTCTCCGGCCGCCAGACGGCGGTGCGGTCGCGGCGGTGCGCGGGGTGGGGGGAGCTGGCGCGTCCGCCGTCCGACTTGCAACCCGTTGCAACCGAGCGGCCGAGGCACGACGGATGCGTGTTGACTCGGCTTCGAGTCCAACCCGACAAGGCGGCACGCCGGCGCACAGTGCACGCTTAAAGTCTTACAGTGACATTTCAGCTATGTTACGAAGGAAATGGAGCAAACATAATACGAAGGTGTTTCTCTCCATTATACGAATCTTTTCAGGATTTTCACTGCAACACTCAAAGAAAAACCTTCATAATACGAAGAATAAGTACGTTTGTATTATAAAGGTGCCATTTTCCTCCTGTATAATAAGAACGTACTTTTCCTTCGTATTGTGAAGGTTTTTCTCTGTATGTTACAGTGAGAATCCCAAAAAGATTCGTATTATGGAGATTAACACTTTCGTATTATGTTTGTTCCATTTCCTTCGTAACATAGCTGAAATGTCACTGTAAGACTTTTACCGTGTGGGACGAAACCGGAAGGAAGTGCCGAGAAGTGGCATTTCCAAAATTGAGCGGCCGAGTCCTACAAACTACTGGATGTTCAAAAGGAAGGTCTAGGCTATGCGAAACACCAATTTATTTAGCCGTGCCTTCTCTTTGACCTCACCGTACCTCTTTTTAGACCGTTCCGAAACCGTAATCTTTACGCTAGTGGCCGGAAAACAATTAGCGGTACTTTTTCCGTATTGAAACCGTGATATTTTCTGGCAATGTGTACATTGCAATAGGTGCATAGTTTTCCTTCTGGTGGTCGTGTTTTACGAGATAAATACATCAAGTTATATGTTATTGAAAAGCTGAGGAACTGCACAATGTCAGGCTGGAGCGGCGAACGTCTCATACTTTGGCCTAAACGGGAAAAAAATTGCGTGTAGTTTTTCCTCCAGGCTCGATTTTCCGTAGTGGCCTAGACGCGGGGCAAGGTTCTGGCCATTGTATGAGAAACTACGCGCAACTTTTTCGCCGTTTTGATCAAAGTATGAAAAATAGTTAAGAGCATTTCGAGGTTGGCTGGCGATCAGTGTATGGCAAATTCAGTTGGTTCACGTTAGGTTAGGCCACTATAGAACTCTGCCAGGCATGCCTCAGATTTACTCTAAGATCGACCGGGCTGAAGTTAAACGCTGTTATAAGAGCATCAAATTCGGCGTTTCAACGATTTTAACGATGCGATAAGTCGAGTTGCGAACATTTGCGAACCGTTCTGGGACGTGGCCGTGAAAGAACAGCTGCCCAGCTCTCGGGTCCATACCGTCGAACGTGGCGCAACGCAGCGCGTTTCGAAAGAATCGCCTTCAAAAGTGTCTCGTCAACTGGTTTCGACGGAGCGTTTCACCAGCTTTTTGAGCAAACGTAAATATTTTCTCTTTAGCTATGCACAATTTTGATCGTTTTTAAGATAAAATTGTAAATAGATCATGTAGAAATCTAAAAGTACATTGAAATTGACAAAAAGTAAGGTTTAATGGATTAAATACTCTATATAATGGACAAAACATGCAAAGCTAAAGAGAAAATAGTACATATTACGTTTGCACAAAAAACTCGTTGGCAAGAGATAAAAAGTCAATACGAGTCTAAGAGTGAAGTGTGCACAGCGTAACGATAGGCTACAGTTCCTGTTTGAACAGGCTCCTATAACGTGGCTCCAAACCAATAGTCGAAGTGCTTCTCGGTTTATTCTCTTTTCTTCAGTAAACAACGAAGGCGTTCTTTGCATTGCAAGAGACACGTGTCAAAGTCTTCGCACGCTTAAACGATAGAATGTCCCTACACACTCTCAGAATCGTATTGACTTTTTATCTCTTGCCAAAAAAGTTTTTGTGCAAACGCAATATGTTGTATTTCCTGTTTAGCTTTGCACATTTTTGTCCATCATATAGAGTATTTAGTCCATTAAACCTAACGTTTTGTCAGTTGAAACGTACGTTTCGATTTCTACATGATCTATTGACAATTTCATCGTAAGGTGAGGTGTGGGTAAGCAAAGGTAAAATGCCGTTGTTCGATTTCTTTTGGTTTCTGTTTGATAGGGTCCACCTGATAGCTCTGAAATCAGCATTAACAAACAAAACTTTCTCTTTCCAAAAATTCGTGTTTTTTCGAGGCACCCCTTCCCTAGCCCCTACCACACGTGCGGTGTAGACCACGTTTCGTTGATGAGTGAGGTGGAAATAAAGAAATCAGCGCAAATATGTATGGAGTTTTTATACATTTCAGATAACTTACTTTCAGTGATGCAATCGAAAAAAAGTCAAAAGAAACAACAAAGCAAAGTTTTGTCCTTAAATTGCGTCATAATACGTAACGCGAACAAAAGCAGCCTGAAGGACTTGTCCAATTTTCGGACTTCCAAGAAACATCTACTTTAGAGGTACAACATTTAAAAACCATATTAGCTTCTTTCACATGGGGATCTAACTAAGTGCACAGTAAACAGAAAAAAGATGAAAACAAATAGCACCTGCACCTTCTTGAAACTTCGGAGGTGGGAATGAAGAGAGCGCACGGCGGGCCAGAAGCCCATTGACGCGGCCAAAATTCTGGACGCGTTTCGAGCTTCAGAGTCGCTAAATACAACTCGGATCAAACGGAGGAATTCCTAGTTTACAGAGCAGTCCATTGGACGTCACACGTTCGATTCGAATCCCATTTAGCGACTCACGAGTTCAAAACGCGTCCGGGACTTTGACCGCCTCAACGGTCTTCTGACCCACTGTGGGGCGCGGCTGCAGTGCCTTCGTCAGTCCTCCTCGAACTGCACGTCGCTGAGGGTGACGTCCTGCGCGATGCCTTCCCGGCAGTAGCAGTCCACGGAGCGGCTGGCGCAGCCGTCGTACCGGCCCCACTGCTCGTACCAGCCGTGGCTCCTGCCGTCGCAGCCCACGGCGCGCATGTCGTCCAGGCCCTGCGTCACGTGGCCGAACAGCCGCACGCCGCGGCCGCCGCTCAGGGGCGCGTCCCGGAAGTGCACTTCCAGGGTGCTGCCGTCGCGCAGCAGCACGGCGCCCTTGCGCGCCGTCTGGCCCTGCACGCAGGCGGGCAGCTTGGCCAGCACGCGGTCCAGTGCGCCGTCCTCCACGTCGCCGGCGGCGCTGACGGACTTGAACTCCAACATCTCGAACTCCATGTCCAGGCTCTAAGTACGCCAACGTTGCGACGATACATGTCGTTGGGGGTGAGAACTGTCTACGAAGTCATTTAACAGCCTCCCCGGACGGACAGCTCGCCCCACCTCACCACATCGCACACCACACTGGAGAATCTCACTGCTTTCCAGTGCTCCTCCGAAGTCGCCGTGGTCGCGCTCGTGGCTAGAAGCCTTGCCTTGCAACCTTGTCGCACTCAGAGCACTGCACCGTGGCGGCCCGCAGCACGCGCCGCACCGCGGACACCTGTGCAGCGCAGGCTGAGGAGGAGTGGCTGCCGGGCCACCTCCTCAGCACGACCCTGGACACGCGGAGGCCGCACTGGCGCAGCAGGGCGTCCAGGTCGTCGCATCCTTCAGGCCACTGCCCGCCCGCCGGAGTGCCGACGCGCAGCCACAGCTCCTCCAGCGAGGCACTGTGGGCCTGCAGCAGGGAGGCCAGGGTGGGCCGGGGGAGTCCTTTAACACGCAGCCACTTGAGGCCGCCTCGTGGCAGGGCGGGCAGCAAGGGGGGCTGTGCGTGCAGGGCACGGCCCCAACACACCAGCTCCATCCGCCGCAGTCCAGGCATGGCGTGCACAGCCAGAAGGTGCTCCTTGCGGGGATTCACCACGTGAAGCTCCTCCAGCGTCGGGGCGGCACTCTGCAGCACGGCCAGGGCCCAGGCAGGGTCACAGTGGCAGTACACGCTGGTCATCCGCCGCACCTGCAGACAGGCGGCGTCAGCGAGGCCAGGTGGGGTGGAGGCCGCGAGGGGCCTCAAGGTGGACGGCAGGACTCACCCCATGCTGCCACACGCGGGCCAGCGTGGCCGCCTTCTCTTCTTTTCGTTGGCCCGGTGCAGTCTGACTGAGACTGCGCAAGTCAAGCTCCTGAAGAGGATCTAGCGCTGGAGTCGGAGCAACCACTGCGGGCTGCTGCTGGAATGCGTCCTGTCGGCACAGCAACCCACGCATTAGAATTGTACGTGTTTGGTCTTCCCACAAAACTACCATGCAGTTTCTTCGTGCATACGTGGATTTGCACCGACTGAGCATGCGTTTCTAAACGCAAGAATCCGTGCGAAGGTACGCATGAAATGTGGATTGACGTGCAGCACAGCACCGTGTTCATGGATGCGCATGAATTCGTTGCATTTCACGCATCTGGTCAAATCGGTACGTTGGTATGCACAAACTAAAGTCCTTGCGGATACAGGTGTTGGTGGGTTCCAATTTAGTTTGTAGAGATGATTTTGTCCGTAATACAAAGGTTTCGGTTTCCGTAACTTACGGAACATTTCTTTGCAACTTACGGACGAGGGGGTATGCACTCGCGTAAAAGTCGGGTCACTCCACCCGTAATGGCGCGCGTAATGGCAGCGTAATAGGCAAAATTCTTAGACTTTCGCCTGTTCCTGTCACGTTATTGTTCTGTACCGAGTCGTCAAATGTTTCGTCATTCGGAGAAAAGTTTTGTAATACAAATCAGACTGCTTTGAATTTCTAAAAAAAACCAGTTCTGCGATACAACTGCACCGTGTTCTCTAATAATACAAAAGAAAAGTTATGAGACTCGTGGATACATTTGTATCGTAATATGGTTTTTAAAAAAAGTCCATTGTACTACATTCTTCCGAGTGAGAGTAACTGGTATTGAGATTGCATACCCCCTCGCTTACGCCCTTCAAAACTTCTGAAATACAGTCAAAATCATCTGTACACACTAAATTCCTTTTTACAATTATTGTACCTAGTCTAAGACAATTTTGCGCATGCCTGCTTTTCTCACGAATTTGTACGCGATTTCGCACAAACTTGTGCGAAAAAGTTCGCATGTTAAAAATTGTGCGAGACCACGTACAAAATTGTACAAAAACATTAGGCGTGTAACACGAACATAATATCATCCGTGTTACGGCTGCACAAAAGTAGCTGTAACCTCCAAACCCTGTATCCGTAATGACTTAGCAAGAAAAAACTACATAGTAATTCTGTGTTCATCTGACATAACACCGTTATGGGAAACCCATAGTGGATACGCTGTTATGTCAGATGACTACAAAATTTAGTGTGGTACTTTTGCGGACGTGTTTGACTTGATGGACAGCAGATAATGATTACAGTGTGTGTACGAGTACCTTGTGGATGCGGCCGTGGCGGTGCAGGTGCAGCACGAGCGCGTCGAGCAGGCTCCGGCCGGCGGCGCCCAGGTCGTCCCACCACTCTTTGCCGCCCTTGTGCCGCAGCCCGCACTCCATGCCCTCCAGCAGGCTGGCCGCGTCCTGCAGCTGCTGCAGGCCCTCCGGCTGGCCGGCCTCCAGGTCGCCGCCCTCGTCAGTAGTGTATAGGCCAGATAGAGGGGGGTTTGCGGGCTTGCCTACCCTCCAGGGGCTCGCTCCGCTGGTCTTGGGTTGCGGGGTGCCTACCCTCCTGGGGCCCGTGCCAAAAAAAGGGCCCATCAGGTGCATAAAGTACCAAGAAAGCGGGGATCATCGCCACCATCTCCCAAATCTTCATCGGCACACGTCACCCCCCCCCCCCAACCCTTCTTTCCCCAAACACGAGAGAGAGAGAGAGAGAGAGAGAGAGAGAGAGAGAGAGAGAGAGAGAGAGAGAGAGAGAGAGAGAGAGAGAGAGAGAGAGAGAAGCTTTTCCCACGCAAGCCGCCGGCGCGCGAACAAGAGACTTCGCCGAGTCAGCTCCAACGGACACGGTCTCCACGCGGGGTGGGGGTGGGGGGACGTCCGCACGCGCGTAGGCACGCGGGTCGAAGGCTGGCGATTTTCTCAAATTCACTAATTTTAATTTCACTAATTGATGTTTCCGCCACCGAGGGCGCTACACTCTCAGTCCCATATGGACTTGCCAAAAAGTTTTTTGTGCAAACGTAATTTCTCTTTAGCTATGCACAATTTTGATCGTTTATAAGATGAAATTGTCAATAGTTCATATAGAAATCAAAAAGTACATTGCAATTGACAAAAAGTTTGGTTTAATGGACTAAATACCCTATTTAATGAACAAAAACGTGCACAGCTAAAGAGAAAATAGTACATATTACGTTTGCACAAAAAACTTTTTGGCAAGAGATAAAAAAATCAATACGGGTCTGAGAGTGTAGATGCAGTTTTCTCGGGAGTGGAGGGGATGTCGAGTTGGATAAAAGCGCAAAGCGCGCGCTGGACCACTGCAGTTCTCCTGTGAGCGATTTGCCGGGAGACCTGTCCTGCTTGTGAGCCGTTGGGCGAGCTTCCCTACCAAACCCTGCAAGGCGGATCCAAGCCACCTCACCAGATAGATGGCGCAGCGACCCTTTACGAGCACCCTCCCGACGGTGCCCGAGCTGCAGCAGTTACGAGACGCCACAACACCTGCTTCCAATTCCACGGAAGCGGAAAATGGTTCAGTTGAAGATGTGTATTATGGCACCATGGAGTCGAGACTTCGGACATTTGTTGGATTCCATTCGGACTTTGTAAATCCAACGGACTTGGCACGATCTGGCTTTTATTGGACCCGAGAGGCGGATATTGTACAATGTTTGAGTGCGGAGTTTGTGTTGGAATGTGGGAACATGGCGATGACCCGGACATGGAACACATACGATGGAACGCACGCTGCCCATACATGATGACACGATTGCCTGCCAGTGATCGAATTGTGCAGGGTGGGTATTTGAATAATTACATTGAATCGCGTTTAGGACGCTCCTTTGAGCGCAACGTGTCCGTTCGTGAGGTGAGCGGTGATGTTGTCAGTAGGCGCCGTCGTGCGGTGGAAGATTCAAACACAATTGATTCTTCCGGCCTTTCACATTTTCGTGTAATTCTGAAAAAGGAGCCGAAATTTCCACAGCAAAGAATGTTTGATCAAAGATATGCATCTTTCGAGCACTGGCCAACGGGACTTGTGTGCGACAGACGGGGGATGGCGTCTGGTGGACTATTTTACACACAAAAGAGTGATGTGGTTCAGTGCGCTTTTTGTGGTGTTGAAATTAATCGGTGGTTTGCGGGGGACGATCCGTGGAAGAAGCATGCACAGGCCAATGCTTCGTGCATTTATTTGTTAACTGTGATGGGAGGTGACTTTGTGGCACTTTCTGCAAAATCAATTTCTTCTTCACAACTACTCGAAGCTGAAACAACGACTGCCGAAACAGCTGAGGAAAGTGTCAGTGGTGGTCGCCAGTGTGTCATCTGTTTAGAAAAAGATGTATCTGTAGCATTTTTACCCTGTAGCCACCTGTGCACATGTCTTGAGTGTTGGGAATCGTTTGATCGCTGCCCTGTGTGTCGGGCAGACATAAATGCGGTCATTCGAGTATACTTGCCGTAATCTGCAAACACGGAGCGTCCATTCTCGACCATATCACCGCTCCAGGTGTCTGGTGATAAACATGGAGCCCAAGACGAAGAAGAAAAATGCTTTAGCCTTGATAACTCGCTACTGACACGTGAGGAAAGATTGATGCTTGCACTTTTTGTCTCCTTGTTCTCAACCTGTGAAACGATTCAAAGTATCAACCTGTGAAACGATTCAAAGTATACCCAACAGTCACTAAACCAAAAGAAATTTATGTCGCACCTCTGTGCAAAAAGTGAAAAATAAATAAAATGCAGAAACAAAACGCACTCTTTTCATTTTACCGTGTGTCCCCGAAAACAAACGAAGACGGAGACTTACACAGCAAAAAACGCCGTTCACAGGCTGAGGGTAGGCTAACCGAAACACGAGACCGCGCGGACGCAGTGTTGCCGGCATGGCAGCGCGAGCCAGAGCAGCGACAGCGGCGAGCTGACTCGACAGTACACCGAGGGGGCAACCACTTGCAATTTTTTTGTACACAGGATTCTTCATAGCTAGGGATTTCGCGAGATTTCGCACGATTTCGCAGGATTTCGCGCCAAAATTAAGCAAGATTTCGCGAGATTTTAGTGGGATTTCGCAAGATTTCACAAGATTTTAGTGGGATTTCGCAAGATTTCGCCAGATTTCAGAGGGATTTCACGAGATTTCGGCAAGATTTCGGTCATTCAAGTGTACACAGGATTTCGCGAGTGGTTGCCCCCTCGCAGTACACTGCCAGAAGCAAACACACTGGGCCGCCACAGCGGAGCGCGCGCCATGAGATGGCACCGCCAAGCCCTCAGATCCATGCGTGTCGCATAGCTTAACGGATAGCGCGCACGGTTGTGAATCGAGGGGCGCGGGGACGACTCCAGCCGAGGCGGGGGTTTTTACCCACGCTCACTGTTATGAGCCCCTGGAAAGTATTCACCCCGCAAACCCGAGACCAGCGGAGCGGGCCCCTGGAGGGTAGGCAGCCCGCAACCCGAGACCAGCGGAGCGGGGCCCCTGGAGGGTAGGCAGCCCGCATACCCGAGACAGCGGAACGGGCCCCAGGAGGGTAGGCACCCCGCAACCCAAGACCAGCGGAGCGAGCCCCTGGAGGGTAGGCAAGCCCGCAAACCCCCCTCTATCTGGCCTATACACTACTCTCGTCCACCGCCGCCCGCAGCTCCCTGTCGGCCTGCTGGACCTGCCGCTGCCTGGCCCGCCAGTCCTGCAGCAGGTCCTCCACGGCGTCCTTGGCGCCCCCCAGCGTCCGCACCACCTTGGAGGCGTTCGAGTCCGCGTCCCCCAGCCGCTGCAGCTGCGGTGCTGCCCGCTCCGAGCGCACCTTGCGCAGCGAGCTGAGGGAGTGGCCGTCGTCCGCGCATGCCTCCGTGGCGCGTCGGTCGCAGTCGCGGCACCACAGCCTGCACGAAGGGGAGGAGCAGAGCCCAGTGTCAGCACTCAACTACGTAGTACTTCCATTATTTGCAGAGATAATTCGCAAGTATTGCGTTCTTAAAGTCTACGGGTCCTATTTAAAAGATCTTATTTGGGCGTTGCATAAAGAATCTTATCTGAAACGCAGTCGAATTTCACTAAGTTTCATAATTTTACTCTGAAAACCTCTCAAACTATTTTAGGCGATTTTAGGCTTTAAGAACAAAGGAAGCTTGGTATATTTTGAACATACTTAAGCTAACAAAGGAAATACTTGGTGACGAACGACCTATGTCTTCGTTTAACAAACTAAATAGTTGGTACCTTACATATGCTCAAAATAAGGGAAGGTGGGTCACAGTGGGACACCTTTCAATTCACCAGCTTCCGCTTGCTCTGGGATCGGCTAATCACGAGGTAAGGTACCCCAGGAGTAGTGCAGACGTTGCCACAAGGCAGTGACCCCACTGCACTCTGTACCGCCATGGCAGGTGTCAACAAAGAGTACAAACACTAAAAACAAGGTGAAAGTAGCATTGGCACTCCATTTGTTATTACACATGGCTCCGAGGGTAATTGATGTACATTACCCAGGTTCGATATTCGAACCTCGGAAAGGCGGTCCTAACTTTTGCCCGGTTCGATAAACGGGCTTAAACAGGATCGAACCCCACCTGACATCTTATTTCAGACGGAGGGTTCGATTTTCGGCTCGGCTCGGCGGTTCGCGAGAGAGCGCCTGGAGTGAATTTTTTGAGTGAAATTTCGAAGTTGTCCAAATTGTCATCACTTTTCGTCTCGACAAGACAAATAAAAAATTTTAACACGTGTCATAAGTTAATTAAAAAGTTATTGAACTTCAAATGTACCAAAGAGGTCTTTTTGGCCACTTTACACACATTGATATTCAATAACTTTTTTAACGTATGACATGTGTTGACATTTTTGTCTGTAAGGTGATGTCTTTTTAGTTAAGGTTGGGAATTTACTTAAACTCGGGGAAATCCGAACCGCCGAAAATCGAACCCTCATTTTGTCAAAATATCGAACCCTAGAGCCGGTGCCCCATCTTTTCTTACTTTTCAAGGTTTTGGGCCTGTTGATACAGCTACAAATCAATGTGGTTTGTGATTTAATTCACACAAACTTAGAGATGAAAGATCGCACACGCTTAAAACCTTTCGAAGTATTTTGAGCATTTGTAAGGTACCAACCAATTAGTTCGTTAAACGAAGAAATAGTTCGCAAGTGTCGAAGTATTTTCTTTGTAAGATTATGTGTGCTCAAAATACTTTGTTATAACAAGCCACTTTCCTTTGTCAGGACTGAATAGTTTGTGAGGTTTTGTCAGTGCAGAAACCACAAGTGGTTGTAGTAATATGTTCCGCTTGCTCCTTTTCGTCCCAAGTGACTTAACGTAGTGAAATTCACTTGCGTTTCAGATAAAGGTTACGGAAACGCCCAGATAAGATCTTTGGAATAGGACCCTCGACGTGCGAGTCCCAAATAACACCGCACACCCGTACATCTCAGCACACGGTAAGTAACGTTCGGCACATCTTTACAAAGCCACACTCAAAAACTACACGTCCTCTTTCTTTTAATTTTTCATGTGTGTGTGTAGTTTTGAATCGCCAAACTACGTGGTACGTACTTTACAACTGGAGATGGAGAGTCACTCCGCAGTGAAGACCCCGTTGCCTTGTCGGCGACGAAATCGAGGATGGCAAAGTTGTCGGGCAAGGAAGAGGCTGGCACCGTGAAGACCTGGGAATCAGACTGTAAGTCACCAAAAGAGCAACACTAGAAAACCGCTCCAAACACCTGAAAGAATCCTTCTATACACTCTCAGCATCTTATTGACTTTATTGTCAGTAACTAGATACTATTGCCTACAACAATAATATTTAGTATTTTCTTCTTAGATACGTACAATTTACTTCATGAAATTATTTAGGAAAATTTCTTAGTCAATAAGTACTAACAGATTTGTAAATAATTATTACAAAAGCGAAAAGTACGTATTATTGTTGCACGAATTACTGGCGGTGCTAATAACAAAATGTCAATACCATGCACTAAAAGTCAATATCGAATCTGAGAGTGTATATCGACAGCTTTCACTTCTCCGGTTCATTTTTAAAAAGCTCTGATATGATCGCCCCGAATGATTTAACTTGGTTAAATTTACTTGCGTTTCAGATGAGATTTTTAACAGGGGTGCGCCTAGGCAAGATTTTTTGAACATGACCCCTCGTTTGGGCAGTTTTAAGTACCCCGCCGTCTTTTTTATTACTGTTTTTCTTGTCTCAACGATGACTGAAATCGTTTGAAATCCCAAAAAATTGGCATTCTTGGCCCTGAAATATTCCTCAGCTTGCCAAAATTCGGCATGGCAGGTAGCCGAAGCATGGCCGGAGCGCCAAGCATTGGCAAGCTGATGAAGATTGCCAACTTTTGGAATGCGAAGCATCTTCCCAATTTAGTGGCAAGCAAAGGTGCCTTCAGAGTTGCAGTGCAGTAAGCGCCGTCCTGCCTACTCACCTTGCGGCACTGCGGGCAGCTGCGGTCCTGCAGGCCCCCCAGGCAGTGGCTGCACAGGCTGTGGCCGCACGGCAGGCTCTTGGGCCGCCTCCCGGCCGCGTCGTACTCTTCCATGCACACAGGGCACTCCATGGCCGGCGGGCTGCAACAGCGGAGTTCAAGTTCTAACACGCTGTGGGGAAGCTTTACGCCAGGCCATCGCACCTGAAAAACTCGAGGGTGCACTGTGCAAATAAATCTCCACCATTTGCGGAAGCGCCTCTGTCAGAGATGTTGCCACAGGCACCTTCGTTTATTCGCGCAGTCTTGGTAATTTACGAAGATTCTCCACGAATACACGAACATTTAACGTTAATTCACGAACATCGACTTGAAAAATTTCTTCCTTTTAGAACAATTGTCTAGGAACAATTCGTGAACTTACAAAGCAACCTGCGGCAACATTTTTGTTAAAGGTTACTTCGTTAATTCCCAATTTCCAAAGTGTGATGGAATTGCCCCATTGTACCGTTAAGGGAGAACCTTGAAAGCATTACAACATTTACGACCCAGTTCTTATCACCAAAAATGTGGGATCCGACAGCAGGCACTGTTTAAATAAACTGGGATTAACGCACCTCTGGCAAAAATGTCGCCGTTCTCAATTCACAAAGATTTTTGTTGAAGAACGAAGAACATTCATGAATGTACGAAGGACGTCACGTTACTTCACAAGGAATGTTCGTAGATTTACAAACAACCATTGTAAAGCACCGAGGATTTTTATTAATAAACAAAGGCTACGAGTATAATGAATGCAAGACATTCATATTTACAGGGTTGAGTGGAGTTAATTCCTTCAGTCTCATATGGACTTTTTTGTCTCATGCTTACACAGTTTTGGATCAAACGTAAATTGCACTATTTTTTATCGTATTTCAGACAAAATTGGCAACAGATCATTGGCTGAGCGATTAGCGAAGCGAGTTACTCCACTGGGGTTGAAAAACTTTTCCTGTCTGTCTGTCTGTGTGTGTGCCCGAACCACTTCTCCTGAACGGCTCGGCCGATCTGGCTGAAAATTGGCAGGGTTACTAGCTATGACCTTGGCTCGCCACACGCCAAAATGCAGCTTTCTTTCGCAATCCATTCAGTCGTACCAACGCAAAAACACTAAAAAAAAAAACGGCAGAAAAGTGCAACTTTTATGTGACTTTTCATTTTAGAGACATTTTTACATGGTTTCGCATGGTTTGGAAGGTGCTGATGACGGAAATGAAACCCATTTCGACCCCTGACCAAAGTGTCAACCACGTAGGGGCTACCTCGACCAGAATATTCTAATATAATATACTGCGACCATTCATCACGTAGTGCACTACTCATTGCCTCAATGAACCTTATAACAGCTTGCCAAAGGCAGGTGTAACGCCAGGCGTGGATTGTCGAAACAGGCGCAGCATCACAAAGCCTGTTACGGCAAGACACGGTCTAACGTAAACCTACCTTGTGTAGAAATTAAAATGTACATTGCAATTAACAAATAGTGAGGTTTCCTGGACTAAATACCCCATATAATGAACAAAAACGTGCCAAGCCAAAGAGAAAAAATAGTACGCCAGTCCGTGTCTTGCCGTAACAGGCTTCGCGATGCTGCGGCAGTTTCGACAATCCACGCCTGGCGTTACACCTACCTTGGCCTGCGGCGCTCCCTGCTTGCCTTGGGCAAGCTGTTTTAAGGTTCATTGAGAGTGCACTACGTGATGAATGGTCGAATATTTAATTGAAATATTCTAGTCGAGGTAGCCCCTACGGGGTTGACACTTAGGTCAGGGGTCGAAATGGATTTCATTTTCGTCATCAGCACCTACAAACTATGCGAAACCATGTGAAAATGTCTTTAACATGAAAAGTCGCAAAAAAAATGCACTTTTCCTGCCTTTATTTTTTGTTTTTTCGAAGTTACGACTGAATGATCTCAGATAAAAGGCTGCATTTTGGCGTGTGGCAAGCCAAGGACATACCTTATAACCGAGGCGTTCAGGAGTTGTGCAGACACACGCACACAGACAGGCAGGAAAAACTTTCTAACGACACTGAAGTAACTGCTTTCGCTAATCGCTCAGCCCAAAAGTCAATACGAGACTGACAGAGTTATTCCGCTTCCTGGATCACTAGCTCTTCAGACACTGCCAACAGCTCTGCACTGCTGCCGCGTGTTGAGGAGCACTCCACCCGCAAAGGGAGCGGCACAACACTTACAGAACCACAAACCACTGGCCTGGAACTTACATAATATGTTAGAGTGGCTTCAAACCGGTCACCCCGGGTGCTGCGTGTGCTGAGCTGCTCAGCGGAGCGGTGGGCTGCCGGACACGACGTGCGCACTGCACAACCCCGGATGCCGGACAGGGTTGCTGACTCCGGTCGCCAGACGGCGGTGCGGTCGCGGCGGTGCGCGGGGTGGGGGGAGCTGGCGGCGCGTCCGCCGTCCGACTTGCAACCCGTTGCAACCGAGCGGCCGAGGCACGACGGATGCGTGTTGTGGTTAGGTTAGGCCGATGCCGGCCGGGGCCGGTGGCGCGGAATCGCCCTGGGTTTCTTCCGGCATGGTATTGGGGATTAGGAAACAGCACCCCGGCGGATTCGCAGAAAAAACATGCGTACGAGGGGGAAACCGAGGCAAACAAGCCTGCAAGTCCAGCCGGGCGCATTCGGGTCCTGCCGGGCGCTTTCGGGCGCAATAGCGGTCGGGCGCTCTCGGGCGCACTCGGGCGCCGACTCGGGCGCACTCTGGTCGGACGGATCTGGCAAGCCTGCGTGTTGACTCGGCTTCGAGTCCGACCCGACAAGGCGGCACGCCGGCGCACAGTGCATGCTTAAAGTCTTACAGTGACATTTCAGCTATGTTACGAAGGAAATGGAGCAAACATAATACGAAGGTGTTTCTCTCCATTATACGAATCTTTTTAGGATTTTCACTGCAACACACAAAGAAAAACCTTCATAATACGAAGAAAAAGTACGTTTGTATTATGAAGGTGCCATTTTCCTCCTTTATAATACGAACGTACTTTTCCTTCGTATTGTGAAGGTTTTTCTCTGTATGTTACAGTGAGAATCCCAAAAAGATTCGTATTATGGAGATTAACACCTTCGTTTTATGTTTGTTCTATTTCCTTCGTAACATAGCTGAAATGTCACTGTAAGACTTTTACCGTGTGGGACGAAACCGGAAGGAAGTGCCGAGAAGTGGCATTTCCAAAATTGAGCGGCCGAGTCCTACAAACTACTGGATGTTCAAAAGGAAGGTCTAGGCTATGCGAGACAACAATTTATTTAACAATATATCACACGCACGAGCCCCATCGACGAGCCAAACTTGACACTATTCCAACTTTTGGCGTGCACTGTTAGAAGTAAGGGTGACATGACGGAACTCAAACGGTCAAGGTTTTTCTTACGAAACCCACGGAATGACTGAAAGGGATACAAAAATGAATCCGTCCCTGTAATCTGTAATCAGCTTTGGATGAACGGAAGATTGGCGTTATTGGCTGCAAATGTCTTTCCGTATCAACAAATCTGTCTTCCCCATGACACAAATCACGGAAATATATATTAAAAACAATGGTTCAGCCATCCGTTTTGGGAACGGTCCAAAAAGAGTCACGGTGAGGCCAAAGAAAAGGCATGGTGGTGTTAACAGCCTGCCGGTCTAAGGTTTCCGTATTATGACATGATGATTCCTATTTACCGTTCTGGTTCACTCTCAGACTCGTATTGACTTTGTATGTCTTGCCAAAATGTTTTTTGTGCAAACGTAATATGTACTATTTTCTCTTTAGCTTTGCATGTTTTTGTCCATTATATAGGGTATTTAGTCCATTAAACCTTTTTTTTTTGTCAATTGCAATGTACTTTTTGATATCTACATAATCTATTGACAATTTCATCTCAAAAACGATCAAAATTGTGCATAGCTAAAGAGAAAATAGTACAATTTACGTTTGCTCAAGCAGCTCCATAAGCCAGAGACATGAAAGTCCATATGAGACTGAGAGAGTTCACAATTTCGCCGTGCCTTCTCTTTGACCTCACCGTACCTCTTTTTAGACCGTTCCGAAACCGTAATCTTTACGCCAGTGGCCGGAAAATAATTAGCGGTACTTTTTCCGTATTGAAACGGTGATATTTTCTGGCAATGTGTACGTTGCAATAGGTGCATAGTTTTCCTTCTGGTGGTCGTGTTTTATGAGATAAATACATCATGTTATATGTTATTGAAAAGCTGAGGAACTGCACAATGTCAGTCTGGAGCGGCGAACGTCTCATACTTTGGCCTAAACGGGAAAATAGTTGCGTGTAGTTTTTCATCCAGGCTTGATTTCCGAAGTGGCCTAGACTCGGGGCAAGGTTCTGACCATTGTATGAGAAACTACGCGCAACTTTTTCGCCGTTTTGACCAAAGTATGAAAAATAGTTACGAGCATTTCGAGGTTGGCTGGCGATCAATGTATGGCAAATTCAGTTGGTTAAGGTTAGGTTAGGCCACTATAGAACTCTGTCAGGCATGCCTCAGATTTACTCTAAGATCGACCGGGCTAAAGTACACTCTCAGACTCGTACTGAGTTTTTCTTTGATAACGTATAGACGTTTGTGCACATTAATAAGCTTATTAACATTTTTATTTGTAACAGTAACATTATTATCAATTTTGTCTTGACAAATCTGTTAAGCTTCTTAACGAAATCCTATTAATGTGCACAAACGTCAATGATTATTAATAAAATGTCTATTGAAGGATGAGAGTGTAAAACGCTGTTAAAAGAGCATCAAATTCGGCGTTTCAACGATTTTAACGATGCGATAAGTCGAGTTGCGAACATTTGCGAACCGTTGTGGGACGTGGCCGTGATAGAACAGCTGCCCAGCTCTCGGGTCCATACCGTCGAACGTGGCGCAACGCGGCGCGTTTCGAAAGCATCGCCTTCAAAAGTGTCTCGTCAACTGGTTTCGACGGAGCGTTTCACCAGCTTTTTGAGCAAACGTAAATTGTATGCACAATTTTGATCGTTTTTAAGATGAAATTGTAAATAGATCATGTAGAAATCTAAATGTACATTGAAATTGACAAAAAGTAAGGTTTAATGGACTAAATACTCTATATAATGGACAAAAACATGCAAAGCTAAAGAGAAAATAGTACATATTACGTTTGCACAAAAAACTCTTTGGCAAGAGATAAAAAGTCAATACGAGTCTGAGAGTGAAGTGTGCACAGCGTAACGATAGGCTACAGTTCCTGTTTGAACAGGCTCCTATAACGTGGCTCCAAACCAATAGTCGAAGTGCTTCTCAGTTTTTTCTCTTTTCTTCAGTAAACAACAAAGGCGTTCTTTGCATTGCAAGCGAGACATGTCAAAGTCTTCGCACGCTTAAACGATAGAATGTCCCTACACACTCTTAGAATCGTATTGACTTTTTATCTCTTACCAAAAAAGTTTTTGGTCAAACGTAATATGTTGTATTTCCTGTTAAGCTTTGCACGTTTTTGTCCATCATATAAAGTATTTAGTCCATTAAACCTAACGTTTTGTCAGTTGCAACGTACGTTTCGATTTCTACATGATCTATTGACAATTTCATCGTAAGGTGAGGTGTGGGTAACAATATAGCAAAGCTAAAATGCCGTTGTTTGATTTCTTTTGGTTTCTGTTGGATGGGGTCCACCTGATAGCTCTGAAATCAGCATTAACAAACAAAACTTTGTCTTTCCAAAAATTCGTGTTTTTTCGAGGCACCCCTTCGCTAGCCCCTACCACACGTGCGGTGTAGACCACGTTTCGTTGATGAGTGAGGTGGAAATAAAGAAATCAGCGCGAATATGTATGGAGTTTTTATATATTTCAGATAACTTACTTTCAGTGATGCGATCGAAAAAAAGTCAGAAGAAACAACAAAGCAAAGTTTTGTCCTTAAATTGCGTCATAATACGTAACGCGAACAAAAGCAGCCTGAAGGACTTGTCCAATTTTAGGACTTCCAAGAAACATGTACTTTAGAGGTACAACATTTAAAAACCAAATTAGCTTTTTTCACATGGGGATCTAACTAAGTACACAGTAAACAGAAAAAAGATGAAAACAAATAGCACCTGCACCTTCTTGAAACCTCGGAGGTAGGAATGAAGAGAGCGCACGGTGGGCCAGAAGCCCATTGACGCGGCCGAAATTCTGGACGCGTTTCGAGCTTCAGAGTCGCTAAATAGAACTCGGATCAATCGAATGAATTCCTCGTTTACAGAGCAGTCCATTGGACGTCACACGTTCCATTCGAATCCCATTTAGCGACTCACGAGTTCAAAACGCGTCCGGGACTTTGACCGCCTCAACGGTCTTCTGACCCACTGTGGGGCGCGGCCGCAGTGCCTTCGTCAGTCCTCCTCGAACTGCACGTCGCTGAGGGTGACGTCCTGCGCGATGCCTTCCCGGCAGTAGCAGTCCACGGAGCGGCTGGCGCAGCCGTCGTACCGGCCCCACTGCTCGTACCAGCCGTGGCTCCTGCCGTCGCAGCCCACGGCGCGCATGTCGTCCAGGCCCTGCGTCACGTGGCCGAACAGCCGCACGCCGCGGCCGCCGCTCAGGGGCGCGTCCCGGAAGTGCACTTCCAGGGTGCTGCCGTCGCGCAGCAGCACGGCGCCCTTGCGCGCCGTCTGGCCCTGCACGCAGGCGGGCAGCTTGGCCAGCACGCGGTCCAGCGCGCCGTCCTCCACGTCGCCGGCGGCGCTGACGGACTTGAACTCCAGCATCTCGTACTCCATGTCCAGGCTCTGAGTACGCCAACGTTGCGACGAAACATGTCGTTGGGGGTGAGAACTGTCCACGAAGTCATTAACAGCTTCCCCGGACGGACAGCTCGCCCCACCTCACCACACCGCACAACCTCAACGGTTTCCAGTGCTCCTCCGAAGTCGCCGTGGTCACGCTCGTGGCTAGAAGTCTTCCCTTGCAACCCCGTCACACTCCTCGCACTGCACCGTGGCGGCCGGCAGCACGCGCCGCACCGCGGACACCTGTACACGGCAGGCTGAGGAGGAGTGGATGACGTGCCACCTCCTCAGCACGACCCTGGACACGCGGAGGCCGCACTGGCCCAGCTGGGCGTCCAGGTCGTGGTATCCTTCAGGCCACTGCCCGCCCCCCGAAGTGCCGACGCCCAGCCACAGCTCCTCCAGCGAGGCACTGTGGGCCTGCAGCAGGGAGGCCAGGGTGAGCCGGGGGAGTCCATAAACACTCAGCCACTTGAGGCCGCCTCGTGGCAGGGCGGGCAGCCAGGGGGCCTGTGCGTGCAGGGCACGGTCCCAACACACCAGCTCCATCCGCCGCAGTCCAGGCATGGCGTGCGCAGCCAGAAGGTGCTTCCCGCGGGGATTCCACACGCCAAGCTCCTCCAGCGTCGGGGCGGCACTCCGCAGCACGGCCAGGGCCCAGGCAGGGTCACAGTGGCAGCGCACGTTGGCCATCCGCCGCACCTGCAGACAGGCGGCGTCAGCGAGGCCAGGTGGGGTGCAGGCCGCGAGGGGCCTCAAGGTGGACGGCAGGACTCACCCCATGCTGCCGCACGCGGGCCAGCGTGGCCGCCTTCTCTTCTTTTCGCTGGCCCGGTGCAGTCCGACTGAGACTGTCCAAGTCGAGCACGTGAATAGGATCAAGCGCTGGAGTCGGAGCAACCACTGCGGGCTGCTGCTGGAATGCCTCCTGTCGGCACAGCAACCCACGCATTAGAATTGTACGTGTTTGGTCTTCCCACACAACTACCATGCAGTTCCTTTGTGCATACGTAGATTTGCACCGACTGAGCATGCGTTTTGAAATGCAAGAATCCGTGCGAAGGTAAGCATGAAATGTGGATTGACGTGCAGCACAGCACCGTGTGCATGGTTGCGCATGAATTCGTTGCATTTCACGCGTCTGGTCAAATCGGTACGTTGGTATGCACAAACTAAATTCCTTGCGGATACAGGGTTGGTGGGTTCCAATTTAGTTTGTAGAGATGATTTTATCCGTAATACAAAGGTTTCGGTGTCCGTAACTTACGGAACATTTCTTTGCAACTTATGGACGAGGGGGTATGCTCTCGCGTAAAAGTCGGGTCACTCCACCCGTACACTGCAAAACCAGTGGTAAGTTTGCTTGCCACAGAATCGGCAAGCCGTTTTAAACGCCAAAAATTGGCAAGCTTGGCCCAAAAATACTCACCAGCTTGCCAAAATTTGGCAAGCTTCTGAAGATTCCAGGTCAAAGCTTGCCAAATTTTGGCATTCAAAGCAGCTAGCCAAATTTGTGGCAAGCAAACTTTCCACTGGCTTTGCAGCGTAATAGCATGCGTAATGGCAGCGTAATAGGCAAAATTCTTAGACTTTCGCCTGTTCCTGTCACGATTTAGTTCTGTACCGAGTCGTTAAATGTTTAGTAATTCGGAGAAAAGTTTTGTATCAAATCAGACTGCTTTGTTTTACTAGAAAACAGTTTTGCGATACAGATGCACCGTGTTCTCTAATAATACAAAAGAAAAGTTATGAGACTCGTGGATACATTTGTTTAGTAGTATGTTTTTTAAAAAAAAGTCCAGAGTACAACATCCTTCCGCATCCTTCTGAGTGAGAGTAACTGGTATTGAGATTGGATACCCCCTCGCTTACGGCCTTCAAAACTTCTGAAATACAGTCAAAATCATATATGAACACACTAAATTACTTTGTACAATTATTGTACCTGGTCTCGCACCATTTTGCGCATGCGTGCTTTTCTCACAAATTTGTACGCGATTTCGCACAAACTTGTGCGAAAAAGTTCGCATGTTTAAAATTGTGCGAGACCACGTACGAAATTGTACAAAAACATATTAGGCGTGTAATACGAACAAAATTGCATCCGTATTACGGCTGCACAAAACTAGCTGTAACCTCAAAACCCCGTATCCGTAATGACTTAGGTGTGCAAGAAAAAACTACAGTAATTCTGTGTTCATCTGACATAACACCGTTATGGGAAACCCATAGTGGATACGCTATTATGTCAGATGACTACAGAATTTAGTGTGGTACTTTTGCAGACGTGTTTGACTTGATGGAGAGCAGATAATGATTAAAGTGTGTGTACGAGTACCTTGTGGATGCGGCCGTGGCGGTGCAGGTGCAGCACGAGCGCGTCGAGCAGGCTCCGGCCGGCGGCGCCCAGGTCGCCCCACCACTCTTTGCCGCCCTTGTGCCGCAGCCCGCACTCCATGCCCTCCAGCAGGCTGGCCGCGTCCTGCAGCTGCTGCAGGCCCTCCGGCTGGCCGGCCTCCAGGTCGCCGCCCTCGTCCACCGCCGCCCGCAGCTCCCTGTCGGCCTGCTGGACCTGCTGCTGCCTGGCCCGCCAGTCCTGCAGCAGGTCCTCCACGGCGTCCTTGGCGCCCCCCAGCGTCCGCACCACCTTGGAGGCGTTCGAGTCCGCGTCCCTCAGCCGCTGCAGCTGCGGCGCTGCCCGCTCCGAGCGCACCTTGCGCAGCGAGCACAGCACGTGGCCGCTGTCCGCGCACGACTCCTCGGCGGCCCGGTCACAGGCACGGCACCAAAACCTGCGCACCAGAGGCCGTGGTCAAGGGTTATTGCTCCGGTTTCCAAAGCTAAACAAACTTTCACTTTGCGGCGTGTGGTAGCTAAGACTACAGTTCGACTAAACTTTTACAGCAATCCTTATGATGCGCACAAATTGTGCTGAACCCTAAATTTTGTGCTGCAAGGCTACGCTCGATTGAATCTGAATCGTTTTGACTTTTCATTGAGATAAAAACAAACAGCCTTGTAGCGAAGAGACAATTTCTCAACTCACATTGAAGCTGTGGCTTTGGAAATCTTTGGCGGCTTCTTGTCGACGAGACCCAGTATGGCGAAGTTGTCAGGCAAGGCGGAAGCTTCGCTCACGAAGTCCTGGGAACGAAATTACGAATCAACTAGAGGGATGATGACCTTGTGACGTCTGGCGAAGCGTTTTCAGAACCAACCAGCAGACCTGAACAAAAACTGCTTTCTCTTTTCCTGTGTACGAACAATAAAATCACTATAATGACTGAATGTGGGGTCTCTGGTAACTTAACGAACATATTGCAGGAATCACTCATTACGATCGATTTGTGGCAGGAAAAAGTGAAAAGAAGCTAAAGGTTACGACTGCATGGAATTTCGTCAACCAGAGCAGAATCTGGATCACAAACGAGTTAAAATTTCATGCAGGAGTTTTACAGATGTCCGTCGTTTCTTGACAGGGAGACCTTTTGAGTAGTTGCTTCATTTTTTACATAATTTCTTTAAGCTTTGCATATTTTTGACTATTAGTGAAACGCAGTTTACACCATCCTGGATGATTCACCCTGCGACACTCTGGGCAGCGCCGCTCCCGCAGGCCCCCCAGGCAGTGGCTGCAGACGGTGTGGCCGCACGGCAGGCACTTGGGCCGCCTACCGGCCGCGTCGAACTCCTCCATGCACACCGGGCACTCCATGGCCGGCGCACTGCGGGCAGCACAACGTAACTTTGTAGCAGACAGCCTTGAACCTCGCTGAAACGGCCTTACAAAAGACACTTTCATTCGTCGCCGACTGAAGAATAAAAGTAACCGAAAAGCCATGAACCAGTAAGGAACGTTCCTGCTGGTTTCTCACTGTGAAACCAACTCCACGTTTGAAACGCGGAGGTGTAGAAATTTCAGTCTCCACATTTGAAAGTGCAGAGTTTGCAGTCTCCACACTTCAAGTGCAGAGTTTTTCACACTGTTTAAAACAATTCTGACAATTCAGACTTATTTTTTCAGACATGTCGTTATGAAACACTGATGAATAAATTTTAATGAAATTTCATAACGCTTCTCTTACATATAAGACATGGCAGTCTGAAACCGTGCTTGGTCTCAAATTTCGTACCTAGACTGAAAATTAATTGTAGTGGAAGTCTTTAATTTCAGATAGGGCTAGTTACATGACGACTCTAACAAATTTTGATCGATCGGCATATGGGCAGCGTGAGTTCAAATCGCCAAGTCATATTGTCGCTTGGGCACATGATACCAGTGACGCCATTGAGTTGAGGTGTGGGTGAAAATGGTACATCCTAAACTAAGAGCCCCTTACCTTCACTGTTATTCAACGAGTGAGACGTTGTATTCGTTAGAATGTGAATTTTGTCACGTTCGTTTGAATACGATATCACATTCGTTTGAACGTGACACGGCCGTTAAATTGGAGTGTCACAATCGTTTGAACGTGTGTCAACATTCAAACGAATGTTACGTCATGTTCAAACGAACGTGACATAATTCACATTCGAACGAATGACGTCACATTCGTTGAATAACAGTGTATAAGGCTACTTCGTGCCTAAAAAAGGAAACAAATCTAATTTTCCGGAATGGCAACGTTGCCAAGGTCAATACTTAAGACTCTGTAAATAGTTAGATGTGGTAAGGTGTGAACTCATATAAGCACACTCCCGTGGGAGTGTACTCAGATAGGTACAGTCTCGTCAGGGTGTACTTGTGACTCGCTGAATAGTGTACTGAGCACACAGTTGAGTTGGCAGAGTACGAAAGTGTTAATTTAAATATAATTTTTACTGCATAAAAATATACAAGTACATTTTGGCAAAATGATTTTGCGGTACCGCTAACGGTACCGGAGCGGCCGTTACACTTCAGGCGGCTAGTTAGCAGGCGGCCAGACGGGCAGGCATATGACGCACCAACGCATGGTAGGGAGGCCTTTTTTTTTTTTTGGAAGTCCGATTTTGGTACACGACCGTTGACGATTTCCTCCATTTTTTGACCAATGGGTCTAAGAAAGGCCCCAAAAATTTTCGGCCACAATATGCACAGTTCTGATTCTATGGGCGATTTTGAAACTTTGTCGCACCCATTTATCACAATTTTTACCCAATCTGTGACGATCTATGTCCGGTTGTCACAATTTACTGAAAGTAAGTACTTCTAATGATATCAAAACTTTAGGAGGCTGCCGTTTCCAAACAACTGGAGCTACAGCTGTGAGATTTTACGCCAAACCTGACATTACTGGGGACTTAATTTGGGCGTAATTAGAGATGGTCAAGCAAAGAGATGGCAGATGTCTTCTCAAACTACCCAAAAATAACGTACCCAAAAATAACGTATTTTATCTATAAAATACACGCATCAGAAAGGCGAAAATTAATTGTGAACACACAAACCCCAAGAATACACTGCAATTCGATTGGTAAGTTTGCTTGCCACTCCAGTGGCGCTCCGATTTGAATGCCAAAATTTGGCCTTTTGGGCCTGGATTGGCCTCTTTGAATGCCGACATTTGGCATTCCGGTGAACTTGGCCGCCAAATTTTGGCATTTAAAAAGGCCAATCCGGCCCAGAATGCCAAATTTTGGCATTCAAAACGGAGCGCCACTGGAGTGGTAAGCAAACTTACCGATCGAATTGCAGTGTACTAAAGAACACTAAAAAAAACGGCGAAACAGCTTAACGCTTTTTGGTATGAGTGCGATTAAAAAACAGGGACCGGTTCGTGTCCCTCGATTTTGCACAAGGTTCCATAATTTGAGCCCAATCGAAAGCATAGAAGCCTCAGAATATCGATTTTTTTCAATTTTAGTCAAGTGCAAAAAGTTGTCAGAGAAAACGAAAATCGTCTATAAAATCTGGACCGTGCATATACAAAGAACTAGTAAGCGAGCCGATTGTAGCTTGAAAGGGGAATCACAATCGGCTCGCATACTATTCGCCTCTAAAATTAACGGTACAGAGGGTATCAGCGGAAACATTCTCCGGTACGTAACGAAATGGCGGACCAGGCGACACACCCCGAGGTCACACGAGCCTGCATCGCAATTCAGCACCTGGAGCGAGATAAAGCGGCGGCGTGGCAGCGGCGAGGCACGCACTTCGACGGGGCCCAAGAGAAGCTTCAGCCACACTGGTGAAACTAAAGTGTAACTCTATGCTTGAGTCAAGCATAGAGTTACGCTTGAAGACGTTACGCTTGAAAGAAGCATACTCTGGAAATTCCCCCATGCATTTAGATAGGGGAAATCTTGGCGGATGAGCCTGTTACGCTTGATTTCAAGCGTAAACTGATTACGCTTGATTTCAAGCGTAAACTGATTACGCTTGAAAACAGAGTTCAGTTTTACCACGCTTCAGTTTTACCAGTGCAGGCTGGCTGCTGCATACTGCTGGCTGCATACGAGAGAACAAATAGTTGGTCATTTTCAATGTATCATTTGTTCAAAATTTACAACATTTTTACGCCCTAGCAACAGCTTTGTTTCCTCCCCACGCAAAACGCTGAAAAGGCTCCAATTCGCATCTGAATCACTGTATTGATTGCAGTTACTTGTAAAATACATGAGATATCGGGCATTGTTCAAAATAAAAACCAAATTAAACACGCTGCACGATTTTCTGTCAAAATCCAAGAAAGCCAGACGCTTTGCTCAACTTCCATATTTGTGAAACTATGGATCGTCATAATAAGGTAATTGAGCGAATCTTGAAACGGAAGTAAGAAGAACACACGTACTCAGCAAACTGAACAGTGTACTCAGTACACTCTGTTCAGCGTGTACTCACAAGCACACTCCAACGAGCGTGTGCCTAGATGACTCACAAGCACACTCCAACGAGCATGTGCTTAGATGAGCACAATCCCAAGAGAGTGTACTCAGATGAGCACACTCCAATGAGAGTGTATTCAGATGAGTACACTCTAATGAGAGGAGTGTGCTCAGATGAGTACACACCTAAGCACGCCTCGCAATATATGCAGCTGGAGGTGTGCACTTATCTGAGCGCACTCATCTCATTAGAGTGTACTCGTGAGTACACACTAAACAGAGTGTACCGAGTTCACTGTTGAGTTTGCAGAGTAAGTGCACAACTTCCATCCTCTCGCCCGTGGAGGGAAAAAAGATGGTTGTCCCTTCAACCCCCTCCTTACGCGAGGGGACGGAAGTTGATCCATGAAGCGGAAGAAGGGAATGACTGACTTATCTCTAAATTGAGTTTTTTTCTTTATTGTTGTTCTTTAGAATGGTTGCCATGACCACACTAAATTATTTAACTCAATTCCAAGTAGTTTAAGAGAAAATCAACAAAGAAAAAGGATGTATCTTGAAATTTGATGTATACTTATTTTCAAAAGTAATGCATATCAAATCACGACTCTTAGAGTGGAGGCCTAAGCTGTGTTGGGATTGCACTGTGAGCTGCTGGGAGAGAAAAAATGTTTTCATCATTTCAAGCAGCGTGACGACGCCTTGCAGGCTGGGAACACCCCACACATGTGCGCACGATTGGTTGCCTACCCTAACGGGCGCGAGGAGAGCGCCCGTTCCACATGTTGTCCTTGAGTTACCTCGAAATTCCATCTAATTTGAAAGAGGCAAGTATAAATGACTCTTTTTTCTACTTCGATGCAAGGGAGTAACTCACAGAAACCCTAGACAGAGTGGTCTGGTACTTTTGAAAATTATCAGAATTTTTAGTCGTGTTTTACTGACTTATAAATCATTTACAACATTGGCTCATTTAGCTTTAGTTTGTTCTGAAAGCAGATTTTTGTTTCTCTTGAAAAATGAATAAAAATGAGTTACCTCCTTCTTCCACTTCATGGATCAGTTGTGCCGAGGGGTCCGCCACTCAGTTCAAGAATGTACACATGATAACCGATTACCAGTGATAACCTACAAAAAATCTCAAAAAACTCTATAATTTTGGCCAGCAAGGTGCATTTTTTGCCTGTTTTCTTAAGAAGAACCCCCAATAGCCGATACAAACAGTGAAAATATACAGTTTTGGCATGTGATTACCAGTGATTTCTGGACGAAGTGTACACAAGCACAGGATTACTAGAGTGGTGGACCCCTCGGGTTGTGCACTTACTTGTGTTCTTTTTACTTCCGTTTCAAGATTCGCTGAACCCAACGGTACAGTGTTTTGATGCCCAGCAGTGGCGTAGGCAAAGAGAACGAAAGGGGAATACCCGACCCACTGCGATAGTCAGCCTGAGGGAGGGGCGAGCCAACGCTGCCTGCAGGGGGGACGTTTTGTCTTTTACATACTTACATGGGCACATTTGCGCTCATGCCAACCTTTTACACGACACCGCACGATTCATTCTCACGAGTGCTCTTGTACTTGCCTTCAGGGAAGCAACGGGCTGCTCGGCGCCCCTGTTCGCACGACTGGTCTGCAGCGACGACCCTGACTCCGCACCCACACGGCAAACGGCCACAGCAGCAGCAGGCTCCTTGCGCCCCTTGCACCGCTCGCGCACCCCGGTGCCCCCGTCCCGGCACAGTGAGCTACCCGAAGATCGTCAACGGCTTCGCGAAGCTACACCGGACGCAACGCAACGGCCTCTCTCCAAGGACGCCGACGGCCAACTAGCCGCCAGCATTGCCACATTGCCAGACACACCCGGAGAGTCCAGATTATCGTACCATCGGCAAAATTATCGTACAATACGAAAAAGTCGTATTTTTCGTAAAATAAACTGTTTTAAATGTGTATTACGATTCACGCCTCATATTTAAGGCTCCCTCTGGTCAATTTAAGTGGCAGAAAGTCGGTAAAGCGTTACTGTGAGGTTGGCAGCACGACAAGCCGAGCGCGCAGAGACTGAGCCAAGCCGGGACCGTGCACCGACGTTGGCGGGACACCCGAGCGCCGAGTCGGGTCGCCGAGCCGAGCGCCGAGCAGGGATCGATTCGGCTGGAGCGGCAAACCCCACCGCACCCTCCCTCTCCCTACCTCCACCCTCCACCTTACCCCCCGCGAGCTTCGGCTGGGCAGGCGACGAGCACGCTTGCCGCCGTAGAATTCAAATGACTCATCGTAGCCAACCTCACAAAAGGCGTTTACTTTGTGGAAACTGAGCCTCCAGAGCACGGCAGATCCGGTTTTCGCCGAATTATCATACGGCCGTCAGTCCAAGGTCAGCACTCCGCCGGCCGGCCGGCGTCCCCCTTCGTCAGCAGACTGGACCGTGAGCCCGACTCCCACTCTGTTAAATTTTGTAAATACCTTGTAAATCTTGTAAATCAAATAAAATCCTTCATATCACCGAGCGCAAGGGCGCCTGGTTTGCAGGTCGGGCGATGCCTTGCCCTCGTAGGCCCCACGGTGGGCGGGCGTGCACACTGCTGTGGAAGGACTGCTGGTTGGTAGGTAAGTCGGCAGGACCCGGCTCTACCCGAGGGTCTCCCACCTCCGCCTTTGTAAACAACGACCCTCCCGCTGGTTAAGGCAGGCCTTTAGCTCATATCAGTCCTCGGCGGAGAGCGCCCGTTAGGGTAGGCAACCAATCGTGCGCACATGTGTGGGGTGTTGCCAGCCTGCAAGGCGTTGTCACGCTGAAATGTTGAAAATATTTTTTCTCTCCCAAACAACTTGTTACGAGGGTATAGGTTACGAGGAGTCTCTCCTTATGATGCTTGGGATGGCCGTCAAATTACAAGACATGAAGTCAATCCGGGTCAATCAATTGGATATTTTATTCACTTCCTTTTACATGCAACCAACACAAACTTTTCAACAGGGGGCAGGACACGGATAGATGAAAACAGACCATTGTGCCAACATCACACGTCTCCTTCAATTCTTTCCCAAAAAAAAAATAAAAAAATGTGAGACCAGAATTCCACTTCGACCCGGAAAGTTGATACGGTTTGAGGAAGTTTGCATCACTCTTGCGGGTGGCGGTGGCCCACGTAAGGGGGGAATAACTCCAGCTAAATTCGTTCACCAAAAATTGCCAAAAATTCGAAATTTACTGACACCATTAAATTTAATAGAAATTCATCTCAAAACTTCAGTAGTCTTTGCCCGAAATTCATCGAAATTAAACTGAAATTCATTTGATATTTTTACACCGAAATCCATAGTTAATGACCCCTTGCGTCCACGCGACATCTTCCCGATGTTATTCTCCACTGATTAACTACATTTGTCGGGACATCCATGGTTTGAACATTAGGTGACGCAACAAATTTTTATCAATGTAAAAGGAACAACAGATTACGTAAGTCAATATTCAAGCAGAGGCGGATCCAGAAATCCAGAGCCGACTTGAGAGAGGGGGAAAATAACACTTCCTGCATTCTTGCCCCCCCTCCCCGCCCTCCGCTCTCTCTCTCTCTCTCTCTCTCTCTCTCTCTCTCTCTCTCTCTCTCTCTCCCTCCCTCTCTCTCTCCCTCTCGATCCGCACCTGAATTCAACACTAATATCTCAGAAAGCGTTTGTCTCCGCCCAATCGGCTTTGATGAGGTCCGCGGCGCGCTCGGCCAGCATGATGACGGGCATGTTGGTGTTGCCGCTGGTGAGGCCCGGCATGGCCGACGCGTCCGCGACGCGCAGGCCGTCCACGCCGCGCACGCGCAGCGCCGAGTCCAGCACGCGCGCCATGCTGCAGGTGCCCGCCCAGTGCCACATGGTGCTGGTGCTGCGCCGGGCCACGCACTGCAGATACGCGTCCGACCCGAAATCCTCGACCCTGCGGCGTCGAGAATGTTGACGAGATAACCAGGCACAGTGGGCCAGAAGACCGGCGCAGGGCGCAATCGGGAAAAAGTCTTGACGCGTTTTGAGCACGAGTTGCTTCATGGAACTCGAACTGAACGTGTGATCCCACCAATGGATTCCTCGTTCGGAGAGCAATCCATTGTTGGGGGTCACACGGTCAGTTCGAGTCCCATTTTGCCACCCCGGAGCTCAAAACTCGTCGAGAGTCTAGGCCACCTGTACTGGTTTTCTGGCTCACTGTGCGCAGGTTCAAAACAGAGCATGACTTACGTACAATAACAGGGAAAGTGGCGATACAAATCGGCAACTTTGGCCCGTCCCGTAAATTTTATACATTCGCAATTGCTGTCGTATTTTAGCCCATAGTGATGCGGCTCTGTCGGAAACTAAATAGATGTTACTTTCGTCATCAGCACCCTTAAAACGTATGAAACCATGTCTACCTCGAAATAAAGATTAGGGTCGTATGTGACGGAAACGGCAACCGACCTCCTGGGTCCAGTTCGGGGTCAAAAAGGAAAAATTTTGGTCGCATTTGACCCTACCGGGTTTCGTAAGTGGGTCTGGGGTCAAAATGGATGCCATTTTCGTCATCAGCACCCTCAAAAACATAAGAAACAATGTCAAGCTCGAGTTGAAAATGTTGGTCGTATTTTACCCCACCGGGGATCGAACCTGGGTCTCGGGTCAAAATGGATCTCATTTTTGTTATCGGCACCCCCGAAAACAAATGAAACAATAACCAACTCGAGTCGAAAATTTTGATCGTAGTTTTAACCCACCGGGATTCGAACCTGGGCCCAAACTTTTCCGATCGGCTCGAAATCAACACCGTTGTCCTTATTTCGTCGCCCCGATTCCAAAAATACCCCTACATGCCCTTCTAGCGGCCTCCGTTGCAGAGATCCTCCTGCACACCATGTAAACCATGAAGCACGCCGCGTCGACGTCCTTCGCGGCGGCGGCCTTCGGCGCCTGGTCGCTGTACGCCGACCAGCCCTCGCCGTCGTCGGCGCAGTCCGCGACCCGCGGCGGCGTTTGGGCGTCGGCCTGGGCGGCCTGGACCGCGCTGGCCCTCACGGCCGTCACCCTCAACTGCATGCGACGGTAAGGGAGGATACTGTCAAACCAAGAGTGGACAACTTCACACTTCCTGGTGTGGGATGAGTCCCCCCACGTGCAAATGCGCAGAGTTCGCAGTCTCCATACTTCGAGTTTGGAGAGCCACAGGGCCCCTATTTCTTCGCATGGTGCAAACGTGGAGAAGTTTACACTGAATTGTGGATACTGCAACCTCTGCCCTTCCGGGTAATGACGACAAGACCCTAAAATCGGACATTACCCGTAACCTAGAAATACTGGATCTGGGACCAAAGTTGCAAATTTGAGATTTATGTTGCACCAGGGTACCACAGGGCTGTGGAACCTCAAAAATGGCTTCCAAATTTTCTCCTGACCCATTCTTCACTTAAAATTAATCAATTTAGGACCAAAATTTTAAAATCGAGTTTTACATTGATTCCTGCAGTTTTTAGAATGCTGATCAGACAGTTTCTTCTATTTCGACTTCAGACTTATATTTTTATCTCATATTTGGTTATTTGCGACCAAAGTTTTCAAGTTGAGTTTTACATTGTTCCGGCAGCATTTCGTGTGTTGCGTAAAAAATGACCTCCAAATTTCCTGACCCATACTTTACCCAATATCAATCAATTTGGGAACAAATTACGCACGGAGCGAACTCAGCGGAGCGCCATCCCCTGTAATCCCATTTGTGTCCAAGACCTCCAGTTCTCCCATTATGAGCCATTCGCGCATTTCATCTACTTTTACGCGGATTGAACTCCGAATGTTGCCTATTGTAGGCACACCACCCGCTCTCGACCCCTTGCCCTCCCGCCTCGCGCTTGCGCTCACCGTCGCAGTGGCGGATCCAGAGCCGGCCTGAGTGAGGGGCAAAGTAACACTTGTTGCATACTTTCGGGGACAGAGTGTGTTCTTTTGCCTACCCTTCAGGCGGCTATCTGTGTGTGTGTGTGTGTGTGTGTGTGTGTGTGCGCGTTAATTGCCCCTTTCGCGGATCGGCAAGCCCCCGTCACCGAGGTGTATCGAAGGGCAGCTGCACTCAAAAAAGTCTACAAAGAATGTGCTTTGTAGCTACAACGAAAATGAAGGCATTGTAGAATTGCTTCGTATTACGAAGAAATGCACTCTAAGGTTCTTACGGATAAGTCACTACTGTAAGCTACGGATAAAATTGATTCATCGTAATTACGGATGGGTTTGTCCATATTACGGAGTTTGACAGCTGTATTACGGATTAAAAGCATCTCCAGATTTTGACAATTTCAGTACGGACAAAATTATCCGTAAATACAAACACAAATGTTGATCCATAATTACGGCTACTGATCTCATCCGTAATATCAACTCAACTTGTCCGTAAATCATGATCTCAACCTATCAATCCGTACTTACATCAACTAAACCTCAGCATGAAGACTAATAAGGTGTAATATTGTTTCATTATTTTTCAAACTAAGAATTCTATTTCTGCATATTCCATCGCTCACATATTAATTCTCCAGACTAAAATCTTCTGAGTGCCAATTTGGCTGTAGTCAAACGGTTATCAAATGAAATTTTAAGGAACCTAACCTAAAATCTTTATCAAAGAAACAATTCAAATATATAAACCAACATGAAGTTCTATTTATTAATGTATGTTGTTGGGAAGCAGAAAATTTACCTCTGATAATGAAAGAACCTCCAACATCTCCAATCCTCAACAGCTGATAAGTGTGTGTTGACATGACAGACAGCCTTCCAGTTTTCGCAGACGCACGCATCACTTCACATTGAAACAGTGAATCAATAACTTTAACGAACCAGAAACTTGCGTATCATCGTGGTTTCTGCGTTTTTAACCACATTGAACGAGGTTAATCCAAACATAAACAAAGCAACAAAGGAGGGACTGTGTTAAGTGCCCCTTAAGTTCTCATACTTTCACGTATGAAAAGTTAAGCGGGGCGATCATTATTCGAAGAAAAACAATTCGCTGTTATTGCTGCCGATTTGAGGCACAATTTAGGCCTCTGCAATTGGTGACACCGATGGTGTCTCAACCCAAAGTCTAGCTTGGATGGCATTGTTTGCTCACACAGAAGAAGTCAGTGCATGTGATTTTTGTTGTCACCGGGTTCTTCCAGCATAAGGCACTAGATCAGCAGACAGTATAACCTCACCAGGTCACTAACTTCAAGGGAAAACATTTACAGTGTAACTTGAGTATGGTTGAATGTTTGTGGAACTACCTACAATAACTGGTTGGTTAGATTGTCAAGTTGCTCAGTATGATTATTTAAATGCAGTTATTTCATAATCAACACCAAATTTTGGTGGTAAGTACATCTGTTTTTGCTGTGACTCTGCTCCATCGCTCAGCAAAAGTATCGTGTTCAATTTAGCTCTGTTATGTGACTAGTAGTAGTAAAAGAGCTTGCTAGTACATTAAAAAGATTTTTGGCAATAAAAATTTTATATACTGCTAATCTGTATCTGCGCAGTATGGCAAAGAGTAATTTTTAGATTCTGTATCCGCAATGTATTGCGATGAATGCAATCTCTTCGGATTCTGTTAGACTGTCCGTAGTTACAAAGCCACATCTGTTACGGACAAAGCCATCCGTATATTACAAATCAGGCTATCCGTATTACGCTTGCGCAAAAATGTTTGTAAGGTACGGATGAAATTCTTTGTAATACGGATGAAGTCATCCGTAAGAACATTAGAGTGTGCTTCGTATTGCGAAGGATTTTGCTTCATAATACGAAGCATTTCTTCGTAGATTTTACAATGCCTTCGTTTTCTTCGTATTGCGAAGCGATGCTTCGTAGACTTTTTACTGTGTGCTGCCTACTCGCATCGCTCGCCTACTACGCGCCTGAACTACACTCTAAATGCCTCACGAAGAGATTTCCCACAATACGGAGAAAATGGCGCAAGCATGATACGAAGGTAATTTTTCTTCGTATGACGAAGGTTTTTCTTTGTATCTTACAATGAAAAAAAAAACGCTAACGCTAACGCTAACGTGAAAGCAGATGATACTAATGAGAGGAATGTTTATTTTAATGTATGTTTATTTATTTTCTGGTCATCCTTGTTCACCATATTAAACAATGCTTCTAGTAAATTTTTTCAACCACGTAAAACGCGCTGCTGGTCCTCTGCAGGCCGGCCGGCGAAAAACTGTGCGCGGAGAAACCCCTGTCCCCCCCCTCTCCCCTCTCCCCGCTGCCGTGCTGCATCGGTACGAGTCGAGTAAGCCATGCGCGTCCTTTCCTAGACGAGCCGGGCAGAGCCGAGCCGAGTCCTTAGGCCGAGCGGCGAAGCTGGGCTAGGCTGGGCAGGCCGGTAGTCGGTACGAGTCGAGCAGAGGAGTCGAGCCGAGTCCTTGCCAGGCGAGGCGGGCCGAGCCCGAGCCGGGGCTGCAGCGCCGCCGCCGCAGCCGCCGGGCGCACGCGGGGTTTTGGGAGGGGGGGAGGGGGCCGCGCGGGGAACGGGGAGCAGCGGGGAATGTTTACGGCGCAGGCTGCGGCGCGACGAGCCAGCCACCATCTCGCCCCACACAATATGTTTATCAGGATATGCGCTTGGTTTCTAGACTTGAGAGTAAAAGCTAGCTGACACCTTAATGTGTGTCTTAATGTCTACGTTTACTTTAAAGTGTAAAGGTATCATCTGCTAAAAAAAAGATTCTTATTACGAAGAAATATAGCTTCGTATTGGATTCACTGTAATATCGCTCAAATCTCATTTTAAGACATTTAGAGTGTAAACGGCGCGTACCCCTAGTATTGATTTGTAGCTGTATCAAACGATCTAACTTATTGAAATTCGCCCGCGTTTCAGGTGAGATTCTTTTGGGGGGAACGCACAGATAAGATCTTTTGAATAGAATGTGTCATTGTGCGGCGGCTCCGGGGCGTCTGCTGACGGTCTTGTTCGGCAGGTCGCAGTACGCCGTGGCCGCCATCGGGCCGCGCGAGAAGTACGCGGACAGCATCCAGGAGCTGGTCCAGGGCCGCGTCCCAGTGGGCATCCACACTGTTAAGAGAAGTCATTATTTTACAAATTAAATTTCCACAAATAATGTCGTAACTTTACAGATAAATATTCGTATAATAACGACAGGAATTGTAAAAGATCTATAAGTTTAATCTTTTGACAAACTCATCATAAAATTACAGCAAAAAAGTTGTAATTTCACAATAAAATCTCAAACTTACAGAAAAAGGCTCGTTATTTAACAAATAAGTCCATTTTTTAATGAGGTAACGTGTCTTTTTATGAGTTGAGTACATTTTTTTAGAATTATTGTCCGTTAAATCTGTACCACAAAGTGCTCGTAAATTTACAAGAAAATTGTAAAATAACAACTGGCTTGTAATTTTACAAACTGCTTCTTAAATTTACAAGCCAATTTGTAAATTTGCAAGGCAAATCGTAATAGCAAGTTTGAAAATGTGGATTTTCATTTCTTTTACCTTAGTATAAAAGGAAGCTCTAAATCCCCAGATCGCAAGAAATCTGAAGACTTAATTTGTTTATTTAGGAGTATTTTGTAGATTTACGAAAAAACGATTGATGTGATTGTAATTGAAAATTAACAATGTGATTGTGGTACAAATTTAACAGATAATAAATCTAAATTTTACAAAAAAAAAATCTAACAGTGCACGACAGCGTCATGTACACCATACTGACGGAGTCGTCCGACGACCAGTCACTGGTCCTGGTGGACTGCTTCGAGCGCGTCCGCGTGGAGGACTGCCTGCAGCGCCTGCTGGAGAGCCGCGGACGCTTCGCGCTCTTACTGAACCAGGCCAAGATGCGCACCAGCGTGTCCGCGCAGCAACGCGAGCGCATTCACCGCATCCGCCAGTCCCTCGCCATGACCCCCGTCGTCTTGTACTTCGCCAGGGACTTCCCGCTGGTCGATGATTTCTCGAGGTATAGCGGCACAGTGGGTCAGGCCAGATGACCGGTGGGGGGCGGTGAGGCTTTTGACGCGTTTTTAGCTCCAGAGTCGCTAAAAAGGACTCGAACCGAACGTGTCGAGGGGTCCTGTTCAAAAGATCCTTTCTGGGCGTTTCCGGGTAAAGATTCTTATCTATAATGCAAGCGAAGTTCGCTTACTCTGATGATTTGAGAAAGCTAAGCTTACAAATCAAAATAATTCGTAGTTGTTTCGTTGACGTAATAATTCGTAATTAAATCACACAACTTGAAGATATAATATTTATTATGTTCCGCTTACTCTCTTATCCCTCCGAAATGACCAAACTTAGTGAAATTCGCTTGCGTTTCAGATAAGATTCTTTATACGGAAACACCCAGATAAGATCTTTAGAATTGGACTCCTCGATGTGACCCTTACCAATAGATTACTCTCCGAATGAGGAATCCATTGGCGGGGTCACACAATCGGTTCGCGTCCCATTTAGCAACTATACAGCTCAACACCCGGCCGGGATTAACCTCCACCGGTCTTCTGAGCCATCTGTGCACCGACTGCGAGGTAGAGGGGGCAACCACTTGGAATATTTCTGAACACACGTTTCTTCAAAGGAGGTTTCGCTGGACCTCGCGTCAAAATGACGCGAGATTTGGCGGGCGCGAGATTTCACCAGATTTTGAAGGTACTTTACTAGCTGTTCTATTTGAAAAACGTACATTGTACGCTCTAGCTAGAGCATGTATGCAAGCACGCTCTAGGCAGTGCATGCCTACCCGCCCAATTCGCCCAACGCATCTGCTCCATCCGTTCCATCCGCAACCTGCTGTGTGGCCGTTTGTCTCTCTCGCACTCCCAGTGGCGCCGCTCGCTCCGTCTCGCTCGCACGGCCAGCGGCGGCGTGGCTTGGCGTCGCTGCCTCACGCCGTCCGAACTGCGTTCGCAAGACGACACAACGCGCTTGGATCGTCAACTGGTCTCCTGGACAGGCCAGGCCCCCACCCTTCGGAGGCTGCGGATGGAACGGATGCTCAGTGGATGGATATGCACACCTCTGCCGTGTACACGCTACCTGAAGCATTCATTTAGTGCATGAGGGATGGAGTTGTCTGCACTTTAAATGTCTAACGAAGATATTTCCCATAATACGAAGAAAATGGCGCAAGCATAAACGTGGTTTCTTCGGAAAATTCAGCTGTCCATCTCATTCCATTCAGTCGCACTAACGTAAAAACACTGAAAAGAAACGGCAGAAAAATGGACGTTTTCAGTGATATTTTATCATATATAAGGAACGGCTCGGCCGATCTGACTGACATTTTGCAGGGTTACTAGGTATATCCTTGGCTCGCCACGCGCAAAAATTTAGGTTTTTTTTTTTTTGAAGGTGCTGATGACGGAAATGAAATCCATTTCGACCCCCGACCAAAGTTTTAACCGCGTAGGGCCCGAATTTTCTAACATAATCTATATCGACCCTTAATGACGTGGTGCACCATTCATTGCCTCAACAAACCTAGAAACAGCTTGCCGAAGGCAAGCAGGGAGCGCCGCAGGCTAAGGTAGGTGTAAAGCCAGGCGTGGATTGTCGTAACTGGCGCAGCATCGCGAAGCCTGTTACGGCGAGACACGGTCTGGCGTACCTTGTAAAGTAAAGTTTCCACAGTACAAATCATTGTTTCTATGACTGAATCGTACACTGAAAATTGAACGGGTAAGACTTTGCGCCAAAATATATTGCGAGACAAAAAGTATCGCCAAGTTTTCGTCAGACCTGAAAGTCTTGCCAAAATTTGGTCAGACAAAAATGTCTCGCCACAAAATGGTGAGACTTTTCTGTCTGACCTCGGAACAGGGCGCAAGGACCGTATTGAATGGGTTCAAAGGTCTGATCATATTGTGGTCAGACAAAAAAGTCTCACCATTTTGTGGCGAGACATTTGTGTCTGACCAAATTTTGGTGAGACTTTCAGGTCTGACCAAAACTTGGCGAGACTTTTTGTGTCTCGCCTCTGGGGTGGCAAGAAGTCTGACCTTTGGATTTGTAGTGTACACGGGGCTTTCCCCTAGCTGTGATAAAAATATGTGACGCAAGTACACTTACGACACATTTTGAACGATGTGTGTCCTGTAATTTTGTCGTAAGTATACTTACGACACATTTGCAAATTGATGTTGCATCAGAAGTGACTTACGTCAGATTTCACTAGTCAATATCTCCTGGATCAAACGAGGGAAATTAAATTGTGAATATTGAAAAAAGTCTGTCACAGCAAGAGGAATCCAACCGTACTATAAACTCTTATTTTGACGTAAGTGTACTTACGTAACTTTGTTGTATTGCCACAGATTTCATTGTAAGACATTTAGAGCGTGCTCCAGTTAACGTGTACTTGGCATGTATGCACTTATTAGTGCTATTCGATTTGTAGAGAGATTTCGCGCAGGATTTCGGCCACTCGGATGTACACAGGATTTCGCGAGTGGTTGCCGCCTCGGCGCTGGCTGACGACACACTAATTGTTTTCGTTCAAATTTTGTACGAGACGTCACAGTTTTTAGTGTAAATGAACTTTTCTGACAAATTTGTGCGCAAATTCGTACAAATATGCGGAAATTTGTGCAGTTTTTCGTACGAAAATTGTGTGAAAAGTTCATCGGCACAAAAAAAACCAATGATGTCTCGTACAAAATTGTACATAGCATTAAGTGTGCTCCTCTCGCGCAGGCTCATGAACCAGATGCACAGCTCGGGCCTCGTGGAGCAGGTGTACAACTTCGGCGTGGCCGAGCACCGCCAGCGGGTGGTCGCGCACATGTCCGGGCCGCACCCCATCAGCCTCGAGGTGCTGGCGCCCGTGCTGCGCTTCCTCATGCTGCTGCCACTGCCAGTGCTCTGCTTCCTGGCCCGCATCCTGGACAGGCACTGAAGATTGAAGGGCGAGAATTGATCCAGGAAGCGCAACAAGGGGAACCTCGGGAATAACTCTATTTTGGCTAATTTTTTTTTCAGGAGAAACAAAAAACTGTACGCAAGGAAAACGTTCACTAAAGAAGTGAATGTTTTAGATGATAACAGGTTCAAAAAGCATAAGTAAAATTTGGAGGGAAAATAAAACATGAAATAACAGGAAAAGTAGCGATACAAATCGGCAACTTTGGCCCGTCCCGTACATTTATACATTCGTGAATTTCGCGAATGATGCACCTGCAGCGTCGCCCTCGCGGCGTCTTAGGTCAAAATGGATATCATTTTCGTCATCAGCACCCTCAAAAACATAAGAAACAACGTTAAACTCAAAAAAAAAAAAAATTTGGTCCCCCCGGGATTTGAACCTGGGTCCAAACTTCTCAGATTTGCTCGAAACCAGCACCGTTGGCTTTGTCTCGTCGCCCCGATTCCAAAAATACCCCTACATGCCCTTCTAGCTGTACCCGTTGCCGAGATCCTCCTCCAGCCCATGTAGACCATGATGCACCTGCAGCAGCGCCCCCGGGGCTCGGATCGGATTTGCTGCCACCGAGCGGTTCTTAGGGTCACGCAAGGAGGCTGCATACCAAATTTGGTGAAGATCGGACAACGGGAAGTCCTCGGACGGACGGACGGACGGACGGACGAACGAACGAACAAACGAACGAACGGACGCACAGCAAGCATCAGACTATATGCCCGTCCTCCGTATTTATTTTATAAATAATACGGGACGGGCCAAAAATATAGGTTTACTCTGTGGAGGGTTTCTGCGGCTTATCACTTTCCGTTAGAGTAGAATTCCAGAGCCGTTATAATTTATATTAACCTGACTAAGTGGAATTTGGAGACAAGTGAAGTGGAACTGTTCACTGTCAGACTCGAATTGACTCTTTATCTTTTGCCAAGACCTTGACACCTGCCTTTTTTAGAATTAAAATGTTTTTTACGATTTCTACATGATCGATTGACAATTTTATCTTAAATCGATCAAAACTGTGCACAGCTAAAGAGGAAATACTACAATTTACGTCTGCTCGGAAAACTTTATAACCAAGACAAAAAATAGTCCATATAGGATTGAGAGTGTTAAGCGTAAAGTGTTTGTTACTCTGGTTTAATTTTGGCGAGAAATATTTCTTATCGTCTTGTGGTAAAAATCAATATTCCCATCAAATGTAAGGTTTCTGGCAAGAATTCTAACTCTCAACGCTAGACGGGTGAGATCCCGATTCTGTCAGATATGAATTTTTTTTTCTGACCCCTATAGAGTGGCTCAGTTTGAGTTTTGAATGCGCCGAAACTCGCCTCACTGTGGTAGAAAGCAGAGAGATAATGTGCGGTCGGCTCAAAACTGCGGTTATCCGATTTTATGCTTCATGGAAATGAGTGAATACCCTCCACGCCACCGAAAGTAAAAAAAAAAATATTAAAATGTTCGAGTATTGTACATGTCACTTCACGCCATTTGCCATTGAACGATCATGCAGTGGCAGGATATCCCTTTGCACTGGAAACCTGTCTACTTAGCACACACTTACAATGTACGCTTGCAAGTAAACACTTACAAATGCAGTGAGAATGAAATAGTCATGATCACGACTAAAATTTTTTGTGAGGAATTCAGCCAAATTTGGGTGAGGAATGTTTCCTCACCCAAATTTGGGTGATAACACTAGCTGCATAGGTAGCTGATACACCCTTCCGCACCCAAATTTGGGCAAGAAACCTTCCTCACCCAAATTCGGGTGATAAAGTGTGCCTCGGCCAAAATTGAGTATTGATCAAGACTCTTTCATTCTCAGTGTGCATGCTTGGCGCAGATTAACTCCGTACTATGCATTTGTCAGTGTGTTCTTGCCAAGCATCACTGCAGGAAAAGACCACAACGAAAGTACACAAATTACTGGCAAATTTTTTATCAGGAATTTATTGTACTTTCAAAGTACAACAATTGTTGTACAATTGTTGTACAAAGTACAACGGAACCGGCTTGACGAGTGCTGTGCAGTCCAGGCCTCGTTGTAGTTTGTACAATTCTCGTTGTACTTTCTACAATCCCTGTTGTACTTTTATTGTACAGTTTTTGTTGTACTTTTGTTGTACTATCTACACTTTTTCTTGCAGTGATGCAATTGTAAGCGCGTCCTAAGTAGATAGTTGTTTGTAGTGTGAATGTTCATCACCGTCCAAACGAATGCAACGAAGTTAACATTCAATGAATAACAGGAGCGTCTCTAGCGACACGTCACCGATCAAACACGCACTGCAACATAAAACCACAGGGTCTCAACAAAACGGGCTCAGACGGAAAAAAAAATGTCTTCGGAAACCCATTTAATTCAAAAGGAACATTAATGACGAGCTTTTAAATTGTGAAGGGACAGTGGACAACTTGTATGGCAATGGAAAGTTCCTCCAGCAGACAGTGTCTTGTGCCAGCGAGGTAAATAAAATGCTGCTTCGTCTCGACTAGTGCTCTGAGTACGCCAACGTTGCGACGAAACATGTCGTTGGGGGTGAGAACTGTCCACGAAGTCATTTAACAGCTTCCCCGGACGGGCAGCTCGCCCCACCTCACCACACCGCACACCACACTGGAGAATCTCACTGCTCTCAGTGCTCCTCCGAAGTCGCCGAGGTCACGCTCGTGGCTAGAAGTCTTCCCTTGCAACCCCGTCACACATGTTGCACTCCACCGTGGCGCCCGGCAGCACGAGCCGCACCGCGGACACTTGTGCAGAGCAGGCCGGGTGGGAGTGGTCGACGCCCGCCCTCCACAGCACGATCCGCGTGGCGCGGAGGCCGCACTGGCCCAGCAGGGCGTCTAGGTCGTCGCATGCGTCGGGCCACTCTTCGACACCCGGCGTGCCAACCCACAGCCACAGCTCGTCCAGCGTCGCACTGTGGGCCTGCAGCAGGGAGACCAGCGTGGCCCGGGGGAGTCCAAAAACACGCAGCCACTTGAGGCCGCCTCGTGGCAGGGCGGGCAGCAAGGGGGGCTGTGCGTCCAGGGCACGATCCCCGCACATCACCTGCATCCGCCGCAGTCCAGGCATGGCGTGCGCAGCCAGAAGGTGCTCCTTGCGGGGATGCGCCACGTAAAGCTCCTCCAGCGTCGGGGCGGCACTCCGCAGCACGGCCAGGACCCAGGCAGGGTCACACGGGCAGCACACAATCATCCGCCGCACCTGCAGACAGGCGGCGTCAGCGAGGCCAGGTGGGGTGGAGGCCGCGAGGGGCCTCAAGGTGGACGGCAGGACTCACCCCACGCTGCCGCACGCGGGCCAGCGTGGCCGCCTTCTCTTCTTTTCGTTGGCCCGGTGCAGTCCGACTGAGACTGTCCAAGTCGAGCACGTGAATAGGATCAAGCGCTGGAGTCGGAGCAACCACTGCGGGCTGCTGCTGGAATGCGTCCTGTCGGCACAGCAACCCACGCATTAGAATTGTACGTGTTTGGTCTTCCAACAAAACTACCATGCAGTTTCTTTCAGCATACGTAGATTCGCACCGACTGAGCATGCGTTTTGAAATGCAAGAATCCGTGCGAAGGTAAGCATGAAATGTAGATTGCCGTGTAGCACAGCACCGTGTGCATGGTTGCGCATGAATTCGTTGCATTTCACGCGTCTGGTCAAATCGGTACGTAGGTATGCACAAACTAAAGTCCTTACGGATACAGGGTTTGTGGGTTCCAATCTTGTTTGTAAAAATGATTTTGTGCGTAATACAAAGGTTTCGGTGTCCGTAACTTAAGGAACATTTCTTTGCAACTTATGGACGAGGGGGTATGCACTCGCGTAAAAGTCGGGTCACTCCACCCGTACGCTGCAAATCCAGTGGTAAGTTTGCTTGCCACAGAATCGGCAAGCCGTTTTAAATGCCAAAAATTGGCAAGCTTGGCCCGAAAATACTCACCAGCTTGCCAAAATTTGGCAAGCTTCTGAAGATTCCAGGTCAAAGCTTGCCAAATTTTGGCATTCAAAGCAGCTTGCCAAATTTGTGGCAAGCAAACTTTCCACTGGCTTTGCAGCGTAATGGCATGCGTAATGGCAGCGTAATAGGCAAAATTCTTAGACTTTCGCCTGTTCCTGTCACGTTTTTGTTCTGTACCGAGTCGTCAAATGTTTAGTAATTCGGAGAAGAGTTTTGTAATACAAATCAGACTGCTTTGTATTACTAGAAAACAGGTTTACGATACGTACAGGTTTTAGAGGTTACAGCTGGTTTTGTGCAGCCGTAATACGGATGCACTTTTGTTCGTATTACACGCCTAATGTTTTTGTACAATTTCGTACGTGGTCTCGCACAATTTTAAACATGCGAACTTTTTCGCACAAATTTGTGCGAAATCGCGTACACAATTGTGAGAAAAGCACGCATGCGCAAAATTATGCGAGACCAGGTACAATAATTGTACAAAGGAATTTAGTGTGTACATATGATTTTGACTGTAGGGTATTTCAGAAGTTTTGAAGGCCGTAAGCGAGGGGGTATGCAATCTCAATACCAGTAACCCTCACTCAGAAGGATGTAGTGCAATGGCCTTTTCAAAAAAAAATTTACTAATCAAATGTATCTACGAGTCTCATAACTTTTCTTCTGTATTATTAGAGAACACGGTGCAGTTGTAGTATCCGTAATGACTTAGGTGTGCAAGAAAACACTACATAGTCATTCTGTGTTCATCTGACATAACACCGTTATGGGAAACCCATAGTGGATACGCTGTTATGTCAGATAACTGCAGAATTTAGTGTGGTACTTTTGAAGACGTGTTTGACTTGATGGACAGCGCAGATGATGATAAAAGTGTGTGTACGAGTACCTTGTGGATGCGGCCGTGGCGGTGCAGGTGCAGCACGAGCGCGTCGAGCAGGCTCCGGCCGGCGGCGCCCAGGTCGCCCCACCACTCTTTGCCGCCCTTGTGCCGCAGCCCGCACTCCATGCCCTCCAGCAGGCTGGCCGCGTCCTGCAGCTGCTGCAGGCCCTCCGGCTGGCCGGCCTCCAGGTCGCCGCCCTCGTCCACCGCCGTCCGCAGCTCCCTGTCGGCCTGCTGGACCTGCCGCTGCCTGGCCCGCCAGTCCTGCAGCAGGTCCTCCACGGCGTCCTTGGCGCCCCCCAGCGTCCGCACCACCTTGGAGGCGTTCGATTCCGCGTCCCCCAGCCGCTGCAGCTGCGGCGCTGCCCGCTCCGAGCGCACCTTGCGCAGCGAGCACAGCACGTGGCCGCAGTCCGCGCACGACTCCTCGGCGGCCCGGTCACAGTCACGGCACCAAAACCTGCGCACCAGCGGCCGTGGTCAATGGTTATTGCTCCGGTTTCCAAAGCTAAACAAACTTTCACTTTGCGGCGTGTGGTAGCTAAGACTACAGTTCGACTAAACTTTTGCAGCAATTCTTATGATGCCTACAAATTGTGCTGAACCCTTAATTTTGTGCTGCAAGGCTACGCTCGACTGAATCTGAATCGTTTCGACTTTTGTTGGAGATAAAAACAAACTGCCTTGTAGCGAAGAGACAATTTCTCAACTCACATTGAAGCTGTGGCTTTGGAAATCTTTGGCGGCTTCTTGTCGACGAGACCCAGTATGAAGAAGTTGTCAGGCAAGGCGGAAGCTTCGCTCACGAAGTCCTGGGAACGAAATTACGAATCAACTAGAGGGATGATGACCTTGTGACGTCTGGCGAAGCGTTTTCAGAACCAACCAGCAGACCTGAACAAAAACTGCTTTCTCTTTTCCTGTGTACGAACAATAAAATCACTATAATGACTGAATGTGGGGTCCCTGGTAACTTAACAAACATATTGCAGGAATCACTCATTACGATCGATTTGCGGCAGGAAAAAGTGAAAAGAAGCTAAAGGTTACGACCGCATGGAATTTTGTCAACCAGAGCAGAATATGGATCACCAACGAGTTAAATTATCGTGCAGGAGTTTTACGGAGGATGTCCGTCATTTCTTGACACGGAGGCCTTTTGAGTTATTGCTTCATTTTTTACATAATTTTTTTAAGCTTTGCATATTTTTGACTATTAGTGAAACGCAGCCTTCACCATCCTGGATGACTCACCCTGCGACACTTCGGACAGCGCCGCTCCCGCAGGCCCCCCAGGCAGTGGCTGCAGACGGTGTGGCCGCACGGCAGGCACTTGGGCCGCCTCCCGGTCGCATCGAGCTCCTCCATGCACACGGGGCACTCCATGGCCGGCGCACTGCGGGCAGCACAGCGTAACTTTGTAGCAGACAGCCTTGAACCTCGCTGAAACGGCCTTACAAAAGACACTTTCATTCGTCGCCGACTGAAGAATAAAAGTAATCGAAAAGCCATGATCCAGAGGGAATGTGTCTGCTGGTTCCTCACTGTGAAACCAACTCCACATTTGAAACGTGGAGGTGTAGAAATTTCAGTCTCCACATATGAAAGTGCAGAGTTTGCAGTCTCCACACTTCAAGTGCAGAGTTCTTTACACTGTTAAAATTTTTTCTGAAAATTCATACTAATTTGTTCAGACTTGTCGTTATGAAACACTAATCAATACATTTCAATGAAATTTCATAACGCTTCTCAAGACATGGCAGTGTGAAACCGTGCTTGGTCGGAAAATTCGCACCTAGACTAAAAATTAATTGTGGTAGTCTTAAATTTCAGATAGGGCTAGTTACATGACGACTCAAACATTTTAATCGATCGGCATATGGGCAGCGTGAGTTCGAGTCGCCAAGTCATATTGTCGCTTTGGCACATCATAGCAGTAACGCCATTGAGTTGAGGTGTGGGTGAAAATGGTAAATGTGTGGAGAGAAAAAGCTGATACGAGGCCATGGTATACCATACCCTGAGGTACCCCCTGGTGTGTCCTCGTGCCGACGCTAATGAGGGTCGGTGGGCGTGGCTTTGTCGGGGGGAGGGGGTCACGGTTCGCTGCACGCGATGGCTGCCGGCTCGTTGAGCGTCCCTAACCTATCCTAACCCAAGTGAAGGGCGTAAGTGAAAGGGGCGTAAGTGAAAGGGGCTTAAGTGAAAGGGGCCTAAGTCCGTCACGGTTCGGTGCGCGTCCCTAACCTAACCTAACCTAACCTAACCTAACCTAACCTAACCCATCCTGGCCTAACCTAACCTAACCTAACCTAACCTAACCCATCCTGGCCTAACCTAACCTAACCTAACCTAACCTAACCTAACCTAACCTAACCTAACCTAACCTAACCTAACCTAACCTAACCCAAGTGGAGGGCGTCAGTGAAAGGGGCGTAAGTGAAAGGGGCCTAGATCCGTCACGGTTCGGCGCGCGTCCCTCACCTAACCTAACCTAACCCAAGTGAAAGGATGCATCTCAAGGGCGTCAGTGAAAGGGCGTAACTCAGGGACGACGGTCGCGGGGGGGTATTGCCGTGGCATGGGGTACCGCCGCAGCTCGGCGTATCGCCTGCGTGCGCTCGCCTAGTGCACCAGCTCGGCGTATCGCCTGCGTGCGCTCGCCTAGTGCACGTCGTGCTTGCGTGCGGGGTATCGCCTCCTGGCTCGGGTAGGCATCCCTGCTGTCTGGCTGTGCCGCTGGAGGTTCGCTACGTACGCTCGCGCGCCTGGCGCCGCGCCGCGCGGTGTGGTGGGGGAGGGCGGTGTGCACGCCGCCCCTCCCCCCGGGCCTGCAGCCTCTCCGGCCCGCCTCCCCCTCCCCCAACCCTGCGACGCCTCCGCCCCCCTTCCCTCCCCCCGGCCTGCAGCGACCCCGGCCCGCCCCCTCCCCTCCCCAACGCCCCCCCACCGTACCCACGGTCAAGGTTCAACCGCAGGTGAAAGTGATGCGCAACCTATCATTCTACGGTAGCACTCCCCTCCTGCAAGGTCGTTCCATGTCTGGGTCCAGGGTCCGCACCTCGACACCTCACCCCGACGCACCGTCCCTGCCGCTGGCCATGGTAAGCCGCTCCACCGTCGCCCACTGATTTGCGTGCTTCCTGTCCTCCGTCCTACCCCCAACGTCCTTGTGCACTGTTGTCTGTGTGTGTGTGTGTGTGTGTGTGTGTGTGTGTGTGTGTGTGTGGAATCTTTCACATACCACGCGTGAGCCATATCGTCCTCGCCGTGTGCGCGTTAGCTTATATGTTTCTTTCACGTCAGTTGAGCCTTGTTTTCCTGTGTTGACCTCAGCGCGTGTTGAGTGGCGCAGCCGCAGGCGTGCGCGCCTCTCCCTCTCATGGTGTGGGGCGGCTTCTCGACGCTGTTCTGTGAGAGTTTCCTAGACGACTTGATATCTTCACTCAGACGCATCGACGATGACACAGACGATTTGTTTGAGCGCGCTGTAGTGGCGTGCGTCCTTGGTGTTTGGTACTCGGACGGGCCGGACGAGTCCTCTACACGCGGCTGGCCCTTGAGCCTCCGCAACACCCTCGAGCGGGCCTACTTCCCATGCCTCCGCGCCGAGATGGCGGCTTGCACGCCGGCAGGCGCCAGCTCGCTGCGTGACGATTTGCAGACGTTTGTATCCATGTGGGTGCTTGAGCAAGCCGGGCGCAGCGGTCCGTGTGCCGTCTGCGAGGAGTGACTGTGTGTGTGTGTGTGTGTGTGTGTGTGTGTGTGTGTGTGTGTGTGTGTGTGTGAGACAGAGAGAGAGAGAGTGAGAGAGAGAGAGAGAGAGAGAGAGAGAGAGAGAGAGAGAGTGAGAGAGTGAGGGAGAGAGAGAGAGAGAGAGATGTTGCACTCGTGCGCGTCGTGCGGTCGCGGTTTTGCGACTCGCGCGCTGGCCCTGCGCCACGCGCGCACGCACCGGCCCGTCCATGCGTGCGCGCCCTGCAAAAGGACGTTCTCTTCGCGTCGTCACTATGAACTGCACATGCAGTCCCACCCGAACAAAGAGTGCACCGTGTGTGGGAAAATGTTCGCGACTGGGCAGCGGCTCCGCCGACATGTGACGAACGCGCACAGCACAGCCCCCTGGATCAAGTGCACGGTGTGCACCTTCAAAACGCGGAAACGTCCCACTATGGACGCGCACATGAAAGCAAAGCATCCCCTTCAACGGGTTTGCGAGTTTTGTTGCCGCTCCTTCAGGCATGTCGGGGCGTACCTGACACACCGCCGGTTCCACACCGCGCGCGCGCGCGCCCAACACGTGCGCCGCTGTGCTTTCTGCCGGAAGCACTTTAAGTCCGCGTTGGCGCGTTCATGCCACATGAAACATTGCCTCAAACGTCGCCGTGTCTTGCAGCAAACAGGCGGCGGGGCCGCCGAGGGCGACTACGTGTGGGATTCCCAGTTCGCGCTGTCCGCCGCTGCGGCCACGCATAGCCTTGCTGTTGAGGGTGTTGATGAGGGTCGCGACCTGAACATGGCACTCATCACCTACAAGCCAGCTTTGGTTCAGAAGTTCTCTGCTGAGACGGCCCGCCTGCGTTCCTGTGTTGTGTGGGTGGTGGTGCGAGTTGCGGCGACACGCGAGACGGACGCGGACGGGACGCAACGCCAAGAAAAGTTTTTGAGATCGAACAATCACACCCTGCTTCCCGGTTCAGACATGGAGCATGAAGCAGAGCAGTGCATCTTAGAATTGATCCATTCGTCTGATCGACTGAAACTGGAAGGTTCGTCCTGGAATGTGACTGAGATTTTGTTCATCGAAGTTGGTGTCGTCGAGAAGCTGCCGCTGTCCGGGGGCTCTTGGCAGCCCCTACCCCCCTTCCTCAGAAACTCAAAATTTGGTCTCATCAATGTCAAATCGAAGAATGGCCAATGCTTTCGCGACTGCATCCTTGCAGCGCTGCACCCCGTACCGCGACACCCCGAGCGCGTCTCGCAGTATCGTCGGTTCCGCCACACTTTGCATTTTGGCAACCTGAAATCAGCATACTTCCCGCTGAAACATGCTTCCCGCTTTGAAAAGTTGAACCCGGGCATTGCCCTCACCATAGTCGGTGTGGATGAACATAAAAATTTCTTCCCACTGTACACCTGTCCTGAGCGCCGGCGTCACATCGTGACGCTGTTGTTTCTCCCGGGTGAAAGCCGCCACCATTACGTGCTGGTGAAGGACCTGAACAAATTGCTGCAGGGTGTGACCCGCTCTGGCCGGCGTAAATTCGTGTGCCGGTTTTGTTTCAATCATTTCCCCACGCCTGAGGCGTGCGACTCGCATAGCGCGAGCTGTGGCATGTTTGGCACTCAAAAAACAGTGTTTCCGGAAGAGGGGTCGCAGATCAGTTTTAATTACAACCTTCTATCGAAATGTGAGAAACTCCCACATATTCTATTCTACGATTTTGAAACGATGCCGCAGCCTATTGTGGATGAGGAGGGGGTGGAGAGGGAGGCGGAGGAGGAGGTGGAGGAGGAGCCGGCGGAGGTGGAGGAGGAGGCGGGGGTGGAGCTGGCGGAGGCGGAGGCGGAGGAGGAGGGAGGGGCCACCATGGCGGCTGTCGCCGCTGCGGCGCGACGCGGCGGGACGGCCCGCCCCAGGCCGACGGCTCGCTCGGCCCGCCCAGCCACCCACAAGACGCACAGACACATCCCCGTGGCCTACGCGGCGGTTTTGACCGATGCAGAAGGGAACAAAGCGGCCGAACCCATGGTGCACTTTGCAGAGGTGGGGGTGGCTGAGCACTTTGTCTCCCGGGTGGTGGCCCTGGAGGCCGAATTGTTTTCCCAACGCCCTGACTTTCCTCTCCACATGTCGCTAGAGCAGCAGAGAGCGTTTGAGGCGAGCACCCGCTGCGGCATGTGCCGCGCGTTCTTCAGCAAGAAGAACAAACCCGTGGCCGACCATTCGCACGAGGTTGAGTTCTTCAATTATCGCGCGGCGCTTTGCAAACGCTGCAACATGTCCCGCCGTCGGGCCCCCACCTTGACGTGCATAGCGCACAATGCTGAAAATTTCGACAACCACCTCGTGTGGGCAGCCTGCGTGCAGCACCCTGCCTTACAGGGGCGTACGATCCGGCTCATTCCCAGGACCAAGACAAGGTACATTACCTTCAGCATTGTGATTGAAAGACCCAACAGGACGATCGTGTTCTTGGACAGCCTGAACCATTTCCATTCGAGTTTGGATAAGATCACGCAGGGCCTGGCCGAGGCCGACCTGCGCGCCACTCGTCAGCTGTTCCCAGATGAAGGGTTGAGGGCCTGCGTGCGTCGCAAGATCCCCTTCCCGTACGAGTACTTCAGCCGGTATGAGAAATTTGAAGAAACAGAGCTGCCGCCCCCAGAGTGTTTTTACAGCGCGCTCACCAACAAGCACATCAGCGCCTCGGACTACGAGCACGCTCAGACTGTGTTCCGCGCCTTCCACTGCGCCAATCTCAGAGACTTTTGCCTGCTGTACTGCGTTCTGGACTGCTCGCTCTTGGCAGATTTCTTCAACACGTTTCGTAGGGAAACCTACGACAACTTTGAGCTTGAAGCCGGCAAGTTTGTTAGCGGCGCCAGTTTGTCGTGGCACTGCGCGTTGAAGATGACACGCGTGCGTTTGGACCACGTCACTGACCCCACTATGTATCAGTTTTTTGAGAGTGCCGTGCGCGGCGGGTTGTCAGTCATTACCCACCGCGCCGCGCACGCCAACCACGAGGGCATGCCCGACTACGACCCCGCCCGCCCACGCGCCGAGTTTGTCGTGTTGGACTTGAACGGGCTCTACGCCAAATGTTTGAGTTCGCCCCTCCCCGTCGGCGACTTTTCGTGGATGTCTGAGGACGACATAGCCGCCTTTGATTTGGATAGTGTGAGCGAAGACGCCACGCACTCCTACATGATGGAAGTCACTCTCGATTTCCCAGCAGAGTTCCACGAAAAGTGGGCGGAATTTCCCCCCTGTCCTGTGAAATTCGCCCTGAAACGCGAGGACCTGACCCCAGAGCAGCTGGCGATGTACGAAGCGTGCGGGCTGCGTCCCCCACCGGTGGATGTGAAGCTGGTGTCGCACTTGGGCCCGCGGGAGCGTTATGTGGTGCACGCGCTGGTGCTCAAGATGTACGTCAAGCTGGGCGTCAAGGTGCGCTGCTATCACCGCGGGGTGCGTTTCCGTCAAGAGGCCTGGCTGCGCCCGTACGTGCACTATCACGCCGAGAAGCGGCGGCACGCCTTGACCACCTTCCTCTCCAACTTTTATAAGTTCTTCCTTAACGCTATTTTCGGTTACACGCTGAAAAACGCGAGAAACCACACCCATGTGGAAGTGGTCAGGACACGCGACGCGCTGTTGAAAAAAACAAAAATGGGAAATTTCCACAGCGTCGCGGTGTTTGGTGAAGATTTAGCTGCCGTGCAGATGACGCCATCCAGTATTAAGCTGGATTCGCCTGTCGCTGTCGGGGTGTGTGTGTTGGATCTGGCGAAAATGTACGCTTATGAGACCTATTTGAAGATCAAGGCGTGCTGGCCCGACTCTCAGCTTTGTCTGCACGACACCGACAGTTTTGGGTTTTTGTTGCGGGGGCCCAAGTCGGCGCACCAGGGTTACCAGGAGATGGGTCGTGAAATAATGGACTTGTCCAATTTCCCGCGCGACCATCCGCTGCATGACGACACCAACAAGAGGGTTCCGCTGTTCCTCAAAGATGAATATCCTTGTAAAGTGATCCGCCACTTTTGGGGTCTGAGAGCTAAGGCCTACTGCTTGCAGTTCCAGGAGGAAGAGGAATCTGTGAAAAAATGTAAGGGCATTCCCGGGAATGCGTTGAAGCAGCAGGTCACCAGCTCGGACTACAAAAAGTGCATAGAAGACAATGTGAAGAAATTTGTCAATTTCAACTACATCAGGAGCGACGAGAAGCACCGCGTGTATGGGTGGACAACAAGAAAAACCTGCTTGGCCAATCTCGACCTGAAACGCGTGTTGCAGCCTGATGGTATTTCCAGCCTGCCTTACTTCTACGCAGGGCCAGTACCCGCGCAACTTCCGGCGCGGCCGGACGATGCCTGACCGCGGTCTCCTGCTGTTTCTGTTGGGCGTTATCTTGTTGGGGTGAGTGTCGTGTGGCGCGGCGCGGCGCGGGTCCGTGCGAGAGAGAGAGAGAGAGAGAGAGAGAGAGAGAGTGTGTGTGTGTGTGTGTGTGTGTGTGTGTGTGTGTGTGCGAGCGGGTGAGAGAGAGAGAGAGAGAGAGAGAAAGAGAGAGAGAGAGACGCCGAGGCGTCGCTGCCCGCCCGGCGGGTGTGTGTGTGCGAGCGGGTGAGAGAGAGAGAGAGAGAGAGAGAGAGAGAGAGAGAGTGACGCGGCGAGGCGCCGCTGCCCGCCCGGCTCGTGTGCGTGTGTGTGGAATTTGCCCATCCTCGCTCTTGTTGCAGCTGCGTCGGCGCACGGTGTCGCCTCAACCAGTCGGTCCTTCAAGAGTACGTGTGCTTGAACGAGGCGGATTTTGAAGTCGTTTTTGACGCGTGGATAGCCTTTTGCGAGACTTTTCCTGACGATAACAACATCACCCGCATTGATACTATCCGCCTGTGGGAAGGCTTCAGTGGGTTGGCTCCGCTCCGCCCCCTGCAGTCGACCGTCGACTACCCCGTCCGCTGTTCTTGGTGTGCGCTCGCGGTGTTGTGTGCGTGCTGTGGGCTGGTGGGCGTCGCAGCGCTGCGTCGCTCGGCGCGGGCATGGCGCACGCCGACCACGTAGCCGCCTTCCGTGGCGACTGCCGCCATTTAAAGTTCCAGCACCCCTTTTCGGCTGCCGTGATTGGGCCTAGTTCGGCTGGCAAAAGTTCTCTGATTTTACGCATATTAAAACATCGGAAGAGCGTCATTTCGGGTGACATTGACCATTTTTATTGGTGTTTACCGCCCGACGCCGTCGTGCCGCCCGACGTGCTGCGGAGCGACGATGCTTTCACTGTCATCCGCGGCGTACCGAAGCCCGAAGAAATTGCCCCCAATTCGTTGGTTGTTTGCGACGACCTCGACGCCGCGTCCCAGACGCCCGAGTTTGCTTCGTTTTTTACAGTGCACTGCCACCACAAACGTATCAGCTTAATCCAGGTTAAACATAACTTGTACTTGAAATCGCCGGTATCCCGCGAGATATCGCTGAATACGCAGTATTTTATTTTTTTGAAAAATCCTAGAAGCCCCGCTACGTTTTTACACTTCTGCACGCAGTCGCTCGGCAAACGCGGCGCTCATTCATTGTATGATATGTACTTAAGTCATATGCAGCGTCCCTTCGCTTACGTCGTATGCGACCAGACCCAACGCTGCCCGCCCGCTTACCGCTTCCGCACGAACGTGCTCCCGGACGATGGCGTGCTGACCATCTTCGCGGCCCCGGAGGACTTAAAAACGTTGGCGGGCGACGCCCAGTAAACAGTATGGACGCGCTGCGCGGCCGAAGCGGACACCTGTTCCACACGCTCTCCGCGGCCTCGCCCCGCCGCCGGCGCGCTCTGCTGGCCACCCTGTCACCGCGTGAGGTTGCCGACTTGTGCGAAGCCGTGCTCAATTCTATTTCGCCCGACGGTGGGTGTCCGTTGGACGCGGCCGGGGCGCGACGCTGCGCCCGCCACAAGCAGGCGCTGCGGCGTCTTGCCTTCGACAGGCAGTTAGGTTGGCGCGGTAAAAAGAAAACTCATCGTGCAAAAGGGGGGCGGGCTGTGGCTGTTGCCTGTGTTGGCTAGTGTCCTCGGCGCGTTCGGCCACAAAATTTTTTAGCATGCCCCACAAACAATACTTCGTGCTGAACCAGGAACAGCTTGACCGTTTGCGCGGCCAGGGCGTCGGTCCGCACCTCGACAGCGAGAGACGCAAAACGTTACGCGAGACATCGAAGAAAAAGTCGTCCAGTTACGCCGATTTCGTGAAATACCAGCACGCTTTCCAGCAGTTCCTCAACTACCTCACGTCAGAGCAAGATAACCCGCTCTCCATACCGATATTGCCCACCCCACCCGCCGAGCGCAAACAACGTGAGAGCACCGGCGTGTTCTTGTCGCCCCCACCCGTGCGCAGGGCGGCCCCGCCTCCACCATTCCCCGAGCCCCCCACCCCACCCCGCCGCAGCCCGCCCCCAGCGGGCCGCGGCCGGTCGACGACACGCCGCCCCCAAGCGGCAGCAGGCCGCCGCCGGTCCCAAGCGGCAGCAGGCCCCCGCCCGGCCCCCGCGCGGACCCCGACACGCCCAAGGTCAAAAAGGAGGGAAAACCGAAAAAGCGGTTGGACGAGCTGCAAACGCCCTCTCGGAAATTACGCCCGCGGGTCAAATCGACACGGACGAGCCCCTTGAACCCGACGACGCGACGGTGGCTGTCGCTCCAACATTGAAAGACATCACCGATTTTTGGACCAACACGAAAGAAGCGTCCACATTTGCCGGGAAAAAACACTTGGTCGAGGCGTTGATGCGGCGTTACCCCGATGTCCCGCGTCATGCCATGCTGAAGTTGGCTTCGGAAGCGCTCTCCAAGCTTCCCGCTTACACCATTCACGCTCCGAGGCGACGCCGCTTCGTGACGCATTTTTACAATATACCCAAAATGTATTGGCTATGTGAAATTGATTTAGCACACGTATCGCGGTATAGCGAGGAAAACGATGGTATTCAATATTTGTTAATTTGCGTGGAGGCTGCGTCGCGTCGGTTGTTTGTCGGGTGCTGTGCGAATAAGACGACGGAGGTGGTGACGGCCGCCATGGAGAAGCTGCTCGATGAGATGCCTTTGACACCGGAAGTCGTGCGCAGCGACCGGGGGTCGGAATTTACGAGCAGGCATTTCAACCGCATGCTCAAAAAAAGAGGGATTTTCCATCAATATGCGACAAATGAAAGCAAATGCGCGCTGGCGGAACGTTACATTCGCATCGTTTTCGACCGTGCGTTTCGCTTGCTCACGTTCAAAAATTCCCTCCGCTTCATCGATGATCTGCCTGCCTTGGTGCACGCGATCAACGCCTCGAAGCACTCGCATACAGGCGTCGCTCCGCTCGCATTCGAGCCGGAACGAGATATGTACCGCGTGTGGGAGAAGACGGTCCTGAAAAATAAGCCCGCGTTGGTGAGGGAAGCTAAAAAATCCTTCCGGTTCCGCTTGGGTGACCGCGTGCGCACCACGTTGGTGTATGAGCCGCTGGCAAAGGGTTACACCGGCTACCACACGCCGGAGTGGTTCACCATCATCGCTCGGCAGCGCGGCCCGCCTCGCAGTTACAGCCTGATGGACATCGAAAAACGTCCTATTGGTGGGCAATATAACGAAAAAGAGCTCATATTAGCCCAGGACCGCGACGACCAGAGGTACCCTATCGGCCGCGTGTTCGACGTTCGTCGACGGCGCGGCGTGCGCGAACAGTTAGTCTCGTTCCGAGGTTGGCCGCGTCACCACCGTGCGTGGGTGGTTTCAGAATGAGGCAGCTCAGCTCGCAAGCCCAAGCGACAGATAAAGACTTTTATATGACGCTCTTATCAGATAGTAGCGGCTTTCTGTATAGTCATAACTCGCAGAGCGAATTTGTTGTGGAACTTCAAGAGCCGCTGCACTTGGAGGGCAATTATGCGGTGGCTTTGCTCGAGTTGATGATCAATCCAGAGTTAAATATCGATCTAGGAAGCGACGAGGAGGAGCTCAGCGCGCCTCTCCCCGAGCCGCGTCGCCGCCTCTTGCGCCCCGGCTTGGCGAGCGGGAGTTTAGTACAGAATGGGCCTCCGCCAGCCCAACATGCTTCCCCTCCGTTACGTCCGCCGTCTCGCAGCTCGCCGCGGTCCCGGCGGGTGCGGCGAACCCGACGCGCTCGCCGTCGACGACGCCTTCGCCGGCGGCCCTAGGCCAAGGCCAAGGCCAAGGACAAGCCCTACCAGCCCCGCAGGCCCTGACGGCCCCGCGCCGCCCCGAGCCAGCCAGGCCGGCAGGCTGCTGGCGCGGCGCCGAACGCACCGCAAGCTCCCCCTCCCCCACCCCGCCCCGCCTCGAGCCTGGCTGGCTCGACGCGGGGCGGACGGCGCGCCGCCTGGCGGCGCGGCGGCGGCCTGCGAGCCTGGCTGGCTCGAGGCGGGGCGGGGTGGGGGAGGGGAGCTTGCGGTGCGTTCGGCGCCGCGCCAGCAGCCTGCCGGCCTGGCTGGCTCGGGGCGGCGCGGGCCGTCAGGGCCTGCGGGGCTGGTAGGGCTTGTCCTTGGCCTTGGCCTTGGCCTAGGGCCGCCGGCGAAGGCGTCGTCGACGGCGAGCGCGTCGGGTTCGCCGCACCCGCCGGACCGCGGCGGAGCTGCGAGACGGCGGACGTAACGGAGGGGAAGCATGTTGGGCTGGCGGAGGCCCATTCTGTACTAAACTCCCGCTCGCCAAGCCGGGGCGCAAGAGGCGGCGACGCGGCTCGGGGAGAGGCGCGCTGAGCTCCTCCTCGTCGCTTCCTAGATCGATATTTAACTCTGGATTGATCATCAACTCGAGCAAAGCCACCGCATAATTTGCCCTCCAAGTGCAGCGGCTCTTGAAGTTCCACAACAAATTCGCTCTGCGAGTTATGACTATACAGAAAGCCGCTACTATCTGATAAGAGCGTCATATAAAAGTCTTTATCTGTCGCTTGGCTTGCGACCTGAGCTGCCTCATTCTGAAACCACCCACGCACGGTGGTGACGCGGCCAACCTCGGAACGAGACTAACTGTTCGCGCACGCCGCGCCGTCGACGAACGTCGAACACGCGGCCGATAGGGTACCTCTGGTCGTCGCGGTCCTGGGCTAATATGAGCTCTTTTTCGTTATATTGCCCACCAATAGGACGTTTTTCGATGTCCATCAGGCTGTAACTGCGAGGCGGGCCGCGCTGCCGAGCGATGATGGTGAACCACTCCGGCGTGTGGTAGCCGGTGTAACCCTTTGCCAGCGGCTCATACACCAACGTGGTGCGCACGCGGTCACCCAAGCGGAACCGGAAGGATTTTTTAGCTTCCCTCACCAACGCGGGCTTATTTTTCAGGACCGTCTTCTCCCACACGCGGTACATATCTCGTTCCGGCTCGAATGCGAGCGGAGCGACGCCTGTATGCGAGTGCTTCGAGGCGTTGATCGCGTGCACCAAGGCAGGCAGATCATCGATGAAGCGGAGGGAATTTTTGAACGTGAGCAAGCGAAACGCACGGTCGAAAACGATGCGAATGTAACGTTTCCGCCAGCGCGCATTTGCTTTCATTTGTCGCATATTGATGGAAAATCCCTCTTTTTTTGAGCATGCGGTTGAAATGCCTGCTCGTAAATTCCGACCCCCGGTCGCTGCGCACGACTTCCGGTGTCAAAGGCATCTCATCGAGCAGCTTCTCCATGGCGGCCGTCACCACCTCCGTCGTCTTATTCGCACAGCACCCGACAAACAACCGACGCGACGCAGCCTCCACGCAAATTAACAAATATTGAATACCATCGTTTTCCTCGCTATACGCGATACGTGTGCTAAATCAATTTCACATAGCCAATACATTTTGGGTATATTGTAAAAATGCGTCACGAAGCGGCGTCGCCTCGGAGCGTGAATGGTGTAAGCGGGAAGCTTGGAGAGCGCTTCCGAAGCCAACTTCAGCATGGCATGACGCGGGACATCGGGGTAACGCCGCATCAACGCCTCGACCAAGTGTTTTTTCCCGGCAAATGTGGGACGCTTCTTTCGTGTTGGTCCAAAAATCGGTGATGTCTTTCAATGTTGGAGCGACAGCCACCGTCGCGTCGTCGGGTTCAAGGGCTCGTCCGTGTCGATTTGACCCGCGGGCGTAATTTCCGAGAGGGCGTTTGCAGCTCGTCCAACCGCTTTTTCGGTTTTCCCTCCTTTTTGACCTTGGGCGTGTCGGGGTCCGCGCGGGGGCCGGGCGGGGCCTGCTGCCGCTTGGGACCGGCGGCGGCCTGCTGCCGCTTGGGGGCGGCGTGTCGTCGACCGGCCGCGGCCCGCTGGGGGCGGGCTGCGGCGGGGTGGGGTGGGGGGCTCGGGGAATGGTGGAGGCGGGGCCGCCCTGCGCACGGGTGGGGGCGACAAGAACACGCCGGTGCTCTCACGTTGTTTGCGCTCGGCGGGTGGGGGTGGGCAATATCGGTATGGAGAGCGGGTTATCTTGCTCTGACGTGAGGTAGTTGAGGAACTGCTGGAAAGCGTGCTGGTATTTCACGAAATCGGCGTAAACTGGACGACTTTTTCTTCGATGTCTCGCGTAACGTTTTGCGTCTCTCGCTGTCGAGGTGCGGACCGACGCCCTGGCCGCGCAAACGGTCAAGCTGTTCCTGGTTCAGCACGAAGTATTGTTTGTGGGGCATGCTAAAAAATTTTGTGGCGAACGCGCCGAGGACACTAGCCAACACAGGCAACAGCCACAGCCCGCCCCCCTTTTGCACGATGAGTTTCTTTTTACCGCGCCAACCTAACTGCCTGTCGAAGGCAAGACGCCGCAGCGCCTGCTTGTGGCAGGGCGCAGCGTCGCGCCCCGGCCGCGGTCCAACGGACACCCACCGTCGGGCGAAATAGAATTGAGCCACGGCTTCGCACAAGTCGGCAACCTCACGCGGTGACAGGGTGGCCAGCCAGAGCGCGCCGGCGGCGGGGCGATGGCCGCGGAGAGCGTGTGGAACAGGTGTCCGCTTCGGCCGCGCAGCGCGTCCATACTGTTTACTGGCGTCGCCCGCCAACGTTTTTAAGTCCTCCGGGGCCGCGAAGATGGTCCAGCACGCCATCGTCCGGGAGCACGTTCGTGCGGAAGCGGTAAGCGGGCGGGCAGCGTTGGGTCTGGTCGCATACGACGTAAGCGAAGGGACGCTGCATATGACTTAAGTACATATCATACAATGAATGAGCGCCGCGTTTGCCGAGCGACTGCGTGCAGAAGTGTAAAAAAACGTAGCGGGGCTTCTAGGATTTTTTCAAAAAAAATAAAATTACTGCGTATTCAGCGATATCTCGCGGGATACCGGCGATTTCAAGTACAAGTTATGTTTAACCTGGATTAAGCTGATACGTTTGTGGTGGCAGTGCACTGTAAAAAACGAAGCAAACTCGGGCGTCTGGGACGCGGCGTCGAGGTCGTCGCAAACAACCAAACGAATTGGGGGCAATTTCTTCGGGCTTCGGTACGCCGCGGATGACAGTGAAAGCATCGTCGCTCCGCAGCACGTCGGGCGGCACGACGGCGTCGGGCGGTAAACACCAATAAAAATGGTCAATGTCACCCGAAATGACGCTCTTCCGATGTTTTAATATGCGTAAAATCAGAGAACTTTTGCCAGCCGAACTAGGCCCAATCACGGCAGCCGAAAAGGGGTGCTGGAACTTTAAATGGCGGCAGTCGCCACGGAAGGCGGCTACGTGGTCGGCGTGCGCCATGCCCGCGCCGAGCGACGCAGCGCTGCGACGCCCACCAGCCCACAGCACGCACACAACACCGCGAGCGCACACCAAGAACAGCGGACGGGGTAGTCGACGGTCGACTGCAGGGGGCGGAGCGGAGCCAACCCACTGAAGCCTTGCCACAGGCGGATAGTATCAATGCGGGTGATGTTGTTATCGTCAGGAAAAGTCTCGCAAAAGGCTATCCACGCGTCAAAAACGACTTCAAAATCCGCCTCGTTCAAGCACACGTACTCTTGAAGGACCGACTGGTTGAGGCGACACCGTGCGCCGACGCAGCTGCAACAAGAGCGAGGATGGGCAAATTCCACACACACGCACACGAGCCGGGCGGGCAGCGGCGCCTCGCCGCGTCACTCTCTCTCTCTCTCTCTCTCTCTCTCTCTCTCTCTCACCCGCTCGCACACACACACCCGCCGGGCGGGCAGCGACGCCTCGGCGTCTCTCTCTCTCTCTTTCTCTCTCTCTCTCTCTCTCTCACCCGCTCGCACACACACACACACACACACACACACACACACACTCTCTCTCTCTCTCTCTCTCTCTCTCTCTCTCGCACGGACCCGCGCCGCGCCGCGCCACACGACACTCACCCCAACAAGATAACGCCCAACAGAAACAGCAGGAGACCGCGGTCAGGCATCGTCCGGCCGCGCCGGAAGTTGCGCGGGTACTGGCCCTGCGTAGAAGTAAGGCAGGCTGGAAATACCATCAGGCTGCAACACGCGTTTCAGGTCGAGATTGGCCAAGCAGGTTTTTCTTGTTGTCCACCCATACACGCGGTGCTTCTCGTCGCTCCTGATGTAGTTGAAATTGACAAATTTCTTCACATTGTCTTCCTATGCACTTTTTGTAGTCCGAGCTGGTGACCTGCTGCTTCAACGCATTCCCGGGAATGCCCTTACATTTTTTCACAGATTCCTCTTCCTCCTGGAACTGCAAGCAGTAGGCCTTAGCTCTCAGACCCCAAAAGTGGCGGATCACTTTACAAGGATATTCATCTTTGAGGAACAGCGGAACCCTCTTGTTGGTGTCGTCATGCAGCGGATGGTCGCGCGGGAAATTGGACAAGTCCATTATTTCACGACCCATCTCCTGGTAACCCTGGTGCGCCGACTTGGGCCCCCGCAACAAAAACCCAAAACTGTCGGTGTCGTGCAGACAAAGCTGAGAGTCGGGCCAGCACGCCTTGATCTTCAAATAGGTCTCATAAGCGTACATTTTCGCCAGATCCAACACACACACCCCGACAGCGACAGGCGAATCCAGCTTAATACTGGATGGCGTCATCTGCACGGCAGCTAAATCTTCACCAAACACCGCGACGCTGTGGAAATTTCCCATTTTTGTTTTTTTCAACAGCGCGTCGCGTGTCCTGACCACTTCCACATGGGTGTGGTTTCTCGCGTTTTTCAGCGTGTAACCGAAAATAGCGTTAAGGAAGAACTTATAAAAGTTGGAGAGGAAGGTGGTCAAGGCGTGCCGCCGCTTCTCGGCGTGATAGTGCACGTACGGGCGCAGCCAGGCCTCTTGACGGAAACGCACCCCGCGGTGATAGCAGCGCACCTTGACGCCCAGCTTGACGTACATCTTGAGCACCAGCGCGTGCACCACATAACGCTCCCGCGGGCCCAAGTGCGACACCAGCTTCACATCCACCGGTGGGGGACGCAGCCCGCACGCTTCGTACATCGCCAGCTGCTCTGGGGTCAGGTCCTCGCGTTTCAGGGCGAATTTCACAGGACAGGGGGGAAATTCCGCCCACTTTTCGTGGAACTCTGCTGGGAAATCGAGAGTGACTTCCATCATGTAGGAGTGCGTGGCGTCTTCGCTCACACTATCCAAATCAAAGGCGGCTATGTCGTCCTCAGACATCCACGAAAAGTCGCCGACGGGGAGGGGCGAACTCAAACATTTGGCGTAGAGCCCGTTCAAGTCCAACACGACAAACTCGGCGCGTGGGCGGGCGGGGTCGTAGTCGGGCATGCCCTCGTGGTTGGCGTGCGCGGCGCGGTGGGTAATGACTGACAACCCGCCGCGCACGGCACTCTCAAAAAACTGATACATAGTGGGGTCAGTGACGTGGTCCAAACGCACGCGTGTCATCTTCAACGCGCAGTGCCACGACAAACTGGCGCCGCTAACAAACTTGCCGGCTTCAAGCTCAAAGTTGTCGTAGGTTTCCCTACGAAACGTGTTGAAGAAATCTGCCAAGAGCGAGCAGTCCAGAACGCAGTACAGCAGGCAAAAGTCTCTGAGATTGGCGCAGTGGAAGGCGCGGAACACAGTCTGAGCGTGCTCGTAGTCCGAGGCGCTGATGTGCTTGTTGGTGAGCGCGCTGTAAAAACACTCTGGGGGCGGCAGCTCTGTTTCTTCAAATTTCTCATACCGGCTGAAGTACTCGTACGGGAAGGGGATCTTGCGACGCACGCAGGCCCTCAACCCTTCATCTGGGAACAGCTGACGAGTGGCGCGCAGGTCGGCCTCGGCCAGGCCCTGCGTGATCTTATCCAAACTCGAATGGAAATGGTTCAGGCTGTCCAAGAACACGATCGTCCTGTTGGGTCTTTCAATCACAATGCTGAAGGTAATGTACCTTGTCTTGGTCCTGGGAATGAGCCGGATCGTACGCCCCTGTAAGGCAGGGTGCTGCACGCAGGCTGCCCACACGAGGTGGTTGTCGAAATTTTCAGCATTGTGCGCTATGCACGTCAAGGTGGGGGCCCGACGGCGGGACATGTTGCAGCGTTTGCAAAGCGCCGCGCGATAATTGAAGAACTCAACCTCGTGCGAATGGTCGGCCACGGGTTTGTTCTTCTTGCTGAAGAACGCGCGGCACATGCCGCAGCGGGTGCTCGCCTCAAACGCTCTCTGCTGCTCTAGCGACATGTGGAGAGGAAAGTCAGGGCGTTGGGAAAACAATTCGGCCTCCAGGGCCACCACCCGGGAGACAAAGTGCTCAGCCACCCCCACCTCTGCAAAGTGCACCATGGGTTCGGCCGCTTTGTTCCCTTCTGCATCGGTCAAAACCGCCGCGTAGGCCACGGGGATGTGTCTGTGCGTCTTGTGGGTGGCTGGGCGGGCCGAGCGAGCCGTCGGCCTGGGGCGGGCCGTCCCGCCGCGTCGCGCCGCAGCGGCGACAGCCGCCATGGTGGCCCCTCCCTCCTCCTCCGCCTCCGCCTCCGCCAGCTCCACCCCCGCCTCCTCCTCCACCTCCGCCGGCTCCTCCTCCACCTCCTCCTCCGCCTCCCTCTCCACCCCCTCCTCATCCACAATAGGCTGCGGCATCGTTTCAAAATCGTAGAATAGAATATGTGGGAGTTTCTCACATTTCGATAGAAGGTTGTAATTAAAACTGATCTGCGACCCCTCTTCCGGAAACACTGTTTTTTGAGTGCCAAACATGCCACAGCTCGCGCTATGCGAGTCGCACGCCTCAGGCGTGGGGAAATGATTGAAACAAAACCGGCACACGAATTTACGCCGGCCAGAGCGGGTCACACCCTGCAGCAATTTGTTCAGGTCCTTCACCAGCACGTAATGGTGGCGGCTTTCACCCGGGAGAAACAACAGCGTCACGATGTGACGCCGGCGCTCAGGACAGGTGTACAGTGGGAAGAAATTTTTATGTTCATCCACACCGACTATGGTGAGGGCAATGCCCGGGTTCAACTTTTCAAAGCGGGAAGCATGTTTCAGCGGGAAGTATGCTGATTTCAGGTTGCCAAAATGCAAAGTGTGGCGGAACCGACGATACTGCGAGACGCGCTCGGGGTGTCGCGGTACGGGGTGCAGCGCTGCAAGGATGCAGTCGCGAAAGCATTGGCCATTCTTCGATTTGACATTGATGAGACCAAATTTTGAGTTTCTGAGGAAGGGGGGTAGGGGCTGCCAAGAGCCCCCGGACAGCGGCAGCTTCTCGACGACACCAACTTCGATGAACAAAATCTCAGTCACATTCCAGGACGAACCTTCCAGTTTCAGTCGATCAGACGAATGGATCAATTCTAAGATGCACTGCTCTGCTTCATGCTCCATGTCTGAACCGGGAAGCAGGGTGTGATTGTTCGATCTCAAAAACTTTTCTTGGCGTTGCGTCCCGTCCGCGTCCGTCTCGCGTGTCGCCGCAACTCGCACCACCACCCACACAACACAGGAACGCAGGCGGGCCGTCTCAGCAGAGAACTTCTGAACCAAAGCTGGCTTGTAGGTGATGAGTGCCATGTTCAGGTCGCGACCCTCATCAACACCCTCAACAGCAAGGCTATGCGTGGCCGCAGCGGCGGACAGCGCGAACTGGGAATCCCACACGTAGTCCGCCCTCGGCGGCCCCGCCGCCTGTTTGCTGCAAGACACGGCGACGTTTGAGGCAATGTTTCATGTGGCATGAACGCGCCAACGCGGACTTAAAGTGCTTCCGGCAGAAAGCACAGCGGCGCACGTGTTGGGCGCGCGCGCGCGCGGTGTGGAACCGGCGGTGTGTCAGGTACGCCCCGACATGCCTGAAGGAGCGGCAACAAAACTCGCAAACCCGTTGAAGGGGATGCTTTGCTTTCATGTGCGCGTCCATAGTGGGACGTTTCCGCGTTTTGAAGGTGCACACCGTGCACTTGATCCAGGGGGCTGTGCTGTGCGCGTTCGTCACATGTCGGCGGAGCCGCTGCCCAGTCGCGAACATTTTCCCACACTCGGCGCACTCTTTGTTCGGGTGGGACTGCATGTGCAGTTCATAGTGACGACGCGAAGAGAACGTCCTTTTGCAGGGCGCGCACGCATGGACGGGCCGGTGCGTGCGCGCGTGGCGCAGGGCCAGCGCGCGAGTCGCAAAACCGCGACCGCACGACGCGCACGAGTGCAACATCTCTCTCTCTCTCTCTCTCTCCCTCACTCTCTCACTCTCTCTCTCTCTCTCTCTCTCTCTCTCTCTCTCTCACTCTCTCTCTCTCTGTCTCACACACACACACACACACACACACACACACACACACACACACAGTCACTCCTCGCAGACGGCACACGGACCGCTGCGCCCGGCTTGCTCAAGCACCCACATGGATACAAACGTCTGCAAATCGTCACGCAGCGAGCTGGCGCCTGCCGGCGTGCAAGCCGCCATCTCGGCGCGGAGGCATGGGAAGTAGGCCCGCTCGAGGGTGTTGCGGAGGCTCAAGGGCCAGCCGCGTGTAGAGGACTCGTCCGGCCCGTCCGAGTACCAAACACCAAGGACGCACGCCACTACAGCGCGCTCAAACAAATCGTCTGTGTCATCGTCGATGCGTCTGAGTGAAGATATCAAGTCGTCTAGGAAACTCTCACAGAACAGCGTCGAGAAGCCGCCCCACACCATGAGAGGGAGAGGCGCGCACGCCTGCGGCTGCGCCACTCAACACGCGCTGAGGTCAACACAGGAAAACAAGGCTCAACTGACGTGAAAGAAACATATAAGCTAACGCGCACACGGCGAGGACGATATGGCTCACGCGTGGTATGTGAAAGATTCCACACACACACACACACACACACACACACACAGACAACAGTGCACAAGGACGTTGGGGGTAGGACGGAGGACAGGAAGCACGCAAATCAGTGGGCGACGGTGGAGCGGCTTACCATGGCCAGCGGCAGGGACGGTGCGTCGGGGTGAGGTGTCGAGGTGCGGACCCTGGACCCAGACATGGAACGACCTTGCAGGAGGGGAGTGCTACCGTAGAATGATAGGTTGCGCATCACTTTCACCTGCGGTTGAACCTTGACCGTGGGTACGGTGGGGGGGCGTTGGGGAGGGGAGGGGGCGGGCCGGGGTCGCTGCAGGCCGGGGGGAGGGAAGGGGGGCGGAGGCGTCGCAGGGTTGGGGGAGGGGGAGGCGGGCCGGAGAGGCTGCAGGCCCGGGGGGAGGGGCGGCGTGCACACCGCCCTCCCCCACCACACCGCGCGGCGCGGCGCCAGGCGCGCGAGCGTACGTAGCGAACCTCCAGCGGCACAGCCAGACAGCAGGGATGCCTACCCGAGCCAGGAGGCGATACCCCGCACGCAAGCACGACGTGCACTAGGCGAGCGCACGCAGGCGATACGCCGAGCTGGTGCACTAGGCGAGCGCACGCAGGCGATACGCCGATCTGCGGCGGTACCCCATGCCACGGCAATACCCCCCCGCGACCGTCGTCCCTGAGTTACGCCCTTTCACTGACGCCCTTGAGATGCATCCTTTCACTTGGGTTAGGTTAGGTTAGGTGAGGGACGCGCGCCGAACCGTGACGGATCTAGGCCCCTTTCACTTACGCCCCTTTCACTGACGCCCTCCACTTGGGTTAGGTTAGGTTAGGTTAGGTTAGGTTAGGTTAGGTTAGGTTAGGTTAGGTTAGGTTAGGTTAGGTTAGGCCAGGATGGGTTAGGTTAGGTTAGGTTAGGTTAGGCCAGGATGGGTTAGGTTAGGTTAGGTTAGGTTAGGTTAGGTTAGGTTAGGTGAGGGACGCGCGCCGAACCGTGACGGATCTAGGCCCCTTTCACTTAAGCCCCTTTCACTTACGCCCCTTTCACTTACGCCCTTCACTTGGGTTAGGATAGGTTAGGGACGCTCAACGAGCCGGCAGCCATCGCGTGCAGCGAACCGTGACCCCCTCCCCCCGACAAAGCCACGCCCACCGACCCTCATTAGCGTCGGCACGAGGACACACCAGGGGGTACCTCAGGGTATGGTATACCATGGCCTCGTATCAGCTTTTTCTCTCCACACAGTAAATCCTAAACTAAAGCTTTTGAAACTTTAGGATATCAATTGACTTCATAAAACAATGTTACATACAAAATAAGGTTCAGATTCATTCACTTGTTGAGCCTCACTGGACTATTTTTCGTTAATTTAGTCGCATTGTAGAAAAATCTCTTGCGCATGCCATTTTGACGGAGAAGTCTGAAAAATTTTTGGGGGCTTCTTTGAATCCTAATCTACAAAACTATAGAGAGATTTTGTATTATTCCTTATTTGATATCCGAATTTTTTGATCATAATTTTTTAAAAAGCTCATCTTATAGTCCTCTGTTTTGGGACAAAATATTGGGAGGGTGGTAACTACAATACCATAAGTAAACTGACACTGCCCTAATTCTGTCGTTTGTTCTTCCTAAAAACTGCAGTTCAAGAACTGCAGTTTTGACACTATAGTTTAAAGAGAGTCCCTTGATTTTGCATAAGGTTCCATATTTTGAGCCCAATCGAAAGCATAGAAGCCTCAGAATATCGATTTTTTTCAATTTTAGTCAAGTGCAAAAAGTTGTCAGAGAAAACGAAAATCGCCTATAAAATTTGAACCGTGCATTTACAAAGAACTAGTAAGCGAGCCGATTGTAGCTTGAACGGGGAATCACAATCGGCTCGCATACTGTTCGCCTCTAAAATAACGGTACAGAGGGTATCGGCGGAAACATTCTCCGGTACGTAACGAAATGGCGGACCAGGCGACACACCCCGAGGTCACACGAGCCTGCATCGGAATTCAGCACCTGGAGCGAGATAAAGCGGCGGCGTGGCAGCGGCGAGGCACGCACTTCGACGGGGCCCAAGAGAAGCTTCAGCCACACTGGTGAAACTAAAGCGTAACTCTATGCTTGAGTCAAGCATAGAGTTACGCTTGAAGACGTTACGCTTGAAATGAAGCATACTCTGGAAATTCCCCCATGCATTTAGATAGGGGAAATCTTGGCGGATGAGCCTGTTACGCTTGATTTCAAGCGTAAACTGATTACGCTTGAAAACAGAGTTCAGTTTTACCACGTTTCAGTTTTACCAGTGCAGGCTGCCTGCTGCACACTGCTGGCTGCACATGCAGGCTGCATACGAGAGAACAAATAGTTGGTCATTTTCAATGTATCATTTGTTCAAAATTAACAACATTTTTACGCCCTAGCAACAGCTTCGTTTCCTCCCCACGCAAAACACTAAAAAGGCTCTAATTCGCATCTGAATCACTGTATTGACTGCAGTTACTTGTAAAATACATGAGATATCGGGAATTGTTCAAAGTAAAAAACACGCTGCACGAATTTCTGCCAGCATTAACGACAAGTCAAATCCAAGAAAGCCAGACGCTTTGCTCAGCTTCCATATTTGTGAAACTACGGATCGTCATAATAAGGTAATTTAGCGAATCTTGAAACGGAAGTAAGAAGAACACACGTACTCAGCAAACTGAACAGTGTACTCAGTACACTCTGTTCAGCGTGTACTCACAAGCACACTCCAACGAGCGTGTGCTTAGATGAGCACAATCCCAAGAGAGTGTACTCAGATGAGCACACTCCAATGAGAGTGTATTCAGATGAGTACACTCTAATGAGAGGAGTGCTCGAGTGTGCTCAGATGAGTACACACCTAAGCACGCCTGGCAATATATGCAGCTGGAGCTGTGTACTCAGTACACTCTGTTCAGCGTGTACTCACAAGCACACTCCAACGAGCGTGTGCTTAGATGAGCACAATCCCAAGAGAGTGTACTCAGATGAGCACACTCCAATGAGAGTGTATTCAGATGAGTACACTCTAATGAGAGGAGTGCTCGAGTGTGCTCAGATGAGTACACACCTAAGCACGCCTGGCAATATATGCAGCTGGAGCTGTGTACTTATCTGAGCACACCCCTCTCGTTAGAGTGTACTCGTGAGTACACACTAAACAGAGTGTACCGAGTTCACTGTTGAGTTTGCAGAGTAAGTGCACAACTTCCATCCTCTCGCCCGGGGAGGGAAAAAAGATGGTTGTCCCTTCAACCCCCTCCTCACGCGAGGGGACGGAAGTTGATCCATGAAGCGGAAGAAGGGAATGACTGACTTATCTCCAAATTGAGTTTTTTCTTTATTGTTGTTCTTTAGAATGGTTGCCATGACCACACTAAATTATTTAACTCGATTCCAAGTAGTTTAAGAGAAAATCAACATGGAAAAAGGATATATCTTGACTTCGCTCCTTTTACGGTTTCAACCGAGCGAAAAATAGAGTCAACTCACCCGATATCACATGAGTCCGTTGAAAAGCTTGGAAAAGGGAGCTAACTCAAGTCATATCTTTATGCATGCATAGGACAAAGGGGTCACCTCAACTTGCGTCCAAATTATCCTGTCGCATCTGGAGACAAGTACGGATTATCTAAATGTCACAATGGCATTTGGAGGCAAGTGCAATTGAGTCTAAATGCCAAAATTGCAAAAAAGAGATAAGTCCATTTGCACCCTATGAAGCCAAAAAGTTTGAAATTTGATGAACACTTATTTTCAAAAGTAATGCATATCAAATCACGACTCTTAGAGTGGAGGCCTAACCTGTGTTGGGATTGCACTGTGGGCTGCTGGGAGAGATAACAGGAAAAGTAGCGATATACATCGGCAACTTTGGCCCGTCCCGTTTATTTTTAATTTAACGAGTGTCGCCAATGTTTAACTCTTACAGGCTTTAAACGTGGGTCTGGGTCAAAATGGACGTTATTTTCGTCATCAGCACCCTCAAAAACATAAGAAACAACGTTAAACTAAAAAAAAAAATTTGGTCCCCCCGGGACTTGAACCTGGGTCCAAACTTCTCAGATTTGCTCGAAACCAGCACCGTTGGCTTTGTCTCGACGCCCCGATTCCAAAAATACCCCTACATGCCCTTCTAGCTTTACCCGTTGCCAAAATCCTCATCCACCCCATATAGACCATGATGGCCCTGCAGCGTCGCCCTCGCGGCGTTTCGGGTCAAAATGGATGTTATTTTCGTCATCAGCACCATCAAAAACATAAGAAACAACGTTAAAGTAAAAAAAAAAATTGGCCTCACCGGGATTTGAACCTTGGTCCAAACTTCTCCGATTTGCTCGAAACCAGCACCGTTGGCTTTGTCTCGTCGCCCCGATTCCAAAAATACCCCTACATGCCCTTCTAGCTGTACCCGTTGCCGAAATCCTCCTGCACCCCATGTTGACCATGATGCACCTGCTGCAGCGCCCCCGGGGCTCGGATCGGATTTGCTGCCACCGAGCGGTTCTTAGGGTCACCCAAGGAGGCTGCATACCAAATTTGGTGAAGATCGGACCACGGGAAGTCCTCGGACGGACGGACGGACGGACGGACGGACGGACGGACGGACGAACGGACGCACAGCAAGCATCAGACTATATGCCCGTCCTCCGTATTTATTTTATAAATAATACGGGACGGGCAAAAAAAAATGTTTTCATCATTTCAAGCAGCGTGACGACGCCTTGCAGGCTGGCAACACCCCACACATGTGCGCACGATTGGTTGCCTACCCTAACGGGCGCTCTCCGCCGAGGAGAGCCCGTTCCACATGTTGTCCTTGAGTTACCTCGAAATTCCATCTAATTTGAAAGAGGCAAGTATAAATGATTCTTTTTTCTACTTCGATGCAAGAGAGTAACTCACAGAAACCCTAGACAGAGTGGTCTGGTACTTTTGAAAATTATCAGATTTTTAGTCATGTTTTACTGACTTATAAATCATTTACAACATTGGCTCATTTAGCTTTAGTTTGTTCTGAAAGCAGATTTTTGTTTCTCTTGAAAAATGAATAAAAATGAGTTACCTCCTTCTTCCACTTCATGGATCAGTTGTGCCGAGGGGTCCGCCACTCAGTTCAAGAATGTACACATGATAACCGATTACCAGTGATAACCTACAAAAAATCTCAAAAAACTCTATAATTTTGGCCAGCAAGGTGCATTTTTTGCCTGTTTTCTTAAGAAGAACCCCCAATAGCCGATACAAACAGTGAAAATATACAGTTTTGGCATGTGATTACCAGTGATTTCTGGACGAAGTGTACACAAGCACAGGATTACTAGAGTGGTGGACCCCTCGGGTTGTGCACTTACTTGTGTTCTTTTTACTTCCGTTTCAAGATTCGCTGAACCCAACGGTACAGTGTTTTGATGCCCAGCAGTGGCGTAGGCAAAGAGAACGAAAGGGGAATACCCGACCCACTGCGATAGTCAGCCTGAGGGAGGGGCGAGCCAACGCTGCCTGCAGGGGGGACGTTTTGTCTTTTACATACTTACATGGGCACATTTGCGCTCATGCCAACCTTTTACACGACACCGCACGATTCATTCTCACGAGTGCTCTTGTACTTGCCTTCAGGGAAGCAACGGGCTGCTCGGCGCCCCTGTTCGCACGACTGGTCTGCAGCGACGACCCTGACTCCGCACCCACACGGCAAACGGCCACAGCAGCAGCAGGCTCCTTGCGCCCCTTGCACCGCTCGCGCACCCCGGTGCCCCCGTCCCGGCACAGTGAGCTACCCGAAGATCGTCAACGGCTTCGCGAAGCTACACCGCACGCAACGCAACGGCCTCTCTCCACGGACGCCGACGGCCAACTAGCCGCCAGCATTGCCACATTGCCAGACACACCCGGAGAGTCCAGATTATCGTACCACCACCCGAAAATTATCGTACCATCGGCAAAATTATTGTACAAAACGAAAAAGTCGTATTTTTCGTAAAATAAACTGTTTTAAATGTGTATTACGATTCACGCCTCATTTTAAAGGCTCCCTCTGGTCAATTTAAGTAGTAGGAAGTCGGTAAAGCGTTATTGTGAGGTTGGCAGCACCACGAGTCGAGCGCGCAGAGACTGAGCCAAGCCGGGACCGTGCGCCGACGTTGGCGGGACACCCGAGCGCCGAGTCGGGCCGCCGAGCAGGGATCGGTTCGGCTGGAGCGGCAAACCCCACCGCACCCTCCCTCTCCCTACCTCCACACTCCACCTTACCCCCCGCGAGCTTCGGCTGGGCAGGCGACGAGCACGCTTGCCGCCGTAGAATTCAAATGACTCATCGTAGCCAACCTCACAAAAGGCGTTTACTTTGTGGAAACTGAGCCTCCAAAGCACGGCAGATCCAGTTTTCGACGAATTATCATACGGCCGTCAGTCCAAGGTCAGCACTCCGCCGGCCGGCCGGCGTCCCGCTTCGTCAGTAGACTGGACCGTGAGCCCGACTCCCACTCTGTTAATTTTTGTAAATACCTTGTAAATCTTGTAAATTAAAAAATTAAATCCTTCATATCACCGAGCGCAAGGGCGCCTGGTTTGCAGGTCGGGCGATGCCTTGCCCTCGTAGGCCCCACGGTGGGCGGGCGTGCACACTGCTGTGGAAGGACTGCTGGTTGGTAGGTAAGTCGGCAGGACCCGGCTCTACCCGAGGGTCTCCCACCTCCGCCTTTGTAAACAACGACCCTCCCGCTGGTTAAGGCAGGCCTTTAGCTCATATCAGTCCTCGGCGGAGAGCGCCCGTTAGGGTAGGCAACCAATCGTGCGCACATGTGTGGGGTGTTGCCAGCCTGCAAGGCGTTGTCACGCTGAAATGTTGAAAATATTTTTTCTCTCCCAAACAACTTGTTACAAGGGTAAAAGGTTACGAGGAGTCTCTACTTATGATGCTTGGGATGGCCGTCAAATTACAAGACATAAAGTCAATCCGGGTCAATCAATTGAATATTTTATTCACTTCCTTTTACATGCAACCTCCACACACTTTTCAGCAGGGGCCAGGATACGGATGGATAAAAAACAGACCATTGTGCCAACATCACACGTCTCCTTCTTCGATTCTTTCACCAAAAAAAAAAAAAAGTGAGACTAGAATTCCACTTTGACCCGGAAAGTTGATACGGTTTGAGGAAGTTAGGAACACTGCAATTCAAAGGGTGAGACGTCTCACCCATTTTCGGTGATACAAAAAGTCTCACCGAAAAAAAGTCATACACGAATGTATCACCGAAAAAAAGGTCGTACACAAATGTATCACCGAAAAATGGTCGGACATCAGTGAGATGGGCCCTTGTTTTCCTGAGGAAGTATCACTCTATTGCGGTGATACATTTGAGTACGACCTTTTTTCGGTGATACATTCGTGTACGACCTTTTTACGGTGATACACTTTAGTATCACCCTTTTTCGGTGAGACAGTTCTGTCTCACCCCTCAGATGGTGAGATGTATCGCCATTTGATTTACAGTGGAAGTTTGCATCACTCTTGCGGGTGGCCCACGCAAGGGGGGAATAACCCTCGCCAAATTCGTGCACCAAAATTTGCCAAAAATTCAAAATTCACTGGCACCATTAAAATTAATCGAAATTCATCTCGAAGCTTCTTAAGTCTTTGCCCGAAATTCTTCGAAATTAAACTGAAATTCATTTGATATTTTTGCACCGAAATTCATAGTTATTGACCCCTCGGGTCCACGCGACATCTTTCCGATGTTTTTCTCCACTGATTAACTACATTTTCGGGTCATCCATTGTTTTGACATTAGGTGACGCAACAAATTTGTATCAATGTAAAAGAAACAACAGGTTACGTAAGTCAATATTCAAGCACAGGTGGATCCAGAAATCCAGAGCCGGCTTGAGAGAGGGGGAAAATGACACTTTTTGCATTCTTGCGCCCTCCTCTCCCCCCCCTCTCTCTCTCTCTCTCTCTCTCACTCTCTCTCTCTCTCACTCTCTCTCTCCGTCTCACTCTCTCTCTCCGTCTCACTCTCTCTCTCCGTCTCACTCTCTCTCTCCGTCTGAAAGGTGTGAAAGGTGTGAATAGGTTGCATTTTGGCGCTAATTTTCATTGGGACTCACCTTGGGTGGGCCCAAACCCATCCCCGTCAAAAAATCAGGTGCCGGAAATTTTCATCCACCGTTAAAGGGGTGGCCACTAGGGCTGGGCGGTTAACCGGTTAACCGGTTAATTTTCCGGTTAATTTCACTAACCGGTTTTTCGGTTAGAAATTTTTACATTAACCGGTTATAGGTGTAACCGGTTAATATCAATTAACCTCCTCCGAAATAACAGTACTGTAAAGCTGCCATTCCTGTGAAAGGACGAAGTTATGATTTTGATGCGGTGGAAAGTCTACCAGGCCAAGTTCTTTGGCAAAATTGGCGTCCTCAGCTGAATTAAAAGGCTTTTTGGTCAAGCCTGACGGTCAGAGACTATTAGTGAACCGGCATCAGCTATACACAGCTACAATTTTCCATTTCTTTCGCAACTTTATCAAAAATAAAAATGAACCTGTGGTATTTTAAAGTAAGCGGTTATTTGAAAATAACCGGTTATTTTAAAATAACCGGTTATTTCAAAATAACCGTTAACCGGCAAAAGACCGGTTAATGTCAATAACCGTTAACCGGTTTCAAAATCCAGTAACCGCCCACCCCTACTGGCCACCCCCTATCGCCATCTGCTCGCCCGGGAGGAGAAGGAAGGTCGTTCAAGGGTGGTCTCGGTCGAAAAGACACGGCTGAACCATTCCTGAAATTTTGGAGTCGATCCGGTGCATCGTTCACCCCCCAGGACGTCAAAACTGTCGAAACCAGCGAAAACAGCCCCTAAGTTCATCCCTCGTCAACGCCGAACTCAGGTAGGGTAGCGGCCAAACTCCAAGTGTCCCATCTCGGCACATCCCTTCCTTGCAAGCCCCTTAACTTTCAGACCGCTGCGACAACGCCCGCGCCCATGCGAACGACGCAAAGGCAGTGATGCATTCGGGCCTCTCGCCTTGACAGCGCCTCGCGCCGGCGAGTCAGGCATCCCATCACACAGGCCGCGCAGGTGTGCCAACGCACTGGAGTCGTGCTCGCGCGCCAGGTCGGTGTTTTTTCAACGCAGGCAGTCCAGCAGCACCGTGCAGATGACGCCTGCGCTCCGCATGCATTTTTGCGTTGCAGCTGGACTGCCCCCGTTAAAAAAACACCGACCTGGTGCGTGCGCACGACTCCAGTGCGTTGGCGCACCTGCGCGGCCTGCGTGACGGGTTGCCCGACTCGCCGGCGCGAGGCGCTGTCAAGGCGAGAGGCCCGAATGCATCACTGCCTTTGCGTCGTTCGCATGGGCGCGGGCGTTGTCGCAGCGGTCTGAAAGTTAAGGGGCTTGCAGGGAAGGGATGTGCCGAGATGGGACACTTGGAGTTTGGCCGCTACCCCACCTGAGTTCGGCGTTGACGAGGGATGAACTTAGGGGCTGTTTTCGCTGGTTTCGACAGTTTTGACGTCCTGGGGGGTGAACGATGCACCGGATCGACTCCAAAATTTCAGGAATGGTTCAGCCGTGTCTTTTCGACCGAGACCACCCTTGAACGACCTTCCTTCTCCTCCCGGGCGAGCAGATGGCGATAGGGGGTGGCCACCCCTATAACGGTGGATGAAAATTTCCGGCACCTGATTTTTTGACGGGGATGGGTTCGTGCCTACCCAAGGTGAGTCCCAATGAAAATTAGCGCCAAAATGCAACCTCTTTGGGACTTAAACGACACAAATTCAAAAAGGGGTGGGTCCTCCGAGGGGTTGGTACGGCCCGGGGTGGTCGGAATCGAAAAAAAAACTTGCACCGTGTACAGGAGAGGCCGCTGAATCGGTTGCTGCCGGTTTTTAAACATTTTTGAAAACAGCCCCCTCGAGGGGGTGGGGGTGTCTGTGGAAAGGGGTTGGTTTGTCCGATTGCGATTCCGCTTGCACGGTTGTGAAGGGGAGACTCATTTGAGTCGGTACACCACACATTTCACGTTTCCGATCATTAAAAGTCAAAAATTTCGCCACGTTTCTATCAGTTTTTACACCCTTAAGCAATGTAGGGGTTGCACTGGCCGTTGAGGGGGACGCACGGACTGGACACTTGGTAGGGCTCAAGAAGAGCAACGGGGGCACCTACTTGCCTAATTTCAGCATCCTAGCTCAAAAAACATAAAAACAGCGCCGTGGACAAAAAAGGTGCCGCTAATTTTGAACGGCAGTGTAGATTCCCCGTCGGGATTCCAGAGAGCACTCTTAAAAGTCCACTACGAAGGAAATGAAGGCATTGTAGAATTGCTTCGTATTATGAAGGTAGCTTCGTATTGCGCGGAGCATTTCTTCGTAGACTTTACAATGCCTTTGTTTTCTTCGTGTTACAAAGCAATGCTTCGTACACTTTTTACTGTGAGTATGTACTGCGTACTCCGGCGATCCTCACCCGCATCCCTGCGCCGCGGGCGGCGCCTCCTCCAGCTTCAAGCCGTGCTTCTCGAGGCGCCTGGCCAGGTCGAGGCCGAGCCGCAGGCCGTGCAGCATGACGGCCTCGTCGCGGCCCTCCGCGTCCGACAGGTAGCCCAGGTTCACGACGGGCGGCCCCCAGGGCGACGAGGCGTTGAGGCGCACCCAGCCGCGGCTGCGGGGGTGCAGCACCACGGGGGCGATGGCCACGCGGTTCAGCCGCCACGAGTCACCCGCCGCGCACCTGCGAAAACCACCCTGAGATTTCGTACGCTTTTTCATGAAACAGCGATCCAAGGTTGATCCATAGGGGAGATCCGAAACAATCCTAACTGCCAGGGCAGATCCGAAACAATCCTAACTGCAGAGGTGGCTGAAACGGGTTTTGAACTCTCTCCACTGCAAATCAGTGGAACGTGATATCCCTGAAATAAAATGTCCACGTTTTGAAATAAGGACGAAACAGTCTAACTATCTCTTCGTCACTTGGTTTTATGTAATGCGTAAGCGTCACGGACTTCAAGAAAAGACCGATTTTTACGTCATGTGCAGTTAGGACAGTTCTGTATCGACACTGACAGAATTTTCTTGGGCCTGCACTGACAGTTAAGATTGTCTTGGGTCCGCACTGACAGTTAGATTATTTTATTAGGACGCGTCGAGATAAGATCTTTTTCCAGGTAACGGTAAAATACGTACTGGCTTTGGCCTTTGTCTACACATGTGGATAGAGCAATAACAATAGTAATGTAAACTGGAGGTCTACGGACAATTCGCGCGTTCAAAATCACGAGGCTGGTGCTTTGCTTAAATCTCCTGCATTGGGACCAGCGAAACAGGAACCTTAAAGAACGAGTAAAAACAATGCACCGTTCCCTTACTGGTCTGTCTCGTTGACCTGCACGTATCCTTGGAACAGCATTTGCAGGTCGGGCTGGTCAGTCTCGGTCCCATTCAACACGTGGAAGGAGGTAAGCTGCAGGAATCCCTGGGACAGCGGTCCGCTGCGGTTTAGCGCGTAGTTTCCAATGTCCTCCAGGTGCTTCTCCCAACTCACCTGGTTCAACACTGCGTGAAAGGGTCATTCTTCTCAAACAAAACGGTGAACTTCAAGACACTCATGCACAGCACAGAGAGTCAGAAGACCGGCGCAGGCGGCCTTAACTCCTTTAGACGCGTCTCGAGCCCCGTCGCTAAAGAGGACACGAACCGAACGCGGGACCCCACCAATGGACTCCTCTTTCGGGGAGTAACCCATTGGTTGGGTCATACGTTCGGTTCGAGTCCCATTTAGCGACTCTGGAGCTCAAAACTCGTCCGGGACTTCGGCCCTCTCCACCGGTCTTCCTCAAAATGTCCCGCTGTGCACTCGAATCCCATCCCTTGATCGATTTCGACCCCCTGATTATGATCTTTACTCCGACCAACTTGGAAGAATCTCCTTAAGTTTACGAAGGACCTACGTAAATTTACGATGCATAATGTTTGTGGATTTACGACGAATCTTTGTAAATTACCGCGAATCATCGTAAATCACCATGACTCCACGTGCAATTCCGAAGGTGACTTCGCAAAGTCCGCAAATTCACTTTTACAGTGAACAGTACAAGCATACCTCACAAAGGGGCTGGTCACACTGGACAACGAGACCCTTCGCTCGAGGATGGTCCATGAAACCTTCCCCGACTGGTAGATCGACGAGTAATGGAATACCAAGCTCCTGCAACGAGAGTCAAAGCATTGCAGGGTGACAACATAAAAACCAAAGACAACACTGTTAAAACAAACGTGGCCAATTCCGCACGTGTGGTGCGGCCACGGACTTGACCACGTTTGGTGACGCGGTCTCGTCTCCGCATCACCAAACGCGGAATCCGCCACGTTTGCGCCATGTTGAAGGATAGGACTTGACCACATTTGCGCTTCGAAGTGCGATGACCGCGTCATTAAACGTGGTCAAATCTTTCAGAACATTGACCGCACCACCTCGTGCGGAATTGACCACGTTTGTTTTCTCAGTGAATACTTGACAGTTTGTTTAAAATGGCCTTGTCGAAATCAAAGGCCTTCGGTGGCGGTAAGTGTTCAGCACCGTACACATCTTCACGGAAAAAAAAAAAATCGCTACTCTAGCTATCTCTTGTTCGCTGGAAGAAAATTCGCTGTTTTAACGGACATTTTCGCTAACACAGTGAGAACGATGCGCTAGGCTACCGAACTGACATTATCTAAAACAACAATCTTTTTTTCGCTGTTTCTGAAAACAATAATTCGTTGCACCAACGTCCTGGTTTGGCTAAGTTAGCGAAAAATGTCGTCTGAATGAACCAATTTGTGCCATTCTCAAATCTGCCCTCTCATGGATTACCTTGCCCCCGAGGTGAGGGAAGTGGCTTGCACCTTGCTGTGCTACATTTCCCACAAAGCACTGGTTTTGGTCCAGCGGGACTCTTGCACCAGCGCCGCTTCTGCAAATTGCATTTATTTTCTATTTTTGTGTGTTCCAGAATATTTTGGTTTTCAGCAAAAGAAAATTAAATCAAAGTTAAGCTTTTAACTTTTGTATTTCACACAGGCACATAAACACCATGACTTAAGTGAAACAATATCTTCAAGTCTATTTACTGTTGCTTTGAGCAGGTTCCAGTTCCGAGATTTTTATCATCATTGCATCATTCGTGCAATTGGCACACGGCTTCTTTTGGAAATCTGGCTGCTGTGAGTCTCCCTGTTCAGAAAAAGAATCTGAGTTGGCGCATTGGAATCATAGTTACAGTAAACTGGCCAAATGTAATTTAATTAAATTGGGTATTTTGTTACAGAGCTATATGATAGAGAGTACTGGAAGGGCAATTATTCCCAATTTCTAGTTACACAAAAAAAGGGAACGCGACATTTTATAAGTCTCAAAACTAGGCCGCCACAAATTTTTACGAACAATCAATTTTACTGAATCACGCAACTGATTCTTAAAAATAAAATGTTTCCGATAGGTAATACAGAAATTTAAGATTTTACTTCATGTTATCCAAAAGTTGCTTTGAAAAATAACATTTAAGTACCTGTTGGGATTGGTTGTATACGTCTCGCAGGAGGTCTTTGTAATATTCATACTCGCAACAGGGACAGGTGGGAAATTCTGATTCATCCCGGTGGAATTCACAAATTGTATCTTTAAGAGCCTGGCAGCCACCTCTTGATCTTTTCAACGCCTCTCGATATATGAGGCAGTGCCACATTAGATGCTTTTCAAAAGTTTTCTTTCTCTCGAGTTCCTCTTTCAAATCTTTAATCTGAAACAAATAATTAAAAATGACTTTTCATAGTATGAATTCATTTCAAACCACTTGGAACGATATAATTGACATTATATCCTTCTTGCCTTATGCTAGACAGCATGAAGTCACGTTGGGAAACTAACCTGTTGTTCCTGAATTAAGAAAGGGTCAAAGGGTTCATGTGATCCCATTTCATAATCTGATTCCTCACTCTGAGATGCACTAGTTTCTGTGGGCTCCATATTTTATTTTCTGAGATGCTGACTTACTAGGGCCACGAAAAATTATTAAATCAACAGACCATAACATACCCAACACCAACATTCACTTCACTTTTGTTTTTCATGGCTCTAACGCAACGATACAAGTGTTAGATAGTTTAAATTCGCTACAGAAGCGTTTGAGTTCGAAAGATGTTCGAAGCTGCCGCCCTTCTAGAAGCTTCCATTCCCCGCCACTCTTCCCCCGCCTCCCCTCGCCTCCGCCGCGCCGACGCCGACCGACGCCACCGACGCCAAGTGTTGCAGTGAGAAGCCGGTAGGCCACTTGTGGATTCCAGTGTTTGAAACATCTTATTCAGTGTTAAGAAGAGAGGTAAAGGTGAGCAATGGAGAGTAAATCAATAAGAGAACTTCTCGGTGAGTGGGACGTCGGAGATACGACCATCGATGCATTTGAAGGTGAGTCAACAAGAATCGTGTTTCATTTTGTAGGTTATGGGGTTAGGGTGGCTTGCCTTTCGTTTCAAACACATAGTAAAGACGAAATATTGAAACTGGTAGTACAACGCCCGTTTCGGTCTTTCGCTGCGAAGCCTTCGCCCTAATAACCTCTTTCTTGCGTCCGTCTTAACCAAACTATTTGGTGCACACTGACACTTGTCCATAATGGACCAAGGCCTGCTCAGTGATTTGGCCTCTTGCTCTGGTTTTAAGCACATTTGTCTTTATTTATTTTCAATTCCATGCCTTAATATTTCTTTTTGTTACAGCCAATCAGATATCTGTTGAGGACTTAGTCCTCCTAACTGACGACGACCTGAAGGATCTTGTGCCTCTCATTGGGCCCCGCAACAAACTAAAGAGAGAGATTTCAAAGATGAAAAGCAACGATGACAATAGTATGACTATCTACTTCATTATTTTAAATTGATGTGAAAATTTATGACAACTCAACTGATCACATTTTTTGTTCTTTGTGACAGGACTTCGGCTGAACAAAAATCAAGAGGATTTGTTGAAAGAAATTGTGTCAGATGCTTCTAATGAGGGCAGCGAGAAAGACTCTGGGGATCGGAATCCAAATAACGAGGAATCTATTGAGTCTGATTCTGATTCTGACTCCGATTCTGATTCTGAGACTGAGGAGCCATCAAAGAGCCCCAAACCCAAACCAAAGGCTCGAAAAACATCTGATTCTTCTCATTCTTATGTAAGTCCATTGGCCTTTCAGTTTGTTTTTCTTTGCACTTTGCTTTTTCTGAATGATTGTGGAATGTGTTCACTTCTGATCCTATTCTTTACCTGAGGTTTCGGGTATTCCAATACTCGCTCGCTTGATTCTCTTTTAGTATTATCCTTTTAATTCATGCATTAATAAGATAAGACCAAATTCAATTGTAGCTTGAAAGTATTAAGTAAGAGTTTTATTCTTAGTGTTTAGATAAATTATCAGATTTGCTGTTAGGTTATAGTGTATAAATCGGCTTAATATTTCCTCCATTATCTTATCTTATCTGCAAATTAGGATTTGGATGCAGTATTAGATGCAGCTGGCGGTGTTGGGGAGCTAATCTTGAGTTGTTATAAATCTCAAGGGGTTCTCAATGACTCACACCGTAGTTCTCTTGCAAAAATTATTATAAATAAAGAGACAGCAGGAGATTTCAACAAACGGTACTAATCTTCTCCCCTTTTTTTTTCTATTTTTTTTAAATCTTGTGCATTCAACTTGGTTGTGGTTTGGTGTTTGCATGGTCTTTTCTTTTGGCAGTAGAGAATCTTCAACAAACACATGTTCCTAAATTTAATGTGTATTAATATTATGCTTTGGTTTCAGTTTCTCCAAAGAACGTGCTTGTTTTATTGCTTCCAAGATAGTTGAAAAGTTTCCATCTGAACTTGTGGTAAGTTGATATTATTATTAATATTATTATTTTGTCCTTTTCTCTTGGTCCTTCTATTTTCCTACTGATTTTAATATTTTCTTGTAGTCAACTTGGTTTCGATCTGAAGTAAGAAGCAATGGTAAAGGCAAAATTGTAAAAGGAAGGTTGATGCGACGATTCTACACTCAGAGGAAGGCGTTCAAAAAACTAGGTGTCTTATCCAAAACGGCAATGGATAGTGATGAAGATGAAAGTTTAGATGAATTTTTGAATGGTTAGTCCCCATCTTTATTGAAATGTTTCAATATTTGTTTCTTGTTGAGTCTTAATTTTGCTTCCCTCTCTCTACCAAATCTAGGAGATGAAGAGGATGAAACAGCCACCAGCCAAAACGAGGCTTACGTTTGGCTCTCAAATGGGAATGTGTCTCCCTGGACACGGGTTTTAAGTGCCTGGCAGGATACCAGTAAGAGGCGTCTGCGAGAGTTGCAGACACCTGTTGCTGTTGAAGAACCCGAACAAGCATCTCAAGGGAAGCGGAAGCAAGTTAAACAGAAAAGGATGAAAAGTTCTGCCGGCAAAGTAGCATCCTACACTCAACAATTTCCTCAGATCACAGAACCTGAAGGGTGGTCTTTGGTGAGATACTGATTTACTTATTCGTGGTTTAATTTGTGTCAATTTATTTTTGCATTATTTAATTTTCTTATTTCAGTTGGAGTCTGATTTTGAATTCCTGCAAAAGTCGTCTATTCTCAAGATGGACACACTCTATGAGAAGTTGGAAAAATTCGTTCTGCACAAACTTCAGAAGATAGATAGAGATACATTATTTGATGATTTCCATTTAAAACCTAAAAGTATGTGCTTTCATGTTAAATTTTCACCCTGTGGTTGACTGCTATATATATATCTCTCTCTAATTCCCCAAAACTTTTTTACAGGTGAAAGGAATGCTTTTATCTTTCTGTCCCTCAGCAAGCTTTTCCCAGTGAGTACTGTGGCCACCCATCAGAAGAAATCTTGGCGCCCTTCACGACGTGAAATGTCAGATTCATTTCTTCTTCAAGTGAATGTAAGAGAAATTCTAGTTATTTACTCTGAAATTTATGCACCCTTTTAATTGATTTATTTTCTTTCCCATAGAGTTATGGAGATCTGAAGACGCAGCTTGCAATCCGCCAAAAGAAGCTTGAACTATTTAATGTCACTGCTCAGCCTCTTGCTGTAGTTGTCAAGGAAAAGGAGAAGAACAAGGTGGTCAAATATAAGTGTCTAGTTAAGTATGACAATTTTGAGTTTAGTGGACTGGAGTCTCCATTGAAGGCAGTGGACCTGGTCTTTAAATCGTATCATGCGCTGCATGCAGCTTATCCTGTAGAGTCTGAATCCATGTGGTTTTTTCTGCAAAAGGCCATTTATCAGTTCACTACCAAATGGGATAAACAATTTGACATTGTTGATATTTTGGTAAAAGAATTCCAAAAATTTCAGAAGTAATTTTCCTGTAACTTAGATGATTTTGTTTCTTGTTTATTTTATCCAATTTGTAATTGTTTATTTTTTATTGTTTTAAAATGGTCAAATGTGGAGTGTGCAATCAGTCCTTTGTGTCTGTTAAAGTATTTAAATTACATTTGCCTAGTCATGGGGGATCACGTTTCATTTGTGGGGAGGACAATTGTAAACGGGTATTTGATATATACTCTGTATTCTTGAGACATTTAAAAAATGTCCACAAGTGTTCTGATAATGACAATACTACTGTGACAGAGAATGTTTCATTCGTTGGAAGTGAGGATTCTTCTGGCTATTATTCTTTTGATTCTACTCCAGATGACGATATTGTAAATGATGTTCCTGATGTCTCACTAGAAGAGTTTGAGCTCTCTCATGGTAAAAGTATAGAGGTGTTAGTTGCAAAGCTCTACAAAAACCCATCTATTCCCAGGAATTTTGTTCAGACCCTTATTGAAGATTTTGATCTGTTTCTCAATGGTGGGTTTGTAGAAATACTTGAAACTAAAGTTCTAAACGCCCTTAAAGCAGCTAATGTTTCTCCAGCATGCATTTCTGAAATTCAAATCATTTTCAATGCCATAAAGGATCCTTTCAAAGGACTGAAAACTGACTATAAGCGTATGGAACACTTCAAGTCAAATTATTACTACGTTGCCCCTACCACATTTACCATAAGTGAGTCTAGACCCAAACTCTTCCATACCAAAGAGGGATCTATAATTAAGCAAGTAAAGACTACTGGTCAATATGTAAAATTTAGGCATGTACTTAAGAATTTATTTGAGTTACCTGGTGCATTATCTGCCACTTTGTCTTATATTCATTTTCTTAAAAACGTATGTGATAAAGATGTGATTTGTAATGTTATTCAAGGCACGCTGTGGAAAAGCAAGGTATCACACTTTAAAGATTCCGACATAGTCTTTCCTGCAGATTTTTACTACGATGACGTAGAACCTAATGCTGATCTTGGTCCTCACTCTGAAAAACTGGGTGCGGGATATTTAATGTTGCCTGCTTTACCACCAGCTTGCCAATCAAAACTTGAAAACATTTTTTTAGTATTAATGATTGATGCAGATGACAGGAAAAGCTGTGTACCTGGTAAAACAAGCTACAATGCTGAAGTTTTCAAGCCTGTGATTGCGGAGTTCAATTATCTTGAAACCAAAGGTATTTTATGTAACACCCCTGATCTTGGAGAAAAGAGAGTCTTCTTTGTTCTGAATATTGTGAGAGGTGACAACTTGGCTGTGCATGGAATTTTGGGGTTTGCAGAGGGATTTACCGCAAACTTTCCCTGCACTATTTGTCGGGCACCCAAGTTGTTAACTCAAAGCATGACACGAGAAGATGAGTCTTTCCTTCGAACTGAGGCAAACTACTCCCAAGATTTGGCACTAGGAAACATGACTCTCACAGGCATCAAAGAATATTGTGTTTTCAATTCAGTTAAATCTTTCCATGTTGCTCAGAGCCAGTCTGTTGACCTCATGCATGATGGGCCTGAGGGCACGAGCCATTATGTTCTTTTACCTGTGCTCAAGCATTGCATTGCATCTAAATATTTTTCTCTCTCTGTACTAAATGCGAGACTTTTTCTTTTTGACTATGGTCCATCAGATTCTGCTAACAAACCTGTGGCAATTCCTGAGGATTACCAAACCCGTTACAAATTGAAAGGTTCAGCCCGAGAAGTCATGACCTTGGTTCGGCTTCTTGGAGTCATTGTTGGAGACCTTGTACCTAGTACTGATCGATTCTGGCACTTATATTTACTTCACAGAGATGTAATGGAGATTTGCAATGCTAAGGAATTGCCTCTGGTTGTTTTAGATGAGCTAGATGTAAAGATAGATGAACATAATGCCTTGTACTTAAAATTGGTTGGCCATTTGCCTCCAAAATTTCATAATCTTGTGCACAACAAAAGAAAATGCAGAGAAAGTGGGCCTGTAGTACACATGTCTTCAATGCGTGCTGAGTCAAAGCACAGAGAAGTAGTAACAAAGTATGCACATGCAATCACTTCTCGCCGAAACTTACCAATGTCAGTGGCTATCAAACAGCAACTGACAATGTGCTTCAGATTTGTTTCCAAGCCACCCCTTCTCCCTCCTATTGTGTGCGGGCCAGGAGAAGAAATAGATCTTGAAGACCACTTGCATTACCTAGGCTTCAAATCTTTTCTGCCCAAGTGTGTCAAGTCTCCAGTCCAACGGGTCAATTGGGTAGAATATAATGGTACAATCTACAAGCCAAGGATGGTACTAGTCATTGGAGTGTCTAAGTTCTGTAATTTTAAGTTTGGTAAAATTGTTGATATTTTTATGATTGTTGATAAACCTTTGTTTGTCTGTGAACGTTTACTCAATTTAGGTTTTGATGAACACGTTGCAGGCTATGAGGTTTCTCCTAGCAATAATTACTATTGTATTTTTCATGAAGACCTGCATGACCCCTTTCCTTTGTATGACTTTCTGATGAGCACAGGCTCAAGGTATGTTGTTCTCAAACATTACTTGTAAGCCCAATTACATTTTATTAAAATGTTTTGCATACCAAATAGAATGTGCATTCATTGTACTTGACTTGCTGCTCTAGCCAATAAATTTGGCTAGATGTGAAAAAAAGGTCACCTGAAAAAGCTATGTTTGTTCGCTGTTTTGCCAAGCTACGCCACTCGCGTCTTGCATTTTATAGCCAGCTGCAATGCCTGCTTTAGCTACCCGTGATTGCTAAGTCAGCGAATTTTGTTCACCGAACAATCGAAATTCGAACAGCAAACATATATTCGCTACATTTTTGCCCCTGAATCAGGTTGGCTGAAATAATGAAAACAGTTCGCTGAAACAGCTAAAACCTGTCAGCGAACAAGCAATTCGCTAATTTTACAGCCGATCTTTAATCGCAGATTTAGCTCATAAATTTCGCTCGTTTAGTCAAAATTGTCCGCTGAAGTAGCGAAATTTCTGTAGCGAACAAAAGTTAGCCCGTTCAGCGAACTAATTCTTAGGTTGGAAAATAGTCATCAAAAATTCGCTATTTTAGCAAAAATTCCGCTGAAACAGCGATTATATTTTTTTCCGTGTTCGTTCACTAGTCCCGTTTTAAGAATGGGATGCCCTGAAAAGGGGCGCCTTTGTCAACCACTCCACTTTTTAGGGCACCAAATGGCGCTGACTTTCAGGGCACCTTTCTCGCCGACTTACATTGCGACACTCAGAACACGACGCGTCGAACCCATACTCCAGATTTGAACGGTGCTGAACACTATTCGGAACCAAACGCCTGCGATTTTGAAAAATTCATTTTAAAGTAACGCTCTGACGTGAGGTCTTCACTGTGAAAATTTGTTGTCACTTTATGACAAAATCGTAGATGATATTTTCATCACTTTCAAATAATGACTATGTCATCACAAATTGATGACATTTTCACCAAAGCTCCTATACTTATTGCATGGGCGTGACAACAATATCATCATTTGTTTTGATGACATTTTTGTAAGGAAAATTAGCCTTGAAATTGTCATCAAGTGACGACTCAAATTTTCACAGTGTTCGGCAACTGATTTCCCAACCCACCTCGAGATGGTCCGCTGGGCCAATGCCCGACATCATGAGAATCTGCGGGGAATGAATCGTCCCAGAAGAAAGGACAACCTCCTTGGCATGAACAGTACGGACCTGCCGATGTGAAAAAACGTCTCAAACCTACAACCTGCAGTGAAACCTGTAAACCGCATTAAAACCTGTATTGAATCAAGGCACAGAGCAAAATAGATAAGAGAATCGTTCTCAACTGACTTATCCTAAAATAAGATAACGTAAAGGGTGTCATGAAGGCGTACACGTCCAAGGGTGCAAATGTGCTTTAACGTAAAAAAAGTGAATTAAACACCTTTTTTCTTTTCAATCTTTCACACTGACCCTGAATTTTAAGTTCAAGTGCGTAAAAATGCATTGAAACATTTCAAGCTTTTCTCAAAGGTCCACTGGTAAAACTAAAGCGTAACTCTATGCTTGAGTCAAGCATAGAGTTACGCTTGAAGACGTTACGCTTGAAATGAAGCATACTCTGGAAATTCCCCTGTGCATTTTGATAGGGGAAATCTTGGCGGATGAGCCGGTTACGCTTGATTTCAAGCGGAAACTGATTACGCTTGAAAACAAAGGGTAATACTACGCTTTAGTTTTACCAGTGTCTGCTTTAGCCAACCTGGCATGGTGGCACATGAGGATGCACTTCTACTCCTCGCCAATCTCTTAAAGTCGTGATTCATAGACGGGAAGAATCGCGAAGAACTGAGTCGGTCCCAAATTAACGTCAGGTGACGCAACAATTAGGTTACCTGCCCAGCCGCGTCCTGGTACTCGACGCCAGTAGCTCTGGGCCGCCCGTCCTGATCGTCGAACAGGACTCGCCTCGCTGTTGCGAACGTCTCGACTCGCAGGTTGGAGCGGCACATCGCGGGCTTGAGGTAGCTGCGGTACGTGCTCCAGCGCTCGCCGTCGGCCGTGATCGTCTGAGGCAGACACGCCGATGAAGAGCTTTGAAAGCTTGCAAAGGAGACTCACGATGCTTGAGGCGTCCTCTTCCTTTGAGTCAAACTCACTCTAAATGTGTTACGAAGAAATTTCCCATTATACGAAGGAAATGGCGCAAGCATGATACGAAGGTGGTTTTTCTTCGTATTACGAAGGTTTTTCTTTGCATCTTAGAATGAAAAAGCTAAAAAGATTCGTATCATGAAGAAATATTGCTTCGCATTATGCTTGCGCCGAATTCACTGTAACATACGAATAACAAAGGTCAAATTTCATTTTAAGACATTTAGAGTGCTGTGAGTACAGAGTGTGCCCGGGTTGTACGAATTGTGTGCATGGCTGTCAAGGCCAAGCACGCGCAAACTTGTGCATTCATGCCATTCACACACTATGTAGACTTGATTCGACAAGCCTTGACCTGCATCGAATGCATAATCAGGTGTTTTTTTTTCTTTTTTCTTTTCGTTTGTTCAGCCGTACTCGTGTTACTAATAACATTGAAGGTGGCAGAATCCAAGACTATGTCACCGGATCAACTAAACGACGGAGTAGCCGGATTATCTGAGCGACGCACGGTAGGCGAGAACACCGGCGCAGGCTGCCGAACTGTAGACGCGTTTTGGGCTCCAGAGTCCCTGAACAGAATCCAAATCGAACGTGTGCCCCCACCAATGGATTGCTCTCTGGAGCTCAAAGCGCGTCTCCAGTTTTGGTCGCCTGCGCTTGCCGTCAAGCCCACTGTGCGACGGAGAAGCCGGTTAACCTGAGCAAACGAGTAGCCCAGCTGTCCTTGGCCGCCGTTGATGTCCAAGATGCTCGGCGTCCCAATGTCGTCGTAGACCTCGGTGAAGGCGCGCAGCACTGGGTGGCGGTAGGGCTGCCAAGAAACTCGTTGAGGGCCTCTGGTGGAATGGAAATCTGCGCAGACGCAAGCGGCTGTAGCGGGTACTTACAGTAAAGAATATGAGGTCTCTATCTTTGAGTATAAGGTCGTCTGCAGGCCTAGGCAACTACACATGCCAATGCCATGGACGTTTCCGGTCTTTAGCTCCCTTGGAGTTGCCAACCTAAAAACAGATGCTAATGCCGCCAACCTATTTAATATGACGTCAGTTGCGTGGGAGGTTCGAGTTTCAACGTGTGCCACAGAGGAAATTAGAGTTTGAACAGTTGGCAAGGCTGCACCAACATTCAAGAGTTGGCTAATAGGGAAAAGTCTTGGACACAAATGGCACATTCCCGGGCCTGGTCGTCTGCACAGTTAAAAGCCTACGAACCATCACTTCGAGACACGAAGAAAACGAAGACATTGTGAAATCCTTGGGGAAATGCTACGCAAAATGAAGTACAAACTGAAGCGCAAAACAAACCCGTGTCCCAGTTGATGGCCGCATCCAGGTTGTCCTCAGCTCGTTTGAAGTACCGCAGCATGTTGGTGTGGTTCCACGAGGAGTCACCCGTCAGCTCGGCCCAGTGATCGTAGTCCCTCTCGTTGCCCCTGATCACCATCAGCCCGTTGACGGAGCTGCCGCCGCCCAGGACTTGAGGAACTTGTACCGTTGCAGTTCTGAGGCTCAGCCACGGCCTGCAGCGTCAGAGGAACAATACACAGCACTGCAAGAAAATGTGTGAATAGTACACCAAAAGAACAACGAAAACTGTACAAAAAAAAAGTACAACAGGGGTTTTAGAAAGTACAACGAGAATTGTACGACCAACCGCAACGGCCTGGACTGCACGGCACTCCTCATGCCGGTTTCATTGTAGTTTGTACATAAATTGTTGTACTTTGTAAGTACAATAAATTCCTGATAAAAAATTTGCCAGAAATTTGTGTATTTTCGTTGTGGCTTTTTCTTGCAGTGCGCAGGCGGCGGAAACTCTGGATGCGTTTTGACTCCATTGCTGTTTCAACACACGGCATTGCCTCTGAGTTACTGGATATCTACACACTAAATGTTATGTACAATTTTGTGCAAGGCATCCCAAATTTTTTGGCAGATGAATTTTACGTGCAATTTTCGTACGCAAATCGGCCTAAATTTTCCTGATTTTGTACAAAACCTTGTACAAAATTGTACGAAAAGTTCATCTGCAAAAAAAAACTATGATGCCTCGTACGAAAATTTGTACAAAAACATTTAGTGTGCAGACAAATTAGACGCCTATAGAATAATCCTGTCGTAACTTTCAGTGCTGACTGAGAACTATCCTAACAGCAGAGGTGGTGAAAACTGGTTTTTAACTCTCCTTACTGCAAATCAGTGAATCGCAATATTTTTTATTGCCCACGACTGCCAACCGCCTAACGTCGTTGAGAACGAGGGGTTCAGGTATAGTTACCAGTCTGCGTGCCAACTTTGGCCGTCAGAGAACAACTTCACGCTAAATGTATTTGTAACATTTTGTGCGAAAAATTTGCACAAAGTTAAACCTACGCAAAATTCGCACGATTTTGTGCGCATTTGCGCACAATTTGGCTCAAAATTGTGCGCAAATGCGCACAGAATCGTGCGAATTTTGCGTAGGTTTAACTTTGTGCAAATTTTTCGCACAAAATGTTACAAATACATTTAGCGTGTTGACTTGGAAAAGCTTGGGCGCTGACAACTTATAAATTCCAGGTACCTCATGAGTGTGGCTGCACAGAGGTTTAAAGTTGCCTCCAGGCAGACCTTCACCCGACGCCTCGAGGTGAAATACGTGAACCAGAAGGAGCGCATCGTGGCGTGGCTTGCCGATCAGTCCGGCCTTACTGATAAGCCGGCAGAAACATGATATGTTCGCTGTATAAAGCGCTTCCTAGGCTCTCCATGACACTCCCGTCGCCTTTTTCGGTCTCGCGAGCGCCGGGTGGGTAGGCAGTCCCGCAGACACGCCTGTTGAGCGGGCTGGCCTACGCTGCGCCCTGGCAGGCGATGGTGCACCCACACGTGCAATGCCACAGACACATTGAAAAGGAAAACCTTACATCGACTCAATTGAATTGTCGCGATTTTATTTTTTCAAGTAGTACTCCTTTAAAGATGAGGATTGCCAAAATTTCAGACCCCTCGGTCCCTTCTTGTGGATTCGGTGGGCGATTTTAGTTTTTCTTACTGTTTTCACAGTGAATTTGGGTATTTCCTGCTACGCAGCGCCTTTTGGTCAAGAGTAGACGTGTGCGCCGCGCCGCCGGTGCGCCGCCGCCGCCGACTAAAATTCCCCGGCGCGCCGCCGCGCCGCCGCCGATAAAATAATCGGCGGCGGCGCGGCACAAAATGCGCGCATATTTTTGCTCTTGACTGCGCGCCGAATATGTAGGCAACTCAACGTACTCCGCCCTTCCTTGGCATCCCCCGCGACCCGGCCGCCAGCAGCGCAAGCGCACTCTGTCATCCGTTTGCCACACCATCATGCCGATATTGGACTGATTTCCTTTAATTATTTGTCTTAAAAAGGCCCTTTCCCGAACAAGCCGCCGGTCACGCCGCCGCCGCCGCCGCCGATGTTTGACCCGGCCAGATTTGGCCCTGACGCCGCCGCCGACAAAAATGTAATCGGCGCACACGTCTAGTCAAGAGTCGCGAAATTTTGTATTCTGGCCTAAAATTGAACGAGGAAAACGATGAGCACAACAGATTTGAGCAAACACTTCTACATAGGCATACCAATTTTGCTGTCAATCGGGAGAAAAAAACATCAAAAACACACAACTTAGGTCTTTTTATGTAAAATTTTCGAATTTTCGACCTAAAATTGACTTATCTTTGGTTGTAGCTGAAATATGTTGTGCTCATCGTTTTCTTTGTTGGATTTTAGGCCAGAAAACAAAATTTCACGACTCTTGACAGTCGCTGCGTAACAAAAAAACTACCCAAATTAACAGTAAGAAAAACGAAAATTGACCACCAAATTCACAAGAAGGGACCTAGGGGTCTGAAATTTTGGCAATCCTCATCTTTTAAAAAGTACGACTTGCGGAAAAAAATCGCGACAAGCCTAGGGGGTCGATGTAAGGTCCTGTTTTTCTTAAATAATCCTTGACCTTGCACCTGACGTGCAATGCGTCCAGAAAATGCCCTATGCTAATGCATGGGAAGGCATTGCAAAAGCATCGCACCAGTTAGCGCGATGAAAACGGCTTCAAACGCATTGCACCAATTGACGCTACACTTATAGCCTTTGGATTCTCAGTGAAGGTCAAGGAAAACTTACTGTGAATTTTAGTGTACATCAAATCAATTAAAGTTGAATTTCGGTTACTTTCGGGCAAAAGTTACTGAATTCTGAGAAGAATTTTGACACATTTTAATAAATTTCAGTGAATTCCAAATTATGGGTTAACAAATTTAATCTGGAGTTCCTTCGGGGGGTGAATACCCCCTCGTGCCGGTCACGCCTTGTCGTACAACACGCGGTTGACGGCGGCGTGCAGCTCGAGGTGCAGTGGCTCGCCCTGGACGACAGGCGCCGTGACCACCTTGTCGGGCTGCGCCTCCAGCCACACGGCCATCTCCGCCGGCCGGCGCTCCACCACGAAGACGTGCTCGCCCTCCGGCAGGCGCGGCGCCATCTGGGGCTGGCGGAAGGGGTCGTCGCGTCTGGGCGGGGGTGTCTGCAAGGGAAAGGGCAACAATACTATAGCACTGTGGAGACGCATTTTCAGATCTTGTCATCTGCCAGGACATTTTTTATTTTGACCACACCTAAACCTGGTTTACATCACCATTGTAAGTAAACCTAAAATTTGGAAACAAAAAACTAAACTTTCAAAACTTATGAACCCTCTTAAGACGCGTTAAAACGTCCCAAAGCCATTCCTCATTTGACGCTGTCTCAGATTTTACAGAAAACCTTTGAGCATAGCTGATTTTTCGTCCTCTTTCAAAAAGAAATTAAAACCTGTGGGAGTTAGAGGGCTTTCACTCTGAAGAAACCGCACTAAAATAAGTTTTTCTTCAGATTGCTTTAGAATATCAATTTTGATTGCCGTTTCATAAGAGTAAAATCCCCCTTACTTCCACAATTATCAATAAGCGGCCCTCAAACATTTTGTATTAGAAAGAGGACACATAACCTAGTGTGGTCTATTGAACCAGGATTGACGGTACACAACCGAAAAACACCGGTTCTGGGTTAAATTTCTTACAATTTGGGTGTGACACAAGAAACGGGTAGGATTTTCGCCAAAACGGCTAGCACTTCCCCTATGCCGTTTGATTCACCCTAAAGCAGAATGTGCTCTCCCCTGTAAAAGGGTTTCAGCGAATTTTCGAAGTTGTCCACATGAACATTACCTTACAGAAATAGGTTTATCTTGACAAGACAAAAAATGATGTCAGCACATGTCATAGGTTTAAAAGAGAGATTAAGTTTTTTGACTTCAAAAGTACCAAATAGTCCAGTTTGGCCATTGAACAAGTCAAGAAGTTCAATAACTTATTTAGTTCCCATCTAAACCTATGACATTTTTTGTTTGTCTTGGTAAGACCAATCCATTTCTGTAAAACAATGTTAATTTGGACAACTTTGAAAATTCACTCAAGCCTTCGGCATTTAACTTAGGTGCGAAACGGGTAACCGACCCCTGTCATTGGAAGATTTTCTCCCAAATTAGGCTGAGCTTGTTCCCCGTTCTCGTTTCACACCCAAAACAGGTAAGCGACTTTCCCAATTCGGAGAGGAGGCCACTTGAAATGGGCCATATCAGTGCACAGGAACATTTTTGCATGGAACAAGCACACTTACCGCTAAAATGGACACCACCACATCGGTGGGGAACTCAATCAAAATAGAAACTGCAGATAATAAGAAATTTTCCACAGTTTGGTAGCTAATTTTATTTATTTTTTATCACATTTGTCGGGAATTTTGAAGAGTTTTTTGAAAGTGCATTTGGTGCAACACACTTTGGGCCAGAAAACCGGTAGAGACAGTCAAAATATCAGACGGGTTTTAAGCTCCAGAGTCACTAAAGGGGCCTCGAACCCCCTCGAAACAAACGTATGACCCACCCCACGAATGGATTGCTCTCCGAATGAGGAATCCATAGGCGGGGTGACACGTTCAATCCGAGTCCCGCTTAGCGACTCTGGAGCTCAAAACAGCGTCAATAAAATTTTGGCCGCCTGTGTGGTCTTCTGGCCCACTGTGCAGCAGTACCAACTCCTCGAAGAAACTTACGCTGCTGACGATTTGCCCGTCCGGCCCTGTGGCCCTGTAGGTCCACGAACGGCGGTCCTCCGCGATGCCCGTCACGGTGACCGCGCTGCTCGCCTCGACGGCGTCCTGGGGCCGCCGCATCACCAGGTGGAAGCCCAGGTCGGTGTTCCGCACGTCCACGCCGACGCGCACCTTGCTGCCGACGGGCAGCACCATGCCCTGGTGCCCGCAGACCCCGTTCGCTGAAGAAACAGCACGTAAGATATCAGCGCTGGCGCGGGCCAGAAGATGGGCGCATGCGCGGCCCAAACTCGAGCGGTCATGAGCTTAATACTAAGGCGAGTCTGCATTTGTAAGTGTGTACTTGGCCAAGTATGCATTTGTAAGTGTGAACTTACAAGCATGCATCTGTTAGTGCGTAGTCAGTCGTTTGTGGCGTTGCGATATACTCACAACTGTACAACTTTGGGGAGATAGAGCCAAAGGAAGTGGTGGTCCTGAGGCGGTCGCAGCCGTCCGGCACGCCCACCTTGGCTACGCGGTCGGGCCGCTCTTGTAGCCACACCGCCAGGTGTTCGGGCTCGGCTCCTGCGGCCGGCCGCCGCTCCACCAGGAACGTGTGCTCGCCGCCGGGGAACTCCTGCTCTGGCCAAGGACCGCCGCCGTCGTCACTCTGAAAACCACTCAAACTATTTAACCCTTTCGAAGTAAAGTCGCTTCATATACCAAAGTATTTTGAGCATACGTAAGATTACAAAGAAAATAGTTCGTAATTTACAAACTATTTCTTCGTGTAACAAAGTAAATTAGTTTGTTTTATGTATGTATGCTCAAAATACTTCGTAAGTTTTTAAGCGTGGCTGACCCGGCAGGTTGCACTGTAAAACTAAGTGTGGACAACTCTGCACTTGAAACGTGGAGGTGTGGAATTTTCTGTCTCCACACTTGGAAGTGCGGAGTTTGCGGTCTCCACACTTCAAGTGCGGAGTTCTCCACGTTTGCACCATGCTAAGAGATAGGGGCTCTGTGAGCTACTCCGCACTTGAAGTGTGGAGACTGCAAACTCCGCACTTCCAAGTGCGGAGACTTACTCCGCACCAGGAAGTGCGGAGTTCTCCACACTTGGTTTGACAGTGTGGGGTCGCTGGGCTGCAGCAGAAAGGATAAGCACTCCTCCTGATTCCTGACAGACACACTCAAACTGTGCTACTGTTAATTTTTTTTTGTTAACCTACGAAATAGTTAATCACGAAACCAAGCACGAAACATATTTTAAAATATTCGTTAAAAAGATTTATTGAAATTTGGAGATTATTTCGTACATCGGCATTATGTTGTTTTATGACATTGTTGATATTCCTAGCGAACATTCTGTTAAGGTGAGGTGTGGGTGAAAAAACAGCTAAAAATGCTAATCTAAGAACAATTTGCATAAATGGTTTCAAACAATTTCTGTACTTAACATGCTAGTATGACCCCTTTTAAGTTGAAGTTCAATGACTTGTAAATCATCTAAGTTGTAAGAACAAAGTTGACAGTTGTCGTTAGCTTACAGTTGTCCTAAACTCTCAACGACAAGTTTTTGCACTAAAAAGGGATTCTGTGCAACAGCTTTTGACTGATGGGTCTCATCTTTTTTCCTGATCATCCTCGGATTGTTGTTCACAAAGTTATATACAAGATATTGGTGATATCAATCAAAGTTTGTGGGAAAAAAATATATTTAGGTCGGATTTGTCAATTTCTGCGACGTATTTTGTAAATTTAAAAACTGTTTCATTTCTTAACAAAATGTTCGCTAGGAATATCAAAAATATCGTGAAGCTGCTAATACAACATATATGATGTCGATGTACGAAATAATCTCAAAATTTGAATAAAGCTTTTTAAATGAATATTTTACAAAATGTTTATTGTTTAATTATTTCGTAGATTAAGAAAAATATCTGATTGTGCTTAAAGAAGCTAAGACACAGCATGCGCCTGCTTGTTTATTTTACATTTTATACCTAATCACTGAAATAAGAGTGCACTACTGCCGCAACTACTAAATAGGACGAATATCATCGGCTTCCATTAGGTTCCTTAAATGGAAATTTTTTTTACGTGACCCTACAGCGGCATGAAGTCACGCACAAAGAGTACCAGTGAAAAGGCTTAGGGAACCCTACCTAAAGGCTGGTTGTGGCACACCATTTTTTTGTGTGTTAATGTTATAACATACGTTAATGCAATGTGTATAATGCACTTACATTGCGTTAACGGTTTCCCTTCTAGGACATAACAAGTTTTCCGTACGTGACGGAAATGGACCGAATTTCGCACAGAGCTGTTTAAGAATCCCAGGTTCCGCTTTAGCCGTATAGTGGCTTAGGTCCACTTCTCAGGGTTTCTTTAGCGACGTTCAGCTTCGAGGACTCCGAGACCCCCTCACACACTCTAAACTACTTCGTAGGTATTCATGCGCACCCGCGCACAAAATTGAACATGCACTTTGTAACGCACGAATTTGTACGCGACAATGCCCGATTTGGTGCGCGGGTTTGCGGAAAATCGTGCGTTCTTGCGCACAATTTTGTGCGCAACGTAGTGCATGTTTGATATCGTGCGTTACGTATGCTCAAAAACCTACATAAGTAATTTAATGTGCAGCATCGTCTTCCGGATCTGGATCTCGAAGAGCGAGGTGGACACTCTCATAATCGACATTGACTTTTTGTACATGGTATTGACATTTTGTCAGTAGCACCACCAGTAATTTGTGCAACAATAATACGTACTTTTCGCTTTTGCAATAATTATTTACAAATTTGTCAAGCTTATTGATTCAAAAAATTTCCTAAATAATAACTTGAAGTTAATTGTGAGTATCTAAGAAGAAAATAGTAAATATTATTGTTGTAGGCAATAGTGCCTGGTTACTGACAATAAAGTCAGTAAGATGCCGAGAGTGGAGACCAAAGCCCAGTAGCTTCACCGTGACGACCAAAACGCTCAAGTACTTACTTAAAAAAAAATGCACGGCGCCAAAAAGCGCCTTAAGCCACAGCATCGCGGCAAAAATTGAAATGGCACATTAATCGTCGAGAGACGAGCTGAAAAGTTGTCTAGAAAGAAAGGGTTGGAAGCAATGCTTACAGCTGTGTTGCCGTTTCGGAGGGCGCTCCAACGGATTGTCTTGTCAGTGGGTGACAGGCGCCCTATCGTGATGAAGGAACTCTTCTTGTCGTCAGATGGACACGTCAGCTCGAAATCGATGCTTGTGAAAAGGCGCGTGCCCATAACAGTGACATCCACCTATTATTCAAAGAAAAATTACACATAAATCCGTAACTCGACACAGAAGCCAAGCGTTGCAGCCAATATGCATTAGAAAAGAAGCAAAAGTGTGCTTCAGGCCTTCCACTAGGGTGTGTGCGAATACCTTAACTTTTTCTCCCAGGGCCAGTGAATCTCCCTGGCCGCGTGTACCGGCAGCCACTGGACATTTCTGCATTCCAGACTTATCGGAACCTGAAACATAGTAAACAAAATGTATATAAAAATTCATATACTCTAGAAACTCAAGAGTTTTCATGGCACGCTCCAGCTGGGAGCGTGCTTTGAAGCACGCTCTAGTTTGGAGCATGTCCAAAGCACGCTCCACACTACGGCGTGCTTGCCAAGCACGCTTCAGGAGCATGCTCTAAAGCACGCTCTAAAATACAGCATCCCAGACAAGCTCGCTCCAAACAATAACCCGCAAGTAAACACATTTAAAGCTACAAAATTCCTGCGAACTCATTCCCAATGCTTGGCAAAGACAAACGATGGCTTTTTATTACCAAAGTTTAAAATTATACAGAGGAAGCTATCACTTTCAGTTATAAAAATAATAATTGGACGTTTAAGGGTTAGAATTTGGTTTGCGCCATCAAAGCATTGCCGAGCTTTTTACTTTTTTGCAATCGTTTAAAAAGATATTGGTCCAGTGAGGTTATTGCCCATGCATTAAAAAGATATGTGTTTAATAACCACATCGGCCTATACAAAGCGATATTCATCAGGACACAAGTTATTACTCATTCCTTTGCCTGCTACCTAACCTGCTGGATCTGGGCCATGTTGGAAGTTCCATGGGGAGAATACGGTAAAACAGTTCTATACGCTATCTAGCACTCCAAGTTGCGCCGTCTTCAAAGATCAAAGGGCCGAAATACAGCACCCGTGACATATTTAGGGTCCCACCAAATTTGAGCCAAGCAAGTGCCGAGCAACTCCGAGCAACGACCGAGCAACTTAGAGCAAATACCGAGCAAGAACCGACCAACTCCGAGCAAATATCCTGTCGAGCAACGCAGCCGAGCAACGGCACCAGTCCACACAAAAAGGCCTTCCCAGGCCCAGGAAAAAGTCCGACATGCATTGACCTGTGTGTTTTTGGACAGGGGAGATCATGAGCCACACGAATAGATATGTGGCCCTTTTCCTATTTTTTTTGCCGAAGCACGCTTTGAAATTGAAGGAACATGAACAGCGAGTGCAGCCGCCGTGCAGGGTGGGCAACACGCCCGCGCCCGTGACTAACGGGGCGGGCCACCCTGTGGCCGCCGCTCAGTAGGCCAGAAACTCTAGACTAGACGCGTTTGAAACTGCAGACTTGCTAAACAGGCCTCGAACTGAGATTCCTCGTCCGGAGAGCAATCCATTGGCGGGGTAACGTTCGGTTCTACTCCCATTTAGCGACTCTGGAGCTCCTTACGCGTCCGTGATTTTGACCACCTCCACTTTGTCTTCTGGCCCACTGTGCGCCGGGACATTGCCCTGAGATAAGGCAAAGCCCCCGCCATAGACTCCTCTCCGAACGAAGGTCTTGGTGGGGCCACATGTTCAATTCGGGTCCTTTTTAGCAAGTCTGGAGTTCAATACGCGTCTGAACTTTTGGCCTCCTGCGCCGGTTTTCTGGCCCACTACTCTACTGTGCGGCAGCCCTGCCAGCCTGCAGGGCGGGCCGCTCCGACAGACACGGGCGTGGGCGAGTTGCCCACCCTGCACGACGGCTGCTCTCGGCACGCTTCGCTGTTCATGATCCTTCAGTTCCATACCGGGGGCCGTGCCTAGCCACAGGGGTATTTCCCGGCGCACAGTGGGCTAGAAGACAGGGCGGAGGCGGTCTAATGCGGGGACGCGTGAGGAAGTCCAGAGATGCTTTATAGGACTCGAACATATCCATTCGTGTGGCTCATGATCTCCCTTTTCCAAAAATATACCGGTCGATGCATGTCGGACTATTTCCTGGGCCTGGGATGGCCTTTTCGTGTGGACTGGTGCCGTTGCTCGGCTGCGTAGGTCGATAGGACATTTGCTCGGAGTTGCCCTGTTCTTGCTTGGTTGCTCGAAGTTGCTCGGTCGTTACTCGGAGTTGATCGACACTTGCTTGGAACGTGCTCGGTTTTGCTTGGATGTCTATCGACCTTCGCTCAAATTTGCTCGGACCCAAAGTATGTCACGGGTACCACTTAAAATCGTCAACACAGCAATAATAAAGTTAACGTGTTTTGAGCTCCTGAGTCTCTCAGTGGGACTCGAACGGAAAGTGAGACCTCTGGATAGATTTCTCTCCAAGAGAGAGATCCATCAGTGGGGTCACATGTTAGGCTCGAGTCTTTTTTAGCGACTCTCAAAACGCGTCGAGAGTTTTGGCCGCCTGCGCCGGTCTCCTGGCCCACTGTGCGGCGCGCATACGGTCCTCTCTACCTTCATATTGTTAACTCCCCTCCCTTCAATAGAGCAGGAAACGTAAATGAACGGCAGGGTAGGAAGGGGATTGAGAAAAAACGACCAAAACCACTATTTTGTCTAAATACCCAATTATCGACAACTTTGAAGTCCTTTAGCTAAACGGCTCGTCAGAAAAATCTGGGCTAGTGCTCATTCGACTCTTAGGAACCTATTCTACGAGGAGGGAACATAAGATGGGCCACAAAGTCCTCAGGAAAAAAGTTCCAAGACAAATGTCAATTTTAGAGTGTTTTTTTTTTGTGGTTTTTGAGGCTGGTGATGCAGGTATTTGTGTCTCGTCTATTTCGAGGTCATTTCCTGGTTCCTTGGTCAATTTGACTCAAGAGTTCTAAATTTTAGCCCCATGGGATGAAAACTGTCAATGTACGGCACAATACCCAAATCCATGTTTTTACTCCGAAAATGAAACTGAATTCGGTAATTATAGCTCAGCCGAGCTCAGCCTTGGCGGCAATGGACTACCCATCAGGTGCCTAAAGAGCCCCCAAAATATCAGGAGGATCGGAGGGGGTCATGGCGAGGTCCGGCTTTTCTTATTTGATATCGCTCACTATGAAAATGACACTTTGGTTCTTCAACATAATCATGGGCACATTGTTAAACAATATCATCTGCTTTAATGTGCACAGTAAAATGTTCCCATGGAATTCAAGGTGATTTTGTGAAATGCAAGGGAGTTCGAGCAGAACCAAGGGATTCCGTGGGAAAAGGTGCTCATTCCAAGGCATTCCCTTGGACATTGACAAAACTAAGGAAGTCCCTTGGAATCTTCGACGGTTTCCAAGGGACTTACTAGGATTCCAATGGACTCCCTCGGAATTCCGTGCCGGGGATCCGAACAGGAAAGTAAGGTTAGGAGTTTTGGAAATGCTGGTTTGCGCAATTAAGTTTGCACACTTTCAATAGCCTTCATTGCCTTTCTTGCTTTGACAACTGAACAGAATAAAAATTTTATTACGCGAGCAATCCCAATCTCCAGTTTTACAAACTATGAAGGGTCAAAGTCGCGAGTTGTAGCAGCTACTGTTTCAAGGGACTTCCTTGAACACCATAGAATTCCAAGAAAGTCTCTTGAATTCACACAAGGTGGGCAGTTTTTCAAGGTGACCCCTTGAAACTTGTGCTTATTCCAAGGCACTTACTTGGTTTTCCTCGCTCCAACAATATTCCCTTGGATTTCAAGGGGACGTTCTTACCGTGTGCTTGCCGTTCCTGCACTTTTACTGTAAAGTCATCAGACCGTATTTCACAACCTCTTCCAGTGCATTTTTCAAGTTGTAGCCAGGTGACTTAGCAAAACTTTCAATTATCTCCTCTTTAAATGCAAGATTTTTTTTGTTGATAGCCGTCTATTAGCGATTCACAACCACCACAAAAGATATTTAAATATCGCCTTCGCATTTAGAGGGTCAGATCCCCTAACCGCTTCTTGCGTGTTGGCGTGCTTCCACGTGTTGCATGCGAGGCAAAACTCTGGTGAATGTCGTCAATATAAATAACATCCTGCAGTGCATGTAGCAGCAGGAAAGATATCAACCGTCTAGAGCGTGGATCGGGAAGGGCGGGAGGGATATAATTGCAATGTGCAACCCTGTTAGAAAATTTCGTTTTCAAACGGAGCGGTTTTGCCCCAAGCAGTAAAAACGCTGTTTTGGAAATATTTGGGAAAATGTTGAAAATACCGACCAGCATGGAAAAAGTGATGAGGAAACCGAAAAAAATACTTTTGAGATCGAGGGGGTAAACACTTCCGTAATGGCCTGTACAAACTGTCGCGTAATACCGTGTAATACCCTGTAATACCGTGTAATACCCTGTAATACCGTGTAATACTCTGTAATACCAAGTAATACTCTGTAATACCGTGTAATACTCTGTAATACCATGTAATACTTTGTGATATGTGCGTTTACCCCTAGTCGTCCATGTGAAATGACCTCCCTCGATGACCTCCTTGACAATTGGTATATAATTTTTTTTATTATCACCCACACCTCCCTTGTATTTACGGGTGTATTACGCGTATTACGGGTATTGCGGGTGTATTACGGGTATTACGGGTGCATTACGGGTATTACGGGTGTATTACGGGTATTACGGGTGCATTACGGGTGCATTACGGGTATTACGGGTGTATTACGGGTGTATTACGCGTATTCCGGGAGTATTACGCGAATTTTAAGTGTTCGGAGCGCGCATTGCGTCCGCGTAATTTACGTTTCATTACATGAAACTTGTTCCGTCGATTTTCAGTACGCTCAGTAATACGCGCGTAATACACCCGTAATACGCGTAATACACTCGTAATACACGTAATACACCCGTAATACGCGTAATACACCCGTAATACGCGTAATACGCGTAATAGGGAGTAGTCTGTACACCAAAATACTGAGTGTTTACCCCCAGGGGGTAAACACTTCCGTAATGGCCTGTACAAACTGTCGCGTAATACCGTGTAATACCCTGTAATACCGTGTAATACCCTGTAATACCGTGTAATACTCTGTAATACCGTGTAATACTCTGTAATACCGTGTAATACTCTGTAATACCATGTAATACTTTGTGATATGTGCGTTTACCCCTAGTCGTCCATGTGAAATGACCTCCCTCGATGACCTCCTTGACAATTGGTATATAATTTTTTTTATTTTCACCCACACCTCCCTTGTATTTACGGGTGTATTACGCGTATTACGGGTATTGCGGGTGTATTACGGGTATTACGGGTGCATTACGGGTATTACGGGTGTATTACGGGTATTACGGGTGCATTACGGGTATTACGGGTGCATTACGGGTATTACGGGTGTATTACGGGTATTACGGGTGTATTACGCGTATTCCGGGAGTATTACGCGAATTTTAAGTGTTCGGAGCGCGCATTGCGTCCGCGTAATTTACGTTTCATTACATGAAACTTGTTCCGTCGATTTTCAGTACGCTCAGTAATACGCGCGTAATACACCCGTAATACGCGTAATACACTCGTAATACACGTAATACACCCGTAATACGCGTAATACACCCGTAATACGCGTAATACGCGTAATAGGGAGTAGTCTGTACACCAAAATACTGAGTGTTTACCCCCAGGGGGTAAACACTTCCGTAATGGCCTGTACAAACTGTCGCGTAATACCGTGTAATACCCTGTAATACCGTGTAATACCCTGTAATACCGTGTAATACTCTGTAATACCGTGTAATACTCTGTAATACCGTGTAATACTCTGTAATACCATGTAATACTTTGTGATATGTGCGTTTACCCCTAGTCGTCCATGTGAAATGACCTCCCTCGATGACCTCCTTGACAATTGGTATATAATTTTTTTTATTTTCACCCACACCTCCCTTGTATTTACGGGTGTATTACGCGTATTACGGGTATTGCGGGTGTATTACGGGTATTACGGGTGCATTACGGGTATTACGGGTGTATTACGGGTATTACGGGTGCATTACGGGTATTACGGGTGCATTACGGGTATTACGGGTGTATTACGGGTATTACGGGTGTATTACGCGTATTCCGGGAGTATTACGCGAATTTTAAGTGTTCGGAGCGCGCATTGCGTCCGCGTAATTTACGTTTCATTACATGAAACTTGTTCCGTCGATTTTCAGTACGCTCAGTAATACGCGCGTAATACACCCGTAATACGCGTAATACACTCGTAATACACGTAATACACCCGTAATACGCGTAATACACCCGTAATACGCGTAATACGCGTAATAGGGAGTAGTCTGTACACCAAAATACTGAGTGTTTACCCCCTCGTAGAATTGTCCGCTCTACAACGTGATGTTAGATTTGCGGTAGTAGTATAGAGGACACTATTGGACACTTTTTCCCTGGAGGACACTATCGGACACCTAACCTAGGGGGGCCTAAGCAGGTCGTCATCTTGAGCGTGGGTAACCTAAGAGAACCTAAGTCTGGATCCGCCCCTGTGGTTGTACTTTCGGACACCTTGAGCGAGGGTAACCCAAACCTAAGTCCCCCACCGCCCATACTGGGTCCTACTTTCGGTCATGTTGGTATCTTGAGCGAGGGTAACCTAAGTGAACCTAATTGCTTGGTTACGACAGGGGCGCTAACCCAGCCTAAGTTACCCCTCCCCTCCCCCGCGGCCGCCGCGCGCCGCGACGCGGAGCCGCGGTGTGTGACGTCAGTCCGCGTTCACGGCGCACCGGGGGATTCCGCGCCGGGATGCCGTCCGGAAACACGCCGGGGGGACCGTCCGGAAACGCGCCGGGGGACCGTCCGGGAACGAACCGCGCCGGGAAATGCCAGAAATGCCTAGAAAATTTCTAGTGTTTTCTAGAAATGCCCAGAAAAATCTTTAAGTTTTTAGAAAATGCCCAGAAATTTCTTGGAGTTTTCCAGAAATGCCCAAAAAAATTTAAGTGATTTTGAAAAGAGCACCGAAATTTATTGGTGTTTTCAGAAATGCCCAGAAAAATTTGTAGCAATTTCCAGAAATTTTTTTCTGTACCGCAAAATAATTTTCTGTACCAAAATTTTTTTTCTGTACCAAAAATTTTTTTATGTACTAACACGTGCGGGGATGGCTCAAACAATACACGCACACCTGATCCAAATTATTCTCCAATACATTGCATTAATTGACATTAATTGTGGATTGTGCAAAATTATTTCGATTTATTACCAATTATTGTAAATTATTTCCAATTTTTAAAAATTATTCTTTTAAATCTGGAATTATTGAGAACGACGATCACGCTCTGTGGCGACGGTCAAGCTGGGGCCAGCGTAGGAGGGTTTGGGTCGTGTGAAGCTAGATGAAAAATATTGTCACCAAAATGTGGCCATCGACACGAGGCTGCGTTTGAAGGAAAGAAAAGTTATGCCGCCAAAGCATCTGTCTTCTGCTCACAGCCACAAACCTTTTCTGTAAACGGATAAGAACTCAATATTTCCGGAACTATGCATTAGTCAACAGCCTTTTCCATTGTTGGCCTGTGGAGGGAAAAAAGGACTAGATCACTTGTTTCCAGAAGAAGAAAACCTAAGGCAACAAAGTTTTCGGTGTCTGTTACACACTGTTTGAGAATGTGTTCCGTTGAGAAGGGCAGACACACTCATGCTTTCCTATTTACGAGAGAAGTTTGTGGCGTACATTACGAGATCTTATGTGTACTTAGTACAAATCTATAGGAGTGTTCTTGAAAGGAACACATCTAGGAGTGTGATCGACAAGTACACATCTAAAGGGAGTGTTCTTGAGCAAAAACTTTTGAGAGAGCGCACTATCATCTCATCAACTGGATCCTATGCATACTTGTCTATCACTATCACACACCTATGGATGTGTACTTGTTGGTACACTCCTAAGTACACTCCTAGAGATGTGTACTAAGTACACAGTAAATGTTGTAGTGTAGGGCTCATCAATTAATTTCTCATACCAAGGAAAAAACCTGGTGTCAATTAGCTGATAAAGTCTCACGCTTGTGACTTAATTATTCATCGAGCTCGACACGACCCAAATCCACCTAAGCTGGCCCAACCTCAGCCTTTGCCACAGAGCAAGATCTTCGTTCACAATTATTACAAATTATACAAAATAATTTGAAATAATTGGAATTATTTTACAATAATTTGTTCAAAATCGAAATAATTTCGCATACTGCACAAATGATGTCATTTTTAGCAATGAATAGGGAAATAATTTGGATCAGGTGTGCGTGTATTGTCTGAGGCCATCTCACACGTGCATTTCTTATGGACCAAAAATTTTTTTTCGTACCAAAAATTTTTTTATGTACAAAAATATTTTTTTCTTGCACGAAAATTTTTTCTTGTACAATTTTTTCTATCGAACTCGTTATTTTTTTCTTGTGCATGATGTTTGCACATTCGTTTTGTGTTGCAACATACAATTCTTTTTGTTTCCAAACATGCGTTTGTACATAGCATGTACAACTTTGTCGTTTTTTTCAGTGTCTGAACAAAATAATTTTTTCACAAAGGTATGCAATGAAATACCGTGTGCGCGGTGAATCAAATACAACAGACAGTACTCGCCACACACTTGTGAATCGATGGACTGTAAACTTGTGTGATTGTATGTCCACTTTTTACAGAGTCTGTTAAGAAACTTTTTGTGATTCGGGACAATAGGTGGCATGCCATAAGAGTCCCAGAATTCACCCGCGCCATTTTTGCCAATGTAAAAAGCAACCCAATGTTGACCCGGTTTCGTGATGGGGTCCGTGTTGGCAATCAGCAAGGCGGGGCGTTTGTGTAGGCGATGTGGTAATGTGTCTGAGGCAAACACGCCTTCGAACATAGGTGCCACATGTTTATCTTTTCTCATGAGCGAATCTAGGGAAAGCCCATCCATATTTTTTAAGTTTAATTGATTATTTTATAGTTTTGTATTTAATTTTTGATATTTTAATTATTTTTTTTATTTACTTTTTTAAAGTTTTATTTTCTATAATTCTTTAGACGTTGTAATCGACAACCACGTTTCGATGTTTATCGATCTCAATCAGATTCTGAAATTCCGCATATACAATGCAATTTATAGGTTGAGCAAGGGCTGTTGCAAACTTCAACTCTAGACGGAGAGTGCCTTGCTTCTGGAGATTCCAGTGAGGTTCGCTGGCCGACAGGTCAGGTGACAGATCGAAACAGAACAGAGTGTTTCCTCCAGGGTAATCGGTGTAACTGATATTGTTACCTTCATCTTTCCAATATATTCCTGTTCCACAGAAAAGGGTGTTGTAGCATTCCATGTACAACCCATTAGCAAAGTCGGGGGTCAAGGGCTGTGATGGGACAGGGTGGCCGTCGACCATAAGACTCAAGTAATTCAAATTAAAATGTTGGAAATTGAAACCGTTCCGAGCATAATCGCCATTAAAGGCGCGATTATCAACAAAACCAATAATAATTCTTTGAGGGAGTTGGTTCATGAACAGGTTGTCCAAATTTTTGTCTCGCAGCCCCTGTGTTATCGTGACTGTTTTAATGTCAACTCGATTCACCGGATATTTGGCAGGAGACTTTTCAAGAGCCTGTGCGTGGCCGAGCAGCACAGTGGGCGAAACCACTACTTTACGGACATAGAGAGTCGCATCCAAAAGTTTGATGCGCTCTGTACCAGCAGTGGACATGAGAGTAAAGGCATCTCGATTTCGCGTAAGCTTGATTCTTAGCTCCACATTATTTAAGAGAAAATGATCCTGATTGAAGAAATCAATGTGAAGGGGACCCATCATTTCAAATTGCCGACTGTTTGATGTGCGTGATCGTCGCCATGCCAGTCCAAGGTTTTGAGCGCTTTCAAGAGAATCGAAATGGTTAGGGGTGTCCTCGTACCACATGCGCTGTGTCATGTGGGACTTTTTAGCCGCGGCGTCATAATTCATGAGGGATTCTATGTAAGCTCTGTAGGCATAGGTCATGCTTGAATGACTAATGACTTTTTGATTGAGACTCACATCCACTTGACTCCACAGAGCGTGGAGGGGGTAATTAATAGGGGCTGCATCATTTCGATCGTTTTCTACAATGTCTGTACCATCAGCCTTAACAATTTTGGCTTTGACGTACAGCAGAGTGTGGGCGGGGTCTATGTACTCGTGACCCACGCCAGGTATGGAAAATTCGACTGTGTTTGACGCATCCAATGTGGTCAAGGGTTTGTAAGGAACCCAGTGAGTCGATTCAAGTGCGGTCTGAGTGGGTGGAATGATCCACAGATCCAATTCAGATCGGAGACACTCTGAAGAAGCAGCATGCATGAATGCCATTTTTTTCTAAGTAAAGTAATCCACACTAGTGGCCGTCTTTCTCTTTTGAGTCTTCGGAACGTTATGAGCCTTAGGGGTTTTCTTCCGCCTTTTTATAGCACCGGACCCAGCCATCGAGTCGGCTTTTCGCTTGGCCTGATTGGCCAGGTTTCCCGCAGCCTCCCCCGCGCGTTTGTTTAGACTACCGCGGAAATTCTGCCCGTTCGCGACATCAGCCAGCACAGCGCTACCCGCCCGGGCCGCCTCCTTCCCCACGGCAGACGCGCCGCTGCGGAGAATAGGGAGAATCGTCCGGAAGAGCCCGCCGAGCCAGGAACCAATGCCGTGCCCCTTCTGATAGGAACTACCCGCGTAAAATTGTCCGAAACCGCCGCCGGCCTGAGTGACGTAATGATGAGTGATTTGGTTTTGTGAAGCCATTTTTTTCTAAGACACTTGTCGGAAATGAACTAGCAATGTCAATGTCCCGTGTGAAAATGGGAGATAACGCCCCGCGTGGTCCCTTATATCTATCTGGAGGGTGTCAAACGACCGCGTGTTTAAGTCAAAGTAAATGGGGTGCTCGCAGTGGAAAATGGTCATGCTGCCGAACCGTGCATTTATATCGACAGGTACTGTGCGAAGTATAGGGGCCCGGGTGTGTCCGATAATCTGGTCGGCCAGAATGTCCAGGTAAATAAAGAGTTGTGGTGGAATGCCCAAACTCATTTCGACAGGCTTGACACCACTTATTTTTTCGTTTGCAGGGTAGGGGCCATGGTGCTCTAGACCCAACTGCAGAGCAAGACGAGGAGAAAAGTGGACTTTCATATAGGGTCTGTCGGGCTGAAATGGCCGAAACTCGACTCGTTTGTCGTTTGTTTCAGACAGTGGGGGGTCACCTTGAATGTCGTTGTTCAAGACAGACACGGCAACACTCACTGCTTCCAGAAATTCAACCTTAGTGGGGAAGCATCCCGGTTTGACAAAAACCGTGTCCACAGAGTCAGGCGCCAGTAAAGTGATTTCATTTTCACCCTCAATCACCTGCGCAATCGTGTTGGGGTAATGAAGCTCAATGAGAGCCGCCTGCCATTGGCCATGCAACTCCATTCGTTTTGATAACTCTATTTTAAAATGGGATGTTTTATTGTCCGGATAGACCTGAGGACTAGCATTGCTAGGGAGAAAAGCATAGAAATCCATTACACAAGATCAGAATCTAGAATCCAGGAACGACTTTTTTTCGGATAACCTCTCCAGTGCACCAAGTGCTTCCGACTATTCTTTTGGCCTTTTGATCGCACTATATATGCGATTTTGAACACCTCGGGCTTCGTGACCTTCTGAAGCTCCATTTCATAAAATGTCCCCTCAATTGGATCCTGATCGAGATCCTCCAAGCGGTACACCGGCAGCGCATGAGGAATGACCTGAATGACCTTAAAAATTTCGTCTGACCAGTTCCAGGTATATCCCTTCTCGAACCTTTTTTTCTCCCTACTGATTCGGACATAGTCACCAACTTTAAACTTGTTTTTTTTATTTGTGAGCTTTAGTTTATGGTACAGGTTATTATGTACTTCCAGAACCTTGTCTTCCGTGACATCCACAGGCCGCATTTTAATGGACCTGTGATAAGTGTGATTGTAAGCATTCACTATTTTTTCCAGGGCACCATCCACATAGCAATAATTTCCAGTTGCAGTAAAGTATCTGAACAGTTTTGTTTTTATTGTTTTTTGCCAACGCTCTACGACTGAGCATTTTACATCGGGGTTATTTGTAGCGATATATTCAATGTTGTGTTTTTTCAGAAACTGCTGAACAAGCTTGTTTTTGTATTCCGTACCTCTGTCCGAAAACAGACGGACAGGGCGTCTCGTTGTTTGTTGGAACAATGTTTCAAACCCATTAACAATGGAGGGTGCCGACTTGTTTTTTAGCGGAATGGCCCAACCAAATTTTGAAAAGACATCAATGACACATAAAACAAAGGTGTGATTGTGATTATCTTCCTTTAGTGACGTAAAATCTGTCAAATCAGTTTGCCAGGACTCGTCAATGTTGTCAGCATAGGTTACATTACGAGGAAAATTGCGTCTCGCGGGTTTGTGCAAAGTATAAGCATCTTCCCCTTGCAAATAATGATCTACTTGTTCTTTCTTTTTGCCTGAGGCCTGCCAAAGTTTCCAGGGCGAACTATACGAGGCAGGGTGCTCGGGATCGTGGAAAATATCACCAAGTTTTCCAGACATGTTTTTTAGGAACAACAATTTTCTTTTTTATTTCTTTTTTAATTTTTTTCATAGGTGGTTCGGTCACAAGAAGACTGCTACCACTCTGTTTTGATTGAAGAATAGCTGTTCTTCGTTTTTCATTGCCAATCAGGTCCAGAGGGAGATTTAATTGCGCTAGTGTCTGAATGAACTGATGGACACCGTGCGGCTCGAAATTCTTTCGATAACGAGTAAGATCAGAAATCAAATCAATTATATTCGAATGCGGAATTGCCCTTCCTTTCAGAGAGACGATGCCTTGAGCGTCCCACGTGATGAGTGAACCACTCACTGCTAAATAATCATGAATTTTAAGAGCTTGGTCTTTATATGTCTTTGGAAGGACTGAAGCTAACTGCTGTCTTACAGCCGAGGTTGGGTTAGGATTCTCTTTTTCTTCTTTGTCATCGAGTATGCTAGTTATCTCGAGAGAGATGGGTTTGTTCGATTCCTTAGAAAAGTGGAGGAAACGTTGCAGCGCCTCATTGTATTTTTTCCATTTTTCAGAGTCATCTGCATACTGTTTTCGCAAAATGTAATTCATTTCCGTGTCTAGTTTACTCATTTGAGTATAGGAGACAGAGGGAGTGGGGTCATTCATTCTCGCCACGCTGTCATGTGGAACGAGTATCATTTTTTTGACGTGATTCATTTGAAAAGGCTAGAGAGCACAGAGGCTACAATGGAAAGTAACAAGGGCAGGAAAGCACCCCCTTTTTGAACAAGATGTTCTTTTTTTGTTTTCCAACCCTCACCCTTTTGTACTAAACGCCGAAAGTCAGTGCGGTATCGCTTAAGTTTGGACTTTTGTGCAGGACTGAGGGGGATGTTCCCTGAAAGGAGATTGTCAATGATCTCACAAATAGCAAAAATAATCGCTTTATCGGATTCACGGAGAATCGCTTTTCGGAGGTTAGGTTTAGCTGACTGAAGGACTTGCAGGACAGCCCGCTGTGACTGCACACTGTGAACCATCATTTAGCAATGACTATTGCATACCCACAAGGTCCCTTTTATACTTTGCTTTAGGGATGTAAATGACACAGGACTCGTCGGGAAAAATATGGGTACGGATCCTGAGGTGATCTAATTGATTGGGCTTGAAATCAAAAAGAATGTAGGTGTGCCCAGCCTGTGTAGCGTCGTGATACGCTTCAAGAAGGGCTTTCCAGTGTGTGGGATCGACTTGCAGGCAAAATGTTCTAATTTGGGCCAAGTCCCTTGATGTTTTAAACAAGACAATATAGTGGGAGTTTAAACTAATTTGTCTAAGTCCATCGGGGAAAAGGGACTGACTGAGGAAGAAAATGGACAGGTTACGATGATGCGAACCTTTTATGAAAAATCTCTTAAATTCTTGGCCATGAGATTTAATTTCATCCAGAAAGTCGTCAATAATCACTAATTTTGGGCCCTCTCCTGTTGGGTGATCAGTCATTAATGGCAGTTCTTGTCGGAAATCAACAACACCTTTGAGCTCCTCGTACAGAGGCTGCCATTCAGAATAATAAAATATAATATTTTCAAATGTCACACTGAACATGTCAGCTCTGTTTTCAATCAGTTTTTTCATGAAAAACGTCTTACCAGCGCCTGTTCCGCCCACAATCAAGGCAGTGCAGGGATGCTGGTACTTCAGATCCATTTGAGCACTCATCGCGTTCTGAATTAAAAATTTAAAAGCATTTTCTTTTATAGGTTAAAGGGCCTGACCAGCTCCCCTGCTCCGGTGTCTCGTAGATTAAGGGTGTTTAAGGACATGATTGTACAGCAGACTTTGTAAATCAATCTTATTTTTTACTGTTTTTCATTTTTCATATTTAATTGTCACCGAGAAGATCAAGAACCTCCATCATTTCCTGGTCCTCTTCGTCCACATCACCCCATGCATTGTACCCATGTGGGACTGTGTGGGCAACGTCAAGGCGCCGCCTTTTAGTATTTTTAGCTTGCCAGTTTTTGCTGGTAGCTCTAGTAACAATCTTCCAGCCAGGTAGTCTGGTAATCTGGTGGTGAATGGGGATAGTCATTTTATGCTCCTCACCTAGCACCATTGCTTTTAAGCTGTCAAAAGTGACGAGAGCCTCACAGGATTGGTTAATGCTTATCCCTCTAACTTTGATGCAAACCTTGAGGTTAGAAACGTCACCACCCACAGCCACCTTGAAAGCATAATTTTTAGGTCCTCCAGCCACAAACTCAGTGATAAATGAACCAGGACCGAAGTCCTCCGCAATCTGATCAGTTAGCTGGCCAAGATGAGTACCGAGGGGTAAATCTGGCTCGCCTAACCTAGAAATATAGGCCACACGGTCAGTATCATGGTACAGGGCTCTCTCTCCTACCATGTCCAAGTACTGATACAATTGGAGACGACCAAGAGCTGTGGTGAACACGCCGTGGACGACAGATGAGGTAGGGAGTGTCTCCTCACTGTCTTCAACAGGCTTATAAGTTACCTGCAGGCACTCTTCACTAAGAGGTACCAGGGCACTCACTTCCTTGGTTGGATCGGTCACAATTTTCATAAGAGACTCATAATTAAACAAAAGTTCTGTCTTGGGCCTTAAGACAACCTCAGATAGTTTCCCCCACATGGAATTCAGGCAAAGTTTTGCCACTGTTCTAAGTCCTGGATTTTTTGACATCTTAGTGGGGTCTACGATGACCCCGTCATGTTCTTTCACATCAGCAATGAACAAGTCTTTTTTCTCCTGAGTATCGCACTCAGCAGGCCACCCACTGGCTTGAATCTTAAGGGCCATGAAACGCCTGACATAACCTGAGAAAAGGCCGTCTTCCCCCGTCTGGGGGGTGAACTGCATGGTGCCAGGATACTGCCAGAGCTCGTGAATGGCAATCAGAGTGTACCCCTTTTCCAGAATAGCTAACTGTAGTTCCGGAGCGCACCACTCCCCCGTGAGCTGGCGTTGCGAGTTAGCGTGTTGACAAATATCAGTGCTTTCTGTCTCTGCACAGGTCCTGCACAGAGGAAACATGAGCTTGCCGCTACACTTGTAGGGAAGGACTGGAAGGTACAAGTCACGAGGAGGGAGGACTGTACACTTAATCACGCCGTTCCAGGCGTCAATGGCAGGGATGTCCGGATTACCCTCCAGGTAGATAGTCGGGTGTCCATGAACGAAGCGTCCCCGCAGTTGAACCCCCGGGTACTCCGAAACCACGTCCGCCATCTTGATTTTCTCCCCTTTGTCAAGGTCGGCCTTGTGGTACATACGGAGCGCACTGGTGCGCCCGCCACTGAGCGCCTTGCGCAAATCAAGGGGAGGGGTGCGGGTCGTGGGGTGGGCTTCAAAATAGCCTTTCACCTCAGGGGTTTGGAGGTCTTCATACCAGTCACACTCCCATTTCTCAAGGACAACATAACCTGCCTTACGGAACAGGCCGGTGATGCGTAGAGTGCGTTCATAGCGGTTTTCCCCACCCTCGGGCTGTGCAGGGCAGGGGGCGGAAACGACCCAGGGAGCGGGTGAAACCATGCTCCCCGCTTCAGCAAAGGGGTTCAGGAGAACTTCGAGATCATGAAAACTAGGCCGTTGTTTGAAACATGCTTTGCACAGATCGAAAGAGCATGAAATTGTGGGTGCATTAGGCTTATTAGCTTTCTTGAAACACTGAATTTTACCCACAATAAATGTAAGTAAAAATGCCGAAAACTGCAATAAGGCCTGAAAACCGCTGGAAACCCCGGTGACGCCGTCAATGTGTCTACATATCCACTGTAGTTAAAGTCAAATTGGGAACTTTCGGGAAGGCTAATAAGTCTAATGCACTCTAAATTTCATCCTCTTTTCATCTGTGCAAAGCGTGTGCCAAACAACGGCCGTGTTTTCATAATCTCGAAGTTTTCCTTAACCTCTGCAGAAGCGGGGAGCATAGCTTCACGCGCTTTCTAGGTCGTTTCCGCTCCCTGTGCAGGGTAATGCTTTGGGCAGGAATGCCAATAGTCACCGTGAAATTGATAAATACGGCGCTCTTGACCACCGTTAGCAAGGGGGATCTCCACATAACCGTCCACAGGGCGGCCTAGCACCATAACCTCTCTATCAGTGTAAATGGTCTTAATTTTATGACCTAATTTGTGCTGCTCATAGTCAAGCCACTGCAGGGCGGCGTGGCTTTGCTTACCCCTGCCATGATAGCCTCCAGGGGGGACAAGTCCTATCTTGTTTTCTGGCATGAAATTAAGGCGAAAAGCCGAAAGGCACGCGGAAGAAAGGGTCAATGATTGAAAAAGAGGATCAAACCCCGCAGTCTGTGCAAAAAGTTTTCTGAAGGCCTGACAGGCCTGCCTTAAAATAGTCACATCAGAAATGCAATAGGAGATGAGCTCCTCACGGAAATTGAACATGACACCCTGTGCAATTTGATCATCATACCATTTATTGAAGGTGAGGGCGGCCTGAGACTTCATTCCTGTCACGCCGTAAAGTTCACGGTCCAATAAAGGACCCTTGTATGAGAAATTGTCAGGGTGAATAGCAAAGTATGGGAAATAACCCTTTTTCAGTTCCGTAAGCCCGAAAGCTTTGGGCATAGCAGAAAGGGGCATGGAGATAAACATCAGACTGTCAATAAATTTCCATGAATTAAGGGACATGGAAATAATTTTAGCCCCTTGCAAAATCAGATCGGGTTTCATTTTCCGAGCAATCAGCTCTTGTAGAACAAAAATGCCATCATAAGCTTTGGCATTGTGGGCAATGATAAGAAGTTCAGTCTTGGCGGGGAAAGACTGAAGGTAATTTATGAATTGGGACATGACATTAATATGGGGGTCATCAAGGTTATGGAACACTTGCTGTCGTGTCCCGCACACTGTGCAGAAATAATCATTTTGCTGAATGTGTTGACACTCGTCACACACAGCCTGCGAGACAAGGAGCACGGGCCGGTGTTCAAACACACCAGGTTTCCCCTTAATTTCAGTATGTTGTGATGCCTCAATATCGTACCACACTGTACAGTAATTGTACTTCTCCTTTTTCTCATGGGGTTGCCATTTCTGCATGTAGCAGAGATGATTTTCCGCGACATACAGCTTACAAAATTGGCAATGAACAAAGCCACAGACATGTTGGCGCCCCCTGGCGTTGGAATAACTTGTTTCACATCCATGGCAAAATTTGAATGTGTCACATTTAGTCTTGTCTGTGTTTTGAATTTTAAGACTTTTATGGTTGTTAAAACATTCATTTCCTGCAAATTTATGGCCGCAGTCGCCGCAGCGCTGAAGGGGGTCGGTGTGAGGCTGTGCGCCAAGACAGCGCCAGCAGCTGCCCTCACATTGGTGTTCACCTTTGTTAGCGTAAAATACAACACATTTTTCACATACATATTTGGAATCATATGCTTGGAGGGGGTAAAGAATGGCATGGAAGTGTCCGTTGTGAAGCAACAAGTAGATATTTTTTCTACCGACCGTGTACTCCCCCTTAAACACACACTCCTTGCCTTTTTTATCTGTGAAAACACAGAGTCTGTAGTTGGGAAGGGCATCTTGAACTTTTCTGACTTCGTCTATCCCGCACGGCTGATTTGGGTCAATACCAGCCAATTCACAAATTTTTTTGGCCTCCTTGGTTTGGATGGTGGAGTTGGGCTGCCTCATGCGAGAGAATGCTCTATGCTGCATTCCGTCTTTGGCCATGGCCACAGCCACAGCTCGAGTCAGACACATTTGATCCTCCGTGTTGCTGGGAGAAAAGATGGTTTTTCTGGCTATCTTTCTCTCCAGCCACTGGTCTATTCTCTCATTCGCAACGCGCACATCACGTGCGCCGCCTGCCTCGGGAGTGGGGACATGAATGTAATTGATCCTTATCTGCCCGTTAGTCAAAAAACTTTCATTGCTATTGAGCACCCTTGCTAGTTTGTCTAGAATGACTCTGCCATTGAGCTGGTCCACACGCCTCAAAGAGAGCCAGATGGGCTTGCCTACATTTTCACCGCTCTCCAATTCCAGGATGACTCGGTCATCATCTTTAGCATTCAGGGCTTCCCTCTGACGGGCAAGCAATGTATCGAACATTCCCTCCATGCGTTGTTCAGAGGGAAGCTCGTTTCCAAGATTTTTTATCATGGCTGTTTCTTCCCGGAAAGTAGCTTTAAACCGCGTCAGATGACGTTCCCGCGTTTGGAGTATTTCAATTGTAGGTTCCGGTTCGGGCTCCGGTACGGGCTCCGGTTTCGGTTCGGGCTCCGGCGAACGCGCGCGCTTCCGTTCGGGCGGCGTGGCGGGGCGTGGGGAGGCGGGCTGGGACTCCGCGGGGCCGGGCGGCGGGGAGGTGGGACGGGCCGGGGTAGGGATCGAAGTTTCCCGGAAATCTTCAAAGTTCCCGGAAAATTTCCGGAAAAGTGGAAAATTTCCATTTTTTTTGGAAATTTTGGAAATTTTTGAAATTTTTGCCTTTTGTTGCGTTAGAATGTGATATAAGGACAAAAATTTTATTTAAAAAAGAACAAAAACGGAAAAACACTTCAAAGGAACTAATTATTTAATTTCATGGTAACTTAAACTAACTCAAAATCAGTCAAATCAGTCAAAATAGTCACATTAGCAATTGGCATTTTCATTTTCTGGACGGGTGATTCCGTGCGTATGGGCGAATTCTGTGTTCTCGCCATCTTGGGTCGTTGGAGTGCATATATTCGTCGAAGTTGCGCAGCAAAATGAAGAATCGCATTGAAATTGATGATGCCCCTCTTCAACCAACCCCATATGTCACGTGGATTCTTCGGAACAGATGCAGAAGTAGTCCAAATGTAAGATTCGTCATTGTCCTGTCCTACTAGGTAACAGTTAAACTTTTAAACACCGGTGCGAAAGACAGGGATCATTGCCTGCAATAAACGGTATTGGAACTTGTTCCTTGTCACCCAAACATCATTTCACCAGAATATGGTTTCCCTTATCAAACTTCTAGTACGGCTAATCAGTGTCCGGAAAATGTCCACCGTAACTGCACAGCAACAGTCTTCTATTTAAAAAACACGCTGGTTCCTATCTGTGCATGGTCGAGATATCAAACATTCTTATCATCCTGAGCCGGATACTACCCTAGGATGAGAAACTGTGGATATCGCAGTTTGAAATAGAGCAGAGTGGCGCCACGGGGATAAATAGGTACAAAAACAGGCGCGTATTTTTATTGATGTAAGTTCCGTCATCCCCTCTTTCTATCAAACGAGAAATGATGAAAGGTTGCGCTATTCAGGAAAACTTGAGGACTGCAGACCCAAAGTGGAGGCCAAAATACGGGGGAAGTAGGATGAGTAGTTTTTGTACAGGGACCGAAATATGACATTTTCCGTCATCACTAATTTGTAAGATCCGTCATTATTTCGATATATTTTATAGGGGTGATAAGTGAAAATGAACTTCACGCGCACTCAAGCTTAGAGGGTTACCTTTGGGTGTCTAGATGCTATGAGGACCAAAATTGACCCCGAAATGGAAGTTTTATTTTTCAAATTTATGGCACTCTGCATTCGCCCATACGCACGGAATCACCCGAGGGTGAAATGTCGCTCGCACTATGTAAAATGTACCATACAATACACGAAGGAAAACGTAAACACAGGTTTGTGTGCATTTATGAGTCAAAAACATCAAAATTTCCAATATTTCCTACTTTTTCAGGAGTCCGGAAATTTTCCGAAATTTTCCGGAAAATTTCCGGAAATTTTCCGGAAAGTTTCCGGCCCTTCGATCCCTAGGCCGGGGTGGGTTGGGGGTCTACAGGACCAGAAGAGCGTGTCCGTGCACCCCCGATCATGTCCAGGGCAGGGCGGGGTGGGGTGGGGCCAGTAGGGACAGGCCGGGCTAATTTGAGTGCCACTTGTTGGATAAGGGCATCTTGATGGTTATCTTTTGATTTTTCCCGCAGGAGAGCAAGGTAACCGGCTTTCAGAAAGTCAGGCAGCCGGGGGTCACTGCGTTCAATGGGAGTGGCCGTGCGCATGCATTCCACGACATTAGAGTATGCTTCACTGAGCAATTCATCATCATAGAAGCATCCGCCTTCATACTCATCGAGAATATCATTGAGAGCCATTGTTTAAGTCTTGAGAAAGACTGGGGGAGAAATAAGTTTAAGTCTTGAAGAGACTGGAAAAGTTTAGCTTGAGAGGAGGTCTGAACGCTAGGAGCAGATAGAAGTGACTGTGCCGCTCTGGAAATCGGAGCGGCTTTTATGTGGAGCTAGCAGTACGCATTTCGGCCACGAGGCGGCGCGCGCGGCGCTGCGGCGCAACGCGGCGCTGCACTGCGCATGCGCAACGCTGTTCCGAATTTGGCCACCTCATTGCAGGGAGGGCGCCACCGGCGCGGCTCAATGCAATAAGAGCGCGTGCATGCCATGAGCTCAGTCATTTCGCCCCGCGCGGGGCCGTGCGCCGCGGCGCCGCGCTAATGGCCGCGGCGTGGACGGGGAGGATACTTTAGTGCGGGTCGCCGAGGGCCTCGGTGTGCTGCGAGAGCACCTCCCCGATGGCGCGCACCGGGACTCTGCCCGGACACACTGCTGTGTCCCCAAGGCCAAGACGGCCGCCTCGCCGACGGCGACCATGGTGTGCACTAGGATGGCGTGGTACTCCCCTAGGAGCACCGCGTCATCAGGGCAGCGTGCCGTCGAGCACGACGGTCTTGGACTCCCCCGCCCTGTGGGAGACTTGCACGCGCGGCTGGAGCGCCTGCCGTGTTGAGGGTAGGCAACCCTTCACACACCGCTGTGTGGCGGGCTTGCCTATCCAGCGGCTGCAGGAGGCCCAAGGCCAAGGGCACCTGAAGCACTTTCTATCTTGCACTCTCTCTTGCACACACATACACACACACACACACACACACACACACACACACACACACACACACCCAAAGAGTAGAGAAGTTCATGCTAAGTGCAGTGCATAGGAGTTTCATGCCAAAGTGAAGTGATAAGAAGTTTTCAAGTTTTAAAGTCTTACTGTTCTCTCTTTCTGATAAAGAATAGATAGGCAAAGTTTTTGAAAGCGTGTCTCAACTGTCGATTTAATTTAGGCAGATGACTCGTAACTCAAGTTCGGAAAAGCTTTAAGTGTGTCATGCAGAGTCGTCAAGATATTTTAGAAAAAACTTATGTAGCAAGCGAATAAGAAAATGAATTGGAAATCAAGACTAGCTTTAGAACAAAGAAAGTTAACACGTAGAAAAGTTAAGTGTGGTAAGAGTGTCTCGTTAGAAAAGGTAGCGAGGAAAGGAAACACAGTTTGAGAAAGAAGATTCATTGTATTTGTAAACAGTAGACAAAGGTTCATCAATCGAGAAAAACTTTTAAAGGGAGACGAATGTTCGCCAATCAAAAACTTGGAAAATTAAAGGAAAAACTTTTAAGTAGACACATGTTCTTCAGTCGAGAACTTAGAAATTTAAAGAAAAACTTTAAAAGGGAGGCGTATGTTCGCCAATCAAAAACTTGGAAAATTAAAGGAAAAAACTTTTAAGAGATGAATTTTTATCATTCAAGAGCTCGTGAAGATAGCTAGCACTGTCCTGTTGGCGGCGGAGGTGGGGGTCCCCAATGCCGCTCTCCCACTGCAGGATGCCTTGGGCGGCATGTCCAGTTCGCTTGAATGAAGCGCCCCCTTCCGCGCCGGCGGGGTGCATCGCGGTACAGCCATGACGATTCGGGCCATGCGTGTGGATAGGGTGTTGGCAACGCCATCTCATCCTCCTCCACTCTCGCGCCGAGCCGCCTAAAGATGGGCTGAAACATAAAAACAAAATAATCAGACACTGAAAAAGTAGATGCATTTTCAGTGAAGGCAAGAGGATGAAACACATACCGGTGGTAGATAGGGCATCGATGGTGGGACGTAAACGCGCCGATGAGCTACCGCTGCAGTCGTCCTCTCCAGTCTTATTGACATCAAACGCGCCACTTCAACTCCACGTCGTGAAGGTGCGGTAGATGACCGTGTTGACGCTTCTGCTGGAGGTTCAACCGGGCCTAAAAGCCCCAAAGGGTCGTGTCTGTTGGCGCCGACCCACGGCGTCGGAACCTGACAACAGATGAACAAAAGTGGTCAGACTCTAAGATGATCATGTGGTCAGGAAGGGGTGGGAAGTACACTAGCAATGACTGAACTTGAGAGAATCAAAATTGCTTACAGTATGAGTCCCGCCGGGGGCCACCCCGTCGGGGAATTGGGGGAGGGGCTCGGGCTGTGGGGGTGCTGGGGGCGACGGCGGGGGTGTGGGCGGTAAAAAGATCAACTGAAATTCAGTGAAAGAAAACCTTAGTGAAAAAAGGGGGAGGGGGGAGGGGGAGGTGGGAGGAGAGTCTACATAGGTAGGAAAAACATGCATATACTCACCCCATCCTCCTTGAAGGGGGCGAGGGGCCGGAGGGGCACACGGGACATTCCATGTGAAGTCAACCAGGCCTTAGCCACCATGGGCTCCGATCCGGTTCTCGTTTTCAGGGTTTGTTACCCCTATGGTCCCATGAAAAAATCGGTACTTGGTTTGGGGCCCGGCCCCCCAGGGGCTGGGCTATGGCCAATTTACTTTTTTGCTAAATATTGGAACAACGCAACTTTGGAGGGCAATATCTCAGCAACCATTGGTCGTAGGTCAAATCCGAGACCAGATTTGGAACGAGGATGAAAATATGACTCTTTTTTGTCTTTGAAGTTATTTTTTCCAAAAAATTTTTATAACACTAAAACTTTAGTTAAGTTTTAAAAATAGCGCCATTTCCTAGATCCTCAACCGATTTTGACCATTCTAGGCTTAAAAGATAGCTTAAACCCTTCCTGAAACGAAAATGTCAACCAAAAAATGTGTTCGGCTTCGTTCCCGAGAACGAGCCATTTTCGTGAACCCCTGCAACCACGTTTTTCACCAAATTGTAGTGACGGCCGCACTCGATACCACACTAGACGCTCTCTTAGGTGTTTTCGGCTCAAATCAAGCTTCCGGGTTGATTTCCCAAGGTTAGGGGACCCGAGCGCCTGTGAGGTAGGCTAACAACCGGACCTGCAACCCACTGGTGACGACAGGGTGGCCTACCTTGCCCCTGTCGTCTTGGCGATTGCGATTACGATGAACGACTCGATCACACAGAGAAAACATGAAAGGTGTCACAACCTGTTATGTCTCATCAGCAGAGGTGCAAGCTAATGAATCTAAATTAATGGTAAGCTATCTTTTTAAAAAAATATTTTCAAAAATAATTTTTTAATTTCTTAACATTGTTTTCTCTTTTTCAATCAATCAGATGCGTTTTGCAACTGCACTGGATATTGAGGGTATACAGTCACATCATGGCATAATTCCATGTAATGATGAAAATTACGTTATGATGAAAGTTGTCTCCAATGACTCCAAGCTTACGCTAAGGAAGGTCTCAACCAGGGAATGCCCCCTATCTTTTAATGAAGTTAGAGGGTTTGGAGTCAGGAGAAGTCAGATGGCATTCAACTGGGCCTAGTCAGCAGTGAAAATTTTCCAGAAGACACTTTTTCAGTTCAAGTGCTTTCACAAACTGACAAAATGTACACTTTCAAGTTCACTGATACTGAAATTGAATTAAATTTGCAAGATATACTCTGCCTTGTAACACCTACTATACAAAAGAAGGGAACAGTTGTAAAAGTAATGGCAAAAGACTGGAAAGCAGCACAAATGAAACTTGAAGCAATGGCATAGAAACATGACTGCAATCTAAAAGTGTATTACAAAAGTAGAAACTAAATCTAAGATAAAAGACTCAAATGTTCTGTGATTTAAATGAATAAAAGTTCAATAAATATTCATGTGAATACTAAATGTATCAATTCCTTAGTGTCAAAAGGCAGACCAAGACAGCGGGAGCGGGAAAGAAAGCGGGTTCAGCAGGGCGGGCCCGAGAGACAAGACGATCATGTGTGATCGAGTCGTTCATCGTAATCGCAATCGCCAAGACGACAGGGGCAAGGTAGGCCACCCTGTCGTCACCAGTGCGTTGCAGGTCCGGTTGTTAGCCTACCTCACAGGCGCTCGGGTCCCCTGACCTTGGGAAATCAACCTGGAAGCTTGATTTGAGCCGAAAACACCTAAGAAAGCGTCTAGTGTGGTATCGAGTACGGCCGTCACTACAATTTGGTGAAAAACGTGGTTGCAGGGGTTCACGAAAATGGCTCGTTCTCGGGAACGAAGCCAAACACATTTTTTGGTTGACATTTTCGTTTCGAGAAGGGTTTAAGCTATCTTTTAAGCCTAGAATGGTCAAAATCGGTTGAGGATCTAGGAAATGGCGCTATTTTTAAAACTTAACTAAAGTTTTAGTGTTATAAAAAAGTTTTGGGAAAAATAACTTCAAAGACAAAAAAGATTCATATTTTCATCCTCGTTCCAAATCTGGTCTCGGATTTGACCTACGACCAATGGTTGCTGAGATATTGCCCTCCAAAGTTGCGTTGTTCCAATATTTAGCAAAAAAGTAAATTGGCCATAGCCCAGCCCTTGGGGGGCCGGGCCCCAAACCAAGTACCGATTTTTTCATGGGACCATAGGGGTAACAAACCCTGAAAACGAGAACCGGATCGGAGCCCATGGTGGCTAAGGCCTGGTTGACTTTACATGGAATGTCCCCCACGGCGTGCCACCGGCGGCCCAGAGGGTGGTGTAGACCGAGCTGGAGGGGGAGGCATTTGACACTCTGCCAACCAAGCAGCGAGAAATTCTTGCGCCGCTGCGTCAGTCCTGGCTGCGGCACTGCAGGAGGGATGTGTTGGAGGTCTGTTTCCCTTCTCGCTGTCCTCCTGAAACACATCAAACATTTCGGTTAGTTAGAAAGTCATTTCTTCCGCTGCACGAACCATTACTTGCAGTTTTGATGAAACAAAAGTGCAGTTAAAGGAACGTGAACTGACAGCGACGGATAAAGACCATAGAAAAAAATAGTGTGAAAAGGACTTACTGTAGGCTCTTCCCTAGGTGTGCCAGGGCGATGAGGGAGCGCCGGCGGTGGCCCCTGAGGGAGAGGTGGCAGGGGTGGCGGAGGTCCACATGGCAGAGGAGGTAGGGCCGGTGGCACCTGAGGCTCCCACGGGTGTTGGGTGTCGTCATCATGGTCATGAGGTGGCACTGCAGCTGCGGTACCCCCCACAGGCACGGCCACGTCAGGCGTTGGCACTACTGCTGGTGCTGAGCGCCCCGCAGGCACCTCCTCGTCATCGCTGGACTGAAACCATTAAGGGTAAAAGAGGATAAGTTTCATGGCAAACAAGGAAAAAAGCGCGAACCATTACCGACAGCTTCATGAAAAAACTGTAGATATCGGTAAGCGAAACTCAAGTTGAACGCTTCAGAGTGTATACACAGATTGAAACGTTCAGCGAGAGGAAAAGCTTTTTTAAAATGTCAAAAAGCTGTAGCGTGCATCACACAAGCATGCAAGGCTGAGATGCAATGTGCATCAGACTTACAACGTCGACACGAAGCCAAGGGTCATGATGATGATGATGATGATGATGGCGAAGACGCACCCACCCACAGGGACAGACTAACTACACCAGGAAGACCGAAAACGCAGCGCGAAACGTGAGACACGGCCGGGAGTCGAACCCCAGCCCCACACAGTCGAGCACAGCACGGCGTGGCCGGGCGATCGGTCGAGCGGTGGTGCGAGGGAGACAGCGACTTGGCGCGGCAGTCAGCTGACAGGGCCCGGCCGGCCGCGCCGGCGGGAAAACTTTCCCACGCTCGCCAAAAACAAGGCAGGGACACGGGGAGCATGACGGTGAACGAGACGCTGCACAGCCAGCCATGGCACGGCGTGGCGTGGCGCGGCGCTTCCAAGAACTCAGCGCGCGGACCGACGAACGAGCGCGCCGGGCCGGCCGACCGGCCGGCGTGAGCGTTAGACAGGTTTCGACATGACAAGGTTTGAAAGTAACGGACACTGACACTCGCGACAAACGAAACTAACTCAACAGAGCTGGAAGGGAAAATAAATTTTGAGGTTACTGATTGAATGAGACGTGCGAGGAACGCCGCGGCTCTACAGAGAGCTGAGCGGCCACGCACCGGTAGGAAATCGGGCATAGCTTCCGCCTTTCAAAAAATTCTACCGAGCGAGTTTATCGCACCGGGAGTTGAACAGGCAAGAGCTTCGCCCTACGAGAACACTGTGACACTCTACTCACCAACTCGAGGCCGAGGTCCTTCTCCAGGTCAATCTCCATGGCGTCGGAGTCTACGGACGACTCTTCGGACGTCGAGTCCTCGTCCAGCGCTCTCCCTTTCCAACTCTCCGTGCGGGCCATCTAGACGGGCGAGACGAAACAACAAGTGGTCGGCCGGCCGGCGCGTCGCGTTAAATAGTTTCTACCCCCTCCACTTTCTTTCCCGCCGGCGAGCGGGGTAGCGAAATTTCAGTCAATCGGAGGGAGCGTACCTGCTGGATTTCTTCCAATACGCGTTTGCGGACGAGTTAAAACGTACCGAAGAGAAAAGTTCGTTGGAAATAAAATTAGAAATCGTCCCGAAGCATTATTTCTCTTCCACATCGCGGAAATATCTTTATTTTTGTAAATGAACGAGACGAGCTGTCGGAACTGATCAACCAATCACGGGGCGGCGTCCCGATTCCGACACCGGCTCTTCTTCTTTCCAATACAAATACACTTCATTGTTGCAATGTGACTGTGTGTGTTGAAACGAAATAGTCTTCCGATCATAATTCAATAGTGTGCTTTGTGAAATTAGTCAGAGGTAAAGAGTAAAGAAGCTTTGTTGAGCGTCGTCTGCAGCCGCCCGCCGCGCCGGGCGGCGCTGCAGGGCGCATGCCCAGTAACGGCACGTAGTACCCGCCCCGCCCGCAAGAGCGCGCTGCTGCAGCGGCGCTGTAACCGCCCCGCTGGCTTATTTACAATCCCTTGGCGGTTCAGCCCCCTATGGCAAATTCGTTGGTACGCTAAGCCTCCGGCCACAAGCCCAAGCGCAGGGGGTATTTCTTAAGCCCATTCGGGTACCTTCAAGCACTTTTGACTTATCAAATTTACATTGCCTTGAATCTATTATGCGAAGCGATTATCGTCATGAAGCGATAAGGCCATCAAGAAGCCCAACCATCGGCCTCAAGCCCCCTTTTATTTTGCCATTTTCTTATATTTAAAGCTCTTCTCAGGTTGCCGAGCATATTTTTTAAATACTCTAAACACCCGTCTTTGTATTACTGCCCTAATGTAAGCGTCAAAATGAATCCTAAAGCCCAGTCATGTGTTTGTAAACATAACCCCATATAATCTTGAGTATTTTTCTGTTTCACAAAGATATCATAAGCAGCCCTAATGTCACCGATTTATTTGCGCGGAAAAGTGATTATCAAAGGTCCTGTGAAATCACTAGATGATTTACCAGACCATCATGCTGCAATTCTGTCTGTCGTTCTGCTCTAAAGCACTGCGCAGCAGACTTGGCAACAGACAAAGCTGCGCGTTGCTCCATTGTTAAATTTTATGAAATGACACCATTTTACATTGAGTTATATGCCTCAATTATCAGTCCAAGAGGTTGATAGAGCTGATTCTAAGCTCCTGCTTAGGTGAGTACAGAACACGAGATGCAGCACTTCCATTTCTTGTTCTTTTCTTTCTGGATAAAATCAAATTGTATCGTTTATGTCCCTGGGATTGTTTCAGGTTCGATGAAATGTAGTACAGGACAGAGCCATTAGCAGCACCTCTTCATTTTCACCAAACGCTAAATTACAACTGAAGACCGCTCCTACTTCAAGCTATGAATCAAGGGAAATCGTTTCTCATCACTACACCATAGTGTAAGTATTCAACTAATTCAATGGTCAGGCTATCTTTAATGGTTTGAGTGGGTCTGATATTCATTTGCTTGTTTCACAGATGAAAGAGGATAATGTGGAAATGAAGTCTACAACACCAAAAGTGTTAAATCAGTGGTATATATTGTTAAACAAAACATTGCAAATAGAAAATTAATGTCAGTTGCGACATGCTTCTCTGTTGTTTCTGTCCTTCAAATTTTACTTTTTTTTTTGAAAGTCATCACTAAGATCACCATCACTAAGATCACTGTCGCCCTGAAATAAATATATAAAAATGTCACATAGTGCCAAAGTAAACCAAAGTAAACATCCATTACTGTTCACCAAATTACCTCTGGAACGCATGGCTGAGAAAGAGTAGTTTTCTTGAGTGACAGTGACTTAGTCACATTGAATTTCCTCTTTACAGGTTGTTCAGCAGATTTAGAACATTTGCTGTTGCTAACAAAGGAAGAAAGGTAGGATAAAGATCAGAAAATTGGAAAAAGCATAGATATAAGTTCATATTAGTGCACATTAGAATACCTCTTTAAAATTTGACTAGGCGGTGTTTGATGGTTCTTTTTAAATTCAAACTCATCACCAAGATCATCGTTGTCCTGAAATAAATTTATAAAAATGTCACAGTGCCGGATTACAACCTAATAATATTACTATTCACTAAATTACCTTCGAAGTACAAGGCTGAGAAAGAGAAGTTTTCTTGCGTGACAGCGACTTGGTTGCATTAAACTTCCTCTTGCTAGGCAAATGCTGTTCATCCGATCTAGAAAATTTGGTGCTGCTCCTTCAAAGAAAGAAATAAAGGATAAAAATCAGAACATTGTGAATAGATAGTAGTTTGTTATTAAGGACAGGGTACATACCTCTTTAAAATTTGACTAGGTGGTGTTTGATGGTGAAGTACTGGCAAGTTCCTACCAGGACTTACTTTCACATCACTCTTAATTTTGGCAAGCATAATTTTAAAATCTTGTTCTTTTTTCAATAACATCTTCTCTGTCTCTTGTTTTAGGCATGTCAACTCTCTTATTTTCTTTTCTTTCGCTTCATTAATTTTCAATTGCTCATTTTTTTCATATTCTAAGTCATTTACTTTCTTCATTAAAGTCTCCATTTCTTGTTTTATTAGGCATGTCAACTCTCTTATTTTATTTTCTTTCACTTCATTAATTTTCAATTGCTCATTTTTTTCATATTCTAAGTCATTTGCTTTCTTCATTAAAATCTCCACTTCTTGTTTTAGACATGCCAGCTCTTTTATTTTGTTTTCTTTCTCTTCAATAATTTTTAACTGCTCATTCTTTTCATTTTCTAGGTCATTCATTTTCTTCAGTAACACCCCCATCTCTTGTTTTAGACATGCCAACTCTCTTAATTTGTTTTCATTCCCTTCAATTATTTTCAACTGCTCATTCTTTTCATTTTCTAAAGCATTCATTTTCTTCATGAACATCTCAGGCTCTTGTTTCAAACATGCCAACTCTCTAATTTTCTTTTCTTTTTCTTCAATCATTTTCATCTGCTTATTATTTTCATTTTCTAAATCATTTATCTTTTTCATTAATTTGCAACATGGAGCTTGTACTTGACATTTCTGAAACAAAGACGAGAAACATGCAACTAAACAATGTTTTCAAATTTGGGTCATAGCTAATGTAGTTAATTAAAGCCCTTATACACAGTATCTTAAATTGAGGAGGGAGAGCCCAAAATTGTGTTTTAGCGTTTGAACCACAAGAACCATACGAATGAAGGTTTTAGTTAGCAGCTGCTGACCATCCCTTAAAAATAAATCAACAAGCCATTAGCTATTGCAGGCATACCTTAGCGCACAAACTGCAAAACCAATCCCTCTGAGAATAATCTGAAACAAGACAGTAAAAGTTAACATTGGACCTAAACTTCAAAAGGAGTAAACTCAATTTGACAAAAATATTTCTTTACCTTCGTCTTCCTTCACTCCTACACAAGTGCCATGGAACCATATTTTGCACAAAGAACATTCAATCATAAACCTGAGGAGAGAGATGACGGATAATGAATGTTTTACGCAGCGTGGGCACACTGTGATCCATATACATTGATAACATTACCTATTGCCAGCAGGTTTTCTGCAAGTGCAGTAAAGTGTTGGAGCAGGAGACATAGTACTGCAGAAATACAGATAGTTAGAGGACAAAAAGTCGAAATATTAAAGACAAACAAGTGGTTACAAGTGGTAGCTCTGGGCAGCTCTTCCAGAGTCCAGAGCTAGGTTAGGTGAAAAATGGCAAACGAGTTGAAATTGAAATAATACCATCTTAAAATAAATCAAAGTTAAAATTGTTCCAATCACATTATTGCAAAAGATGAACAAATTAACTGGAACAAGCAGGGAGAGAATAAGCGTCTTACCCGCGTCTCGTTTAGCGTCACTATCGGCACACACAACAAACAACAACAAGCAGACACCTGTTGGCGTCCTACCCCCACTCCCTCCACAGTACGGTCATTAACCCCGGCTAGCCAACAGACACAACACAAGAAAGTTTCGGTTTCGGCCAGTTTTGGCCTTAAAGGGCCTAGTTTTGTGCCAATAAGATGGATTGCATTATGGATAATGAACTGAATAAGGATGATGATGAACTACTAAAAAATGAGGACTTTATAGCAGAGTATGAAATTAATAATGATAAAGTGAAGATAATCAGGATTAATTTTACATCTGAAGCCGACTGTTTGAAGTGGTTAGAAGACTACAAAGCCTGTACAAACACAGGATTAATAGTGAAAGATCCAATGTCGTCTAAACCAAAAAGGTGAGATTAGTCTGTGAATGGCACATGTTAACAAATTTTAAGCGAAATCCAAAATTCGAGACAGTCATAGAATTCAAGTCAAGTAACACGACGATGCACTGCACAGCTTACAACGCCTAAACAGAACAATAAACCACAATGGAATTGCAAGGAAATAGTATTTTAAAAGCTGGCTAAAGCACTAACAATGAATCGAAACAAATTCATGTTGATCTTAAAGTCAGGTATGTTTTTACATTTAAAACCCTTTAAAATTGTGAATGATCATTTAATAAATTCAGAAAAATTATTTAGTAGATTCTGTTAAAAGTGAAAAATTAACTACAATTTTTAACCAAAACAAATGATTTTTATTATATAAGAAACACTATTTTTAAGCTTTCTTTCCATTTTAAATGAGGTGGTTTCCGCGACTCGAATTCAATACTCTTGAAAGAATCTATACAATGTACCATACACCACAGCTCAGTATCACTGCCCTTGTGCCGCGCCGCGCAACGGTTTAAATGAAAGGGATAGACCGCGCAAGTTGGAAGGAGTTCCCTGTGAGAGGCTCCTACTGACGGTCAGACAAGCTGGCAGACAGGCATATGGAACAGCAGGGCTGGCTGGTCTGGCTTGGCTGCACTGCTTTGGCTGACTGCAATGGCTGGCTGCTGGCTTATCCTGTTTTCTTCCCTTGCCTTGCTGGAAAGATGGACACAAAAAATAAAAATAACTGTAATAATACATACAGATTTGATAGAGCAAATAAAGTCATAATTTCTTTTTTTCATCCCTTTTTTAAGCCAGTCAGAAATTGTAACTGATGTATTGATTTATGCAATTTCTAATTATTTTTTTTTTTTCAGGTACATATTTCACAAGAAGTGGGCTTGCCATTTAAGCAGTCAAAACAAAATTGATAAAAGCCAGAGGAACAGGAAGTGTGAGTTTCTGATTGACATTTTAGTGAAAAAGGTTAGCAAAGATACCAAAAAGAATGATACGTTCCTGAAGAGAGACCCACCCTTACAAGGAAAAATAACCATCAGTGGGCATCACAGTCATCCAGTTGACAATTTCCAGGCTTTTAAGCTTTTAAGGATTTCAGAAGAAACAAAGAAACTATTTCTGGAGTACTTCAATAATGGTTATGGTGTGGCAAATGCCCTGCACGCTCATGAAGCCCAACTAGTGTTAAAGAGTTCAGATGACGCAGAGATAGTACGAAACAATGCTTCCTTAAATCCTTTGCCACGGACAATTTACTACCTGCATAGATTGTGGCTTGAGTCCACTTATGGCCTAGCGTGGTCTGGTACAAGCCCAATTCAGAAGCTGAAGGAAAAAATAGATTCTTACAAAGAAGAAGGTAATTTGTGCGCCATTCATTATAACTTCAAGTGGAAATTACTTGTATTAAATTCTGCCATAAACATGCTACTTACAGGTGTGACTGTCATTGTTGAAGAACATGATGACTTACGATGGTGTGTTTTGGTTGTAACACCAATAATGAAAAGAGCTCACTGTCGTCCTGAAGCCAAAGAAATAATATTTACAGACTCAACAGCCAGTTGCGATGCAGAGAACAATGTCATTACTTTCATTTTAACTGCAACTAAAGGAGGGGCTGTGCCACTATGTCTGTTGATACACAACAGACAGGACACAATTGCATACACTCAGGCATATAAAATGTTAGCTACCAATTTTCCACATTGTTTTGGAAAACAATCTGTGAGTAAATTAACTAATTTTAATAGAAACTTTTTTTTTCATACCTGTACTGTTGATATATGCTGTCACATCTCTCTTGTCTCCCTCTGTTTCAGTTCCCTGAGGTATTTATGACTGATGACTGCACATCAGAAAAAACAGCCTTGAAAACAGTTTGGCCAGAGTCAGATCAATACCTTTGCCTCTTCCATGTTGGTCAAGCGGAATGGCGGTGGCTCTGTGCCTCAGAGAACAAAGTTGACCGTTATCTAAGGCAGACATACATGAAATTGTTTCAACAGGTATTGTACTATATCAATGAAAATTGAGCAAATGCTTCTCGAATAGCAGCATTGAACTTAGTGTGGATTTTTTTTACTAAAAGTACAACCTCTTATTTGTTATAGATAATGTATGCTGTTGAAACAGAGGAGTACTTGCAAGCCAAAGAGAACTTCAAACAGTCTTGCAGCCATGAGGGCTACAAAACAAGGGTTGAAAAATTCGACTTCAGAGAAAGAGAATGGGCCAAAATTTTCAGAAGTGAAACTCTGAACAGAGGGCATTTCACAAACAATTTTTCAGAAGCAACTATCAGAGTGTTGAAAGATATTGCACTTGGTCGAACTAAAGCTTACAACAGTTGTGCTATGGTTGACTATGTTTCTCATCCTATGGAGGAACATTTGCAAAGAAGGCTCCTTCATTATGCCTATTGCAGAGAAGCTAAGCCAAGATTGGTCTACAATCGCCTCTTGAAAAGAATACCTCTGGGTAAAAATTAAAACAATCATGTACTATTTCATTCAAGAAAAGTGAAACATGTTAAATTTTGAAATGTATTTGTTTTCAGAAAGTGCTAATATAGAGAAGGTTGAAGAGGATCTATATCTAGTAGAAAGTGCAGAAAAGAAGGGACTGAAATATGAGGTCAACTCAACGGTTGGTTGGTGCAGTTGTCCCTCTGGAAAGACAGGCTACTTTTGCAAGCACCAGGCTGTTATTTTTGAAAAGTATGGTGTTGGTTTTCCAAACAAGCCAGCCATTACTTTTCAAGAAAGATATGAACTTGGACTCCTTGCACTAGGTCCCCAGAAATGTCCAAAGGTTGACTTCTTTAAGGACTTTGATGAGGTGAATAATAATATAATATAATAAGAATATAAACAAAACCAGTAATACAATGCAAAGCACTCATATTTACCTTCATTGTCTTCGTAGGTTAATAAAGATCTTGCAAGTAGCGACAGTTTCCTTCAAGATCTAGAAATGCAAGCCAATGAAGTTGTTGACATTCAGCAGGTAAGGCGTTTGTTCACAAAAACAAATCTAGATTATCTGTGACACAAAATGAAATCCATATGATGAGTAACATGTTTTCAGGAACCTGAAAATGAACAGAGCTGTCAGAAGGAGACACAAGCTATGGAAGAACAAGATACTGAGAGAATTGAAGAGCTTGCAGAAGAACTAAAGACTCAAATTGATCGTCTCAATGAATTAGCACAATCATCAAACGGTGCTTCTTACCAGAAATGTCTTGAAACTCTGGTGTCACGATTGAAGAAGCCTTCAACACCAGGCCAAGCCATGGAAATGATGCTTCGTTTCAGGGCAGCAGCTGGTGTGGCCTGCAACCGAAGGAGAAGTCAAATGGGAGTGAATGCTGCTGCAATAATGAGAAGGAAGGAAGGCAGGTCAAGAGGTGCCAAAAGGCTTAGAGCTGGACGTCCACCCAACAATGAACCAAAAAATCCAACCAAGCGACTACCAAGAGTTTTAAACGCAAGTGTCAGGGCAAACAAACCACATGTTAAGAGCCACCACCGTAAAATGTAAAATCTTTATGGGTTTAATACATGAGAGATTTTACAAATTTAATGTATTTATTTGTAACCAGTATTTATAATTTAAGTCTAGTTAAATGGCCAAATGTCAGGAGTAAAGATAGAGAACGAGTTTTCTTTTTAATGTTAAGAGGGGACTCTAGCTTTATATATTTTATGTTCCATAATTTGTATGTATATATATCTTTATCAAGTCCAGGCCAAACGACAGGAGGGATAGGAATGATTTTACTATACAATGATGATGAGGAATGTGCCTTTTTATGTTCTATGTTCTAATTTTTATGAATATCTAGTCTCATGGTCAAATGGACAAGAGAGATAGGAATGATTTAAGGAGAGATTTGCCTTTATATATGCTGTATGTTCTAATTTTTACCAATATCTAGTCTCATGGCCAAATGACAAGAGAGATAGGAATGATTTTATTAATGTTCAGGAGAGATTTGCCTTTATATGCTGTATGTTCTAATTTTTACCAATATCTAGTCCCATGGCCAAAGAGATAGGTAGCTGCTTTTACTACTAGTGTTAAGAGATCATAAATGGTTCTGCCTTATGTTGAACAGCCACATTTTATCTTGTACCAAGGACAGGAAACATAAATAAATGCTTTCACTTAATGTTGAGAAGATATATAAAATTGTTCTGCATATTTTCATGTTAATTTATGGATTGATATAAGCATAAATACTTTTATGTGAGTAAGAAATTGAAATGATCTGACAGCATTTAAACAATATAGTGGATTTTAAAACACTGACTGATTATTCAAACATATCAAGCAAATGCATCAGACCCACTCAAACCATTAAAGATAGCCTGACCATTGAATTAGTTGAATACTTACACTATGGTGTAGTGATGAGAAACGATTTCCCTTGATTCATAGCTTGAAGTAGGAGCGGTCTTCAGTTGTAATTTAGCGTTTGGTGAAAATGAAGAGGTGCTGCTAATGGCTCTGTCCTGTACTACATTTCATCGAACCTGAAACAATCCCAGGGACATAAACGATACAATTTGATTTTATCCAGAAAGAAAAGAACAAGAAATGGAAGTGCTGCATCTCGTGTTCTGTACTCACCTAAGCAGGAGCTTAGAATCAGCTCTATCAACCTCTTGGACTGATAATTGAGGCATATAACTCAATGTAAAATGGTGTCATTTCATAAAATTTAACAATGGAGCAACGCGCAGCTTTGTCTGTTGCCAAGTCTGCTGCGCAGTGCTTTAGAGCAGAACGACAGACAGAATTGCAGCATGATGGTCTGGTAAATCATCTAGTGATTTCACAGGACCTTTGATAATCACTTTTCCGCGCAAATAAATCGGTGACATTAGGGCTGCTTATGATATCTTTGTGAAACAGAAAAATACTCAAGATTATATGGGGTTATGTTTACAAACACATGACTGGGCTTTAGGATTCATTTTGACGCTTACATTAGGGCAGTAATACAAAGACGGGTGTTTAGAGTATTTAAAAAATATGCTCGGCAACCTGAGAAGAGCTTTAAATATAAGAAAATGGCAAAATAAAAGGGGGCTTGAGGCCGATGGTTGGGCTGCTTGATGGCCTTATCGCTTCATGACGATAATCCCTTCGCATAATAGATTCAAGGCATGTAAATTTGATAAGTCAAAAGTGCTTGAAGGTACCCGAAACAATCCCAAAACCTGCCATGGGGGCTTGAAGCTTTGCTTGGGCTTAAGAAATACCCCCTGCGCTTGGGCGTGTGGCCGGAGGCTTAGCGCACCAACGAATTTGCCATAGGGGGCTGAACCGCCAAGGGATTGTAAATAAGCGCCCCGCTGCCTGCTGCCGGCAGGGCTCCCGGGGTGCGCGCGGCGCTCTCCGCTCCACTCCAAGACCCACCCGGAGGCACACTGACCGCCCACGCCGTCAGCCGCCGCCGCACCGGTGGTGTGCGCTCCGCGGCTTCGCGTCGCGGCCTCGCGGTGGAAGGGGGAGCTGGGCATCGCGGCTCCGCACCGCGGCGCTAGAGTCGGAACCAGGAGGGGGGAGCGCGATCCACACTGCTGGCTGACGTCACACACCGCGGCTCCGCGTCGCGGCGCGCGGCGGCCGCGGGGGAGGGGAGGGGTAACTTAGGCTGGGTTAGCGCCCCTGTCGTAACCAAGCAATTAGGTTCACTTAGGTTACCCTCGCTCAAGATACCAACATGACCGAAAGTAGGACCCAGTATGGGCGGTGGGGGACTTAGGTTTGGGTTACCCTCGCTCAAGGTGTCCGAAAGTACAACCACAGGGGCGGATCCAGACTTAGGTTCTCTTAGGTTACCCACGCTCAAGATGACGACCTGCTTAGGCCCCCCTAGGTTAGGTGTCCGATAGTGTCCTCCAGGGAAAAAGTGTCCAATAGTGTCCTCTATACTACTTGCGGTATAACACCTAGTTTTTTCTCTCGCGAAGCTTTACCAAACACGTGTACTTTGTAGGTTCAATTGGAGCGTTTCAAAACTAATTCGAAATGTGAAAACTGAAATGTTCTTTTGAAAAACCGTTACGACAGGTCGATGGAGAATTGAATTATGCGTCGACTAGGCGTATGCAGAACGATACTGTTACACGTGGTTTATTTAGTAATGCGATCGGCTGACCGGACGCGGTCCGTTGCGCGCACTGAGGATCGAGTTTGGGGGCGCCGAGGATATAGGCAACCCAAACTCGCACCCCTCATCCGATCAGCTGGACGAAGTTCGCCTGCCGGCCACCGGGTCGAGCAGCGCACGCGTCGCTTCCCCACATTTCCCCTCGCCCTTCCCCTCCCCGCCGCGGGCAGGTCAGGGCAGGCCGACAGGAAATGGGTCTCTTTTTAACTGGACATCCCGACGAGTCGTACGGAATCTTTTGACCGTCTTGGAGTAATTCTAGATCGAAGCTCACGCTTGAGCGCGCTAATTCAGAGTAGCCCGTAGCCCCCGAATTTCCCGGCGAGGCCTAGCTATTACCGTGTTTTCTGTTTACTTCAGTTCTGGTGAGTCATCTCGAGTGCCCCTCTCTTTGGTCCATCTTTGCAGTCGTGCAGAAGTGGGTTCAGAAAGTATGAGACGGGCTTCAGCGGAACAGAGTGATTGAAGATTTATTTCGAATGTAGGGTCTTATATAACATTTGAGGTTACGGAACTCTGTCATGCCAACATTAAGATGCCAGGATGGCCAGATTGGAATATTTATAACAAGGTAGGTTTACGCCAGACCATGTCTCGCGTAACAGGCTTCGCGATGCTGCGCCAGTTTCGACAATCCACGCCTGGCGTTACACCTACCTCGGCCTGCGGCGCTCCCTGCTTGCCTTCGGCAAGCTGGCATTGAGGCAAAGAGTGGTGCACTACGTGATGAATGGTCGAAGTATATTATATTAAAATATTCTAGTCGAGGTAGCCCCTACGTGGTTGACACTTTGGTCAGGGGTCAAAATGGATTTCATTTTCGTCATGAGCACCTTCCAAACCATGCGAAACCATGCCAAAATGTCTCTAAAATGAATAGTCCCCAAAAAGTTGCACTTTTTCGGCCGTTTTTCAGTGTTTTTTCGTTGGTGCGACTGAATGGATTGCGATAGCTGAATTTTGGCGTGTGGCGAGATATGGACATACCTAATAACCCTGCAAAATCTCAGCCAGATCGGCCGAGCCGTTTAGGAGGAGTAGTCCGGACATACACGCACACACACACACACGCGCAGACAGGCAAAGTTTTTCAACCCCCAGTGGAGTAACTGGCTTCGCTGATCGCTCAGCTAACAAATTTCGGTATAAATCTTCTCTCAACTGTCCTTTGTCACCTGAAACGGCGCGGATGTCTGAGCAACGGCCACAACGCTACCTATAAGGGAGAGTGTGGCACCTAGTGACAGGGGCACCTAGCGACACAGGGGCCCCCTGGCTTCCCTATTGCCCTTTCAGACATTTTGTGACAGTGCATCGAAAGGTCCTGTGGTGAAGAATCATTTCAAAGTGAGAGTGTGACGTTCAATAAAGTTTTTTAGAAACTAGAACAAAATTTAGAAAAAAGTTACCGAAAATTGCAGTTTACATGACTTTTTGACATAACGTTATCACGCCATTCATGTAGTAAACGGCACTGCCGGTGATACTGGCCCTTTTAATCAATGATAAGGACGGTTAGTAAGTGGTTTTCGCTAAAACAGCCTCAAAATATATTTTGATTTCTTTTTATTTTAACTCTTTAACCAACAAGGGACCTCGGGGCAGGTAGTGACAGACACCCCTAATTTACGATGTTTCCACATCTGATTTGTTTCAAAACACCAATTTGATAATCGAAATGTAAAATATTCCACCACAAGACAGATATGAGTCTACATCTTCCGACAATTTCAAAAACTTCAAATTTTATAAGAGTGACGGAGCAACGTTGTAAAATGCATTTTATTGTCTAAAACGGCTTAATTTACAGTGGTTTGACAAATAGAAAGCTTGGAGGGCATAAAACGAAGAATTTTCAATAAGCTGGAGCGTTGCTGTAAGCCGGTAATGTGAATTATATGAACTGTCACTAGGTGCCCCGGGCTGGGGCACCAAGTGACAAGTGCAGAGGTCTACGGTAAGCAATTTATCTAATAGAAATAAGTGTTGTGAAAAGACAACACCAAGTTCTTAGGGTCAAGGAAGGATCAAAGCAACCTTCTAGCGTGTTAGCGGATTCATTTTTCGCAAAGTATCGGCCTGACCGTCAAAATCTAAAAGAGTGTCACTAGGTGCCCCACCCTCCCTTAGGGCAGCAAAAACAGACCTTCAAGGCAAAGGATCATATTTAAACGCCTTAAAGCTACTTTGCCTACTTGTTCAAAATTTATGTTTAAAATATGAATTTTTCGAAAAAGTGACCCACAATTGATTTTTTCATTTATGGAATGTGGAATGTTGAAGATGTCCAATATGAAGATGAAATGGAAGTGCCCGTTCTGATCAGAGGAAAGTCAAGTTTAAAATATTTTATGCTCATTGAATTATGATTATTTTTGTTAAAGTCACCTGGTAAACCAGTCAGAATGAAGAAGTCTCTTGGATCAATTTCTTCGATGCCAAAATCCACTGCCACATTTTTAGACTTATTGCTCTTCTCTGCTTGCCTTGTTTTTCTAATTTTTTGGTCTTTAATTGAGCTGTTGAATGCTGTACGTTTCAGTTGGACAATCCGTGTGGCAGACAGATGTAGCAGATGGCAAGGGGGGCTGACTCCTATAATACTTCGTACACAGCCCCATAATACAAAAATAATACCTATGATACTATAATCCATAATACCATAAAAAGCCGCATGTGTAGTGCAAAATTAGCTTGAAAATTACAGAGTTTTGTAAAATTGTAGCTTACGGAACTTAAGTGACTTTTGAATGGAAAGTAAGAGTAACAAAGTAGTGCTAAAACAAACGACCGGGTTTTGAGGCCATTAAATGAGCTGTTGTTTTGGAGGGCTAAGGAGCGCGAGACATAATCCTAGTTTCCGGTTATATTCTGATTGTGCTACTTGTTTTTAACTCAATTGCGTACTTAAGAAAATTTTCTTGAACAGAAAACTACGAAAAATTACACAATTATCTAAATATATTACCCGAAATAATACCTATAATACTCTATAATACTTATAATATATAATACTTCGTACACGGTTCAGAAGAGTCAGCCCCCCTTGGCAGATGGTCTGTGACCAAGGCTCTGTGAATTTCACAGTCGACCCACTCAAACAGAGATATTTCTTCAGAAAGAAGGTCCTTGATTCTTTGAACCGAATTTTGTTTCCACCCTATGTCTTTCCATTTCGGAGCAACAATCTTTTGGACATTTAAATAGAAGTTTGTGAAATCTGGACATGGTTTATCCAATCCTGAAGTTTTCCCAAGCATCAGCTGGAGAGTGAAATCAGTGGAATCTTCATTTGTACTCAGGTAACGGTCACAATGTTGGCACCTTTCTGTGGCTGCAAGTATTTTGGCGCACATTGTAGCGCAGTTCAGTGATGGTGCTTGTCTTCTTGTTAACCAGGGTATTCTTTACCTCCTCTGGCCTACACCCTCTGACCAGACTGGGGATCACTTCAGCCCTGGTTTTTGGCATTTCTCATTCTTTAGTTAATGCTCCAAAGCCTGCCAGAAATGACGCCTCATCAGTTCTGGTTTCGGCGTCTTGTTGTCTGCTGAACTAGGCATAATGCGGGTTTAGAGGGAGGTTCCTAGAGAGATGAGTAGGAGGTATGGCTTATAAACACAAGGTTTATTGGGTACACAGAACAGGTTCAAGTAATCAATGCAAGAGAGAGTTGCGCGAGAGCGGAGGTCCTTGGGACACGGCGCTGTGGGCGAGACTGACAGAGAGGACGATGTGTCGCTGAAACTCGGCCAAGCAAACAAATTATTGGGTGTAGATGCAGGCACAATCAAATTCACCATTTCAATTCAAGTGAAGCAGCTATGCAAGCTGAGCGAGGCGAGGAATACAGGATTACTCGAGCGTAAAGCAAGGTAAGATTAATACATGTATTAAAAAAATAAAATTAACTAAAAACTCTGTACACAACGTTTTAAAATAAAAAAAAACGTTAACGCTAACGCTAACGTGAAAGCAGATGATACTAATGAGAATGTTTATGGTAATGCATGGTTGTTTACGATGAACACTTGTCACAAAAATGCGCGAAAAAAACGATTCTCGAAGTCACTCTCGCACCAATGCTAGGCACCAATGCTAGACGCCCCATGAATGCAAGACGAAATGCCCTGAGTGCGAGAGAGACAGAGCGACAAAAACGACTATCGGAATCAGTCTGCTGCGGCTGCGCGCCAGCGATGGTTCAAAGCAGCGTAACCGGGTGATCTCACGCTAGGTGCCAAGGGAAAATTTCGACTTTTGAGAATTTCACTGGTGCATTACAAAGAGCGGGCGAAGACGATTAAAACGATATACAGGTTGTGTATGTGTAAAATGCATCGTTCGACCGCTAGAAGCGACTAGAGACGAAAAACCGCAAAATCCGACTTGAGAATTTCGAGTTTTGAGAATTTAACTGGTGCATTACAAAGAACGGGCGAAGACGATTAAAACGATATAGAGGTTGTATATGTGTAAAATGCATCGTTCGACCGCTAGAAGCGAAAAACCGCAAAATGCTGGCGACGCGGCGACGCCGCGGCAGCCTCCGCCTGTGTAGAGAAGAGTATGGATGCGGGGTGGGGGGGGGGGGGGGGGCTGAGGACCGAGGCGGATGCTCCTAGCCTGCTCAAGTGCTCAGCGCTGTTTATCGCTGCCCCGGGTCGGGTGGTCGGTATACGATGCCGGTGCCCCTGCCACAACTGCTACTCGCTACAACTGACTTCTCGCTACAACTGCTACCGCAACGTGCCAATGCAACGTGCAACTGCAACATTTGCAACTGATTTGGTACATTTAATTGCTAAACTGTCGAGAGTCAAAGCTAGCTGATTAACATCATCTGCTAAAAAGCAAGGCATGTACAGCGTGAGAAACAAATAAAACAGTGCTAAGCAGTTCGGTCTTGGTGGCCCACCCTCAGGCGAAGCCCAGTCAAGTTGCCTGCCAGTGGCGTAGCTGGTCAAGTTGTTTGCCCGCCACAGGCGAAGCCGATCCATTTGTTGTGGCCCGCTGTAAAGCGAAGCCCGATCAGATGCTGCCTACTGGTTTGAGCAGTTTGCGCAGAGGTGTGCTTTTTGTTGCACAGGGCGCACCGGATCCTTGGGCGGCCCGTCCGACGCCTCCTCACTTCCACTTGGATTAGTTGCACTTGGTGGAGTACATTATGGTTTATCACCTGGTTAACGTGAAGCTGTTGGGGCGCCGCGGGCTGCTGTGGCTCCGCGGCCGCTTGTTGTCTTCGTTTGCGGGCGCCCTCATCCTTGCAGCAGTAGAAGCAGATCCCACGCGTTAGCTTCATTTGCGTGGGCCTGCCGCATCTGCCGCACACATTGGGCTGAACGGCGACCGTCTTGGGGTGGATTTGAGGTTGGGGCGGGACGGGGCCTACCGCCCCCAGCACATCCTGCTTGTCCTTGGTCCACTCGTCGGAGGAACAGGTGTCTTCGTGGCTGGTGTCCTGTAGCGCCAGGGCGATCTGTTCGTCGTACCGCGTTTCTTGTGGCTCCAGCTCGGCCACTCCCAGCAGGTCGGCGAGGTGGGGCGCTTCGCGGGCTGTTGCTTGTTGTGACGGGCGTTGCATGGCGCCGAGCAGGTCCTGAATGAGTGCTTGACGAGGGGGGCACAACCTACCACATTCGTTATACAAAATTTGAACACATTCCCACATTCTGGAGGCAAAAACGCCTGTAAGTAGGCAACATGTGTGACAAATACAGCAGAAATCATGCACATTCTAACACATCCCCACATTCCTTGTACACAAAATCTTACAGTGAGTCACCCCTCGGTGCTTGAGCACTCGGAGGGCTCGGGCGTGCGGCCCCCGAGAGTGGGTCAAACAGTGGCTCCGCGACGTGGGCCAGCCGCGGGCTTCTGTCCCCGTGCTTAACTCGGCGTTGGTTCATTGTCGTTGTCGATGGGGACTTGTTGACAGTTGACAGTTATTCCTCCAAAAAATTGAGCTAATGTGGGGTCGGTGTTACTACCACATAATTGACGAATTAGCCCAAAATAACGTACTACGGGATCTTGATTTCAATTCCGTAGTTTCATACTGGTAAAACCTATTTCAGATCCATACCAGCCTACGCTACTTATCGATGAGGCCCTTGAGGCAGGGTGGTTTCAGGGGGTAGAAACTGCCTAGAGAGCGCCTGAGCGGATGCTCCCCGCACGGCCCGCGCGGGGCGAGCGGCCGGCCGGAGGGTCTATATCATTTCTCCTACCTAAATATTCGCCTACCTGTCTGATTCGCCTACCTAAAATTCGCCTACCTAATAAAAATATTGAATAAAAAAAATTGAATAAAAATATTGCCATATTTCGCCTACCTAAAATTCGCCTACCTAAAAAAAATATTGAATAAAAAAATTGAATAAAAATATTGCCATATTCCGCCTACCTAAAATTCGCCTACCTAATAAAAATACTGAATAAAAAATTTAATTTAAAAAATGGGCACATTTCGCCTACCTAAACTCCGCCTACCTAATAAAAATATTGAATAAAAAAATTAATTTAAAAAATGGGCACATTTCGCCTACCTATTTTTCGCCTACCTATGTAAATCGGAAAAAATGTTCGCCTACCTCGTTTTTCGCATACCTAATAAAAATATTTATTAAAAAAATTGAATAAAAATGTGCGCACGTTTCGCCTACCTGCGAAAAATTTCTCATTAACCGTTTTGTCGCTATGGTGGCCCCAGTTGCAGAAACGACCCTCCTCCCCGCCGCGCTGCGCCACGCCTCGCGAGGTGGCCAAGCAAGGCCGTGCGAGAGGAGAGGCGTCGTCGGGGACCCGCGACGGTCTTCCTCCTGCCCCGCCGCGCTGCGCCACGCCAGGTGGCCAAGGCCGTGCGAGAGGAGAGGCGTCGTCGGGGACCCGCGACGGTCTTCCTCCTGCCCCGCCGCGCTGCGCCACGCCAGGTGGCCAAGGCCGTGCGAGAGGAGAGGCGTCGTCGGGGACCCCACTGCAGGAACGCGCATGCCAAGGTTGGCGAGGCGGCCAAAGAGGGGATGTATTTGCTGTAAGCAAGGGACGCCTTGCGCCTACGGGCCGCATCTCGCGTCACTCAGAGGCTATGACCGAATCTGTTCACCGCGAGGGGGAAATCACTCGCGTAATAGTCGGGTCACCCCCCCTGTAATAGTGCCGTAATAGACGTAATATCCATGTAATAGATGTAATAGTGCCGTAATAGCCGTAATATCACCGTAATATGCGTAATACTAGCGTAATAGTCGTGTAATAGACGCGTAATTGTCGCTTTGTCACGTCAGTTCAAAGTTTAAAAGGGATTCTTGATCATGGAGTATCTACGAGCACCCAAACCCAAGGCTCTGGCAATACTCCACGCTCCTCTCTCCTCTGCTCCAATGTTGGAATTCTATAATATGTAACAGCTTCCTTTCTTACTTTACTCTATCTAGTTCTAGGCTATTTAATTTGTTGACTGATCTGTCTCAAGTGATACTTTTAATAATCTTATGTGATGTCTTAACAAAAATGAAGGGAATGGAGAGGAAATGAGTTATGACAACACTGTGAATTTTGAGCAATGCAGTGATTATTTTATTCTAATAGTAAACATTCCTACTATGAAAAGTGCAATTAAAATTTCCCTGCTCGTAACTAACTCAGCCAATTTTTGTCCAGAATTGTCCACGAATCTCAGAAGTTGTTAGTGGTAACTTCAGCATAAACCATTGGATAAAATGAAAATCACCTCCACAAACGTAAAATACAATCTTACCTTTTTTGTAACATTACCTTCGTAAAATTTACATTCAAATAAATTCACCTTTGCTTCTAAAGAAACTCCCACTGACACTAAAACATTTTGCATCCAGTGATATCATTGGTAAGGACTTGTTGGACATATGGTTAATCTCTGTAATGAAAATAAGTTTTAGTCTAGTTGAAAACAGTTTTCCTTCTGTCCTAGGACTATTCCCAGTCCTTTTCATTAACACGATGAAGTGAACACATGATAATAAAGCGAAAATAAAATTGACTGATTTGAATAATTCAAATAAACAAATTTATTTTGGCTATATTATGTTCAATATGGTGATGTTAAGATTAAAATTAGACTGAGGACATAAGGCATAATGTTTTCTGCAAAACTGTTTCACCTTTTGATTACATAGAGTAACCGCATGGCTTGCAAGTCTTTACCAGCACACCGATGCAGACATGATGAGTGAGAAGCTAAAAGTTGATACTGATGAGGTTGTTGTAGGAGCACCTTTAGAGATCATTCTTTGGCAGTTTTATTAATAGTTTTGGTAGAAGAATAGAAGTAAATGAACAAGGCTATTCTCTCAACATAAATAAGAAAAAGTTCTGGAAACATAAAAGACGGTTCCAAAAGTTACGAGACCACTATAAAGATTTCCACCCAGCGACACCGGACACAAGTTCATGAGCTCACGTTCTTGTTCCTAAACTGTATAAGATGCTGCATTACATTACACATATAACCATAAAACATCTAAAGGAAACATTCAAAATTTATCTGTTACTTGTACAATTGAAAAATTTCCTTTCGGCTTGCACCATTCATAGAAAAAGTCAAAAACACATTAAATATTTAACTGTAGTAAATACTCAATGATCTTAGTTCTATCAGAATTCTCAAAATGAACGTCTCTAAAACTTTTAAAGACAAAGATAGACAATTCTACCAAAGGACTGTGCATGAATACTTTTCATAGCAGCAGAAGACACTATTGCGTTATTCACAGTGGTGTATTATTCGCACTCAAAGTAGCGGATGTGAGTTTTGTCATGTTTGGCGCCGTATTTCAAACGTAATAGCCCCGTATTAGTGATGTAATTGCCGTAGTAGACGCGTAATAGAGGCGTAATAGTTAGTAACAGGCGTAATAGGCGTAATATGCGTAATAGCAGACTATTACGCGTAATAGGCGTAATAGGGAGTAGTCGGGTCGCGATTTTCGAGAGTGATTTCCCCCTCGGTTCACCGGATGGTGAGAGGAGCGTCATCGGGCACTTCTTGTGACTTTGTAACTACGCGTCGGCCACGCTTGAATTGGAGCCTGCGACGGCCTGCGTTGTCAAGTTAGTGATTAACTGTGCCTCTCCTTGTTGTCCTCCGTAGTGTATTCCTTTAGGGGGTGAATAAGGGAGGTGCAGGTGAGTACGACGCACATAAACAGCAGCGGGTCTAGCGTCTCATCTTTATCGCCGAAATAAACGATACCGCAATGCGATGTCGTTGTTTGTTGTTGTGCTCTCCTTACCCGAGTACTGAGTTCGAGGTCCTCTGGTCCTTCGGATTTCAGGTAGGTGATGTAGAGGGCACCCATTAAGTACAGCAGAGTGTGCCAGAAGACCGTTGAGGCGGCCAAAATTCTAGACGCGTTTTGAGCTCCAGAGTCGCTAAATGGGACTCGAATCGAACGTGTGACCCCACCAATGGATTGCTCTCCGGACAAGGACTCCATTGGTGGGGTCACACGTTCGATTCGAGTCCCATTTAGCGACTCTGGAGCTCAAAACGCGTCTAGAATTTTGGCCGCCTCAACGGTCTTCTGGCACACTCTGCTGTACTTAATGGGTGCCCTCTACATCACCTACCTGAAATCCGAAGGACCAGGCCGGAGGAAGTTCCCCGACAGCTCGCTGACGGCAATCCCATCCTGCGAGTTGTTGGTGAATTGATTACTCGTTCCTCGGGATGGCGCAGCAAAACGAAGGTTGGGTGGAGTGCTCTGCTCGGGCCAAACATGAGCGCCTCTTCTGCCTTGCTGCCACGACTCGATGAAAATCTGATGGTGACCAGCTGAATCTACAGCTACCCTTGAAACAGTGACAGATTGTGAAAAGAACCTCAGAAATAGGCCACGAGTGAGGGACGAACACGCTGTGCACTATAAACGCCATGGGCGCGGCGTCCGAAGGAGAAAAGTAAAACTGCTTCTTCACCTATCTACGGTAAGCGGCATTTGAACTCGGAACTGCAACATTTTACAATCCGCTGTTTCAAGGCCGTCCTCAGAGAGAAGCTGTTACTCCCTCCGCCGGACTTCCCCCATGCCCCCTAGCTGCATGCCCGTCGTTGCACGCAGCACGCAGGACCAACGAGTGCGTTCACTGCAATTCAAAGGGTGAGACGTCTCACCCATTTTCGGTGATACAAAAAGTCTCACCGAAAAAAAGTCATACACGAATGTATCACCGAAAAAAGGTCGTACACAAATGTATCACCGAAAAATGGTCAGACATCAGTGAGATGGACCCTTGTTTTCCTGAGGAAGTATCACTCTTTTTCGGTGATACATTTGAGTACGACCTTTTTTCGGTGATACATTCGTGTACGACCTTTTTTCGGTGATACATTCGTGTACGACCTTTTTACGGTGATACACTTTAGTATCACCCTTTTTCGGTGAGACAGTTCTGTCTCACCCCCCAGATGGTGAGATGTATCACCATTTGATTTACAGTGTTTTTGCTTTACAGTATGCGCCCCACAAATCTTAACGATTGCAGTCGTAAACGTGGTGATAGTATGAGGCGCAGAGGAACAAGCAAATGGTTAATCACGGTTTCGCTTTGACGCAACTGAGTCGGGTGTTGTGGGCGGTCTGAAGCGAAGCCGCATGCTTGAAAGCTACATGCGGGGGATATCGGTGCGTACCGCACTCACCTGCGGCTCCCCGCATCGCAGGCAAACCGTCGACGAGGTCTGATCGACAGGCCGGCCTACCTCGAGGACCTCGAACTCAGTACTCGGGTAAGGAGAGCACAACAACAAACAACGACATCGCATTGCGGTATCGTTTATTTCGGCGATAAAGATGAGACGCTAGACCCGCTGCTGTTTATGTGCGTCGTACTCACCTGCACCTCCCTTATTCACCCCCTAAAGGAATACACTACGGAGGACAACAAGGAGAGGCACAGTTAATCACTAACTTGACAACGCAGGCCGTCGCAGGCTCCAATTCAAGCGTGGCCGACGCGTAGTTACAAAGTCACAAGAAGTGCCCGATGACGCTCCTCTCACCATCCGGTGAGCCTTGTTCATTTACTTCTATTCTTCTACCAAAACTATTAATAAAACTGCCAAAGAATGATCTCTAAAGGTGCTCCTACAACAACCTCATCAGTATCAACTTTTAGCTTCTCACTCATCATGTCTGCATCGGTGTGCTGGTAAAGACTTGCAAGCCATGCGGTTACTCTATGTAATCAAAAGGTGAAACAGTTTTGCAGAAAACATTATGCCTTATGTCCTCAGTCTAATTTTAATCTTAACATCACCATATTGAACATAATATAGCCAAAATAAATTTGTTTATTTGAATTATTCAAATCAGTCAATTTTATTTTCGCTTTATTATCATGTGTTCACTTCATCGTGTTAATGAAAAGGACTGGGAATAGTCCTAGGACAGAAGGAAAACTGTTTTCAACTAGACTAAAACTTATTTTCATTACAGAGATTAACCATATGTCCAACAAGTCCTTACCAATGATATCACTGGATGCAAAATGTTTTAGTGTCAGTGGGAGTTTCTTTAGAAGCAAAGGTGAATTTATTTGAATGTAAATTTTACGAAGGTAATGTTACAAAAAAGGTAAGATTGTATTTTACGTTTGTGGAGGTGATTTTCATTTTATCCAATGGTTTATGCTGAAGTTACCACTAACAACTTCTGAGATTCGTGGACAATTCTGGACAAAAATTGGCTGAGTTAGTTACGAGCAGGGAAATTTTAATTGCACTTTTCATAGTAGGAATGTTTACTATTAGAATAAAATAATCACTGCATTGCTCAAAATTCACAGTGTTGTCATAACTCATTTCCTCTCCATTCCCTTCATTTTTGTTAAGACATCACATAAGATTATTAAAAGTATCACTTGAGACAGATCAGTCAACAAATTAAATAGCCTAGAACTAGATAGAGTAAAGTAAGAAAGGAAGCTGTTACATATTATAGAATTCCAACATTGGAGCAGAGGAGAGAGGAGCGTGGAGTATTGCCAGAGCCTTGGGTTTGGGTGCTCGTAGATACTCCATGATCAAGAATCCCTTTTAAACTTTGAACTGACGTGACAAAGCGACAATTACGCGTCTATTACACGACTATTACGCTAGTATTACGCATATTACGGTGATATTACGGCTATTACGGCACTATTACATCTATTACATGGATATTACGTCTATTACGGCACTATTACAGGGGGGGTGACCCGACTATTACGCGAGTGATTTCCCCCTCGCGGTGAACAGATTCGGTCATAGCCTCTGAGTGACGCGAGATGCGGCCCGTAGGCGCAAGGCGTCCCTTGCTTACAGCAAATACATCCCCTCTTTGGCCGCCTCGCCAACCTTGGCATGCGCGTTCCTGCAGTGGGGTCCCCGACGACGCCTCTCCTCTCGCACGGCCTTGGCCACCTGGCGTGGCGCAGCGCGGCGGGGCAGGAGGAAGACCGTCGCGGGTCCCCGACGACGCCTCTCCTCTCGCACGGCCTTGGCCACCTGGCGTGGCGCAGCGCGGCGGGGCAGGAGGAAGACCGTCGCGGGTCCCCGACGACGCCTCTCCTCTCGCACGGCCTTGCTTGGCCACCTCGCGAGGCGTGGCGCAGCGCGGCGGGGAGGAGGGTCGTTTCTGCAACTGGGGCCACCATAGCGACAAAACGGTTAATGAGAAATTTTTCGCAGGTAGGCGAAACGTGCGCACATTTTTATTCAATTTTTTTAATAAATATTTTTATTAGGTATGCGAAAAACGAGGTAGGCGAACATTTTTTCCGATTTACATAGGTAGGCGAATAATAGGTAGGCGAAATGTGCCCATTTTTTAAATTAATTTTTTTATTCAATATTTTTATTAGGTGGGCGGAGTTTAGGTAGGCAAAATGTGCCCATTTTTTAAATTAAATTTTTTATTCAATATTTTTATTAGGTAGGCGAATTTTAGGTAGGCGGAATATGGCAATATTTTTATTCAATTTTTTTATTCAATATTTTTTTTAGGTAGGCGAATTTTAGGTAGGCGAAGTATGGCAATATTTTTATTCAATTTTTTTATTCAATATTTTTATTAGGTAGGCGAATTTTAGGTAGGCGAATCAGACAGGTAGGCGAATATTTAGGTAGGAGAAATGAACGTCCCCCCGGCCGGACTGCGGAGCATTTAACCAGAACTTTGTCAAATCTGCATCAAATTGAGTAAACGAGGTCAGTTTCGGATTTTACACCAAATTTCCTATCCGTGTGTTACATTGGATTTGTGATTAATACACATATAACATGTTTAAAATTAGTTTGTAATCAATTTTCCCAGCACCAGAATACTGACTTGAAGTTTGACACTCATAAAAAAAGGCATTTCCGTTCGTTTAAGGTCTACACATGAAGCGAGGCGATTGTTGGCCACTGTTTCCCCTGCACCTTGATGCCAGTGGAATGTCGATACGACATCTGTGGCGGAAATGGCGGCCCGAAAACTAATTTGCATTTTTTGTCCAAAAGTCGTTATTGCGACTTTGGAGGTTAAATGCACAGCTTGTAATAGGTTTTGTGGCGTTCTCGGTAGCTCTAAGGAGTGAAGACTTTAATTCTCTATCACGCCGTCGTAACGGTTTTCTAAACGGAGGTAAAACTTCTACGATTTCGCGAAACTCCCAAAACGCTGCAAAACCGCCAGAACTGTACGGTCATTTGGTTAAGCTTAATGTGTAAGAAGTATTGTTCGAATTATAAATCTAACTAGACCACGTTGTTGGCCAGTCAATTCTACGTGGGTACTCCAAGTTTTGTTAAAATCAGTGAAGGAAATTGAAAACCTTTATTTTCTAAGACCGCATAACGGGAGATTGAATAAAAGCTACCGTCGTTGAGCATTAGAGCCCCCCATTTCAATTTTTTGCGTGTTCTCGAGAATTTCCTCCACTCTGGCCATTGGCGGTGCAGCTCCCTGCCGGCGGCTTCTCGACGGGGCCCGGGCATACTCCGGAGAGTGCGCGTTGGAAGGAAGCGACGGTATTGTGTGGGCGCCGACTGCACGAGATCGCCCTGGCGCGTCGTCGATCAGGGCCGACGACGCTCGGTCCAGAAAGTCGTCGCGGTCGCGGGCTCCCGATGGGAGCCGAAGCTGGCCGATTCCGAACCAAGTCGATTCGAGAACCAACGACCGCGACCACACTGATCTTTTGCGACAAGTTTCATAAAAGCAGCTGCGATAAAAAGACTAACGTGATTCCTTCTTACACGGTAAAAACGGTTCCCGGTTTTCCCAGGAAGCAAAAAAAATACAAATAAATACGATTTCAAGAAATCCTAGTAGTCACAAAGTTAATTTCATATTTATGTTCTGGTTTAACAAATAAAGCGGAGGCTAGGACTGCGTTGAGTGGAGTTCTGTTTATGTTTGGTAGACCATTATCAATAAAACTAAAACTTCCGTACAAGACCAGCTGCGTGTCAATTTGTGTCAAAAAATAGACATTTATGACAGTTTCATAATACATGAAGGTCGAGTTATTCGCAGAAACGTGCAGTAAAATAATTCATTTCACCAATTTTTAGATACTTTGAGGTTAGAAAAGTGCATCACCCCCGTGTCCAGATAGTTTCGTCTGAATCCAGAAGTACTATCCAACCTCTCTACAAGGAGCAGCTACACGCCAATTGAAAACCTTTATTGGCTGAGCCAAAGATGGCTGATTCCGAACCAAGTCGATTCGAGAACCCGCGACCACACTGATCTTTTGCGACAAGTTTCATGAAAGGAGCTGCGATAAAAAGATTCCTTCTTACACGGTAAATTTTGGCGATACTTCTGCGTATCGCCGTATTGAAGGCATGGTATTTCGGTAAGGCCGTTTCAGTGCTGCCAGATTGAGTGTTTGTCTTTTCCCGTCCTCCTAGACAAAATTTCCCGCTTTTCTCTGTTTTTTCCCGTTTTGGCCAATTTTTTCAAACTTTTTTAAAAAAAACCCTACCAAAATGACAAAATTTAGGGTCCCAAAATTCCCACTTTCAGAAAAATGATTCCCTCTTTCCTGTTTTTCCGTCTGAAAATTCCCGAAAAGTGGGAAAATTCCCACCGTCTGGCAGCACTGGGCCGTTTGTTGGCGATACTTAATTCTATCGCCTAAAAAGGTACTCAAGTATCGCCTTTCGATTTGAAGTGATGCCTCCACACAATATCTGACAATACGACGATATATCTAGTTATCGCGAGGATCATCGTCATTAACACCCTCCATATCACGAGATTTCCCGATTCTCTGGAAACAGAAAGGTTCGCATAGTTAACTCTTTAAAACAGTTGACGGTAATTATCGTCTCCTTGACAGGCATGCCGAGGAAAGTGAGTGCATGCCAATACACTCTATTGCAGTCATACTGCCCCATACAATAACACGAACATTCGTGCGTACACTCTTATTTACAGCATGCCTGTGACGATAACTATCAAAATGCATCTCTTACACTGTAAAAATTTCTGTACTTTTGTACGGAAAATGTACAGAAGAATATCGTACGGAAGTACGGAACGTCCGTACTCGTTCCATATAAGCTCATGTAAGCGGGTACGGAAAAAAGTACAGAAAGTTCCGTACTTGTCAAGTACGGACGGTCCAAGCAAATTGTTGACCAGAAATGTTCTGTACTTTTTTCTACCAGTGTACTCAAGTGTAACTCTATGGTTGAGTCAGAGTTACGATTGGAGAAGTTACGCTTGAGATGGGATGATACATTAGAAATTCCTCCATGCATTTAGATAAGGAAAATCTTGGCGGATGATCGTGCTATATACACTGGTAGCCAACGAACGTGACATAAAATTCGTTTGAACGTGAAAACTGCGATGTTAGTTTGAACGTGGCAGTGAAAATTTACAGTCTAACGAACACACGTGACACAGCTGATCGCTTTGTCATATTACTTCGGGTCTGACATGAACGTGGGTGGCACATTTAAACGAACGTGACAGTATATAGTTGTCACATTCGTTTGGATGTGACACGACATACGTCATTGGGTACCATGTGTCGCATTCGTTTTTATGGGACAGTTCACTCGTTGCTTTTGTCACACCCGATTTAATGTGACAAAGCGGTGCGGTGTGTCACATTCGTTTGTCTGTAAATTTTCACTGTTGGTCACGTTCTAACTGACATCGCGGTTTACGTTCAGACGAACGTGATGTCACATTCATCGGCCAGTGTATGTACGCTTGATTTTGAAGCGTAAACAGATTACGCTTGAAAACGGAGGGTATATGGACGTGGATATGCTTCAGTTTTAGTAGTAGTCAATGATACACTCTTTTCTCTCAGTTTGAATCGTGATCCGATATATCGACCCTTGAATCAAGATCGGATAATCGTCGTCTAGCGATGTCAAAAAGTGAACATCGGGGGGCCCTAGCCAGGTGTCGCTACTCTGTCGAGGCGATCCGTCTGCGAACGTGCGCCGGGTTAATGGTAGTGGCGCTGAGGATGTCGTCCTGTGACATGTCCTCGTCGCCCCAGCCCCAGACCTCGTCGCCGTGCTGGTAGTTGTGGTGGTCGTCATCCTGGTGGGACTGGCCGTGCTTCGCGCAGGAGTGCGACCCGTCGCCCGTCCTGCGCACGCGCTTCTCCACCATGTCCTTAGACGCTGTTTTCAGGTCGTAGGCCCAACCGATGCGCGAGAAGAAGTCAATAAATGCCGTCGTCACGTTGTGCTTGTAGTTGCCCAGCTCCGCCGCCTTGTAGTCCCAGGGAAAGACGTGGTGGTAATTGTGCCAGCCCTCGCCGAAGGTGATATGGGCCACGAAGGGGTTCTCCCTCGGAGACAGGTTCCTACAGGCAAAGAAGCAAGCGTGAGAGAGCAATGCGCATGAGCATATTGTACATGGGTCGTCAACCATGAACGTGCTTATTTTGTAAAACATTGTTTAAGGCACAACCTAATGGCCTTCCCGCCAGGCATGGTTAAGGTTGATGCAAAAATCCTAACAGCTTTATCTTGGTTAGGTTAGGACCAATTACAATATGTTACACCCAAACTCACTTTCTTTTTCTAAAAATTAAAAACGGAGATATTACCGGTTAAAATAAGTTTTAGAATTTCGTGGAGTCTCACTGAAAACTTGAAAACTCAGTATGTGTTTTTGGAATTAAAATGGAAGCACCTGGGGGGACCAAGCTGGGGACCAATTGGGTTGGGACGGGACAACCCTCGGACGTATAGGGCCACGGGTGCGAGTCGACCGGGACGAGTTGTCCTAGACCCGAGGTCATTGGCTTGTGTTTTTTGTTGCCTACCTTCCAGAGCATGTAGGATTTTAACCCATACTAATAAAATGGTAATTGAAGCAATAGAAATAGACGTAGATTATGAATCATGTATTTGTTAAAAATAACAGAAACGACAATGTGCCAATAAGTAGGCTTCAGTGAACAATGAAATAGAGCCATAATCCGAAGCCTTATGTTTTATTTTGGCTCCGCGAGCTTGGCAGCATTTATTTTGGCTGACGACGATCCCGTAGGCCCCCTGACGCCTGTTTCGAACCTTACTTATAGGACATGTTTGTGTTCTGTTCTGATTGGGCAAGCCATTAGAACAGAACAAAACACGCACCAATTCACTCATCCGCAAAATACTCTTCCTACGGGCTCGACCTATAAGGCCTCGCCTTGAGCTAGTCCTATGGCTCGCTCAATCAAAATGGGGGAAGTGGGGAACGTCGGCGCTACTCCCTGCTAGCGTGTCGAATGGGTGGCCTTCCTTTCAAAGCCGACGGGGTCGATGGGCCAAAAAAAGTGACATGCAGGTGCTATATCCAGTTAAGAATCACGCCCAGCGCGGCGCACGCTCTCGCAGGCGTGAGCAGGGTGAGGGGCAGGGAGGGGACGGGCGCGACGCCTAACCTCACCCCGTCCCCTCCCTGCCCCTCACCCTGCTCACGCCTGCGAGAGCGTGCGCCGCGCTGGACGTTAAAATGACGTTAAACGTTAAAACCTAACCTAACTGGATATAGCAAGGCACGCTGCCTTTACCACGAGGCACCACACCCTGGTGGACTCCGCCGAGCAATCCCTATCTACGTAGAAAAGTGAGTAAAACAAGGGAGGGGCCCCCGTTAGTAGGCAAGCCCGCAATGCACTGCTGCGTTGCGGGCGCGCATCTAGCGGCGCGCTTGAAAAACGCCCCACATGCGTAAACGGCTGAGATTTTCGAAAAACGTCTTACACGAAAGTTGCAGAAAAAAGAAAAGTGATTAAAAGCCACCATATCCGAATAACATGCGAACTCATAGCTTTTAGACAACGACGGAAAGCTTTTTCTGTAACGTCGGGACAAGATTTTGGAATGAAGAAGTCATTTTAGATGGAGGGTCAAAGCATGGCGTTTGTAGCGTTGCACCTTCACGCTTAATACCTTACATAGTAATTTGAGCATACATAATAATTCTAATTTACTTTGTTATACAAAGAAATTGCTCGTAAATTACGAATCGTTTGTCAGCTGATATAGGCTCAAAATGCTTTGTTATAACAAGCTGCTTTTATTTGAAAGGCCTAAAATAGTTTGTTAGGTTTTCTCAGCGTTTGTTTGACGCCTCCTAACTGCCTATATATAACTGTCAGTGCAGATACAAGACAATCATAACTGTCAGGGTGGATCCAAAACAATCCTAACTGTCAGAGCGAATTGATCCATGAGGCGGAAGAAGGGAATAACTGACTTATCTCCAAATTGAGTTTTTTTTCTATATTGTTGTTCTTTAGAATGTTTGCCATGACCACACTAAATTATTTAACTCAATTCCAAGTAGTTTAGGAGAAAGTCAACATTGAAAAAGGATATATCTTGACTTGGCTCCTTTTACGGTTTGAACCGAGCGGAAAATAGAGTCAACTCACTCCTCACCCGATGTCACATGAGTCCGTTGAAAAGCTTGGAAAAAGGAGCTAACTCAAGTTATATCTTTATGCATGCATAGGACAAAGGAATTAACTCAACTTGTGCCCAAATTATCGAATGGCATTTGGAGACAAGTACGATTGTGTCTAAATGTCACAATGGCATTTGGAGGCAAGTGCAATTGAGTCTCTATGTCACAGTTGCAAAAAGTGATAAGTCCATTTATCCCATATGAAGCCAAAAAGCTTGAAATTTGATGAAACTCACAGGAAAATGGATTACATAGCGTAATGACGGCGACACTTCGTTAGCGAAAGCAGCCCACAGTGCAATCGCAACACAGGGTAGGCCTCCACTCCAAGAGTTGTGATTTGGTGCATTACTTTTGAAAATACATATTTATCAAATTTCAAGCTTTTCGGCTTCATTAGGTATAAATGGACTAATCTCTTTTTGCAACTTTGGCATTTAGACTCAATTAAACTTGCCTCCAAATGCCATTGTGACATTTAGACACATCCGTACTTGTCTCCAAATGCGACAGGATTATTTGGACGCAAGTTGAGATAGCTCCTTTTTCCACATATTGTCCTTGAGTTATCTCCAAATTCCATCTAATTTAAAAGAGGCAAGTATAAATGACACTTTTTTTCTACTTCGATGCAACGGATTAACTCACAGAAACTCTAGTCAGAGTGGTCTAGTACTTTTGAAAATTATCAGAATATTTAGTCATGTTTTACTGACTTATAAATCATTTACAACATTGGCTCATTTAGCTTTGGTTTGTTCTGAAAACAGTTTTTTGTTTCTCCTGAAAAATGACTAAAATTGAGTTACCTCCTTCCACTTCATGGATCAATTGAGAGCTTGCAGAGGTGGCATAAAGTGGTTTTGAACTCTCTTCACTGCAAATCAGTAAATCGCGATAACCCTTAAATTTAGTGTCTACGGTTTTAAGTAAGGATGAAACTTTTTAAAAAGTTTTGCGGCAAGACGTTTAATGATCGAAGTATAAGCGCAACGGACCTATAAAAGAGACCGATTTTCACGCCATGTGCAGTAGATGGTTCTGAATCGGCACTGACACTGACAGGATCATTATATTAAGAGGCGTCGTATTGTATTCTCACTTCTTGCATGCAGGGTTCCGGCTTACTTGTCTACAGGCCGGGTGCCATAGATGTGCGCTGCGGAGTTGACGAGCCAAGTTCCGTGCAAGGCAATAAGATAGCGCGTCATGGTGGTGCCGTACCACCCAAAGGTGACACTTTCGCCCCACAACCAGACGGGCACCATGGTGGGCATCACGAAGGCAATCAGAGGCACCAGAATAAGGTAATATCTGCGGTGGAAGAAATATTGCCGAGTGAATATCAACGCAAATCGAAGTTCGTAGTTCGTAATGCGCAGGTACTAGTTTTTCTGTCACTTTCACCACAGGAACGTGGCATCAAGTTCATTGAAGCACTGTGTCACATTTCACTGTGAATCGAATCGAGGCGAAACGATGCCACTATGGCAAAATATTACAGAAAACTCTGTTAGCAACTTATGCTCACTCCTGTACCGAGAACCCAGCATTATCCGTGGCCCTGTTATCCATCTTCTTTGTACACTCGTGTAAATGTTTTCAGAAAAGTCTGAAAAGTTCTCTGAAACTCTGATAGGTTTCCTGACAGCCTAAAATTCTTCCTCATAGTCTGAAATATATTTTGATAGTCTAAGAATTTTGCTGATAGTGTCACAGTCTAGGTCTGAAATTCTGACAGTCACACCTGAGTGTGTGAAAAAAAACGGCTGACGTTCTGAAAGGAACCCCTGACAATCTAAAATAACTCCTTAATCTGAAAGCTTTGCCAGAAAACCTGATAGCCACCTTTGACAGTCTGACCTACTTCGTTTGTGTGATAGCTTTGTCTGAAGAACTGATAGTCGACCAAATTTGATGTGTTTAAGAGAAGTTGGCTGACAGTTTGATTGTTAGATGGAGAAACAACTCCCTTTTTATGGTGATTTCAAGGTGCTTGGTACAGTGGGAGTGAGGCACATGGTCTTAAACAAATGAGGTATCTTTCTGTTGCCAACAGCTGTCCAGGCAGCCATGGTCACCTTTACGTGGAAGGTTTACAAAGGTGATCTTGGCTGCCAGGACAGCTGTTGCCTTTTCAGCAACTCAGATGTCAGGCCTATATTACTATCAGGTTTCAGGAAGTGGGAGACCTTTCAAAACTTGGGCTATCAGACCTTCAGACAATGCTTTCAGAAACTCAGCTATCAGAGGTGCGTGAAAATGTGTCCAAAATTTCGACGTTGTTCAATTTAGAGCAGATTTGACATTTGTGTTCACATTGCACAAAAGTCCACCTGACGGTGTGAATCTTTAGTTTCAACAGTTTCGACACTATGCGTACCTTTTCTGGAACATGACGACGGGGTCGCGCCCTAAGTCGCTGAAGTCGACGGTGGCCCCCTTGATGCCCACGTCCGAGTGCTTGCGGATCAAGAGCCAGCCCATGTGGGCGAAGAAGAAGCCACGTTTCGAGTTGTGTGGGTCCGCGTCCGTATCCGTGAACTTGTGGTGCACGCGGTGGTCCCGCACCCAGTCGTAGATAGGATTCTGTGAAAAGGAGAAAAGCTACCAATGCTGAAGCACTCCACAATGTTGCGGTCTCCAAGAAAAAAAGATTGACTTAGGCAATCGTAATCTGCACCAATTGGGCTTGAAACTATCGCCACGTGAGTTATACTAGTTAAGACCATCCCTTTTTTTAAAAAAAAGGCAAATTTTAAGCATTTTAGCGAAGACGCTAGGGTTAAGTGACGCCTTGTCATGCAAGAGGATATCTTGCTGCTCAAAAACGACGTAACTTTCCCCATTATTCACTATCAATTATCAGTAATGGAGAAATTGCTCGAGCCAAATTTATACAGCGAAATTCAGAAAAAAAATCCAACTTACTAGAATTGATTAAAGTTAATCGAAATTCTTCTCAAAATTCAGTGCTTTATGCCCTAAATTCATCGATAAAATTTTGGTTTCCGCACCGTAATTCACAGTTACTTACCCCTGGTATGAGAGCAGCCTCCCTCCCAACTGACCTGGAAGGAGAGGGTCTGGCACAGCATGAGAAGCACCCGAAGCTGCCACTTGGCTTTGTAAGCGCGGTGCGACCAGAGTCGATGGGCGCCGGCAGTAACGCCGACGACGGTTAGCACGTGAATGAGCGCAACTGCGGAAAGAATCACGGACGGTGCTACACTGGAAAACCATAATCGCGACATCATGAAAAATGAATGTGACAATATTTCAGGGTCCTTTGAGCATTTTGCCACATTCGTTTGACTGTGACGTGGCTACACACTAAATGTATTTGCATAATTTTTCACGTGGTCGCCCACAATTTCATGGGAACATTTTCGCTCTCGCCCACAATTTTCTGGGAACTTCGCTCACATTTGTCGCAATCAGTTTCACATGTACACGGTGAAACCGATGTCTGGAAATTTCCAGATATTTTTTCGCATTTCCAGATATTATCTGGAAATGGCCGTTTTTTTCCAGATAATATCTGGAAATGTCTACTTTTTCCAGATAATATCTGGAAATAGTCAATTTCCAGATATATATCTGGAAAAAAAACGGCATTTCCAGATAATATCTGGAAATAAAATGCTCCAGATAATATCTGGAAATATTTTCCAGATAATGTCTGGAAACAAAGGCCTTGACGCCGAGGTCCACGGATTGGCGACCTGGGGGTCCCCGATGGTGTCCTCGAGGTCCCCAGGACACGGGGAGTCCAACGCCGAGGTCGCCGACGCTCTGGGACAAGCGGTTCCGGAGATACGAGGACGTACCACAAGGAGTCCGTCAAAGCAACTTTTTAGTCGGAGGCCAAAATCATCTTCGGCCTCTGGCTGCCTTCCACTTGGGTGTCCGGGATTTTTGACTTCGACACTGCGTTGGGGTGCTCCTGGGCTACCAGGAACCCGTCAGCGGTCGTCGTCGGACCTCTGGTGCGCCCAGGATGCCGACGAACGTGGGTGCTGTGCCGCCACACGGTTCAACACCGTTGCCGCCACCAGCCAGGTGGTCACTGGTGGTGTCCTCGAGGTCCCCAGGACACGTGGAGTCCAACGCCGAGGTCGCCGACTCTCTAGGACAAGCGGTTCCGGAGATACGAGGACGTACCACAAGGAGTCCGTCAAAGCAACTTTTTAGTCGGAGGCCAAAATCATCTTCGGCCTCTAGCTGCCTTCCACTTGGGTGTCCGGGACTTTTGACTTCGGCACTGCGTTGAGGTGCTCCTGGGCTACCAGGAACCCGTCAGGGGTCGCCGTCGGACCACCGGTGCGCCCAGGATGCCGACGAACGTCACGCACGCCGGAGCGCCGTGGCGTGCCGGGTGCCTGAACGATCGTCGCCGCCGCCGCGGACGCTGCCGCCGGGTCCTCCGCCGCAACCGCGAGCTTGGACGACGGGGGCTGACGCCGTGGGCACCGACGCCGCCGACGTGTCCGTCAACGCCTCGCGTGCCCGGACGGCTGACGCCGCCGGCGTGTCCTTCGACGCCACCGCGTGCTTGGACGGCCGGAGACGACGCCGTTGGCACCGACGCCGCCGACGTGTCCGTCAACGCCCCGCGTGCCCGGACGGCTGACGCCGCCGGCGTGTCCTTCGACGCCACCGCGTGCTTGGACGGCCGGAGACGACGCCGTTGGCACCGACGCCGCCGACGTGTCCGTCAACGCCCCGCGTGCCCGGACGGCTGACGCCGCCGGCGTGTCCTTCGACGCCACCGCGTGCTTGGACGGCCGGAGACGACGCCGTTGGCACCGACGCCGCCGACGTGTCCGTCAACGCCCCGCGTGCCTGGACGGCTGACGCCGCCGGCGTGTCCTTCGACGCCACCGCGTGCTTGGACGGCCGGAGACGACGCCGTTGGCACCGACGCCGCCGACGTGTCCGTCGGCGACGATCGTTCAGGCACCCGGCACGCCACGGCGCTTCGGCGTGCGTGACGTTCGTCGGCATCCTGGGCGCACCGGTGGTCCGACGGCGACTCCTGACGGGTTCCTGGTAGCCCAGGAGCACCTCAACGCAGTGCCGAAGTCAAAAGTCCCGGACACCCAAGTGGAAGGCAGCTAGAGGCCGAAGATGATTTTGGCCTCCGACTAAAAAGTTGCTTTGACGGACTCCTTGTGGTACGTCCTCGTATCTCCGGAACCGCTTGTCCTAGAGAGTCGGCGACCTCAGCGTTGGACTCCACGTGTCCTGGGGACCTCGAGGACACCACCAGTGACCACCTGGCTGGTGGCGGCAACGGTGTTGAACCGTGTGGCGGCACAGCACCCACGTTCGTCGGCATCCTGGGCGCACCAGAGGTCCGACGACGACCGCTGACGGGTTCCTGGTAGCCCAGGAGCACCCCAACGCAGTGTCGAAGTCAAAAGTCCCGGACACCCAAGTGGAAGGCAGCCAGAGGCCGAAGATGATCTTGGCCTCCGACTAAAAAGTTGCTTTGACGGACTCCTTGTGGTACGTCCTCGTATCTCCGGAACCGCTTGTCCCAGATCGTCGGCGACCTCGGCGTTGGACTCCCCGTGTCCTGGGGACCTCGAGGACACCATCGGGGACCCCAGGTCGCCAATCCGTGGACCTCGGCGTCAAGGCCTTTGTTTCCAGACATTATCTGGAAAATATTTCCAGATATTATCTGGAGCATTTTATTTCCAGATATTATCTGGAAATGCCGTTTTTTTTCCAGATATATATCTGGAAATTGACTATTTCCAGATATTATCTGGAAAAAGTAGACATTTCCAGATATTATCTGGAAAAAAACGGCCATTTCCAGATAATATCTGGAAATGCGAAAAATATCTGGAAATTTCCAGACATCGGTTTCACCGTGTATTGATTTGCCCTCCGCATATCCGTCGGCCAGCTGTTTTGAATACCAAAAATTGGCACGCCTTGACCTGAAATACTCGTCAGCTTACGAATATGTGGCGCTTCGGCCTCCTGCAATGCTGAATTTTGGGAAGCTGGGGATTTTTTCAGGGTCAGGCTTGCAAAGTTTTGGCATGAAAAACGGCAAACAAACTTGCCACTGGTTTTGCTACGACAGCCCACGTGCGGGGTCCAGTCAGTGCTCACCCCAAAGCCACGTGTAGAAATAGGGCCACATCTGGCCGGTCAGGAAAAGGAAAGCAGCTCGAGTGACGGCGTAATGCAGGTAGATGAAGACGAATACTTTACTCCAGACGATCTTCCATTCGTACGGGGCCGGCTTGCCCAGCAGCATGGAGGCGGGCAGCTTGCACGGCTCCGGCGTCATGCTGGTAAGTTCAATCAGAACTCATAACTCTCAGCACTATTACTGTCATCCTTCAACGGACATTTTATTAATATTCATAAACGTTTCCCAGCCGAAAATTCCGGCCATCTCCAATCAGAAAATAGTCCGGCCGAACTCCGTTCAGACCCCGGCCGTATTTTGGGTACATTTTCGGCCGGGCGGGTGATTCCGCGCGTATAGATGAATTCTGTGCGCCACAAATCCGAAATTTCCATTTCGGGGCCAATTATGGTCCGGATGGTATCTAGAGGACCCCCAGGTAACCCTTACAGCTTGGGCGCGCGTCGAGATCATTTTCAGTTTTTACCTCTATAAAATATAGCGAAATGATGACGGATCTTACAGATTAGAGATGACGGGAAATGTCATGTTTCGGTCCCTATACGAAAACTACTAATCCGACTTTCCTCGTGATTTGGCCTTCACTTTGGGTCTGCATTCCTCAAATTTTTCCGTGTAGCGCGAGCTATTAACATTGGAGTAGATGACGGAACTTAAATCAGTAAGTACGCCTGTTTTTGACCCGTCCCGCCGCTCGTGCTCATTTTAAAAGTTTCTCATCCTAGGGTTGTATCCGGCTCACGATGATGAGAATTTTTCGGATCTCGACCATGCACAGATCGGAAACAGCGTGTTTTTTAGGCACGAAGTTATAGTTTACAAGAAAATTTTGTCTTTTTACAAAGCTAGCCGAGACGATTACAGTAATCATTTCACAACATCTGTTTACAGTGTGCACTCTCAGACTCGTATTGACATTTTATCTCTTGCCGAAAAGTTTTTTGTGCAAACGTAATATGTACTATTTTCTCTTTAGCTTTGCATGTTTTTGTCCATTATATAGAGTATTTAGTCCATTTAACCTTACTTTTTGTCAATTGCAATGTACTTTTTGATTTCTACATGATCTATTTACAATTTCATCTTAAAAACGATCAAAATTGTGCATAGCTAAAGAGAAAATAGTACAATTTACGTTTGCTCAAAAAGCTCTATAAGCCAGAGACATAAAAGTCCATATGAGACTGAGAGTGTGGCGAGGGCACAGAATTCGCCCATAAGCACGGAATCACCCGGACCGAGCTTCCGGCCGGAGTCCGGTGGTGTCCGGCCGGGACACAGAGTCCGCCCGGAGCTGTCATCAGTCACTCTCATCATGATGATCAAGGGACAGCAGTGTGACACTGAAGAGGCGACGAGTCTACAATACGTTTCGCACAACATCCAATTTTGCTTCCAGATTACGCGAAGAAAGTACCGTTTACATGTTATTGCAATGCTGTAAAAATTAGGTGGAGACTTCAACGCACGGACAGGAAGCAATTGTCATACAATTTTTCCTACCTCCTGGGCGGTGGCTTGGGTCCGGGCGGAATCCAAGGCTTCAGCGGGAGATTTTAAAATCCGGCCGGAATGAAAAATTGTTCGGCCGCACCGAGAAATACGGCCGTAAAAATGTTCCCTCCGGCCGGACAAAGGGAAAATTCCGGCAGGAACTAGAAATGCCGGCCGGAATCCCGGCCGGAATTGGTTGCACATAAATAGAATTTCGCTAAGAATGTCAAGAGATCTGTCAAGGCAAAATTGATAATGAAGTTTATAAAACCAATAACAATGTTAATATGCTCATTAACGTGCACAAACGTCAATTACATTACTAAAGGAGAACTCAGCACGAGTCTGAGTGTGTTCACTTAAAATTTCTTCGAGTGTATTTGGAAAAAGTAGTCGAAGACATTTGTGCAATCATATTATGATCAAAATCGGCTGGCATTTCTAACCTTCTTGTCTTATTTTTGAATGATACAAAGACAAAGTTTTATATTACGACAGAAAATTGGCTTCATGAGATGTATGCTCGGAACTCTTCGTATAAAAAAGGGATTTGCGTTAGTTTTCTACGTTAGAATTTTACAGTGTTGATATATTCAACGTGTCAATTTGATTTTCTTCGAGTATTTTTCTCTGCAGTATGGCAAGGCAAAAGGCAGGACAAAATATTTGCAAAATTAAGATAAAATTCTGACTAAGAGAGATCTGATTGCTTCGTTTGCATTATTTATGATGTTATAAAGGTGTTGTATGCGTATGCTGGAATCATAAAACACCCGAATTTTCAATTTGATATATTTCGGTCTTGTTTCCTTGGGCATCTCTGCAATCTTTACGGTTCCCCTATTTTTTGTTTTAAAGGAAAATAAAAATTGAGATTTTTATCTAACGATTTAGAGTTTACGATAGCAAAAGTTAAAAACTATTCCTAAATTTTGTTTGTACTTGCGAAATGTTCAACGAAAAGAATACTTTGATCACGTTTACTAAAGCTTTTTTTTTTTCGCTTATTTTCAGCGTTGTTTCTCACCTTAACTTAATTGCACGAGTACCGTACCCACGGAGCAACTCCCTCGTACACAAAATATACATCCAGATTGGGAAGGACCGGAGCGGTACCCCTCAGGCACCGTCCTGAAGGACGAACAGGCCTTGAGGATAGGTCTCGGGGCGTCTAGAGGAGTGACTGGCGCGGTGTCTGGTGCAGTGCAGAGCGCGAGCGAAGTAACCGTCGCACGCACCACTTCACCCTGCCTGCCCTTGACCACAAAGCCAATAATTCGATGCTAATAAAATGACCGACTTTTCGGCCGGGTTATCCCTAGCCGTGAAATCGCCTCGCATTGTTTAGCTAGGAGGTCGCAAAACATTCAGCTAACACTGAAAAAAAAAAAATCCTTCTGGTACGGAAATATATGGAAAATGGGGGTACAGAAAGGTACGGACCGTCCGTTCTGGTTCTCTGTGGTTACCATGAGGATCTCATGTAAACTGGTACGGAAAACATGTACATAACCTCCACGGTTGGCAGGGTACGAAAGGTCCAGGTAAAAAAATTGACCAGACATTCTTTTCCGTATAATTTCTGTACTTTTTGACCCGTCCCGTCTAATTAAAAATACGATGGGCGGGCATTTAGTATGATGCGTCCGTCCGTTCCACTGGAAAAGAAGTCCTGTCACCGTTAATTAGTTACCAGTGATTACCGTAGCCAAAGCACAGAATCTACTGTTTGAAAAACAAAGGCATACATTGTTTTCAGAAACACAGACACGCCCGTCCTTTTTATGTACAGAAATAAAAGTCAAGAAGTTAACAATATTCGAAGTAAAATTTCTTACAAGTTGTACCATTATTTTTCGGCCAGGAATTGCCGTAAATTTGTAAGTTGGAGAACACCGTCATTTTCATTGACAAAAATCACTGTTTCATTTTTCAATTATCTGAGAGGATTTTAGTAGTATAGACTATCTAAACCTTACCTTAACCTTGCGGCCATCCCCTTTCTAGTGAGAAAGGGTGGTTAAAAATAGAAACGGTCATTGCTGTGACAGCAAATAACGGTGTTAACCATGTAACTTTCAACGGCAATCTCTGACACAAAAATCACAGCAAATCTTGTGAAAGTTTCTACGATGAATTCTGTGACCTTCTTTGTTGGTAACTACTATTTTCAAACTGACGGTTACTTCTGTGTTTTGGCAACGGTGAATACTGTGTTTTGGCTACGGTAAACACTGGTAAGTAATTAATAGTGTTGATAGGACTTTTTTCTTTCAGTGTCGTTCGTCCGAGGACTTCCCGTCGTCCGATCTTCACCAAATTTGGTATGCAGCTTCCTTGGGTGACCCCAAGAACCGCCCGGTTGCAGCAAATCCGATCCGAGCCCCGGGGGCACTGCTGCAGGTGCATCATGATCTACACTCAAGCGTATTCAGTGTCGTTCCGTTCGATCCATAAAACACTGGTAGGTCCAGGCGACGCGCAGATATCATCTAGTGACCGGCTTGAAGTCACAACGGTTCATACGGACGACTCAAGAGCCCCACAGGGCCAAAAAGGTTGTTAATTCGCGTTTATCATTAAAAGATGCGTTTTCAGCGTCCGAACCTCAACGGCTGGATGGTTCCTGGGGCACCCCGAGCGTTTGAACCAGTAAAAGGGTCTTCGGGGAAGATGAGTCGGGGTATGGCTAGGGGACGGTGGCATCAGGATGCCCGTAAGACACCATGGAGCTAATTTTGGCATTTTCGAAAAGTTGGAAAAAAGTGATGTTATTCCCATTTTTACCCATCGAGCTCTTACTGCCCGGGGCGGGTCCCGGTGTTCTTAAATTGATATAGCATAATCAGGCGTTTCCATTTGCGTCTCGGAAACATCATTCGGAAAATTAGTGTATTTTTGACAGCTTTGTAAAGAAAACTCGGCAAAAGTCAAAGTTTCGAATTTTCACGGCCGATGCGCGAGGGTCAAGCCTTAAGTCACAGACCTGCCGCGTTAAGTTTGTAATGACAAAAATTTACTCTTTCGCGCTATTACGTTTGCGATATCGAAAAAATGGGGCAAACGGCCCACCCTAGCTTGAGGTATTTTTGGAATCGGGGCGACGAGACAAATGCAATGGTGCTTGTTTCGAGCAAATCGGAGAAGTTCGGAACCGGGTTTGAATCCTGGTGGGGTATGTGGGACCTAAATTTTTATCGTGAGTTTAACGTTGTTTTTATGTTTTAGAGGGTGCAGACGTCGAAAATGACGTCCATTTGGATTTAAAATTCACGGGACGGGCTAAAGTTGCCGATTTGCATCGCTACTTTTCCTGTTATTTTTTTCAGTGAAAGAGGTGGCGCGATTGAGTCAGAGGGCCCTCCTGCCAGACTTAATCACAATGAAAGGTCGAAACCAACCGGAGAAAAAAAAGGACAAATTTCTTAATTTTAATGGAGGGCGGACGCGAGCTGTGAGTCCGTCCGTCCGGAAACTTTCCAAGGCCCGATTTGAATTGAATATGAGGGGAAGCCTCATAAGTGATCCAAAGCCGAAGCACGAAATGACGTACAGTCTCATCCTTAAATGTACATTTAATTAATATTCATTAACGTTTGTGCACATTAAAAGAATTTCTTTAAGAAGCTTAACAGATTTGTCAAGACGAAATTGATAATATTGTTAATGAAACAGATAAAAATGTTAATATGCTCATAAACGTGGGCAAACGTCTATACGGTATTAAAGAGAAAGCTCAGTACGAGTCTAAAAGCATTCTCTGTGCATATACGAAATTTCAAAGGAACTTAATAACGCTAACTCGTCGTCAGATCAAGAACACCCTTCACAAAAGCCATTTCCTATCAAGTTGGCTAACTCTCGCGTTGCCGCTAGCCAGAATCGAGCGCCTGCCGCCGCGCGGCGTAGACCGACGCCCGGCCCGCTCACCATGGAAGCCTCGGTGGCTGCCTACCTACCAGGCGCTCGCCGAGCGACAGCAATAACTACCATGTTCTGCCGTTTAGTTAGTGATGGCTGGGCTAGAGGGTGCAACTAAAAACCCATTTTTTTGAACCAGCGGACGGCTATGGTGACTTTTGTGTCGTTTAGTAAGACGATTTTTATGGTAATTTTTTTAGGTCAAGCGCATCAAAGCTTGAGCTATTACTCGCAAAATGTGCGAGGCTCAGTGTCTTGGTTTTGGGCCGAGGCCGAGGCTTGGAAGCTGGAAAGGCCCGGGCTGAGGCAAAATACACTGCTCAGAAACGTACTAAAATGTAATACCGTGAAACGGGGTAATTTCGGGCATATTTGACAGGTATTTTTCAAATTGTGAAGGTTGTGGTGTTTCCATGGACTTGAGGGTTATTATTTATTATTTCCACACCTTAAGGTTCAATTTGACGCCAATTCCAGATATCTACGCCTCACCGTTTTTACAGTGGAGGGCCCAAAGCAGTGCCCAAAATTACACCGTGTTTTGGAGTAATTTCGGGCACCCCAGGAAAAAATGACTTGTCGTTCTGATTTTGGTCTCATAGTCAATAATTGTCTCTTTCTTTTAAGCTTATGTGATAAAATGTGAAATTCGTAAGGATGTAGATGTGGAGGGGTGGTCATTCGTACATAATTTTAAGTAATGTTTGGGACAAATAGTTTGATGTTTGGGAGGGTGGCTTGGAGCTATTTAGGACGCTTCTTGTTGAACGTCCAACCCTGAACCTCGACCCTTTTTGGTTTTTGATGATGATGCAACTCGGGCCATGCGAAGGTGAGTCGTGGATCTTCCTCTTGAAAACCACATACTTAAAAGGCGAGTCCTATGCAAAGTTGGGAAGATACAGGGGCTAACTGGAAAACTTTGCATTCCGTAGCAACCCGGCGAGCCATGAATCCGTTCTGAGTCAAATTTTCGTTTAACATGATAAAATTTTACTCATGAAACAGTCACTGGACATTAAGATCGGATGTGTGCATAGACATAAGAAGTGAAGATGTAGCGTTGGCCCATTTTTATGATAGTCATAGTTCCACTTAGCGACCGCTGTGGCAGTAGAGTAGTATCGTTGTTATTGGATTATCTCCATCTTTCAGGAGAGCTCTAAAGGGCCGGAAAAGTTAACACCACTATACCCCTGCGAAATTAGAAGTGTTCAGAACAACCCTGCTTGCCCTTTCATTCCATTTTAGTGCTCGAAATTACCCCTAAAAGTAACAAATTTTTAGTTTTGAGCCCCTATTAACCATACTACTTAACGCAGGTGATTGAAAATTGGACAAAGCATGCTCAAAACAAGTTCAAATCGGAAAAAAATACCACATGAATCGTTCGTGAACAGTTTCGGCTTGCCGGCCAAGTTTTTACGCATATACTGACTTTAGGTAAAAAATGTAAAATATAAAAAATCACTGTACCTCGGAAAGTTCGGATCTGTTTTGGTCCCCGGAGGAATTATCTGACGGTTTGAAGTGTGGCGATTGCGATGCGCGCAACCGGACAAGCCTCCGAGGTCGCCGCTACATGGGAGCATCATCGCAATGCTTTCGAGCAGAAATGCCCGAAATTCCCCCGGGTGCCCGACAGTACCCCGTTTCACGGTATGTATATATATATATATATATATAATATATATATAATATATATATATATATATATAATATATATATATATATATATATACATATATCTATCTTGTTAGCTATCTTGTTAGCCTGGTAAACTGAACTCGAAACGGCCACGGCCAAGCTCGCCCCCCCTATATATATATAGGCTTGGCCGTGGCCGTGGCCTGGTAAACTGAACTCGAAACGGCCACGGCCAAGCTCGCCCCCCCCTATATATATATATAGGCGTGGCCGTGGCCATTTCGAGTTCAGTTAACCAGGGTAACAAGAAAGCTGAGGAGGTCGACAGTTCCTTTTGGTGCCGCTTGCCACTATGAATGCCCTTCTATGGACCGCGGCCCGCGTGACCGCTAAGCATTAGCTTAGCACACCATTAATACACAACGCAATGCCTGGTCAGGTGGCGCGAAGCAACATTCAATGCCTCAAGAAATCAAAGAAAGAAAAGAAACACAATTGTGAGAATTAAAAACTTAAACATGCACTTGCAGACGTGAGGTGGGTAAGAGAAGGGGGAAGGGAGTAGTAATATTAAGGCCGATTGAGTGCGTAGTTAGGATATCTACCGCCCACTCCCCGTCTTTTGCCAGACTACGAGCTGACCTTGACATGGTTAATGACAGCTAAGCCCCGCACCGCTGGCGGCCGTCTGCCGTACGGCAGACTGACCTTGACAATAAGTCCCCCGCCGTCACCACCTCCAAAACTCCACATCTGACCGATGGGTTGCCAACCCAACAGGAACAGGCGCTCCAAGGAAAAAGTAATAGACGAGCCAGATGTGTTAAAATATAAAGTTTATTAAAATTCTACGTTTGAAAAGTTTTTTAAACCGAAACTCTATTGCGTTTAAATATGTATAGTAATAGTCAACTTCGTCAAAAATCAAACCATGTTTTGTCACGTATTTAGTAAATTTAGAAAAATAGTACCAGACAGCAGTAGGATTTAAGCAGAATTTTTCTCGGTACTTTAGGGTCACGTTGTCGTTACCAATTATGGTGTACGTACATACATTTCACTGATACTTTGACACAGTGACGAAAGTCCAAAATTTTGATAAATTGAGATTTTTTGCTACGTCCTAGAAATTCTGATTTCCTATCGACTGGTGGAACGCGTGTATCGATATCTTTGATAGATTCGGCGCAGGAAAATACTTGAAAATGACGAAAGTTCAAGTGTACTCTGACAAAATGACGAATGTCCATCCGTACTTAACAAAGTGACGAAAGTAAAACCGTACTCTGACAAAACGACGCAAGTCCAACCGTACTTCAACAAAATGACGAAAGTCCTTCCTTCAAAAACGGCTACAGCCCAACAGTTCTTCCCCGAAAAGACGAATATCGTTGAGTTTAGTGATGGAGTGATCAATAATCATGCCTCAGTTGAATACACTGAGTTATTTTGTGTTAGAAGACAAGTTGGCCTTTCGCCACAATGTCAAATTACGTTTGGACTTTCGTCGTTATGTCAAAGCACGGTAGGACTTTCGTCGTTTTGTCAAAGTACGGTTCGACATTCGTCGTTTTGTCAAAGTACAATTGGACTTTCGTCATTTTGACCTGATTTTCGTACGCTGCGAAATGGCGAAAGTCCACTATCTCTAAAACTAGGCGGTAGATTGCAATAGCCCTTCAACCAAAATTATTCTTATTCTTTCAGGCTTTAGTGGTGTTATTTTTAACCTTTAAATCCAAAACGTCTATCTTCCAGCTCAATTTTTAGTCTAGTTTTCGCTCCCCCGAAAAACTAGGTATCATGGACTTCCGTCACTTTGTCAAAGTATCGGTGATTTGTAGCCACCATTTTCTTGACGAAAACTAACGCGACCTTTGAAAAATTCTCATAAATCCACTCCGAGGTCACTGTCTGTTTCGATTTTAATGAAATTCCAAATTGCACCGGTTATTCCGGCAAACGTAGTTAATACGATGTTTATTACTCGCAGATCCCACTGCAGCGCAAGAAACAACGCTTCATACAGGGAAATGAAATTACTTGTATAGTATTGGTGTGCCGTAGTCAGGTCAGTTAGTTCAACGTAAAAAGTAAAATGAGAGTCTGTTAAAACAAGTGAAGCGTTGGGCGGATTCACTTCCTGCACAGGCTCCTCCTCCTCCTGCTCCATCTGTAAAGGATGTAAAGGATAGTCCTGCTCCATCTGTAAAAAAAACACTTAGACTCGAGATGTGGTGATTTTGAAATCTCCCATAGAAATAATTTTGTAGTGGTTGTGGAGTAGTCTCGGCGCGGCAGCGCAGCTACCCGGAGAAACTCAACGGATGTAGTGTAATTAACGTTCTTCCTCCCTCCTCTTCTTTCGTCACGCGCACGTAGCCACAGATCGGTTTGGTCCGTCTTGCCTCGGCGTGGACCCTGCAAAGCAATAAACAAACGAACAGTTAATTTATTTCATTTTTCCTTGCAAGTGACGTTATATGGGTTATCAACACACACAAATTTACCATTTTAACCTCAGAGCTCTAGCTTATAAAGATGTTGATGAGACTCGACACGGCTCGGCGAGGCAGCATTGCTGCACTGTGAGCCTAAGGCTAGCCCCCCTGGCTAGCCCCCAATGGGCGTTATAATCTTCCTCTCCCCCGCAGCCGTCCGCACGCCGACCGCGGATAATCACTGCTCGGCTGGGTCCGAACGACCTTGGTATGCACCCTGCAATAAATAAAAACACATACAGTTTTTGTTTGGTTTTTTAGCAAATGATACATTTATGTACACAGCTATTCGCAAAAACAAAAACAGAAAGTAAAATTATAAATTTATTATAATGCTTGAACTCTCGTGTCGTGTACGGGGACAGCGAGCGCGCGGATGGCTCGCCAAGAATTTTGGTGCGGAGGGCGCTTCGGCGCGCCCGTGCTTGCGCCCGCGCTCTCGTCGCCGCAGCCAAACGCAGCCCGCCTGCGCCCCTCCCCACTCCCCCTCTCCCCGCTGGAGACCCCGGCCGCGACGCCGGGTGCTTGCTGCCGCGCTACTCTTGCTTGTTCATGTTGGAGTGTCGACTGACGAAGCTCGGCTGCTTATCGTGACCGGACGCTGCGCCGAGGCTGGAGTGTCAAGTGGAGGACGCTGCGCCGAGGTTGCGCTAGTACCGAAAACAACTTTTACGCGTATTGGGTATTCATGTGATTGGCCATCATATTGTGCATCCTCGCGTTGAAACAAAGAGAATGATACCCAACACAAGTGGTATTGGGCATATCAGTGCCGTCGGGCCAGGACCTTCTCGGAAGACGACCGGCCAGCAGCACAGAGCCCCCCCCCCCATTATATTTAAATTGATTCTTTTTTTGTGAATTAAGTGATAAACAGCCATACATTAAAATAATTTTTGTGAATTAAGTGATAAACAAACATACATTATAATAAACATTCGTATCATCAGCTTTCACGTTAGCGTTAGCGTTAACGTTTTTTTAAACTTCACTGAGAAAAAAAAAGTCGTAAAATTACGAACCGTTCTTGTACAGTATTTTTCCATCCTACATTCATATTTTTACGAATAATTTTTGACGAATGATTCATTATTTTTATGAAATACTCGTTCCTTTACGAATGCTTCATAAGACATATGAATCATTCATTATATGAAATTATGAACGTTTCGTTACCTAGTTCTTTTGTCAAAGCATCACGAGTTGTTCGTAATTTTACGAATGATTCATAATTTTTCCTCATGAGCCTTTCATAATATTACAAATCATTCGTAATTTTATGAATGTTTCATTTTTTTTCGGAATCGTACGAATTATTCTTACTTTCAAGAATAATTCATAATTTTCTTTATGAGCCATTCATAGTATTACGAATAATTCGTAATTTTATGAATGTTTTATAATTTTGTTTTATCAGCCATCCGTGTACAGGATTTTCCCATACTATATTCGTAAATTTACGAACAATTTAACGACACTGTAATTCAAAAGGTGAGACATCGGACCAATTTTTGGCAATACAAAATGTATGACCGACAAAAAGGTCATACACAAATGTATGACCGAAGAAAGGTCATACACGAATGTATGACCGAAAAACGGTTATACATAAATGTATGACCGAAGTAAGGTCAGACATTAGCGAGGCTGGCCCTTCTTGGGGATATATCAACCTTCATCGGTGACACAAAAAAGTATCACCCTTTTTCGGTCATACAATTGTGCATGACCTTCAAAACGGTCAGACATTTGTGTATGACCTTTACAACGGTCATACATTGGTGTATGACCTTGTCTTCGGTCATACATTGGTGTATGACCTTTTCTTCGGTCATTTATTTGTGTATGACCCTTTTTTCGGTCTAACATTTTAGTATCACCTGTTTAAGGGTCAGAATTCTGACCTTTCTATTTTCAGTGGATGAATGGTTTATTATTTTACGAACAACTCGTAGGTTTTTAGTCCTTTGCGGTCATTCTCAGGCTTTATTTTCCCAAGAAATTACGAAGGATTCGTAATCCTTTGATTATGAATGTTTCATACACCGTATTTTACGATGCATGCGTAAAAATTACGAAGTATTCATCGTCAAGTTTTTCGTAAAATTACGAAACCTTTTGTCAGTGTTTGGTATCAACATTTGCGTACACAAACTTACCACACTGTTTTTCCCCAACAAACCAGTGATCAATGGATGTGACGCTGATGTCATCATGTTGCTTGCCACAACGCTTTCGAAAATAAAGCCTGAATTTTTTTTTAAAAGGTATGAAAAGTAACATGACGTCGGCGTAACCACGCTACTGGTCGCAGCCGCGCCTAATAATATTATTCTCAATATTGGACTACACTCTCTATGGTAACAGTTTTTTGCTGGCCGCAAGTAACATTTTAGGTTTGCACTTACAGATAAATTCCTGTGCTGCATCCCTCTCGCTGCCGGGGGGAGAAACACGGCTTGCTCCTAGAAAGGTCGCTGCACTGAGTGAAAGCACCGAGCGGAGTGCTGTCGGAGGCACCCGAACTCGGCTCGGCTGTTCGGCTAGCGCGGCATCTTCGGGATTGCTCGGGCTGGCTCGGCTACGCTGCGCGCTAGCAGGCAGGCAGGCATAGCTGACAGCCAAGCCAGCACCAGCCGCCGTACGTACGAGAGGCGAGCAAGCAGCTATTCAGCACCTGATTGATAGGCAACCTATTCGACAGCTGTGTACGGTAGCCAGTAGCAGCGCGGGGCTTAGCTGCCATTGACCATGTCAAGGTCAGCCCTTAGTCTGGCAAAAGACAGGGACTGGGGGGTAGAAATCCTAACTACGCACTCAATCGGCCTTAACATAACTACTAAGGGATGGAGAGCCGAATCACCCGGCGGCGGCGCAACGCTGGGATAGCCCGCCTCGGCTCCGCACTGGGGTGGAGTGTAAATCAGGGAACGATATCTAGTCACAGGCTAAAGTACTGTGAGGGTCAAAAGAACTCGACCCCTTAGGCCTGGGGTTTTCCCGTCGCAGGTCCTTCACCGTTCAATTAAGACGGCTAAAGTGAGCGAGCCGATTGTGCCGCGTACTTACAGAGACACCATCGGCTAGCTGACTTTACCCTTCCAAATTTGAACGGTTTAGGCGCTGCGACGGGAAAACCCACGGCCGGAGGGCTCAGGTTCTATTGGGACACGTAGTTCTTGAAGATATCCTAAGAGTAGCTGCAATGCCCAATCGGACCCCCTTCCAATCCCGGCAGGGGGTTCAAAGTTGGGTCTATGAAGCAAAAGCGGTCCTTTTTTACTCACAGCGCCCGAACTAGGCATCAGATCCGAGGTGGCCTAACAAGGGAACGTTTTCCGGTGATACAGTCAGAATTCGATGGCGCCTTGAAACGTTGTTCCTTGGACCCTTAGACAAGGTTTGGCACCGGTTTTAGCTGGCCGTAGGAGATTTGAGGCTGTTCCGGGGTAAATAAGATCCAAAAAAGGGTGAAAAAAGTAAAAAACATGATTTTGGCAAAGATATTACAAAATGGTCTAACACGTCCGATCACAAAGAACTTCTAAACTTTTGACAAAAAACAGACTTTTTTGTAAAAAAATTTAAAAAATGTAATTTTAAGTTAAAAGTTAAGAAAATGTCATTTTTGTAAGAAGTTACAAAATGGCAAGTTGTCGGTTTTGACCTGAAAATAGGGTTTCCTTTTACTTTCCACTAAAATAGGTATTTTTCTTCAGAAATTGGTAATTTTCGTGTGTATGGATGGTTAAGACCATTCGGCAACGTTTATGTCAAAATCGTGATTTTTGCCTTTTTCACCTTTTTTCGGGTCTTATTTCCTTCAGATTAGCCTCAAACTCCCTACGGGCAGCTAAAACCGGTGCCAAACCTTGTCTAAGAGTCCAAGAAACAACGTTTCAAGGCGCCATCGAATTCTAACTGTATCACCAGAAAACGTTCCCTTGTAAGTCAGGGAAATGCGGAATTCAATAACAAAGCGAATGGTATTTTGTTGAAAATTGTACAACCACATTTAACTTGGGACCTGTGTTGATTGATGTCGGAAAACGGCGGAAAAAGCGCGATTTGAGCTGAAAAATGCAGTTGCTTTCACCGCGGGGCCGAAAATGTTTGTTCCAGAGGAAACACAGTGGTGTTAAGTCGTCATGTCTCTCTCTGGAACAAACATTTTCGGCCCCGCGGTGAAACATAGGGCCGTTTTCAGCTAAAATCGCGTTTTTTGACATAATCGTCACAGGCTCCCAGATGAATGTTATCGAACAATTTTCGACAATATGCCATTCTCTTTGTAATTAACTTTTGCATGACAAGGGCTATTCCGGATCTGATGCCTAGTTAGGCCGCCATGAGTAAAAAGTACCGAAGACCGGAGTTATTCGGGACACTTTTTGAGGTTTTTGGATGAAAACCCATAGTACGTTGTTCCCGTATGTGCCGGCAATTTTACTGTTGGTTCCTCCACTCTTTCCCTCTATTTTGACCAAAGGGCAATCCAAAAGCTCGAAAGGTAAGGCCCCCTACCATTTTTTTTCCAGTGACACTGACGAAAAATGTTGATTGACGGGTCTCGTACTATTTCAGCGACCTCAAACTTATTTTTATCGGGAACGTCTGGAGCGTCCCCCCCCCTATTTTATAATATTTTTCGCAATATATTTATTGAATAAATGTAATAAGCGGATATTATTTTTATTCACTCTGAAATAAACACAAATAATTGCCCGTCGTCCAAGGATATTTTTAAAATAATCAAAACATTTTCCTTTCTTCTCCATGATAAGCTGCATGCGCAATTTCTCGTAAGATCTGTCCCGAGTGGACGAAGATCTGTCGCGAGTATACTAAGATCTGTCACGACGTAGGATCTGTTCCATGGTGTCCCGTAATTTCCCTGAAAGTTACACAAAAATGTTAAAGTTGCTAGAGAATCCAAACCAAATAAGGTACCAAAACCAAACTTTGTACACATCATTCCTACATACAAGAGCAAAAAAAGAAGTATGTTTCGGCAGGCTTGCGTGATAGAAACTATGAAAGCCGGGGAGGTTTTTTAAAAGTTTTTTCAATTTCAGAGGTTTTAGAGACATTTAAAATAACAGTTAATGCACTAAAAATAATGTTTACCTTTCAATCAGCTGGTCCGTTTCTGGCGGTCTTTCAAAGCACGGCCTCCTCGATCGTTTGCCGTTTGCTCCATACCTCTCAGGGTCGCCTCTAGAGGGCAGCACGCGCTAAACCTTCCCCCTAACGTTTTTGCCCTGAATTACCCGCGTGTCCCGAATTACCCCAATCTACGGTACCGATTTTACCTCATGGACTCAATTTTGAACTCCCTCCCGGGATGTGGAAGGGGACTGATGGGTCGAACTGGGCATTGCAGCTACTGTCAGGATATCTTCAAGTACTTTAGCCTGTGACTAAATTTCGTTCCCTGATTTTTTACTCCACCCCAGTGCGGAGCCGCGGCGGGCTAGCCCAGCGTATCACCTTTTTTCTATTTGTGCTCGTTAGATAAACTATTTTTTATATCCAATGGAAATCCTGTTAAACGATTTTTTGACCGTTTCCCCAAGATTTGGGACTTTTTCGGTAATTTTTGGACGTTTTTAGACAATATCTCCGAAAGTATGAGCCGTATCTCAATTCTGGACACAGATTTGGATTCCTTGACTCATTTTCCGTCAGTATAAATTTTTCCCGACCAACTGGCTGGTAAACCCAAGACATAGGGCAAAATACCCAAATTCAAGTTGAAAAAGCCCACAAAAACAGAAACATGGCTACAGATTGGAACCTAATACTCCGGCTTTTGACATGTCCCTAGGACACTAAAAAAAAACCACCAAAAATCAGCCAAATCGGAGAGTTGAAATCCAACCCTGTAATTATTGTTACTCAATGGGCCCATCCCGCTGATGTGTGACCTTATCTCGGTGATAAATTTGTGTGCGACCTTCTTTCAGACCTCTTTTCCGAATTTTTTTCGGTGATAATTTTTGTATCGTCGAAATTTGGTGAGACGTCTCACCCTTTGAATTTCAGTGCAGGCCAGCCAACCAAGATGCCTCAAAAGTGCGAGCCCTGCCTTTCAGGCGCTCAAGAGCTTCAACCAAAGCGCCGCGTCGGCTGGTCATTTCCCGCGCCCGACACGAATTCGCACGCACGAGAGCGGCGGCGGCGCGCACGCACGTGCACGCGCTGAGCACGCACTCAGCACGCACTCAGCACGCACAGATGCACGCATGTGCACACAGTAAATTGAAATGGCAGAATCTGTAGTGGTCTGGGAGCCCTAAATAGCATAATATGACAGGTAAATAGATCCGTGTTGGTTTTGCAACGAAACCGCCAACGGCAAACCCATTCTGCGAACAAGCGACAAATTCCGTGCACTCCCGCCACGGAATCCGGACACACTGCTCTGTTTCTGTCAGTTACGATTCGCTCCACTGTGCGACTTGGAGGACTTGGAGGATTATTGGTAATAAAGGGTGCAGATGTAGCGCGTATGCAAAATTTTACTTAAGAGACTTGTCAATGCGAGAAAAAGTGTGCACACGCATCAAAATATGTACATAGTGTCCAAATCATCATATGCGTCCAAAGACGCAGTCAGGTTGAGACCGTAACCCCTCAGCAGTTTCTGAGAGCCTATTCCAGTTTCTGTGACTCCCAAATTCAGATTCATTTACTGGCGTTTTCTGTGCAGAATCTTTACGGATTCTGACATTTCGATTTACTGTGCACGAAAATGAACGCAAAACGCACGCAGAGCATTTCACCTTGAGAGGTATTATTTCGGCTTAGTATATTTAGATGAATGTGTCATTTTTCGTGGTTTCCTGTTTACGTGACCTTTCAAAACAAGCAAGCGAATTGAAAACAAGCAGTGCCATCCCAGTAGCACCCGCGACCCATCCCCCTTCTTTGATCTTTTGATCCGTTTATTTTTAACGTAACTTTGATACAGGCGCTCTAATGAGGGCTCGTTAATTCACACCGAGCATGTCCGAAGGAATACAGCAATATATACGGTGCCCACGACAGAAAATTTTCAAGAGGACTACTTGATTATGGTTCCGTATCCCCTTACAAGTATCCGGTCTTCGCAACCAGCTCTTGGTTGAAGCTTTTGAGTTTAGCGCTTCGAACACTGAAAATTTATCGCAAAGACTTTGCGCCAGAAAATGGCGAGACAAAAAGTCTTGCCCAGATTTGGTCAGACCTGAAAGTTGCGCCAAGACTTGGTCAGACAAAAATATATAAAAATATATATATAAAAATAAATAAAAGAGTCATGATCATCACCCAAATTTGGGTGAGGAAGGTTTCCTCGCCCAAATTTGGGTGAGAATACTATGAAGCCATATAGGTAGCCGATACCCCTTCCTCACTCAAATTCGGGTGATAAAATGTTCCTCACCCAAAAATGGGTATTGATCAAGACTCTTTCATTCTCAGTGTGACCTTCGGATTTATAGTGAACAAAGTTGATCGTCGCAACAGTTATTTTTGGCGTGATCTAAAGTTAGGAGGACTTCTAGGCTTGCCATATGTTCTCATTTCCATTCAATTTTCAGTGGTCTTACTGTTACAAAATTCTACTCAATCCGAAGCATTTTCTGTGACGCACTGACTTCTTGCAGTGCAGGTGCGGACGTGACTCGCCGTATCTGGAGTGCACCTGCTGATACTCCCGAGTCTGCGCCGTAATGCGGTGGCTGCCGCGCGAAGCTCAGGGTCTTAGAAATGACAATATCGATAAGGATGACAGTACGCGGCCAGGAGCAGCCATAGCCGGCGCTCAGAGTACTCACAGTGCACCGACCAGCGAGTACACCGTCATGGCTCTCCGACACGCCCTCGTCGTGCTGTCGCTCGCACTAGCTGCCGTATGTACACACTAAACTCTTGTGGACTTTTTAAATGCATAATTATGCACTTTTTGGCCCGCCCTTCTATTCAAAAAATAGGGGGAGGGCATATGCATTTGCCTTTGTGTCTGTGTGTCGTCGTCGTCGTTGTTGTTGTCGTCGTCTGTGTACAAGGAAGGAGTTGAGCTGGAGTGACCAGATTTGGAGGGTACTTCAGGAGGGCCGTCCGAACAAACAATCCGGTGGTGCAAATCCCGTCCGACCCGCGCAAGGCCTGCAGCAGCTGCATCATGGTTTGCATGGGCGGGAGGGGGATTTCCGCCATTATTGGTGCTAGCAGGGCACATAGGGGTATTTTTGGAATCAGGGCGACGAGACAAGATGAATGGACCTAGTCCCGACCCCATCGGCCGCTTTTACAAGTTGGCCAGATCAGGATCTTCAAAAAAGGGGGTCGACCGACTAAAAAAATTTATTGCAGATTTCGATTGGTCTCAGCAAGACCTTTTCAACGAGGGGTCGGAAAGGGGGTCCAGGAGCCCGACTTCGTCTATTAGTCACATCAGGATCTTGAAAAAAGGGGGTCGACCGACTGAAAATTTTTACTTAAGTTTTCGATAGGTCTTGGCAAGACCTCTTCAACGAGGCGTCGGAAGGGGGGTCCAGGAGCCCGCCTTCATGAGTTATGTGAAAAAGTGCGACGGGCTCGTTTTGCGCTCCTGCTGTGCCTCCATTGCAAGGAGTTGCAGTAGCATGGCAAATATGAGTATTTTCGGAATGAGGGCTAAGAGACAAATGAAATGGGCATATTCTAAGGACAGTTGGAGTAAAAAGTGTAAGGACTTTTGCATATTGTAAATAGAAGGGCGGACCTAAGTCACGATGGTACATCGATAACTTTGCCTTACCCGCTCACGCACTGTCAGAAATTTTGTCGTAAATTAGCGACATAAAAGTCGCTAATTTTTATAGCGACGGAAGTCGTTCTTTAACTATTTCGTCGTAAGTGAACGACTAAAAAATCATTTCTCTACGACAATGTCGTAATACTTTTAAATCTGAAATCCCCAAAAAGTTGGTGAAACGTTACAATTTTGCTCGCTTATTTACGATTTGTGTCGTTCATTTACGATTTGTCTCGTAAATTTTCAACAAAAGTCGTAACTGCCCGACCGAAGTCGGAAATGTACGACTTAAGTCATGACTGTCCGCCATATTCCCATAAAAAATTACGATCGTTCGTAAATTTACGACTTAGTTTGTTATGAGAACGACACGTCTCGCTATACTAATTAGCGACAAATATGTCGCATATTTACGACTTAAGTCGTTACAAAATGTATCGTTTACAAACGACATAATTGTTCTCCAAAATATCGTAAATTAACAATCATTTTTAACAGTGCGGGGTGTTTGATGAGAGCGGGCCGAAGGCCCGGGCCTTCGACTGGCCAAGTTGGGTCTGATGCGAGGGCCGAAGGCCCGAGGAAAGGCCGCCGGCAGGCCAAGCTGGGCCGGCCCCCTGTCGAACCGAGTTGCCGGCGCAGCGAAGCGGAGCTGGCAACTCGGTTCGACGGAAGGGCGGGCCCTAGCTTGTTATGCATAGTTAAGCATGCACAGATACATACGTAAGGTGTGTATAATATTATGCATCATTGTGTACATTTTGTGCATCTTCTTGCTTAAAATGTACACAGTGATGCATAATACACTGCAAAAAATTCCGTGTTTTGGTACGGGAAATGTACGGAAAATAGGGTACAGAAAAGGTACGGACCTTCCGTACTGGTTCTCTGTGGTCCCCATAAGGATCTCATGTAAAGTGGTACGGAAAACCTGTACAGAAGCTCCGTGGTGGCAAGGTACGGACGGTCCAGGTAAAAAACTACCAGACATTTTCCGTGTAATTTCTGTACTTTTTTCTATCAGTGTATTATACACACCTTACGCACGTTTCTGTGCATGCATAATTATGCATTAAAAACTCCTAAAGATTTTAGTGTGTAGTCCCATTCACAAAGTGCGAGCATAGGGGCATTCCATGTCTGTGGGGTGAGAATAGTTTATTTTGGAAAACCATGGAGGCAAGGGCCGTGAATTCTAATGCCACTGTACTCAAGGTACAGCAGCCACCGTATCCTGGATCACAAAAAAAAAACAGTTCTGCACACCCGCAGAGGGCAGCAGGGTATAAACCCGGAAAATTACTCATTTTGTCACAAATCGAAACGCGGCAATATTTCCATTCTTTACCGGCAGTAAATGGGTATTGTCGGGCTCCAGATTACAGCGTCTATAGAAAGGCGGTAGAGGTTTTACTGCCTCTGCGACACCGTATGTGTGTACCTCAATAGTTACACTGCAATTCAAAGGGTGAGACGTCTCACCCATTTCCGGTGATACAAAAACTCTCACCGAAAAAAAGTCATACACGAATGTATCACCGAAAAAAAGGTCGTACACAAATGTATCACGGAAAAATGGTCAGACATCAGTGAGATGGGCCCTTGTTTTCCTGAGGAAGTATCACTCTTTTTCGGTGATACATTTGAGTACGACCTTTTTTCGGTGATACATTCGTGTACGACCTTTTTACGGTGATACACTTTAGTATCACCCTTTTTCGGTGAGACAGTTCTGTCTCACCCCTCAGATGGTGAGATGTATCACCATTTGATTTACAGTGTAAGTGGTGATGTCAGACATTGGCCCGTTCTGCGGTGTTTAGTTTTTCACCTGTGCAGACAGCAGCTCCAAACGTGAAGGTCGGCTCTTGGAGCTCCTCCCGGCGACTGGATCGGTGCCTGCAAGGTCTTCCTCAGCACGTCCGGGCCGACTGCCTGGGGGTGCTGCAGCTCAGCCCTCAGGAAGGGGTGTCCTCCGTGGTGAAATGCCTGCGTGCTTCCGGCGACGCCCTGAACCAGGACGATATCGCTGCCCGCGAGCTGTGCCTCAAGGCGGAGACGGCCACTCTCGCTAAAGATGCAGTACGTACGAGGGGGCACACCGCAAAAATCCAAGTGCGGGACTGTCTCACAATCGAGCGTGAACGAACATGCCTCACGCTTCCAAGTGTGGTACACAACTTGTCTTACTTTCTATATTTATTGTTGTTTTTCTTATGATTTAGGCGAAGCAAGCTGCGATTTTTGTTAAAACAAAGTTGACATGAAGCGAGCAGTGTCCGGACTTTTGAGCATCTTGGCTGGCTGGCCCGGCTGCTGGACCAGCCGGCCGCCGGCTGGACGTAGCTCTGGCCCGCTTGCACCGGCGCGAGACACCATGCGTCTGTCACTCGCACTCGCCTGTCAGCCGCCGGTCGGCTGGCCACCAGACGGGCCAGTTAGCCAAGATGTTCAAGCTCAAAATTCCGAACACTGGAAGCGAGACCTTTATTTGCATGAAAATATTGTCCTTCGCTGCTAAAAGTAAGAGCCCCATTGCATGTGCAATGCGGCATTAATAGGACTAAATCCCTTCTGTGCTTATTCTGATAAGCGGGAAACTTCCTTGGCCCACGGGCCTAGAAGGAGGACATTCCAATGTACCGTTTACCGTCCAAGCCGAGTGTCTACCTCGAACGGTCTTGGTTTGGCAGCGCTCTAAAATTAACGTCCTATTGAACCCCACTCTCCCTGCGGAGATGGTCATGCGAAAGGTGACGTATCTCTCCTGGAATTACCGAAAGTACTTCTGAAGCATATTTTAGACGTTATGTAGACTGCTTCCCTTCACTGCTCCAAAACTCAGGCTAATGTAAACATTCGATTGCTCTCGACACCCTGCCACACCGAGCATCAATGCGGATCATAAAACAGCGAGGAGCGGCGGGGAAGGGTGGAGCCAGCTTGTGCTCATCTTCTTGGGCAAAGCATTTTCTTTGCGATTTTTTTTTTTTTTATTATTTTTTTTTTGGCACGGATTACCTTAGGTGAAAATACGAGGAAGAGTATGCATCCCCTGTCATGCATGTTTTGTCGCATTTTCCAGCTGGCGGTGCACGTTCAGATCATGTACGAGTCGAAATGCCCGGACTCGATTGTCTTCGTGAAGAAGCAGCTGGCGCCCACCTACGCATCCCTGGGACAATTCATGGTGGTCGACTTCATTCCTTACGGAATAGCTAAGGTACATTGTGTACGTCACCTTGAAACTTATTGACCTGAAACATGACGCATAATTACGCATACATAAACACGAAATGGGCGAGCGCGCAAACACTCACACACCCATCCTTTTTCCCCGGAGTTGTGACTCGCGGTACAATACGACGGCTCCTATTATGTAATATTTCTAACGTGGAAATAAGTCGACGCGTTCTAACAGAAAAATCCTAAATGCCAGTGCGGATCCAAGACAATCCTAACTGTCAGTGCAGGCCCAAGGCAATCCCAACTGTCAGTGTCGATACGATCCTATCCTACCTGAACATGACGTGAAAATCGGTCTTTTCTTGCGTGACGCTCACACACTACATAAAACTACTTGCCGAAAACCTTGTTAGACAGTTTCATCCTTATTTAAAAACGTAAACATTATGTTTTAGGGATATCGCGATTCACTGATTTGCAGTGAAGAGAGTTCTAACCCAGTTATAACCACCTCTGCAGTTAGGCTTATTTCGGATCTGCCCCGGCAGTTAGGCTTGTTTTGGATCTGCCCTGGCAATTAGGATTGTCTTGGATCTGCACTGACAGTTAGGATTGTTCTATTGGGAGGCGTCGAAGTTTCGTCAGCACCGATAAAAAAAATGTGATTCCTTCAAATAATCGCGTTGTTTTAAAAATTATAGCGTTAATTATGCAATAAGTGTGTTAAGTTTTTGCCGCTCTTGGCTCCTATAATCACAGATTTGATGTGACAACATTCGTTTATGATTAACGTTACCATTAGAACTACAGATTGATTGAATTCCGTGAGGAATCAATGGAAACTCGCGGTCACGCCCACTGAGCAATGTCATCTAACACAGCACTGAAAATTTCTCATCATGCAGACGGTCAGTAACAGCTCGGGTATCAGCTTCACCTGCCAGCACGGACCCAGTGAGTGCCTGGGCAACAAGTTGCAAGCGTGCGGCCTGGCTCGTCTGGGCGACAACGCGAAGCAGGTTGCCTTGGTTAGCTGCATCATGTTCTCGGCAGATCCGTCCAAGCCCGGCGACGAGGTATATCAATTGACCACACCCGAACGTTTACATACTTCAGTACTGTCGTAGCTCTAATGATCACGTCGGTGTCATGTTCATATGGACCTAGAAAAATGTCCTCTTGGATCATGCACTGTAATAAATCAACTGGGAATTGAATTCACCTCTGGCAAAACTGTTGCTAATGGTTCGTTGTAACTTCACGAGGATTATTGTTCAACAGAAGGAAATAATCTTTGCAAATTTGCGAAAGATCTACGTTGATTTACGATGCATGCTCGGGACTCTCTGTACATTACCGAGAATCTTCGTAAATTACACACTTATTGTCTATGTAGAATTTTGTGCGTGGCACTTGCACGATTTTGAGCATGCGGGGAATATGCATAGAACTAATGCATAAATTTATGCAAATTTGTTGACAATTTTATTCAAAACGTTACGCAGGTTTTAAATTATGCATCATCACGTACAAAATTCTACATAGGCTTTGAGTGTGTAGCCTACCAACACTAAGTGAATTTACAAAGGTGCCATCGGCATAATTTTTGCTAGGTGAACCTTCATTCATTCCGGGGATTTCTTACCGTGCGTTTAAAACAAACTATACTTTTGATTAAAGAAGAAATTCCTTAGATCAAGATTTTTTACTTGAAAAAAAAAAAAGTCTAGAACCAATCTAGAAACCGCACAGAAAAAAGTCCACGAACAATGGCTTCGTAATACGTTTAAAACGAAGGCATTTTAAATTCCGCGAAGAAATGCTTCGTTATAAGAAGCAAAATCCTTTGCAATACGAAACATTACTTCATATTACGAAGCAATTCTACGATGCCTGCAATTTCTTTGCAGTTACGAAGCAGATTCGTAAACTCTTAAGAGTGCGTTTTACTGGGTGTTGAGGTTCGAGAGTGCGTAGTAATGTGATGAAGACTTTATATTTGCTCAGTGCTTTACGAGCGTTGGCTTGAGCCCGATGGAAGTCTCAGACTGTGCAACTGGCAGCGAGGGCGATGTTCTCCATGCAGGCATGGGGTTCAGAACTATGCAGCCTATCCCGTGGGTGCCTCGCATCACACTCGACGCGGTAAGTTCATTTACAACAATTTCTCTCCGTTTTCTAGCTCTCTGCAGAATAACATTTATAGAATATATTCGATTGACGACTGAGGGGTAACACTGTGATTTGAAAGGCTTTGAACATAGCGCGGATGGTGCAATGCCACAGGCACTGCATCTTACGTGCGATGCGTCCCGAAAATGGCCTTGGCTATTGCATGGGAAGTCATTGCACCTCATGTGCGACGCGAAGGCTTGGCACCAACTGGTGCGATGAGAACGGCTGCAGATGCAATGCACCAATTGACGCTACACTCATAGCTTTTGGTGCCTCAGTGAAATCACGTAAAATTTCTCTAGAAAGTGAAGAGTGTCCATTGTTGACTAAAGTTGACTTAAATTTCATATTGCCGCTTTATGAAGCGCGTCTCATGAGCAGGCGTACAGAAAATAAGTGTAGGCGTGGCAAGTACACTCTACATTGCGTCCTGTCTCACACAAAACCACAGGCGCATGAAATTGTACCATGTCCAATATTTACAGCATGCCTGCACTGGGGCAAGAGAATTCTGTAAAAGAATCCTGTTCTGAAAACCGTACAAGCTATTTTACACTTTACAAACAAAAGTAGCTTGTAATAAAAAAGTAATTTGAGCATATATAAGCTTACAAAGGAAATAATGCCTAAGTTACGACCTATTTATTCGTAAAACAAAATTACCACGTAGTTTGTGCCTTACGCATGCTGAAAATACTTCGTAAGGCTTTAAGCGTGTAGCCCTCGGGTGACAGCAAGTTTCTTATTCAGCAGTGGCTCTGCGTTTGCGTCACATAACATGTTTTGTTCCACCGGCAATAGGTGTACAGCCAGGAGGACCAAGTCAACGCCGAAAACAATCTGCTGCGGGCAGTCTGCGCTCAATTGGCTGAGAGCGTGAGACCCGCTGCCTGTGCTGAACAAGAGTCAACCACTGCAGCACCATCCTCTTCCTCGACGCCAAGCCCTAAGCCGACGGCAGCCCCGACGCCGACGGCCAAATCTGTCCTGGTCCAGATCATGTACGAAGCCTTGTGTCCGTACTCCATTCAACTCATCAAAGAGCAGCTGGCGCCCACCTTCAAAGCGTTAGGTCCTCAGCTGATGATTGTGGATTTAGTTCCTTCTGGGAAATCTAACGTGAGTCATATGGTACCCAACACTAGGAATATATTTCGTTTCACTATCTTGCACAATGCAGTCAAAACCCGATTTATTTGAAATCTGGAAATGACACCACTCGACAAAATTGTGACCTCTGCTAACGTGTACCCGCCCACGTCACCCGCCCCCAGTGCCCCCCCCCCACCCCTGGATTTGCGCTTGGGTCACACTATTTATTTATCTGGTGGAAACACGAAGCTTAGAGACAAAAAGTACGACTGTGACCTCAAAATTCCAAATCCTAATACGAACTGCCCCACCCTCCCTTACCGCTGAATATCTACAAATTTAGATGTCAAGCATTATTTGTGCGTTGACTATGGGACCGCGAGCATCCGTGCCGTTCAGTGTTGCCGTAAAGGAAGGCAAAAATAAGCCAAAACACGCCGGTGTGCAACAGGCTGCATCTCATCCTGCCTACCAGGCATCTTCTCACCACAGCTGTTAAGGAGCTGTCTAGTGAGCATGAGATTATGGTGTGTTTTTGCTCCTCCTTTTAATAAAAATGTATCGGCGTGACTTTGTGCTGTTTGAGGTGCATAAATAAAGTGTCACGCCATAATTTGGCCGTGTGTACGACCATTCAATTTTCAGTGTTCTGCCTACCTTTCTGGCAACACTGCGGTTGGCCGTTTCTACCCTCAGGCAGGGAGCGGAAACGACCTAGAGAGCGCGTGAAGCTATGCTCCCCGCTTCTGCAGAGGTTAAGGAAAACTTCGAAATTATGAAAACACGGCCGTTGTTTGGCACACGCTTTGCGCAGATGGAAAGAGGATGAAATTTAGAGTGCAATAGACTTCTTAGCCTTCCCGAAAGTTCCCAATTTAACTTCAACTACAGAGGATATGTAGACACATTGACGGCGTCACCGGGGTTTTCAGCGGTTTTTAGGCTTTATTGCAGTTTTCGGCATTTTTACTTACATTTATTGTGGGTAAAATTGAGTGTTTCAAGAAAGCTAATAAGCCTAATGCACCCATAATTTCATGCTCTTTCGATCTGTGCAAAGCATGTTTCAAACAACGGCCTTGTTTTCATGATCTCGAAGTTCTCCTGAACCCCTTTGCTGAAGCGGGGAGCATAGTTTCACCCGCTCCCTGGGTCGTTTCCGCCCCCTGCCTCAGGAGTGACGCCTCACATTCGTGACTGCGGGTGATGGCGACAACTGACTTTTGTTTTCGTGCACAGACGACAGCTGATGACAATGGCTACAGCTTTACCTGCCAGCATGGACCCCACGAGTGCGTCGGAAACATTTTACAGACGTGCGGCCTCACGCGCCTCAGCGACAACAAGAAGCAGGTCGAGTTCGTCAACTGCGTTATGTCTTCTAAAGACCCATCAAAGCCTGACGGCAAGGTATGACCGACCATTAAACGTCCTGATTGCCACATCAAAACAATTGTTTTCTTGTGCATCAATAAGGCATGACGGCGAACACATCCGACACTTCCATGATGTTCAGTGTCCAAAGTTTTAGGTGGGACGACCATCATGGGCAAAGTTTTAGTCATACTTCGCAAAGTACACACTGAAATACATACTTGGCGTTCAAATGCATTTACGTAGCAAGGATCCAGCTGTAAGGGTGCGCTTGGCCAAGTATGCGTTTGAACTTGTGTTGTTGGCCATGGTGTACAGGGTGTTAGAGGGTATTACGCGACAGCTGCACTGTTAAAAATAGTTGTAACTTTACGACATTTTAGAGATCAACAATGTCGTTTTCCACCGTCACATTTATGATACGTCTTTTGTCGTAATTGTAATTTGTTGCTAACTTTTATAACGATTTTTTTTTTTTTTAGACAATTCGTTATTTTACGACAAAATGGTAGACGAAAATCGGAACGTCCTGCCTTCTTTTTTTGGACCTTGCTGGTCCAAGAATTTACGACCATATCGTAAGGACACGTTTTTTAAGGTGACCGTCTAGTAAAAAAAAGTAGTTTTGACCAAAAAAAATAATTAGAAAAATCTGTTTTTGGCACTTTTAGTTTCAAATTCTTTGTCTACCAGAGTGCAAGAGCGCTTTTCATAATTTGAATGGGTAGCGTTTCGAATTTTATCTGAACCTTGACCCATTCAGCTACAGCACAAGCACAACTTTGTCTTTCGTCTATTGTTTCCACTGTTCGACACTTTTTGTTCTTCGTAACAATCCACACGTCAAAGTTTTTTTTTTTTTCTTGAGTGACCGAATTTTAGGGCGGTCTTCAGAGTTGGATGCCAAAGAAGGCTTAGCATCCAATACTCAGATCAGAAAACTATTTATTACTCTCTTTCAAACTTTAGGTGCAAATTCTCTGACTTTCAAATATGTGGAATCTTAGACATAAAAAAAAAAATCAAAATCAGTGAGATATTTCAGAAATGGATGCTCACCCCTGTTCATGTTTCCAAACTAAAATTTAAGACCAAGGGACGATACTTTTTCTGAAAACTTTGACGTGTGGAGACTTTGGGGTGAACGACTAACAAATGTACTCAAGTGTAAAAATCTCAGGAACCGTTGGGCCTACAGACCTGATACTAGGCACTGAAAGCACCTGTTTAGTAACTCTTCTTAGAAAGATGATAGATGATAAAAACTCTAGATTTTTCTATTTTTAGTAGCCGGTCACCTTAAGTCGTTGGATTACAACCGAATCGTCCCCAAACGACTTCCGTCGCTACAAAAATTAGGTACTGATACATCGCTAATTTACGACAGTTTTTCTAACAGTGTAGGCCATAACGGAAGTGTTTCCCTCGAGCTTGTTATGACAAAGTGATCTGAACATATATAAACTTACAAAGAAAATATGTCGCACATAATCGCAGCACATAAGCAGCATTTGTTTTCTGTCCAGTGCATCACCGACGCTGGACTGAGCCCCAGTGACATGGAAACATGTGAAACTGGCCTCGAGGGACAGGTGCTGCAGGCGGGCATGGGCTTCAGAACTCTACCGCACATTCCCTTTGTGCCCCGTATCTCATTCAACGGGGTGAGTAGTGGAAGGTCTGGATTCGGACAACGGGAATACGATGTAGGACGTGCACAAATGGCGTGACCCCCTTAGCGTAGGTATAAGTTGGTTTCTCGTACCTCTGGATTTGAAAATTAAGTTAAAACTGGTAGTCGTTGAATGTTACATCACATTCGTTTCTACGTGAAAACTGCCGTATATTTGAGAATGACACCAAAGTAGCGACCCAACAGTTATCATTCATTTGATAGTAACAACATATGGATTTCACGTTCATTTGAATGTGACATCACAGTGGCACGTGATTGCACGTGATACCGTCAAGTGTCTCGTATGAATGTGACATCACTACACTCCAAATTAGGTATGCCCTGAAATTTGGCGCCTTTGCCGCCTGCCCCGCCTTTTAGGCCGCCAAATGTCACCCACTTTTAGGGCACCTTTGTTGCATACTTTCACTGAAAATCTATCGGCGTGACTTCGTGCCGTTTTAGGGGCGTGATTAAAGTGTCACGCCAAAAATACGGCATGACAAAAAAGTCATGCCAATAATCGGCGTGATTCAGATATTCACGCCAATTGTTGGCGTGAATTTCCTGCCACGCCGGTTTTAGGCATAACTTTTCTCATGAAACGCATTGTCATTCACGCCAGATGACGGCATGACTCACATTTCATGCCGCTTAACGGCGTGAATTTCCTGTCACGCCAATATTTGGCGTGAATTTCCTGTCACGCCAATATTTGGCGTGACTTTTTGTCACGCCATAATTTGACCATGTGTCCGACCATAACATTTTCAGAGTTCAGGGTATTCAAATATTCAGCAACTGGGCCTCCTCCCACGATGAACTATGTATGTCGCTTATGCTATGGATACGAGCCAAAGGATGCACCAAACCTGAAAAAAGACAAAGGTGCCCAGATCCTAGGCGCCTTGGTCGTCCATGAACTGGCGACGTTTGTAGCTGCGCACGTACTGTCCACGTGCATCCTTTGGTACACAGTATGGTCTACATACATGGTCTGTCATGTGAGGATTTGAGCACCCTGAAAGTAGGCGGCAAATGTGCCCTGAAAGTGGGTGACATTTGGCGAGCTATAATTTGGGGCAGGCGACAAAGGTGCCCTCACTGAAAATGTTACGGTCGGACACATGGCCAAATTATACGTGACAAAAACTCACGCCAAAAATTGGCGTGACAGGAAATTCACGCTGAAAAATGGCATGACATGTGAGTCACGTCGTCATGTGGCGTGAATGGAAGTGCGTTTTACGAGAAAAGTCATGCCAAAAACCGGCATGACAGGAAATTCACGCCAAAAATTGGCGTGAATATCTGAGTCACGCCGATTTTGGGCATGACTTTTTGTCACGCCCGCCGTTTTTTGGCGTGAAACTTTATTCACGCCCCTAAAACGGCACGAAGTCACGCCGATAGATTATCAGTGCTGTTGCAAGGCATACCAAATCTTTAGTGTACCTGTTACGGTCAAGGGCGAGCAAATGTGACACTGCATGTGTGACGTTCAAATGAAAGTGGCAGTCTTATACTTATAGTAGCGTTACACGTAACAGTTGGGTTCTGCTTGGGTATCGCTCAAAGACACATAATAGGTGTTGTCACGCTGAAACAACTGTCACGAATGATGTCACATTCCCAACGACCAGTAGAATTTCATAGGAACATTTGATTTATTTTCTTCTAAAAAACAAGTTGAATGTTTGTGAATTTGTCATTTAAAAAAATGGCGAACCTTCCTCAATTAAATGTAATGTGCAATATTTTATAGCTACCTGCAGCTCAAAAAATGAGGTGGCCAATGCAGAAACACGTCAGAATAATGGTGACATTGCGCGCTATAAAATGATTTCCTTGAACCTATAATTTACTTCACCTAAGTATATTGATTCGTTTCGATGATTCAAGAATAAGCTTCTTCCGTCGCACCGTGTGCATTCCGTTACCGCTGTACATCTCTGGAGTCATTTACCTTGGTATTGCTCTGACCGTTCCTTTATGTCAACTCAGGTGTTTGACATGCAAGACCAAGACGACGGTCAAGAGAATCTCCTAGCAGTCGTCTGCGAAAAACTTGCACCGGCTGTCAGGCCTCCCGCGTGCCAGGCGTCACTGTCGACGTCATCACCAACGACATCGTTACGACCGACATCAGTACCACCGACAACACCACCAACTCCGACTTCGTCAGCGAAACCATCCTCTAGCTCCACTTACAGACCATCGCTGCTAGGAATCTTAATGGTTCTACTTTGTGCGCTTGGGATGCAGCAACAACCAAACTAAATTTTACCCAAAATGCACGCTCCTAAAGTATTCTGGTAACATTTTATCGTAAATGGTGATGATTCTCCTTGACATGTTAGTGCAGCTAGCTTTGCATTACAAACCTCATTAGAATATATCGTACCCATCACATGTCGTATTTATTTCACATTACCCTGTAAGAACAAAGACGTGGCGTCGAAGTTTTAACGAGTAAGACGGCACGGCGCACGGCAAGGAAAGACCTCAACAAAAGTACAACAATTCTGGCAAATTTTTTAGTCAGGTTTTGTTGTACTTTCAAAGTATTTGTTCAAATTCAGTCTGTACAGAAAGAACGGGAACGTCGTTACATTGATGATGAAGAGGACTAGGATCAGTTTTTAACTAGGAAAACATTGTATTCTATCATTGTTTTATTAAATATAAGGCATACACCCAATAACTTGCGTTCTTTTTCGACTAACTTTTATTTAATTAAAAGCTGTGGCACGACAAATCGAATAAAAGTAACAAACTTTAAAAACTCAAGTACAGAAAATTACAATGCTTTGGCACTTACATTTTAAATCCTTACCTAAAACACATTCATATAACGGCCTTTCCGGCTGACAGTCTTGGAACCAAAACCAGAATCCTTGCCTAACAAATGCAATGCTGATAGCAGTGCATTTTCAGACAGCTTCTTTCTTCTGTTGAATTGTGAGCCAAATGCCATTACAGCACTCACAAAAGTATCAGGCCTGTAATCTAAACCACTTGAAATGTAAGCATCAATTTCCCGCCAGATCTCTTTAGCTTTACCCTTGATAAAGGCCAACTCCCGGCCAGTCCGGCCAACACCCGGCCAAGTCCGGCCAACACCCGGCCCAGGCCCGGCCAACTCCGGCCAGCACCCCCCACGCCATCGCTTGGCCAGCAGCCGGCCCAGCCCTTCCATCACTCATTAAACGACAAAACGTGGTATTTTTGCTGTCTAAAGCGGTAGAAATCCCCTCAGAATCACTCCCCGCGCCTATCTAGGTCTCGCGAGCGCCTGGTGGGTAGGCAGCCCCGCACGCACGTCTGTTCAGCGGGCTGGCCTATGCTGCACCCCGTCAGGCGCTCGGCCGACCAGCGCACAGTGGGCCAGAGGACCGGTGAAGGCGGACACAATTCCGGACGCGTTTTGAGCCACTGTAATTCAAAATTACAATTTACCTAAAATTTCACACAAAACCTGGAAAGGGGAATACTAGGAGGAAGCAAGCTCCGGGGCTGAGCCAATTCCCAATTCGTCGTCCGCCATTACAGGATGCTGGATTTGACACTTACGGGATAAATTATTGCTTTGAAAAAGTGCATCAAATCACCAAATCTTCTCTATTAAAACTGAAGTATTCTCACAGGTGCTTTCTATTTCCTCTCCACGAAACGGTGTTGGTTGTTGCTTCGGAACAGAATATTATTTTTCCATTTGTAGATGCAAAGACCAAGAGACTGGTGCCGATGCTTTTAATTTCTACTTCAGAGTAACTCCACACAAACGTTAACCGATATACACGATTTAGTCGTGGCCCCGTTTCAAACTTCGTGGGTTCAAAACGTGCTACAAGGACCTGTCAGCCATTAAAGGAAAATTGGATATCTCAACAAACACATAAAATATCAGCAAAGTCCTAAAAGTTATAAATGCAGCGCATAAGACAATTATTTTTTTCCGTTGCTAAACTCCATTTTGGCCACCAATTTTTTCAGGAGAAACAGAAGACTGTTCGAAGAACAAAAAAAAAGTTGTGGATGATGAGAAATTGAAAAAGTATAAGTAACATTTTGAGAAATACATCAAAGTATCAGGTCACTCCGTAGAGGGTTCTTCAACTTATCAATTTCCGTTAAAGTGGATAACGAAGTCATCTTAACTTAATTTTTCTAAGCGAAGTGGAATTCGAAGACAATACAACTAGAATTATGGTCTGCGTAAAGTGTTATAAAGTGTTATCTGGTATATTTTTTGGCTTTCTTTTGTGCAACTTAAGTTGTAAAAATAAAGAGGGTTAAGTTGAAGTGATTCTTTTTGCACTAGATTCATAAACATACAGATTAAGTTATCTCCTGTTGCTAACTTTTTCAACGGAGCCATGCAGACTTTAGTTCAGTTGTTTCCATTTTCCGCTAAATGGGACGCGTGTAAGGAGCCCAGTTGAGTTATGCCTCTTTTCCATGTGGATTTACCTCTGAAGGCTAGGAATTGAGACAAATAATTTGGTGTGATAATGCAAACCTAACCAAGGTAAATGGTCCAACCCACCCTAACCTAACGGGGTCGTGACAGATCTTACTCTACTCGCGACAGACCTAACCTAACCAAATGGTCCAACCAACTCTAACCTAACCTAACGGGGTCGCGACAGGTCTTACTCTACTCGCGACAGACCTAACGCTAGCATAACTCAACCTAACCTGAAACTATCCGTAGTTTCCCTCAGGATAGTTGGTGCGCGGGACGCGCACCAACTAAGGCCTGCTGGCTGAGGTGCAGTTACAGAAGTTGACGCGTTGGCGCCATTGCGCACGCCGGATTATGAATCAAATTGTGACCGGTTTATAAATGAATAAACTCATGCGTGCACCAAAACAAACCACCCAGTTTCCTTCCCCCTCCCCTCCATCCCCACCTCCATGCCCCTTCCCCTCTCGCCCGCGGCCGCTGCTCGCGAACGGCTCCGACACCTCCCGATTCAATCTTTCCCCCTGACCAAACTAAATAACATATCAACAAACGGTTTTCTCTGGGTGAAAGCTTGTGAAAAGCCCTACCAACGCCTTGCTTTTAACCCCCATCTAAAATGACTCCTTCATTCCAAAAACTTGTCCCGAAGTTACAGAAAACGTTTTTCTTCGTTGTCGAAAAATTTTGAGCTCGCATCTTATTTGAATAGGGTGGCTTTGATTCTCCTTTCTATTTCCTACAACTTTCGTTCAAGACGTTTTTCGAAAATCTCAGCCGTTTACGCATGCGGGGCGTTTTTCGTGCGCGCCGTTAGATGCAAGCCCGCAACGCAGCAATGCATGGCAGGCCTGCCTACATGCGGGGGCTCCTTTCTTGCTTTTCTACGTAAATCCGCCCCCCATTTCTCAAGAACCATGGGGTCCTTGAGTCTATGTGAGTACGCCGCATCGAATGGTGCACACCTCGTTGCGATCGGAGGTCTGGAAGGTACTTTAACTTGCGAAAAACGTCCGTGGCTGCAGGGGGCGACGATGCTAGCCCGCCACACAGCCGTGCATGGCGTGTGGCTACCTTCAGGCGATTCGGCCTCTCGAGCCAGCGAGCCGCTATGCTACCCCCACCACCGCCCGACCTAGCGGAGGGCGTCGCCCGTTGGTTTTCCGATTCCGACGCAGATGCAGTTAGGCTCAGCAACTATCTCGAGTGAAAAAGGGGGCAATTCCTTTCCAATCTGACTTGAAAAGACATCCTGTGTGGTTTTACTTCCTTCCATCCTAGAGCTGATGACTTGAGCTGCATACTCAACTGCCGGGAATGGTCCATATGGGCTGCGGTCCTCACCTGAAAAACACACAATTTAGGGAAGGGAAATCAATGGTAAATAGCCTGCCGATCCCCGGCCAGACCACTTCGTTTGGTCGCCTTGTGTCGCTCAAGTTGCTGCTGTACAGTGGGCCAGAAGACCGGCGCAGGCGGCCGAAATTCTAGACGCGTCAGACGTTCAGTTCGAGTCCTGTTGAGCGACTCTGGAGCTCAAAACGCGTCCGGAATTGTGTTCGCCTCCACCGGTCCTCTGGCCCACTGTGCGCTGGTCGGCCGAGCGCCTGCCGGGGTGCAGCATAGGCCAGCCCGCTGAACAGGCGTGCGTGCGGGGCTGCCTACCCACCAGGCGCTCGCGAGACCTAGAAAGGCGCGGGGAGTGATTCTGAGGGGATTTCTACCGCTTTAGATAGCAAAAATGCCACGTTTTGTCGTTTAATGAGTGATGGAAGGGCTGGGCCGGCTGCTGGCCAAGCGATGGCGGGGTGCTGGCCGGGGCTGGGGTTGGCCGGAGTTGGCCGAGTATTGGCCGGGTGTTGGCCGGACTGGCCGGGTGTTGGCCGGACTGGCCGGGAGTTGGCCTTTATCAAGGGTAGCCACTGTAACAGGATCTGCTACAGCAAGTGAGCCTGAAAAAAAATAAGTCCCTCAACAACAATTTTTGGCCCGTCCCGTATTTAAAAAATACGAAGGACGGGCACATGGAGAAGGACGAATTACATGGAGTCGCTACGGGGGCCATGGGCGGCACCATCTGTCGAGAAGATGTTAGAGAGAGAAAGAGGTTCGGTAGTTGGCTTATATGTGTTTATATGTTGGTTTATATATCGAACATATATTGAATTAAACATATATTTCTGTGTCATTAATTTGATTCAAAAGACCCATTTTCACGGACTTTTCGTTTTGGTTTGAAAGAGTTGGTTGTTTTTCGAAATCACTCCAAATCGAAGGGCGGTAACATTTCCACTCTTTACTGGCGGTAAAGGCCTGTAAAGGTGGTATTTTTTTCAAAGGAGGGCTCCAGATTTTACCTCCTTCCGGGAGGCGGTACAAAAATTGCCACCCTTTAAAGACCGTTTGTACCACCCTTCGACAGATTTACCGCCATGGAAACATCGCCAAAAGCGCACGAAATTGGCGGTCATGTTTTGTACCTCCTTGACGTGCCCACCGTTGAGTTAGGATCAGTGTGGACACGTTGCATGTAGGGCACGTCATTTGCGGTAATATCCTGTACGGCCTTTTTCAAACCATCTGTAGGGTACATTTAGGATGGTACACCCGTCTGTGGGGCACGTAACTGGCAGTATTTTCTGTACCACCTTTCAAAGACCTAGTGTACCGCCTTTCGATTTGGAGTGATTTCGGCGTTTTGAGACGATTTTTCGATCAGTCGATTTTTCGATGATTCGATAGTTCGATAATTTTGATAATTCGATAATGCGATATTCTCGATAATTCGATATTTTGATAATGTTATCGAAACCGAATCACTTTTCGATAAATCAGTCTAGTAAATTCGATAACGAATTTTCATTATCGCACAGCCCTAGTAATTTTACCGCCTTTCAATGCTGTACCGCCTTAAATGCTCCGTTAGGTGCCTTCCAAACAGAGCATTTAAGGCGGCACAGCTTTACAAGGCGGTAAATTTACCGCTTGAAAAGGGAGGTAATGTCTGTACTGCTTTACAAGGGCGGTAATTTTTTACCACCTTTGACCCTGTGTACCGCCTTTCGATTTTGGGTGAATCCTTATATTTTATCTGGGTAAAACAATAAATGGCTGAGCGATTAGCGAAGCCAGTTACTCCACTGGGGTTGAAAAGTTTTGTCTGTCTGTGTGTCCGCACTACTCCTCCTAAACGACTCGGCCGATCGGGGCGAGATTTTGCAGGGTTGTTAGGTATGTCCTTGGCTCGCCACACGCCAAAATTCAGCTTTCTATCTCAAATCCTTCGGTCGTACACACTAAATGTTCTACGGTGAAATCTTGTTGGTATGCTATGAAGAAATTTTGTTCTTCGTATGCTACAAACAACATTTCTGGTTTGTATTGTAATACGAATCAAGTTTCTTGATTTGTATTGTAATACGTATCAGGTCTGTTCAGATTCTTTTGCTCTATAATTTACGGTGAGATCTCATCGTAAGGAGGCGACTACAGCTTCAGTACAGTACGAATCTGACATGAGTGTCTGAAAATATTGGTAGCTTACAAACACAATGCAGAGTTCATACATATGTTATGAATCATCACTTCTAGTCTTGGACTTAAACCAAAAAAAAAGGCATAAGTTTATCTTGTTATTCATGTTAACCAAAAGAAAGCGCCAGTTTCTAGTGTTAGATACTTAGTCAACGGCAGATGCTAACATAAGCGAGTAACAAGTTTTAGCATAACTTGGACAAAGCCCCATTTTAATGACTTACACGGAACGATTTAGAATGAGACTCAAAACGATGGGCTACATGAAAATTCTGATGTGTCCATCTTTTGGCAACTTGGTTCCTAAGTCAAGTGTCAAAGGTTAGGGGCCGATGCAAACTTCTTTGGTGGCCGAAACAAACACTTTGTCATTTGTTTAACTACTTCGCATTCGCTCAAAATCATCGGTACAGCCTCTTTGATTCTAATCTTGCCATATTTTAATGGCGACATTGTAACCAAAGTGTATTTTTTTTGAGTCGGGACTCCCGAATTCTTTATTCAAACTTTGTTTTGTTTGGTTCCTGTCTGCGCCTTGTCCCCTGCCTTCTCTCCCCCGTGCCCCTTGATGCCCGACGCCTGTAGCGCTCCTGGTGGGCGTTAGTGTAACTACTAGTGCTGCTTGTTGTTGTATTTATGACTTGTGTACGACTTGAATCGGTTCAATCAACGTAAAGCTTCTAATTGTGTGAACCTAGATGATCACGAGCTACTAATCAAGTCATTCTTTTCAGTAAATCCATGTGGACTTTTGTTTTGGATTTAAGGGGGTAGACCAGTCTAAATGCAAGGGTTCGGTAAATCGGCTTTTACTCAAAAACCGTCTGAGGTAAAAATCTGAAATTTTATGGGCAGTTCAGACACATATCAAGGTATGCATTCAGGTAATCAGATGTTGATCGCGGTAATGCAGACCGATTTTATGGCCTCGGAGCGGCGGAGCGACATGCCTCGATGGTGTGCACGATCCTGACCAAACCGATAGTCCTAGAACATTCAAATTTGATATGCATCTTTAGATTGTATGCGGCTATCGTATGAACCACGGGTAAAAACGTCAAAAAAATTTTAAGGTTGATTTTGAACTTTTGAAATTAAAGGTCCGTTTTTCAGGAATTTTTTTCGAGTTTAAAAAATTCTGGACGAGTCAAATCGCAACGGAATTAAAAGTTGGAGGTTCACACGATAGCGGCACGTCTTATCTACATGTGAAAAAAATTTCAAGTCGATAGCTCAATTTTTGTGGCTTCGACCTTGCACACCAGTTTGAAAACGGGCATTTCGAGAAAAACGCGAAAAACTAAAAAATACAGTTTTACTTTGCGTTTCCGCGGGGGGCAGTGGAAGGGAGGGAGGGAGTCTTCAGGGGAGGGGGGGAAGGAGCGACCGTGTCGCGGTGGCGGTTGCAGCGGCGCGCCACGGCGCGGCAAGAGTGGAGGGGGACCGAGCGAGGCTGCCTCCCTGCCCGTCCGGCTGCCGCCGCGCCAGGACCTTTGACGCGCCGCCACGCAGCAACCGCTCATCGGATCGAGACCGGGTTTGCGGCGTCCGACGCAGAAAACGACTGAGAAAATTTTAAAGCATTAAAAAAAAAAATCGATTTTTTGAAAATTTTAGACTGGTCTACCCCCTTAATTTGAAGAAAGTTCCATCGTTTGGTTTGGCTCTGCTGACACCGTGGTTCCATGGTTGCTGAGCGCCGTTCTCACTGAGATAGTTTTTACTAGAAAAGATCTTTAAATTTTTATCGCCATGGTCAACAAGCGGCAGGACTCGAATCAAAGTGGCGGAAACAACAATCTTCCATGCATGCAAGATGCTGGAACTTATGACAAAGTGTTTATTTTAGCCATCAAATGTGAATGCCATTGGGCCCCTCCTAACCTAGACACAATGGTTGGATTGATGGCTGGTTGGAAGAAGAAGATAAACAACATAGGAATTACAAATCACCTTATCACTGTTGGCCCCATTCCATGTAAGTAACTAGAGTTTTGTGTTTACCGTTAACCAAGCTTCAGTGAGAGCAAAGGTCTTCAAAAATAACGTAAATCTGTGCAGAATGTCACCTCCGTAGAAATGTATGCCAAGATGTGATCCGGGTACTTATTGAACATGGTTTGCATGGATGAAAGAGTAAAGAGAAAATGATTTGTGTCATGTATTATATTTTGATGAGTAAATCTAAAAAGGGTAAGCAAATTTTTATAAATGAAAAATTATCTTGGTTCACGAATGGCTTCCATTTCTACGGGGAGCAAGCAGATTCATAATTGGGATTCGTAAAGTACAGTTAGCATTTCTTTACGGAGAAGGTTCACCGTAACATATGAGACCCTTCATTCGTATTATGTTTGCGCAGCAAGTACCGTAAGATACCACAATGTTTATTTGTATTACGAATAGATTCACCGTAGAACATTTAGTGTGTACCAACGAAAAAACACTGAAAAAACGGCAAAAAAAAGTGCAACTTTTTTGTGACTTGACATATTTTACACATTATTACATAGTTTTGTATGTTTTCGAAGGTGCTGATAACGAAAATGAAAACAATTTCGGCCCCCGACTAAAGTTTCAACCGCGTAGGCGGTATCTTGGCCCGAATTTTCTGAAATAATCTATTTCCACCCGCTATCAAGTGGTGCACTTCTCATCCCCTGAACAGACCTTGAAAGAGCTTGCCGGAGGCAAGCAGGGAGCGCCGCAGGCCAAGGTAGGTGTAACGCCAGGCGTGGATTGTCGTAACTGGCGCAGCATCGCGAAGCCTGTTACGACAAGACACGGTCTGGCGTACACCTACCTTGTTATCAAGAAAGGCAAGAAGCCTAATGCACATTTGATTTTATGCCCTCTCAACTGTGCAACCCGTTGGGAAAACTAATGCCTTGTTTTCGTAATCACGAAGAAGTGCGGAACCCCTTCAGCGTAGGCTTGAGCACACAGTAAATTGAAATGTCAGAATCCGTAACGATTCTGCACAGAAACAGCCTGTAAATGAATCTGAATTTGGTAGTCACAGAAACTGAAATTGACTCTCAGAAACTGCTACGGGGTTACGGTATTACCCTGACTGCGTCTCTGGACGCATTTAATATTTAGAACGATATTTACATATTTTGAAGCGCGTGCATACTTTTTCTAGCATTGACAAGTCTCCTTATTTATATTTTACATACGCGCTACGTCTGCACCCTTTATTACCAATAATATGAAGCCTCAAAGTCGCGAGGTGGAGCGAATCGTAACTGACAGAAACAGAGCAGTGTGTCCGGATTCCGTGGCGCGAATGCACACTGAGAAAACCTTACAAACTATTTAAGGCCTTACAAAGAAAAGCAGCTTGTTATGACAAAGAATTTTGAGCATACATAAGCTTACAAAGAAAATACTTCGTAATTCACGAACTATTTCTTCGTATAACAAAGTAAATTGGTTTGTATTATGTATGCTCAAAATACTTCGTGAGGTTTTAAGCCTGCACGGATCTCGCCGCTTGTTTGCAGAAACAATTTGCCGTTGGCGGTTTCGATGCAAAGCCAACACGGATCTATTTATTTGTCAGTTTCTGTAATTTGGGGCTGCCAGACCACTGCAGATTCTGCCACTTCAATTTACTGTGTGCATGGCTTCACGATCTTGGCCAATTTCACACCCTGCTGGCCCTCGGTGGCGCATGGAGCCCGCTCCGGTGGCGCACTGTCTTTGTCAGGGTCCAGCACCCATGTTGTCAGACGCACCGCCTAGGCGGTTTGTACCACCTTTTGGGTTTCTGTTCCGCCATCCCGCCCTTGAGGTGCAGCAAACCGCCTTTTCCCAACCCGGGGGATTTCCCTTTGTCTTTCGTCCTGCGGGCAAACCCCTGTTCCAAATCCTAGCCGGGCGGGCGCCGGCGCGCCACCTTGTCGGGTCGGACTCGAAGCCGAGTCGGTTGGCATGGGATAACCCCAACAAGCATGAGTCGTGCCTCGGCCGCTCGGTTACAACGGGTTGCAAGTCGGACGGCGGAAGCGCGAGCTCCCCCCACCCCGCGCACCGCCGCGACCGCACCGCCGTCTGGCGGCCGAAGTCAGCAACCCTGTCTGGCACAGTGTGGCCAGACTTGGCGATTTGTCGCCAAGTTGGCGATTTTTGGTTCGGTTTGGCGACAATTTGGCGACTGGCGATATTTTTGGCGACACGAAAAAAAATTGGCGATATTTTTGGCGATTTCGAAATAAATTGGCGATTTTGGCGACTTTTTACAGAAAATGGCGAAAATCCGACGTAGTGTTCCGACCATGGTTGCCGAGTCGGCCGGCGGCTGGCGCGGCGCGCGCGTTTGGGTTCACCTCCACCGTGGGTTCACCCCAGGCGAATCCCACTGCTGGTTCCGTGAACCGCCCGGGACTCCCGCGCCCCGGCCCCCCGGCGGCAACTTTTGGTGATTTCAGCCCAGAACCGAAATTGGAAAGCGACTGGCGATATTTCTGGCGACACGATAAACATTTGGCGATTTTTTTGGCGATTTGATCGCTTTTGTGGCGACTTTTGGCGATTCGGGCCCGTGGCGACTTTTGGCGACACGAGCGCCGCCTGCTGGCGACACGGCGCGCTCGGCATCTGGCCACACTGGTCTGGCATCCAGCCAGTGTTGTGCAGTGCGCACGTCGTGTCCGGCAGCCCACCGCTCCGCTGAGCAGCTCAGCACACGCAGCACCCGGGGTGACCGGTTTGAAGCCACTTCCATCTAAAATTGTTATGTAAGTTCCAGGCCAGTGGTTTGTGGTTCTGTGACAAGTGTTGTGCCGCTCCCTTTGCGGGTGGAGTGCTCCTCAACACGCGGCAGCAGTGCAGTGCTATTGGCAGTGTCTGAAGAGCAAGTTATCCAGGAAGCGGAATAACACTACAAGGTAGGATTACGCCAGACCGTGTCTTGTCGTAACAGGCTTCGCGATGCTGCGCCAGTTTCGACAATCCACGCCTGGCGTGGATTGTCCTTGGCCTGCGGCGCTTCCTGCTTGCCTTTGGCAAGCTGTTTCAAGGTTCATTGAGGCAATGAGTAGTGCACTACGTGATGAATGGTCGAAGTATATTATATTGAAATATTCTAGTCGAGGTAGCCCCTACATGGTTGACACTTTGGTCAAGGGTCATATTTGATTTCATTTCCGTCATCAGTACCTTCCAAACCATGCGAAACCATGTAAAAATGTCTCTGAATTGGAAAGTCACCAAAAAGTTGCACTTTTTCTGCCGTTTTTTCAGTGTCTTTTAGTTGGGATTGCGATAGAAAGCTGCATTTTGGCGTGTGGCGAGCCAAGGACATACCTAATAACCCTGCAAAATCTCAGCAATATCGGCCGAGCCGTTTAGGAGGAGTAGTGCGGACACACACACACAGACAGGAGAAGTTTTTCAACCCTAGTGAAGTCATTGGCTTCGCTAATCGCTCAGCCAATCAGTCTCGTATTGACTTTTTATCTCTTGCCCAAAAGTTTTTTTGTGCAAACGTAATACGTATTATTTTCTCTTTAGCATTGCACGTTTTTGTTCATTATGAGGTATTTAGTCCATGAAACCTCACTTTTTGTCAATTGCAATGTACTTTTTGATTTCGACATGATCTGTTGACAATTTTGTCTTAAATACGATAGAAAATAGTACAATTTACGTTTGCTCAAGAACTCTGTAAGCAAGAGACAAAAAAGTCCATATGAGACTGAGAGTGAAGGAATTAACTCCACCCAACCCTGTAAATATGAATGTCCGGCATTCATTATTCTCGTAGAGCTTCGGTAATTTATGAAATTTCTCGGTGCTTTACAGTGATTGTTTGTAAATCGACGAACATTCTTTCTGAATTAACGTGACGTCCTTCGTAAATTCATGAATAATCTTCGTTCTTGAACAAAAATCTTTGTGAATTGAGAACGGCGACATTTTTGTCAGAGGTGCCTTCGTAAATCCCAGTTGATTTTAAACAGTACCTGCTGACGGATCCTACATTTTTGGTGATAAAACTGGCTCGTAAATGTTGTAATGCTCTCACGCGGGTTCTCCCTTAACGGTACGGGGCAATTCCATCGCACTTTGGAAATTTGGAATTGCCGAAGTAACCTTTGGCAAAAATGCTACCGCAGAGAGTGCACTACTCATTGCCTCAATGAACCTTAAAACATCTCAACATCTCTGCCAGAGGCCCTTCCGTAAATGGTGGAGATTTATTTCCACAGTGCACCCTCGAGTCTTTCAGGTGTGATGGCCTGGCGTTAAGCTTCCCCACAGCGTGTTAGAACTTGAACTCCGCTGTTGCAGCCCGCCGGCCATGGAGTGCCCTGTGTGCATGGAGGAGTACGACGCGGCCGGGAGGCGGCCCAAGAGCCTGCCGTGCGGCCACAGCCTCTGCAGCCACTGCCTGGGGGGCCTGCAGGACCGCAGCTGCCCGCAGTGCCGCAAGGTGAGTAGGCAGGACGGCGCTTATTACTGCACTGCAACTCTGAAGGCGCCTTCGCTTGCCACAAATTGGGAAGATGCTTCGCATGCCTAAAGTTGGCAATCCTTATCAGCTTGCCAATGCTTGGCGCTCCGGCCATGCTTCGGCTACCTGCAATGCCGAATTTTGGCAAGCTGAGGGATATTTCAGGGCCAGGCTTGCCAATTTTTGGGATTTGAAACGACTTCAGTCGTCGTGGAGACAAGAACAAAAGTAGTCAAATAGTAACCAGCAGCACGCCATCCAGCGGCGGGGTCCTATTCAAAAGATCTTGCCTAGGCGCTCCCCTAAAAAAAATCTCATCTGAAACGCAAGTAAATTGTACCAAGTTTGATTATTTGGGACGGATACGAGATAAAGAGGTACATAAGTGTACAAAATATACAAGTTTGGTGTGACATGTCAGCTTAAAAAGCTTATAAATGGTAATCTTATCGACATTTAAAGGTGAGGTGTGGGTGAAAAAGCTAAATCCAAAACTAAAAGCCCCAGGGTTTTGAAACTTAAGGATATCAATTGACTTCATAAAACAATGTTATATACAAAATTTGGTTCAAATTCGTTCACTTGCTGAGCCTCAGTGGATTATTTTTGCTTAGTTAAGTCGCAGTGTAGAAAAATCTCTTGCGCATCTCATTTTGACAGAGAAGTCTGAACTTGTTTTGGGGGCTTCTTTGAACCCTAATGAACACACCTTTGGAGAGATTTTGTATTATTCGTTATTTGATTCACCCATTTTTTTTTATAATTTCATTTTCCAAAAGAAGTTCAATTTTTGACTTCTTTGTCGTTTGTCTAGGATGTTCGAATTTTTACAAGAGAACAAGGCCTCTTATTTGAAATATCTCTTTATTGCTTTGTTCTCTATTCATCAAAGTGCTTCGACAAAGAGTTTAGGAAAGATAAATGAAAAATGAATGCGCAAGCTCTTTTCGGAGTGGAAAAAGAAATGTTCAAGCAAATGAAGCGAATGCAGTTCGATGAACAGGATATAGGCATCCATTAAATCACTTTTTAGTAGCAATGCGACTTAAAGTAATGTAACAAAACTTAAAAACGAAAACAAAGCACAATTTAATAGAGGGATTTTGAAGCAAAAACAGAAGAAATCAAATTTGGGCATTCTTTGGCCATATTTTCACCCACACCTCACCTTAAGTGTTGTGTGTCAGAGCTTTTTAAAAATAAATCGGAGAAGTAGAAGGACTCTTTCAGGTGTTTGGAGCGGTTTTCTAGTGTTGCTCCTTTGGTGACTTACAGTCTGATCCCCAGGTCTTCACGGTGCCAGCCTCTTCCTTGCCCGACAACTTTGCCATCCTCCGTTTAGTCGCCAATAAGCCAACGGGGTCTTCACTGCGGACTGACTCTCCATCTCCAGTTGTAAAGTACGTACCACGTAGATTGGCGATTCAATACTGCACACACACATGAAAAATTAAAAGAAAGTAGACGTGTAGTTTTTGAGAGTGGCTTTGTAAAGATGTGCCGAACGTTACTTACCGTGTGCTGAGATGTACGGGTGTGCGGTGTTATTTGGGACTCGCACGTCGAGGGTCCTATTCCAAAGATCTTATCTGGGCGTTCCCGTTTAAGAACCTTTATCTGAAACGCAAGTGAATTTCACTACGTTTAGTCACTTGGGACAAAAGGGAGTAAGCGGAACATATTACTACAACCACTTTTGGTTTCTGCACTGTCAAAACCTCACAAACTATTCAGTCCTGACAAAGGAAAGTTGCTTGTCATAAAGTATTTTGAGCATACATAAGCTTACAAAGCTAATACTACGACACTTACGAATTATTTCTTCGTTTAATAAACTAAATAGTTTGCACCTAACAAATGCTCAAAATACTTCTTGGGGTTTTAAGCGTGTGCGATCCCTTATCTTCAAGTTTCTGTAACTTCTATTACAAACCATATTCATTTGTAGCTGTACAAACACGCTTAAAACCTTACAAAGTATTTTGCGCACATGTACAAACTACAAAGTACAAACTATTTGGTTTGTTAAACGATAGCACAGTTCGTAAGTCACGAAGTATTTTCTTTGTAAGCTTATGTATGCTCTTAATATAACAAGCAAATTTTCTTCTTGAAGCCTAAAATAGTTTGTAAGGTTTTCAAAATGAAATGATTTCGCCTGCGTTTCAGTAAAGATTTTTTATGCAACGCCCAGACAAGATCTTTTGAGTAGGACCCATCGCCTTGGGGAGCGCTACACTTGCGAATTATCTCTGCAAATAATGGAAGTACTACGTAGTTGAGTGCTGACACTGGGCTCTGCCCACGCTCCTCCCCTTCGTGCAGGCTGTGGTGCCGCGACTGCGACCGACGCGCCACGGAGGCGTGCGCGGACGGCGGCCACTCCCTCAGCTCGCTGCGCAAGGTGCGCTTGGATCAGGCAGCGCCGCAGCTGCAGCAGCTAGAGGACGCGGCCGCGGCGACGTCCAAGGTGGTGCGGACGCTGGGGGGCGCCAAGGACGCCGTGGAGGACCTGCTGCAGGACTGGCGGGCCAGGCAGCGGCAGGTCCAGCAGGCCGACAGGGAGCTGCGGGCGGCGGTGGACGAGGGCGGCGACCTGGAGGCCGGCCAGCCGGAGGGCCTGCAGCAGCTGCAGGACGCGGCCAGCCTGCTGGAGGGCATGGAGTGCGGGCTGCGGCACAAGGGCGGCAAAGAGTGGTGGGGCGACCTGGGCGCCGCCGGCCGGAGCCTGCTCGACGCGCTCGTGCTGCACCTGCACCGCCACGGCCGCATCCACAAGGTACTCGTACACACACTGTAATCATTATCTGCTGTCCATCAAGTCAAACACGTCTGCAAAAGTACCTCACTAAATTCTGTAGTCATCTGCCATAACAGCGTATCCACTATGGGTTTCCCATAACGTTGTTATGTCAGATGAACACAGAATTACTATGTAGTTTTTTCTTGCTCACTTAAGTCATTACGGATACAGGGTTTTGAGGTTACAGCTAGTTTTTTGCAGCCGTAATACGGATGCAATTTTGTTCGTATTACACGCCTAATGTTTTTGTACAATTTCGTACGTGGTCTCGCACAATTTTAAACATGCGAACTTTTTCGCACAAATTTGTGCGAAATCGCGTACAAATTTGTGAGGAAAGCACGCATGCGCAAAATTGTGCGAGACCAGGTTTAATAATTGTACAAAGGAATTTAGTGTGTACAGATGATTTTGACTGTATTTCATAATTTTTGAAGGCCGTAAGCGAGGGGGTATGCAATCTCAATCCCAGTGACCCTCACTCAGAAGGATGTAGTACAATGGACCTTTTTTTTAAAAAAAAAAAAAAAAATATTACTAAACAAGTGTTTTCACGAGTCTCATAACTTTTCTTCTGTATTATTAGAGAATACGGTGCAGTTGTATCGCCAAACTGTTTGCTATTAATTCAAAGCAGTCTGATTTGTATTACAAAACTTTTCTCCGAATTAGAAATCATTTGACTACACGGTACAGAACAAAAACGCGACAGGAACAGGCGAAAGTCTAAGAATTTTGCCTATTACGCTGCCATCACGCGAGCCATTACGGGTGGAGTGACCCGACTTTTACGCGAGTGCATACCCCATTGTCCGTAAGTTGCAAAGAAATGTTCCGTAAGTTACGGATACCGAAACCTTCGTATTACGGACAAAATCATCTCTACAAACAAAATTGGAACCCACCAACCCTGTATCCGTAAGGACTTTAGTTTGTGCGTACCTGCGTACCTACGTACCGATTTGACCAGACGCGTGAAATGCAACGAATTCATGCGCAACCATGCACACGGTGCTATGCTGCACGGCAATCCACATTTCATGCTTACCTTCGCACGGATTCTTCCATTTTAAAACGCATGCTCAGTCGGTGCAAATCTACGTATGCACAAAGAAACTGCATGGTGGTTTTGTGGGAAGACCAAACGCGTACAATTCTAATGCGTGGGTTGCTGTGCCGACAGGACGCATTCCAGCAGCAGCCCGCAGTGGTTGCTCCGACTCCAGCGCTAGATCCTATTCAGGAGCTTGACTTGGACAGTCTCAGTGTGACTGAACCGGGCCAACGAAAAGAAGAGAAGGCGGCCACGCTGGCCCCCGTGCGGCAGCATGGGGTGAGTCCTGCCGTCCACCTTGAGGCCCCTCGCGGCCTGCACCCCACCTGGCCTCGCTGACGCCCTCTGTCTGCAGGTGCGGCGGATGACCAACGTGCGGTGCCACTGTGACCTTGCCTGGGCCCTGGGCGTGCTGCTGAGTGCCGCCCCGACGCTGGAGGAGCTTCACGTGATGAATCCCCGCGAGGAGCACCTTCTGGCTGCGCACGCCATGCCTGGACTGCGGCGGATGCTGCTGCAGTGTTGGGACCGTGCCCTGGACGCACAGCCCCCCTTGCTGCCCGCCCTGCCACAAGGCGGCCTCAAGTGGTTGCATGTGTCAGGACTCCCCCGGCCCACCCTGGCCTCCCTGCTGCAGGCCCACAGTGCCTCGCTGGAGGAGCTGTGGCTGGGCGTCGGCACTCCGGGGGGCGGGCAGTGGCCTAAAGGATGCGACGACCTGGACGCCCTGCTGGGCCAGTGCGGCCTCCGCGTGTCCAGGGTCGTGCTGTGGAGGTGGCACGACAACCACTCCTCCTCAGCCTGCCCTGCACAGGTGTCCGCGGTGCGGCGCGTGCTGCCGGCCGCTACGGTGCAGTGCTCTGAGTGTGACGAGGTTGTATGGCAAGAGTTCTAGCCACGAGCGTGACCGCGGCGACTTCGGAGGTGCACTGAAAACCAGTGAGATTCTCCAGTGTGGTGTGCGGTGTGGTGAGGTGGGGCGAGCTGTCCGTCCGGGGAAGCTGTTAAATGACTTCGTGGACAGTTCTCTTCCCCAACGACATGTTTCGTCGCAACGATGGCGTACTCAGAGCACTACTCGAGACAAGGCAGCATTTCATTCACCTCGCTGGCACAAGACACTGTCTGCTGGAGGAACTTTCCACTGCCATTCAAGTTGTCTACTGTCCCTTCATAATTTATAAGCTCGTCATGTAGAATGTTACTTTTGAATTAAATGGGTTTACGAAGACAATTTTTTTTTCCCCCATCTGAGCCCCTTTTATTGAGACCCGGTGGTTTTATGTTGCAGTGCGTGTTTCATCGGTGACGTGTCTAGAGACGCCCCTGTTATTCATTGAATGTTAACTTCGTTGCATTCGTTTAAGGGGGCAGTAGCGCCATTAATTTTCAAAAAAATCGATTTTTCGTTTTTTAACCAGATCTTATCTGTTGGCAACCCTTTCAAGAATCTGACAAGATTTTGCCGAAACACGTTATCGTTTAGGCTCCAGAGTCGTTTATATATTTATATATAAATATATATTACCTATATATTTATACAGGTTAGGTTATGCTCGTTGAATCTTTTAGGCCGTTTTTCTAAATTGTAGATTTTCTGAGCTTGCGCGCAGGATTTTGAGAAAACGGTTTGAGATATCGCCCTGAAAATTTAGCGGTTGTTAGTACTTGTGAGATCCTTCAAAATGACCCTTTGGGTTTCGGGATTGAAGCATTTTAAAGCTGTTTTAGAAAACATTATAATGTCAAATTTTAACTTGTTTTTTTAACGTTTTCAAAAACTTGAGTTTTGAAATACTTCCCGATATTATTTCTCAAAGCTAGAGGGTCATTTTTACAGCCCAAGTACACTACAAGATCAAATGTGTGCTTAGTATACAGCTGTGGGAGCGTACTTACAAGCACACATCAATAGATGTATGCTTGGCAAGCAAACAGCTATTGATGCATGCTTGGCCAAGCACACAGCTATAGGTGTATGCTTGGCCGAGCACACTTTTATCCCACCCATTAAATGGCAGGCTCCTACAGCTGTGTACTTGGCCAAGCATACACCTATAGCTGTGTACTTGCCAAGCATACATCCATAGCTGTGTGCTTGCCAAGCATACATCTATAGATGTGTGCTTGCAAGTACGCTCCCACAGCTGTGTACCAAGCACATATTTGATCTTGTAGTGTACGTAAAACAAGTGGTTAAAATTTGGATGGAAAATTTTTAGCGGGTACTGAGTAGCTCTGCGCGCAGTGATATTTTGCAATTATTAGGCAAATATGTTGTGCTGCCCTTCCCACACCCCACAAAAATGACCTTAACTCAACCATTTTTTAAAAATAATTTCATTCTCAGTGCATTTGTAAGTGTTTTCTTGCAAGTATACATTGTAAGTGCGTGCTAAGTAGACAGGTTTCCAGTTCAAAGGGATGTCCTGCCACTGCATGATCGTTCAATGGCAAATGGCGTGAAGTGACATGTACAATACTCGAACATTTTATTTATTTTGTTCATTTTCCGTGGCATGAAGGGTATTTACTCATTTCCATGAAGCATAAAATCGGAAAACCGCAGTTTTGAGCTTAACGCACATTATCTCTTTGCTTTCTGCCACAGTGCGAAGAGTTTCGGCGCATTTAAGACTCAAACTGAGCAATTCGATAGGGGTCAGAAGAAAAAATTCATATCTGACAGAATCGGGATCTCACCCGTCTAGCGGTGTTAATCAGAATTCTGGTCAGAAAGCTTAAATTTTATGGGAATATTGATTTTTACCCCAAGACGATGAGAAATATTTCTCGCAAAAATAAAACCAGAGTATCAAACACTTTACGCTGATAACACTCTTCTTTGTCTTGCTTAAAGTTTCCCGAGCAGACGTAAATTGTACTATTACCTCGTTAGGATAGGTTAGGTTTTTCAATTGATCATGTCGAAATCGAAAAGTACATTTCAATTTTTATAAAGTCAGGTGTCAAGGTCTTTGGCAAAAGATAAAAAGTCAATTCGAGTCTGACAGTGTACAGAATTATAACGGCTCTGTTATTCTACTCGAAAGGAAAGTGATAAGCCGCAGAAACCCTCCACAGAGTAAACCTACATTTTTCATGTTTAATTTTCCCTTCAAATTTTACTTGTGCTTTTTGAACCTCTAATAATCTAAAACATTCACTTGTTTCCCTGCGTAAGAGAGAGTGGGGCAGTTGGTGTCACTTTTTGGAATTGCGATCTGGACGGCCCAGTATGAGAAAAATTGCGACTTTTTCTGCTGACAAACCTCTAGTGGACCTTCATCCACACTAGCCAACCATGAGAACTACAAATAATTGACCGGTTCTAGAGGGAACGCTTCCTGAATGGACCTCTGCACTTGACACTAAGTGCCCCAGGCTGGGGCACATAGTGTCAGGTCATGGGGCAGATAGTGTCACCATGAATATCTGGTTCAGAATAGCTTTGAATCATCAAGTAACCACACGTTTATAATAGTTAGATTATTCTTACATGTCTCAATCACATATTTTTAACTAAAAAAAAGAATTTTGACAGAAATCTTGAGTTTTTGGGAAAGGTACGTTTTTTTCTGTTTTCTGATGTGAGACTATCAGACTTTCCGGAAGTTTTTCAACCCTACTCGGGCCGGCCGAGATGCACGAAAAAGACCCTAAAACCTAATCCGCCAGCCGACTCGGCCCGCCGGGCCAGCCGGCCGAGCCGAATCGCCACTGGTCGCCACCGATTCCGCGAAGTCGCCACACGGGAGGCCAAAAAGCCACTTGGGTCGCCACTGGGGTCTCCCAGGCGCCACTTTGGCGCTCCATCTGGCAACCCTGGGCGGGTTAGTGACGGGCTCTCCGAGCGGAAGCTTCCTCGGCACGGTGGCGACCTGTGGCGACCTGTGGCGCGGCAGCGTTGCGACTTCAGCGCTCCGGTGGCGATCTCTGGTGACTCGGCTCGGAAACCATGCGCGAGCGGGGTTTCAGGGGTTTCGCAGTTCTTCGACATAGTAAAAACGAGGCAGGCGTTTACAAAACGCAGTGCAGCAATCGAAAGACCATGACATTTAGGGTGCATTAGCCCAGTGGCCTGCCTTAATCCCCTCAATTTAGCCCAAAACAGGGCAGCAGTGTTTACATTTAGATGGAAAAGCTAAGATTTTCCTAATATTTTTTTTTTTGTATGTTTTTGGTGATAACACCCAAAACTCACAGGCGGTAAAATTACCACTTTCGAGGGCGGTAATTTTGCTACGGGCGGAAACCAATTTTTACCGCCTTTCCGAGGGCGGTACAAATATTGCCACCCTTTACAGGCGGTAATTTTTAGGGCTGTGCGATAATTCGATAATTTTCGATCATTATTTTTATCGAAGCTTCGATAACGCCTGAAAACTGACTTCGGTATCGATATTATTATTTAAATCGGAATTGACGATAAGTTCGATATCGTCGGTATCCGATAATGTCGATATCTTCGATAATTTCGATGTCGTCGGTATGCCATACCGATGTACTACTGCTCTGATTCTTGATCTGCCCCTGGCTGTATACGTTCGTCCCCTCTGATCGAACATATATTGAATTAAACATATATTTCTGTGTCATTAATTTGATTCAAAAGACCCATTTTCACGGATTTTTCGTTTTGGTTTGAAAGAGTTGGTTGTTTTTCGAAATTTCGGCGTTTTGAGACGATTTTTCGATCAGTCGATTTTTCGATGATTCGATAGTTCGATAATTTTGATGATTCGATGGTGCGATATTCTCTACATTTCGATATTTCGATAATGTTATCGAAACCGAATCACTTTTCGATAAATCAGTCTAGTAAATTCGATAACGAATTTTCATTATCGCACAGCCCTAGTAATTTTACCGCCTTTCAATGCTGTACCGCCTTAAATGCTCCGTTAGGTGCCTTCCAAACAGAGCATTTAAGGCGGCACAGCTTTAAAAGGCGGTAAATTTACCGCTTGAAAAGGGAGGTAATGTCTGTACCGCTTTTCAAGGGCGGTAATTTTTTACCACCTCTTTAAGACCCTGTGTACCGCCTTTCGATTTTGGGTGAATCCTTATATTTCAACTGGGTAAAACAATAATTATCAAGAAAGGCAAGAAGCCTAATGCACATTTCATTTCATGCCCTCTCAACTGTGCAACCCGTTGGGAAAACTAATGCCTTGTTTTCGTAATCACGAAGAAGTGCGGAACCCCTTCAGCGTAGGCTTGAGCACACAGTAAATTGAAATGTCAGAATCCGTAACGATTCTGCACAGAAACAGCCTGTAAATGAATCTGAATTTGGTAGTCACAGAAACTGAAAATGACTCTCAGAAACTGCTACGGGGTTGCGGTATTACCCTGACTGCGTCTCTGGACGCATTTAATATTTAGAACGATATTTACATATTTTGAAGCGCGTGCATACTTTTTCTAGCATTGACAAGTCTCCTTATTTATATTTTACATACGCGCATCTGCACCCTTTAGTACCAATAATATGAAGCCTCAAAGTCGCGAGGTGGAGCGAATCGTAACTGACAGAAACAGAGCAGTGTGTCCGGATTCCGTGGCGCGAATGCACACTGAGAAAACCTTACAAACTATTTAAGGCCTTACAAAGAAAAGCAGCTTGTTATGACAAAGAATTTTGAGCATACATAAGCTTACAAAGAAAATACTTCGTAATTCACGAACTATTTCTTCGTATAACAAAGTAAATTGGTTTGTATTATGTATGCTCAAAATACTTCGTGAGGTTTTAAGCCTGCACGGATCTCGCCGCTTGTTTGCAGAAACAATTTGCCGTTGGCGGTTTCGATGCAAAGCCAACACGGATCTATTTATTTGTCAGTTTCTGCAATTTGGGGCTCCCAGACCACTCCAGATTCTGCCACTTCAATTTACTGTGTGCATGGCTTCACGATCTTCTTGGCCAATTTCACACCCTGCTGGCCCTCGGTGGCGCATGGAGCCCGCTCCGGTGGCGCACTGTCTTTGTCAGGGTCCAGCACCCATGTTGCCAGACGCACCGCCTAGGCGATTAGTACCGCCTTTTGGGTTTCTGTTCCGCCTTCCCGCCCTTGAGGTGCAGCAAACCGCCTTTTCCCAACCCGGGGGATTTCCCTTTGTCTTTCGTCCTGCGGGCAAACCCCTGTTCCAATCTTAGCCGGGCGGGCGCCGGCGCGCCACCTTGTCGGGTCGGACTCGAAGCCTAGTCGGTTGGCATGGGATAACCCCAACAAGCATGAGTCGTGCCTCGGCCGCTCGGTTACAACGGGTTGCAAGTCGGACGGCGGAAGCGCGAGCTCCCCCCACCCCGCGCACCGCCGCGACCGCACCGCCGTCTGGCGGCCGGAGTCAGCAACCCTGTCTGGCATCCAGCCAGGGTTGTGCAGTGCGCACGTCGTGTCCGGCAGCCCACCGCTCCGCTGAGCAGCTCAGCACACGCAGCACCCGGGGTGACCGGTTTGAAGCCACTTTCATCTAAAATTGTTATGTAAGTTCCAGGCCAGTGGTTTGTGGTTCTGTGACAAGTGTTATGCCGCTCCCTTTGCGGGTGGAGTGCTCCTCAACACGCGGCAGCAGTGCAGTGCTATTGGCAGTGTCTGAAGAGCAAGTTATCCAGGAAGCGGAATAACACTACAAGGTAGGATTACGCCAGACCGTGTCTTGTCGTACACACTAAATCCTTATGGACTTTTTTGTACATAGTTATGAACGATTTTGCACATGCGTTAGCTTCTGCATAATATTATGCCTAACAACGTATAATTTATACATAGTTGTGAATAACTTATGCATAACAACGTAAAATATTGTGCATAACAAACGCACGTGCAAAATCGTGCATTACTATGTACAAAAAAGGACAGAAGAATTTAGTGTGTAACAGGCTTCGCGATGCTGCGCCAGTTTCGACAATCCACGCCTGGCGTTACACCTACCTTGGCCTGCGGCGCTTCCTGCTTGCCTTTGGCAAGCTGTTTCAAGGTTCTTTGAGGCAATGAGTAGTGCACTACGTGATAAATGGTCGAAGTATATTATATTGGAATATTCTAGTCGAGGTAGCCTCTACATGGTTGACACTTTGGTCAAGGGTCATATTTGATTTCATTTCCGTCATCAGTACCTTCCAAACCATGCGAAACCATGTAAAAATGTCTCTAATTTGGAAAGTCACAAAAAAGTTGCACTTTTTCTGCCGTTTTTTCAGTGTTTTTTAGTTGGTACGACTGAACGGATTGCGATAGAAAGCTGCATTTTGGCGTGTGGCGAGCCAAGGACATACCTAATAACCTAGCAAAATCTCAGCAAGATCGGCCGAGCCGTTTAGGAGGAGTAGTGCGGACACACACACACACACACACACACACAGACAGGAGAAGTTTTTCAACCCTAGTGAAGTAATTGGCTTCGCTAATCGCTCAGCCAATCAGTCTCGTATTGACTTTTTATCTCTTGCCCAAAAGTTTTTTTGTGCAAACGTAATACGTATTATTTTCTCTTTAGCATTGCACGTTTTTGTTCATTACATGGGGTATTTAGTCCATAAAACCTCACTTTTTGTCAATTGCAATGTACTTTTTGATTTCTACATGATCTGTTGACAATTTTGTCTTAAATACGATAGAAAATAGTACAATTTACGTTTGCTCAAGAACTCTGAAAGCAAGAGACAAAAAAGTCCATATGAGACTGAGAGTGAAGGAATTAACTCCATCCAACCCTGTAAATATGAATGTCCGGCATTCATTATTCTCGTAGAGCCTTGGTAATTTATGAAAATTCTCGGTGCTTTACAATGATTGTTTGTAAATCGACGAACATTCTTTGTGAATTACCGTGACGTCCTTGGTTTATTAATGAATAATCTTCGTTCTTGAACCAAAATCTTTGTGAATTTAGAACGGCGACATTTTTGTCAGAGGTGCCTTCGTAAATCCCTGTTGATTTTAAACAGTGCCTACTGTCGGATCCTACATTTTTGGTGATAAAACTGGCTCGTAAATGTTGTAATGCTCTCACGCGGGTTCTCCCTTAACGGTACGGGGCAATTCCATCGCACTTTGGAAATTTGGAATTACCGAAGTAACCTTTGGCAAAAATGTTGCCGCAGGTAGTGCACTACTCATTGCCTCAATGAACCTGAAAACATCTCAACATCTCTGCCAGAGGCTCTTCCGTAAATGGTGGAGATTTATTTCCACAGTGCACCCTCGAGTTTTTCAGGTGTGATGGCCTGGCGTTAAGCTTCCCCACAGCGTGTTAGAACTTGAACTCCGCTGTTGCAGCCCGCCGGCCATGGAGTGCCCTGTGTGCATGGAGGAGTACGACGCGGCCGGGAGGCGGCCCAAGAGCCTGCCGTGCGGCCACAGCCTCTGCAGCCACTGCCTGGGGGGCCTGCAGGACCGCAGCTGCCCGCAGTGCCGCAAGGTGAGTAGGCAGGACGGCGCTTACTGCACTGCAACTCTGAAGGCGCCTTTGCTTGCCACTAAACTGGGAAGCTGCTTCGCATGCCAAAAGTTGGCAATCTTCATCAGCTTGCCAATGCTTGGCGCTCCGGCCATGCTTTGGCTGCCTGCCATGCCGAATTTTGGCAAGCTGAAGAATGTTTCAGGGCCAGGCTTGCCAATTTTTGGGATTTGAAACGACTTCAGTCGTCGTGGAGACAAGAAGAAAAGTAGTCAAATAGTAACCAGCAGCACGCCACCCAGCGGCGGGGTCCTATTCAAAAGATCTTGCCTATGCGCTCCCCTAAAAAAAATCTCATCTGAAACGCAAGTAAATTGTACCAAGTTTGATCATTTGGGACGGATACGAGATAAAGAAGTACATAAGTGTACAAAATATACAAGTTTGGTGTGACATGTCAGCTTAAAAAGCTTATAAATGGTAATCTTATCGACATTTAAAGGTGAGGTGTGGGTGAAAATGCTAAATCCAAAATTAATAGCCCCAGGCTTTTAAAAATTTGGGATATCAATTGACTTCATAAAACAATGTTACATACAAAATTTGGTTCAAATTCGTTCACTTGCTGAGCCTCAGTGGACTATTTTTGCTTAGTTAAGTCGCAGTGTAGAAAATCTCTTGCGCATCTCATTTTGACATAGAAGTCTGAACTTGTGTTGGGGGCTTCTTTGAACCCTAATGAACAAACCTTTAGAGAGATTTTGTATTATTCGTTATTTGATTCACCAAATTTTGTTTGTAATTTCATTTTCCAAAAGAAATTCAATTTTTGACTTCTTTTGTCGTTTGTCTAGGATGTTCGAATTTTTACAAGAGAACTAGGCCTCTTATTTGAAATATCTGTTTATAGCTTTGTTCTCTATTCATCAAAGTGCTTCGACAAAGAGTTTGGGAAAGATAATTGAAAAATTAATCCGCAAGCTTTTTTTGGAGTGGAAAAAGAAATGTTCAAGCAAATGAAGCGAATGCAGTTCGATGAACAGGATATAGGCATCCATTAAATCACTTTTTAGTAGCAATGCGACTCAAAGTAATGTAACAAAACTTAAAAACGAAAACAAAGCACAATTTAATTGAGGGATTTTGAAGCAAAAACAGAAGAAATCAAATTTGGGCATTCTTTGGCCATATTTTCACCCACACCTCACCTTAAGTGTTGTGTGTCAGAGCTTTTTAAAAATAAATCGGAGAAGTAGAAGGACTCTTTCAGGTCTTTGGAGCGGTTTTCTAGTGTTGCTCCTTTGGTGACTTACAGTCTGATCCCCAGGTCTTCACGGTGCCAGCCTCTTCCTTGCCTGACACATTTGCCATCCTCCGTTTAGTCGCCGATAAGCCAACGGGGTCTTCACTGCGGAGTGACTCTCCATCTCCAGTTGTAAAGTACGTACCACGTAGTTTGGCGATTCAAAACTGCACACACACAGGAAAAACTAAAAGAAAGTGGACGTGTAGTTTTTGAGTGTGGCTTTGTAAAGATGTGCCGAACGTTACTTACCGTGTGCTGAGATGTACGGGTGTGCGGTGTTATTTGGGACTCGCACGTCGAGGGTCCTATTCCAAAGATCTTATCTGGGCGTTCCCGTTTAAGAACCTTTATCTGAAACGCAAGTGAATTTCACTACGTTTAGTCTCTTGGGACAAAAGGGAGTAAGCGGAACATATTACTACAACCACTTTTGGTTTCTGCACTGACAAAACCTCACAAACTATTCAGTCCTGACAAAGGAAAGTTGCTTGTCATATAACAAAGTATTTTGAGCATACATAAGCTTACAAAGCTAATACTACGACACTTTCGAATTATTTCTTCGTTTAATAAACTAAATAGTTTGCACGTAACAAATGCTCAAAATACTTCTTGGGGTTTTAAGCGTGTGCGATCCCTTATCTTCAAGTTTCTGTAACTTCTATCACAAACCATATTGATTTGTAGCTGTACCAACACGCTTATAACCTTACAAAGTATTTTGAGCATATGTACAAACTACAAAGTACAAAGTGCAAACTATTTGGTTTGTTAAACGGTAGCACAGTTCGTAAGTCACGAAGTATTTTCTTTGTAAGCTTATGTATGCTCTAAATATAACAAGCTACTTTTGTTCTTAAAGCCTAAAATAGTTTGTAAGGTTTACAAAATAAAATGATTTCGCCTGCGTTTCAGAAAAGATTTTTTATGCAACGCCCAGATAAGATCTTTTAAATAGGACCCGTAGACTTTAAGAACGCAATACTTGCGATCTTTTGAGTAGGACCCATCGCCTTGGGGAGCGCTACACTTGCGAATTATCTCGGCAAATAATGGACGTGGTACGTAGTAGAGTGCTGACACTGGGCGCTGCTCCTCCTCTTCGTGCAGGTTTTGGTGCCTTGACTGTGACCGAGCCGCCGAGGAGTCGTGCGTGGACCGCGGCCATGTGCTCCGCTCGCTGCGCATGGTGCGCTCGGAGCGGGCAGCGCCGCAGCTGCAGCAGCTAGAGGACGCGGCCGCGGCGACGTCCAAGGTGGTGCGGACGCTGGGAAGCGCCAAGGACGCCGTGGAGGACCTGCTGCAGTACTGGCGGGCCAGGCAGCGGCAGGTCCAGCAGGCCGACAGGGAGCTGCGGGCGGCGGTGGACGAGGGCGGCGACCTGGAGGCCGGCCAGCCGGAGGGCCTGCAGCAGCTGCAGGACGCGGCCAGCCTGCTGGAGGGCATGGAGTGCGGGCTGCGGCACAAGGGCGGCAAAGAGTGGTGGGGCGACCTGGGCGCCGCCGGCCGGAGCCTGCTCGACGCGCTCGTGCTGCACCTGCACCGCCACGGCCGCATCCACAAGGTACTCGTACACACACTTTAATCATTATCTGCTGTCCATCAAGTCAAACACGTCTGCAAAAGTACCTCACTAAATTCTGTAGTCATCTGTCATAACAGCGTATCCACTATGGGTTTCCCATAATGCTCACTTAAGTCATTCCGGATACAGGGTTTTGAGGTTACAGCTAGTTTTTTGCAGCCGTAATACGGATGCAATCTTGTTCGTATTACACGCCTAATGTTTTTGTACAATTTCGTACGTGGTCTCGCACAATTTTAAACATGCGAACTTTTTCGCACAAATTTGTGCGAAATCGCTTACAAATTTGTGAGGAAAGCACGCATGCGCAAAATTGTGCGAGACCAGGTTCAATAATTGTACAAAGGAATTTAGTGTGTACAGATGATTTTGACTGTATTTCGTAATTTTTGAAGGCCGTAAGCGAGGGGGTATGCAATCTCAATCCCAGTGACCCTCACTCAGAAGGATGTAGTACAATGGACCTTTTTTTAAAAAAAAAAAAAAAAAAAAAAAAAATTCTAAACAAGTGTTTTCACGAGTCTCATAACTTTTCTTCTGTATTATTAGAGAATACGGTGCACTTGTATCGCCAAACTGTTTGCTAGTAATACAAAGCAGTCTGATTTGTATTACAAAACTTTTCTCCGAATTAGGAAACATTTGACGACACGGTACAGAACAAAAACGTGACAGGAAGAGGCGAAAGTCTAAGAATTTTGCCTATAAGGCTGCCATCACGCGCTCCATTACGGGTGGAGTATGACCCGACTTTTACGCGAGTGCATACCCCCTTGTCCGTAAGTTGCAAAGAAATGTTCCGTAAGTTACGGACACCGAAACCTTTGTATTACGGACAAAATCATCTCTACAAACAAAATTGGAACCCACCAACCCTGTATCCGTAAGGACTTTAGTTTGTGCGTACCTACGTACCGATTTGACCAGACGCGTGAAATGCTACAAATTCATGCGCAACCATGCACACGGTGCTATGCTGCACGGCAATCCACATTTCATGCTTACCTTCGCACGGATTCTTCCATTTTAAAACGCATGCTCAGTCGGTGCAAATCTACGTATGCACAAAGAAACTGCATGGTAGTTTTGTGGGAATACCAAACACGTACAATTCTAATGCGTGGGTTGCTGTGCCGACAGGACGCATTCCAGCAGCAGCCCGCAGTGGTTGCTCCGACTCCAGCGCTAGATCCTATTCAGGAGCTTGACTTGGACAGTCTCAGTGTGACTGCCCCGGACCAACGAAAAGAAGAGAAGGCGGCCACGCTAGCCCCCGTGCGGCAGCATGGGGTGAGTCCTCCCGTCCACCTTGAGGCCCCTCGCGGCCTGCACCCCACCTGGCCTCGCTGACGCCGTCTGTCTGCAGGTGCGGCGGATAACTAACGTGCGCTGCCACTGTGACCCTGCCTGGGCCCTGGTCGTGCTGCAGAGTGCCGCCCCGACGCTGGAGGAGCTTCACGTGGTGAATCCCCGCGAGGAGCACCTTCTGGCTGCGCACGCCATGCCTGGACTGCGGCGGATGCAGCTGGTGTGTTGGGACTGTGCCCTGCACGCACAGCCCCCCTTGCTGCCCGCCCTGCCACAAGGCGGCCTCAAGTGGCTGCATGTGTCAGGACTCCCCCGGCGCACCCTGGCCTCCCTACTGCAGGCCCACAGTGCCTCGCTGGAGGAGCTGTGGCTGGGCGTCGTCGGCACTCCGTGGGGCGGGCAGTGGCCTAGGGGATGCAACGACCTGGACGCCCTGCTGGGCCAGTGCGGCCTCCGCGTGTCCAGGGTCGTGCTGTGGAGGTGGCACGGCAGCCACTCCTCCTCAGCCTGCGCTGCACAGGTGTCCGCGGTGCGGCGCGTGCTGCCGGCCGCCACGGTGCAGTGCTCTGAGTGTGACGAGGTTGCATGGCAAGAGTTCTAGCCACGAGCGGGACCGCGGCGACTTCGGAGGTGCCCTGAAAACCAGTGAGATTCTCCAATGTGGTGTGCGGTGTGGTGAGGTGTGGCGAGCTGTCCGTCCGGGGAAGCTGTTAAATGACTTCGTGGACAGTTCTCACCCCCAACGACATGTTTCGTCGCAACGTTGGCGTACTCAGAGCACTAGTCGAGACAAAGCAGCATTTCATTTCCCTCGCTGGCACAAGACACTGTCTGCTGGAGGAACTTTCCACTGCCATTCAAGTTGTCTACTGTCCCTTCATAATTTATAAGCTCGTCATGTGGAATGTTCCTTTTGAATTAAATGGGTTTACAAAGACAATTTTTTTTCCCCATCTGAGCCCCTTTTATTGAGACCCTGTGGTTTTATGTTGCGGTGACGTGTCGCTAGAGACGCCCCTGTTATTCATTGAATGTTAACTTCGTTTAAACGTTGATCAACAGTGACACTCCAAACAACTATCTTCTTAGCACGCACTTTCAAATGCATGCTTGGCAAGTTCACACTGACGAATGCATGTGCATAGTACGGAGTTAATCTGCGCTAAGCATGCACTCTGAGAATGAAAGAGTCTTGATCAATACCCAATTTTGGGCTAGGAACACTTTATCACCCGAATTTGGGTGAAAAAGGTCTCTCGCCCAAATTTGGGTGAGGTAGGGTGTATCAGCTACCTTTATAGCCACATAGTATTATTACCTAAATTTGGGTGAGGAAGCGTTCCTCACCTAAATTTGGGTGATCAAGAATTCCTCATAAAAAATTTTAGTCGTGATCACGACTTTTTCATTCTCAGTGCATTTGTAAGTGTTTTCTTGCAAGTATACATTGTAAGTGCGTGCTAAGTAGACAGGTTTCCAGTGCAAAGGGATGTCCTGCACTCTAAATGTTTATGTAGAATTTTGTACGTGACACTTGCACGATTTTGTGCATGCGGGGAATTTGCATAATATTATGCGTAAAAATGCATAAATTTATGCAAATTTGTGCACAATTTCGTGCAAAACGTCACGCAGGTTTAAAATCATGCATCACCATGTACAAAATTCTACATAAACATTTAGTGTGATGCCACTGCATGATCGTTCAATGGCAAATGGCGTGAAGTGACATGAACAATACTCGAACATTTTATTTATTTTGTTCATTTTCGGTGGCGTGAAGGGTATTTACTCATTTCCATGAAGCCTAAAATCGGAAAACCGCCGTTTTGAGCTTACCGCACATTATCCCTTTGCTTTCTGCCACAGTGCGACGAGTTTCGGCGCATTTAAGACTCAAACTGAGCCACTCTTTAGGGGTCAGAAAAATAAATTCATCTGATAGAATCGGGATCTCACCCGTCTAGCGGCGAGGGTCAGAATTCTTGTCAGAAAGCTTAAATTTGATTGGAATATTGATTTTTATCCCAAGACGATGAGAAATATTTCTCGCAAAAATTTAACCAGAGTATCAAACACTTTACGCTGACAACACTCTTCTTTGTCTTGCTTCTAAAGTTTCCCGAGCAGACGTAAATTGTACTATTTCCTCGTTAGCTATGCACAGTTTGGATCTTTTTTTAAGATTAAATTGTCAATAGATCATGTCGAAATCGAAAAGTACATTTCAATTTTTATAAAGTCAGGTGTCAAGGTCTTTGGCAAAAGATAAAAAGTCAATTCGAGTCTCACAGTGTACAGAATTATAACGGCTCTGTTATTCTACTCTAACGGAAAGTGATAAGCCGCAGAAACCCTCCACAGAGTAAACCTAAATTTTTCATGTTTCATTTTCCCTTCAAATTTTACTTGTGCTTTTTGAACCTCTAATCATCTAAAACATTCACTTGTTTCCCTGCGTAAGGGAGAGTGGGGCAGTTAGTGTCACTCAGCAGTTAGTGTTTTGGAATTTCGATCTGGACGGCCCAGTATGAGAAAAGTTGCGACTTTTTATGCTGAAAAACCTCCAGTGGACCTTTATCCACACCAACCAACCATGAGAACCACAAATAAGTGACCGGTTCCAGAGGGAACGCTTCCTGAATGGACCTCTGCACTTGACACTAAGTGCCCCAGGATGGGGCATATAATGTCAGGTCATGGGGCAGATAGTGTCATCATGAATTTCTGGTTCAGAATACCTTTGAATCGTCAAGTAACGACACGTTTATAATAGTAAGATTATTCTGACATGTCTCAAACAAATATTTTTAATTAAATAAAAAGAATTTTGATAGAAATCTTGAGTTTCTAGGAGAGTTACGTTTTTTTCTGTTTTCTAATGTGATACTGAGAGGGTTGCAAGCAGGCAATGGACACAAAATTTGAATTATTATCAATGTTCAACAAAATTAAAATATATTTGCTCCTAGACTTACAAAATAAATATACTTGGAACACTAGAATCACATATTAGACGTTTAAGTTGTGCGCTAATCACAGTACACCTAATAAACATATTAAATTGTTACAGGAACTTATTAGACACATATCAAAGTATATGTGAGAAAAAAGATTTTGGCATGATAGCACTAAGAATAATAATAAAAAAAAACATTTTAAAGAAGCACTTCAAATTACGCAAGTTTGTAAGGCGCCACGTCAATGTCAAATGATTTTTCTGCCGTCTTGTTGTAGCACTCTTTGGTTTTGGAAGAACAACCTTCACATCATTTAAGTGGACACTTTTGAGATCAGCTTTTGGAGGGAGGCTAAAGCTAACAGATAGATCTCCCACTCTCTTCCGATAATTAGAGATCTGTAAATCATCCTCAGAATCCTTTTCACTCAATTTTGCTAACGTTTTAAACACAAGATTTCTCTCTAGTCTTAAATTTCACCAGCACAAAAGTCTCCTTCCTCTGGTTCCCTAAAAGATAAATCACTCGCCACTGCTTTATCACTGTGAACACTAACATCTTCTACCTCTTCACTATCTTCACTTTCAAAGTCTAAAACCCTCTTAGTCTTTTTAGCTTGCCTTTTAGTTTTAGAATTTGAATTCTTCTTTTCATTGGCTTTCATTTCAAGCCAAGAGCACCAGGATAAGCGTTCATCCATCTCTGAAACACTCATGCCTCTCTCTCACTTCACTTAGTTTATCATAGAAAGTTGCGACAGTAGTAGCATTAAAAGCCATGGCTCTTGCTGCACTGCACGCTTCAGGCACTCTAATGGAAATATTAGGATGTCTCTTTTGGAACCCTGAAATATATAAAAAGAAGTTAATTAGTACTGTGTACAATTATTAATTACAGAATAAATTCTGAGTGATAAAGAATGACAGCATAAAATTAATCTAGCACGATGACAACACGATTCGGCCGTTTAAGCAACGTATTCCTAGGTTACTTCAAATTTCACGGTGGCACTATCTCGGCCCAGCCAAAACTCACACAAACTGCCCCGAGCGACACCCGGCGGGAATAGGCCACTGTAGGTTAACCACGCTTATGAAAGGTTACCTCCGGGTCAAAATGTCTTCGACAAAGGGTCGTTTATGTAAAAAAAACCATTACCAGCCACTAATACATCTCCAGAAAGAAGTATTCAGAGGAAATGCAAGATCAACATATCAAAACTTACCTCAAATCCGGATAGGTTTAATTTACAACGCCAGCATCCGCCATGTTTCTCAACCGACCGTCACCGCCTCGCGGCAATCGCGCACTGGTGTCGAGAGCTTTTGTTTTCACTACGGTGTTGGCTGTGAAACCCTGCGGTTCGCTCCAGCCAGCGTGTTGACACTAACTGCCCCACTCTCCATTACTCCCCGAAAATGATATTTTTTTTTAAGGGGTTGGTCAAATTCGGGGTCAGTGTAATAAAAACGGCAAAATTTCGCGTTCTGCGGGGTCGGTCCAAAAATGGATTTTTCTGTGGGATCGGAGAAAGATGGATTTTTCTGTCGGGTCGGAGAAACAAAAGTCGGGGTCGGTCAAAACAGGGGTCGGTGTATCGAGGCGCTCCGGGCCAGTCGCAACGTTCCGCGTGAGTCCAACTCGGTAAAAACATTGCGCGAACTCAGTAAAGTCAACTTCTCGCGCCCCCACCCAAGGCACTAATCGCTCCCTGTTAGTGTGCGTGCACAGTCGTCACCCGAATTTATGCTTTTATGGCCCAGGTAGTGACAAGAGCTTTGCCCGACATTGAACGGTCGAATCTTTGCTGACCACTAATAAAACGCTCGGAGTAAATCCGTCAGCCGGCGACAAAGAGGCACCCACCTTGAAAACTGTGGCAGGATATGATGTTGTCGCAGTTGAGTCGAGTCAGGCGGCACGCCGGAACGGAGTGACCGTCCTTGAAGTGCATTACCTGACCGTACTATCTTGCCGCTCGATAAGGAAGGGACCAGATCAGGAACTGTACACTTTTAAGGTTAGTGCAACCAGAAAATCTTGTCTTCTTTGTTGCTTTTAAAAGCGTCCATTGGTGGTTCATTTTGGAAATTTTGAAGTTCAAAGATTGATAATTATTTCGCCAAATTCTGTCAATCAAATAGATGGCATGTTTGAAAATGTTGCTGTCGGTTTTTGATCATCGCCGGGTATTGACAGACAATTCCTCTCAGCCGTATAAGAGGGAGTATACGTTTATTACCAGCTCTCGGTACCTCCCAGATGCCTGGAATATTGAGTAACGAAAACTCGTTTCAGCTCATAAGTTTATTTGAACTCTCTATTGAGCGTTCGAAAAGTATACTTTTCGAATGCCTGAGAAGAACTTTGGTCAAAAGTCAATCCCTTGACAAAGGCCAAGTCCCGGCCAGCTGGCCAGCACCCGACCCCGGCCAACACCCGGCCAGCTGGCCAACACCCGGCGAACTCCCGGCCAACACCCGGCCTGGGCCCGTTAAACTCCGGCCAAACCCCGCCTCGGCCTACACCCCGCCCAGTCCGGCCATACTCATCAACCGGCAGAAACATGGCATTTTCGCTGTCTAAAGCGCTTCCTAAGCTCTCCATAACACTCCCGACCGAGACATATTATGGGTCCGAGCAAATTTGAGCGAAGATCGATGGACATTCAAGCAAAACCGAGCTAGTTCCGAGGAAGTGCCGAGCAACCACCGAGCAACTTCGAGCAACTCCGAGCAAATATCCTGTCGACCAACGCAGCACTGTAAATCAAATGGTGATACATCTCACCATCTGAGGGGTGAGACAGAACTGTCTCACCGAAAAAGGGTGATACTCAAGTGTATCACCGTAAAAAGGTCGTACACGAATGTATCACCGAAAAAAGGTCGTACTCAAATGTATCACCGAAAAAGAGTGATACTTCCTCAGGAAAACAAGGGCCCATCTCACTGATGTCTGACCATTTTTCGGTGATACATTTGTGTACGACCTTTTTTTCGGTGATACATTCGTGTATGACTTTTTTTCGGTGAGACTTTTTGTATCACCGGAAATGGGTGAGACGTCTCACCCTTTGAATTGCAGTGAGCCGAGCAACGGCACCAGTCCACACAAAAAGGCTTTCCCAGGCCCAGGAAATAGTCCGACATGCATCGACCTGCATCGAGCCACACGAATAGATATGTTCGAGTCCTCTTTAGCATCTCTGGACTTTCTAACACGTCTCCGACTTAGACCGCCTCCGCCCCGCCCTGTCTTCTAGCCCACTGTGCGCCGGGAAATACCCCTGTGGCTAGGCACGGCCCCCGGTATGGAACTGTAGGATCATGAACAGCGAAGCGTGCCGAGAGCAGCCGTCGTGCAGGGTGGGCAACACGTCCACGCCCGTGTCTGTCGGAGCGGCCCGCCCTGCAGGCTGGCAGGGCCGCCGCACAGTAGTGGGCCAGAAAACCGGCGCAGGAGGCCAAAAGTTCAGACGCGTATTGAACTCAAGACTCGCTAAAAAGGCCTCGAATTGAACATGTGACCCCACCAAGACCTCGTTCGGAGAGGAGCCCATGGCGGGGGCCTTGCCTCGGCGCACAGTGGGCCAGAAGACAAACTGGAGGTGGTCAAAATTGCGGACGCGTCAGGAGCCCCAGAGTCGCCAAATAGGACTCTAACCGGTTGGCTTTGTAACTATGGTTTTTGTAACTTTGTAGCTATAGTTTTTGTAACCCCATGTCCCGCCCTACTCTGTCACAAACTTCAACCGCGACGCGCGGGCACTCTTAACTGTCCGAAATTCAATCGCTTTACACATATCTTCTTTATTTTATGTCATCTTTCAGATCCACCCGGGCACTCATCAAAAAAGGCATTTTGGAAATATTGTGGGACACCCAAACGGAAGGGCGAGCCCTAGCTTGTTACAATTATTGTTTTTTAACTAATAAAGACTGGTTCTTTTTTCCTGAAAGAACTTATTGCCTGTTTGCTGGTTTCCTGTCTTTAATTCTAGTGAGTATACTACTTGTTACGACTTGCCTCATGGCTGTTACGATTCGTAACAGACTCTACAAACTCAAGTGTGTTCGTAGCATGCTTCAGTACACTGCAAGTACACTCCACCTGGAGCACTGCAATTCAAAGGGTGAGACGTCTCACCCATTTCCGGTGATACAAAAAGTCTCACCGAAAAAAAGTCATACACGAATGTATCACCGAAAAAAAGGTCGTACACAAATGTATCACCGAAAAATGGTCAGACATCAGTGGGATGGGCCCTTGTTTTCCTGAGGAAGTATCACTCTTTTTCGGTGATACATTTGAGTACGACCTTTTTTCGGTGATACATTCGTGTACGACCTTTTTACGGTGATACACTTGAGTATTACCCTTTTTCGGTGAGACAGTTCTGTCTCACCCCTCAGATGGTGAGATGTATCACCATTTGATTTACAGTGAGCCAACCTGGAATGTACACTCTACGCTGGCGCATGCTTGTCAAGTACACGCCACGTTGGAGCATGCTTTCCAAGTGTTAGTTTGCTTAGTCATGTTTTGAGGTAGATAAAGGGTCGAGCTATCAATCTGCCCATACCGAAGTCCCATTGTATAAACAATATGTCCGTAGAACCAAGATTCCAAAATCTGTTACAAATCGCCCCATCCTCCCTTACTGTATAAGATTTTAACGAAGATACACTCATTCGCCCGTACGTCATAGTTAAGTCAACATAAGAACACAAAACGGCGATTTCTCGAAAGTCCAGTCCATAACTGCAGGGTAAACACGTGGCTTTTACCCATACTTTCGTAAGGCATTTTTCAGCCTTTCGGAAAATGCAGCATTTGGTACTGAAGTGCAGCTTAAGAACTGAAGCTTGTGTGTGTTCAGACATAAGTCGTGGGACACCATTGAATACAGTACCCAGAACAAAAAAATCGTAAAATTTTTGTTGAAATGTCATGGCTTTTAAAAGTGACCCTAATTATGGAAACTACTCGTATCATATCAGGTGCGATACCGTTATCTAGTACCAGCTTTTCGGCAATTGGAACACGATACGCCGGACGCTGGGGCATTGAGGGAGAAAGGCCGGTCGCGGCAGGTTCCGCGTGAATCTCACTGTGTGAAAAAATTGCGCGTGCACCTGCACAGTGACACCGCAACGGCATTTGTTTCATCGTTTAGTGCCATATTTTACGGACGTAACACACCCGCGGACTTTGGCGTAGCCCTGACCAAGGCAACGGCACCGTTCTCACTGGGATCGAGCTGCACTGCAAGAAATTACCACAACAAATGTTGAACAAATTCTGGCAAATTTTTTGGTTAGTTTTTGTTGTGATTTCAAAGTACAACAACTTTTGTACAAAGTACAACGATTATTGTACCAAGTACAATGGGGCCCAGTGACAAAACGGTACCAGTCCAGGTGACGTACTTTTATCTATCTCTTTTTCTATCTCCTTTTTTTCGTGCAGTGTAGGAAGGTGAACTGGGAGTGCAAAGCGTGGGGGGATTCAATCTAGTAATGGTCGGTCGTCCAGTGTATAATTGGACTGTAACTGTTCTGTAACGTAATTGGGTAAATGAGCACTTAACAGGAACAATAAGTGACATGGGTTTACTTATGTTGCCATAAAATTACGTTTTTTAACGTTTTCGGTCTGAACGTTCATTGTCTTGGAAACTGAAAGTGTTCTCGATATTTGTGTAAAAATTTTAAAATCGTACAACTTTTAAATGTGCCAAGTAATGTAACTTTTGAGCCGATATTGCGGATCAAAATTGAATGGCCGTAAGGAAGATGTAACTGGTGTAATATTTTGAATAGGTAAAGGTCGGTTGAGCAGTTTGGGTTAGTTAATTCCACTCGGTACAGCGTCGCCACCTGACTTTATGCTTTCATCGCTCAGGCAGTGACAACAGCTTTGCCCGAAAGTGGACGGTAGAATCTTCGCCGAGCAAAGTTAGGCAATAAAACACTCGGAACTTAGTCCCTCAGCCGATGACCGCGAAGCACCTACATCGGAAACTGTGGCAGGAGATGTTGCCCGAGTTCAGTGGAGCTAGGCAGAGTCAGCACGTCGACACGGAGTGACCGCACGCGAGGTGCTCTACCTCACAGCACTATCTTGCCGCTCGATAACAAAGAGACCAGATCAGCGACTGTACACTTTTTAAGATCACTGTCAACTGAAAATCCTACACGTGTTTCCATATGAAAGAAGCACACCTCCGAACACAGTGAAAACGTCCCCTTGAAACCCAAGAAAATATTGTTAGAGCGAGCGAAACCAAGGGAGTCCCTTTGGAATTAGCACAAGTTCCAAAAGGGTTCCCTTGAAAACTGGTCCCCTTGCGTGAATCCAAGGGGCTCCATTGGAATTTGTTGCCTTCAAGGAAGTCCCTTGGAATTTCGCGACTTTGCTTAACCTTTTTTTGTGAGATGGTTATCAAAGTGAGAAAAGCCATGAAAGCTATTAAAAGTGTGGAAACTTATTTTGCATATGAGCAATTTCGAAACTCTTAACCTCACTTCTGAAGTCCCCTACCTTCAGCATGTAAACCACCTAGCGTGTGCTTTGCAAGCATGCTCTAACGTGGCGTAAATTTGGCAAGCATGCTCCAGCGTGGAGTGTACTTCTAGGCATGCCTCAACCTGAAGCATGCTATGTACACACTTGAGTTTGTAGAGCAGGCATGCTCCAGCTAGAGCATACATGTACACTCTTCGATTTGAAGAGGATCCAATCAGTCGGCAATTAGTCGGAGCGCAACCCAGTTGTGCTGTCCAATTGAATGCACCAGAGTGGGTGCGCCGACGTTATCTCGTTTATTGTGGAGAAACGTTTATGGAAAGGTTTAAGGTACAGATAAAATCATCGGCTTTATATCAGCATCAGTCAAAGATCGCGTATTATTCGCGTCCTGCTGCCAAACTTTCAACATGTTTGCTCGTTTCGCGCTCGTTGCCTGCGTCCTTTTCAGCGCGTCTAGCTCCTTGTATGGTATGTACTGGTCATGTCTTCAGACATTCCTTTGATGCAGGACGAAATATATTTCAGCCAAATATATTTTGATTGCTACTCAGTCAGGAAACCTTCGAAATATAAGACTAAAGGTGGCCTTATAATGAGTGTCTGACCATGGTCGTCCTCTGATTATTGGCACTTTTTCCACTAAATATGACAAACATGTTGTAAATTACTCTTCTTTAACCTTTGAAACCGTTATCTGCTAACCATTCACAAAAAAAAAAAAACCGCCAAAACTGGGACGTTGAACATATGAGGGCACGAATTGCAAGGCCACCTTCATCCAGTTCATAAAAACCACACATAGTACGCAATGAGGGCTCCTAAAGGAAAAGGGAAATCAGAGTGTGAACAATATTTGATTTTGAGGCTCTTGTTGACTTGCACTCGAATCGTGACCAGTGCTGCTGTAAGGCATTGAGAAGAGGGTTGAAATGGGTCAAATCTTAAATTTCTAAGTCACGGACGTTTTCGTCTCGGCTTACCCAGCAAACGATCATTCCCCAGGCACTTGTTTCATCGTTTAGTGTCATATTTTGCGGACGTAACGCACCCGCGGACTTCTGCGTAGCACTGACCAAGCCTGGTGGGGAGCAGCGTCAGTTGGTTTGTGGTCCCTGAGGCAGTTTGTAACAGATTTGGATAGGACACTGCAATATAGCGACACTGCAAGAAGAAACCTCAACAAAGCAACAACAAAAACTGGCAAATTTTTCCAGCAATTTTTTGTTGAACTTCCAAAGTACAACGATTATTGTAAAAAGTACAACGTGACCGAATGACAAAACGGTACCAGTCCAGGTCAGGTGTCGTTATACTTTTCACAATTCTGATTGTACTTTCTACACACCTCGTTGTGCCCTTTTTCTACAATTCTCGTACTTATGTTGTACTGGCCACTCTTTTTCTTGCAGTAGATCACTTAAAATGAAAGCTTTAATATGCGGAAAGCGTGCCGAATGATAACATTCTGTAACTCTAGAACGCGTCAATGGGAATGCACTGGTAAAACAAAGGCATAAAAATTACGCCCTTTAGGGCATAAATACTCTTTTTCGCCCTTGCAAGGGCATAATTCATTTATGCCCTTGGAAACGGCGTAAATTGTATAGGAATTTCAAGCAAAATTTTAATGCCCTTCCCAGGCATAAACGATTTATGCCCTTTAAGGGCGTAAATCGTTTACGTCCTTTCAGGGCATAATTTTAATGCCTTTGTTTCACCAGTGTCTTTAACATTTTGTAACTCCAGAATGGGAATGTTTTTATTTGTGCCATAACTTCACATATATTCACAATTTTAATGGACTATACGTTGCAAACCCTAGACGGTGCAAGGAGAACTATTATATTCTTATTTAGAATCAGTAGGCAACAGCACTTACCACTTTTGGTTTTTCAGAAAGCGTACTACTTACTACTTGCTACTCCACAGTGTCCTCGTTGTCCGCCTATGCTAACGCCTCCACACCCTCTTACTGCCGCAGCCTCAGCAGCGGCTTCCGCCCCCGCATCGGTGGTCTCGAAAACTTCGCCGCCACCCAAATGGCCCCCCACTCCCGCCCCCACAAGGTGCGACCCCTCTTACGAGTACCTACTGATTCCCGTGGCGGGCGTCTGCGACGCGTACACTGTGTGCTACTCGGGGAGAAGCCAGCGCATGCCGTGCCCAGCTCCGCTGCAGTTCCACTACAAACTGCAGACCTGCGACTGGCCCCAAGTCGTTCAGTGCGTCCCGTGTCCCTGCTGTGCCAACGCACCGCGGAACGGATGGCCTCGTCAAGAGCTAACACGCAATGAACCGTAGAGGTAGTCTGTTTCGTGCGGGAGAGACCACAAACATGCATCAACAGGCACATACTTGCAGGAACGCACCCACCGATCCATGCGTACTTGTCGAGTATACATCTGGTGGTGTGCACTTTATACCTCCTCACTGGAAATCAAATGGTGATACATCTCACCCTCTGAGGGGTGAGGGACAACTGTCTCACCGCACAAGGATGATACTAAAACGTATCACCTAAAAGGGTCATAGTTCGATGTATCACCGAAAAAGAGTGATACTCTAATGAATCACCATGAAAGAGTCATATTTTGCTGAGGAAAACAAGGGCCAGTCAGTCTCGCTGAAGTCTGACATTTTTTCGGTGATACATTGGAGTTTGGACCCTTTTTCGGTAATACTTCTTATATCACCAAAATTTGGTGAGATGTCTCACCCTTTGAACTCTAGTGCTGCCTGTATATTGGAAAGTACACACTCACATATGAGTACTTGATAGTGTAGGCTTGTCCTTAGCCAAGTGTGGATGGGCAGTTGTTCTTGCATCTGCGTACTGATTACAACTCATTTCGTACCAATACGGTTAAAAAATAAACGTTGTGGTATTGCAATTGAATTACGTGTGTTTCATAAACCATGCCATCCTCACTACCTCGTTACAGCCAATCACTGTGGCCACTAAAGAAAGAAAGCGAACGCAGGAGGCGAGGCACAAACCTGTGGAGAAGCGGAATGAACTATATTCAAAACGACGAGTGCTCCTATTCTGGTTACAGCGTGTGGTAGTCTCATTGTTTCGGATAAAGTTTCCAGAAATTTTTAGGCGAAATCCTAGTGAGGTCACAGTAGCGCATAAAATAGTTTTTCTTATTCTGATGGTTATCCGTCTTTTCACGAGTTCACGAGCATCTGCACTTCTCGAGACATTATAATATTCAACTGAGCTCGACTCATTCTGTGATGGAGTCGATTACCATTTTTATTTGTTTCACTCAAAATCGAGACGAAGTGGGCAAAACCATTGGTTGCATCCAAACCAATGCGAATAGTTTTAGAAACATTTTTAGTAAGTGCAAAGTCCCTGGGGATGCACTTCCGGGGGGAACTCTGATGGGCAGGGCTTCTCTTTTAATTCCACTCGAATCGACATGACTGTGGGTGTTTGATTCAAACCAAGCTCTTCAATGGTATCTGTGGCCATCATCTGATCATAAGCCTCATTGCACACACTGTCAAAAATAAAAAAGGAAATTTCGTGTTGTGGGCGATGAAACGCCCCACCAAATGTCCCCGGACTGCAGATTTGCTATTCCAGTGGGCAATGAAATGACAGCCTGCGTTATCGCAACACTGCCGGCGTCACCAGGACTCTCTTCGCCTTCATCAAGGCCTCGCTCTGCCACCAAGTCGCCCAGGATCTGGCGCTTGGCACGAGGCTTCAAGCTGAGGCTCTTCTTGGCCACCCGCTTCACTGCTTGCTTTGCAGGCATCATGTTTCGTCTTGAAAAAGACAGATTTCTTCAGGAGCGGGAACTCGGACTTCTTCTCGCTGGTCGGACTTCTTGTCGTGACGACGCTCGATGATTGACTGTGCCGGTTCTGGATCAGGGGCGGCTTTTATGGGGGCGCCGCTGCGACAGTGTCAAATTCGGAACTATTGAACTGAGGCGGCGCATGCGCAGTGCGTCACCTGGAGCCCTGGAGCGCGCACTGCGCGCCGCCTCGTGGTCAATTGGGGTACTTCAGCGCTCGAATAAATACCGCCGCCCGGCCCCCGCCCCGGGTCTCCCAGTCATACCAGACGGGCGGAAACGACCTAGAGAGCGCGTGAAGCTATGCTCCCCGCTTCTGCAGAGGTTAAGGAAAACTTCGAGATTATGAAAACACGGCCGTTGTTTGGCACACGCTTTGCACAGATGAAAAGAGGATGAAATTTAGAGTGCATAAGACTTATCAGCCTTCCCGAAAGTTCCCAATTTAACTTCAACTGCAGAGGATATGTAGACACATTGACGGCGTCACCGGGGTTTTCAGCGGTTTTCAGGCTTTATCGCAGTTTTCGGCATTTTTACTTACATTTATTGAGGGTAAAATTCAGTGTTTCAAAAAGGCTAATAAGCCTAATGCACCCCAATCTCATGCTCTTTCGATCTGTTCAAAGCATGTTTCAAACAACGGCCTAGTTTTCATGATCTCGAAGTTCTCGTGAACCCCTTTTCTGAAGCGGGGAGCATGGTTTCACTCGCTCCCTGAGTCGTTTTCGCCCCCTGGTCATACATTAACTGTCGCAGAGTTAAGAAGTCCCAGAAGCAGTTCTAGCTCAGAAAAGTCCGAGTCGCAGCCCAAGAAGAAACTTTTTTTTTTAAAGACATGGCAGCCTTGCAATCTGTCCTCTTGGACATCCTGGAGGGGTGGGAGGGACGGTGCTTCTCTTCTACACCCCGGAGATACTCGCCGAGGCCTACACCACGGCCGTCCTGGTCTTGCTTGAGGCCAGCGCCGAGGACAGGGAAGGGCAAGGCAAGATAAAAATATCAACATATGTTATAGAATTAGACTCGAAATGAACAAGTTATTGGGCGTTGACGAGGTGAGGGGAAGAAAAGTACAAAAAAGCTGTACCCACTTATCACTGAGAAAAGACTTCTTGGACCTTCTGTAAAAAGTCCATGTAGAATCAGAACCAATAGACAGATTTTGCCGAAACTTGAACTGATGGGAAGTCAAAACAACCCACTTGAGGCTCAAACCTGTACAGAACCAAGATTGGCCGTCTTTTGGTTCCAAATCACAATTCTTTTCGTTGTACTTTTCTTTCCCGGTGGTGTACTTTTCTTACCCTTTTTGAGAAGTACCGAAATCATATCTTTTTTGGCATGTTGTAAGTAATGTGGAGAACTAAAATCCATACAAAGTAATCCATTTCATCAGGAAGGGACTATAGATTACAAGTTATAAAGAGCAGAATAGTTACATCCTTATTTGTAACTGCTGTACAGTAAAGTCTCATTATTTGTCCCGTCACACGGGAGGAGCTGAGGACAAATAACAAGTCCGGTGAGAGGCGAGATCGGGCCGCCGCGGCCGGACCCGCCGGCGGCTTAGGCGAGCCGCTCAGGTAGGGATTACGGCGCCGTAATCCCCCGGCCGGGCTCATTTTTGAAAATGCAATTTCCGTTCAAATTTTGATTAATCTGTTTATCGGAACGTGTAGGTGACAAAAAAACAAGCTTAGCCAACTAAAATTTCATGTTAAAATTCGAATTTTTGATTAAGTTACGGCAAAACGTATTCTTTTCCAACAAAATGTTCCAATTTGAACGACTTTGACCGGGCCAACGCTAACTTCTGTTTATTTCTAGGAGACCGTTGCATTTTGAAGAACACACTGCCAAAATTTCATCCCGATCCGACATCTACAAGTGCCTGAAATCGCTATTTGACCGGGACGCGGGGTCCCCGACGTGCCGGGCTGGCAGAATACGTTTTGCCGTAACTTAATCAAAAATTCGAATTTTAACATGAAATTTTAGTTGGCTAAGCTTGTTTTTTTGTCACCTACACGTTCCGTTAAACAGATTGATCAAAATTTGAACGGAAATTGCATTTTCAAAAATGAGCCAGGCCGGGGGATTACGGCGCTGTAATCCCTACCTGAGCGGGCCGCCTAAGCCGCCGGCGAGTCGGCGCTTCGGCCGCCCGGACTCGCCCGGAGCCAAAGTGGTGGGGATGGGTTCAGGACAAATAATAAGCCCCAGAACCTGGACAAATAATGAGACTTTACTGTACAGTGCAAAGTACACGTTTTGTACTTTTCTTCCCAACCTACCCCTTCGGTCGGCAAAACTTGCTTCCGAGCCACATCGTCCGCCTTCGCTTCTAAGAGTATTCGTCCGCTTCAAGTTACCGGTGAATGTAAAGGCGAGACGCGAAGGATAATTAATTACTAATATTCGGAGGCGGAACACTGTTAATCTTATTCGTCTGAAAATTTTGACAAGTTCGTTAAAATTTGATGTCACATTCGTTTGAATGTTGAGCCACGTTCAAACAATGTGGACACCCCAATTGAACGGCCGTGCCAGGTTCCATCGATTGTGACATCGAATTCAAACGGACGTGACGTCATATGCATTCAACCGAGCCACGATTCCTGGTTTTCCCAGGAACTCCCTGGAAATCGCATTTGTCTTCACCATCGGCTCCGGGAAAGCCAGGAACCATTTTTGACGTGCAACCAGCGGGGTCATGACAAAGCACTTTTAAATTTTTGATCTTTTTGGCAAGAAATATTTATCCCCTCTTTTGGTTAGACAATCGTGTCTCTACTCACTTCCGTCAGACGTCTTCCTTGCCTAACAAAAGGTAAGAAGTTTGTTGGTCAACTGTCAATGAGAAGTCTCGCCTGTTGACAAACCCTTGCAGTGCATTATCCAAAGTGGCTCGGCAACTGATATAGAAAAGTACGAATTCAGATTTTTACGGCGTAGCTGTGGACAAAAGTAAACCGACTTAGAAGGAAGTCATACGTGACCCTCAGTCTAGTCTAGTCGACCATCAGTCAGGCAAAGGCATTAGTGGCTGGTGAACGTCGAGCAAATTGGACAGATACTGCAAATCATTGTACTATGATGCCGCTTTGCACATCGATAGTTGGGGCCAAAAGAAAGGTTTTGACCCGCAGAGGCATTTGCTTCGTCCCTTAGGAAAAAAGTTATTAAGGTTTAAATTTAACATGGCGCCTTACGGGGATTCCGGGTAGGCAACCCGCAGGGCGCATCGGCAGTTTTCGCGCAGTCCAGGTCTAATTTCGATCAGAAATGGCATTTAAAACTGGAATTTTCGAACCCAACTTCTAGCGTCGCTTGAGGAGGGTCCATAGAGCACTCCTAAGTTGAGAAACCGCCAATATCGTTCTTAACACAGAAATTATAAGCCCTAAAGGTCAAAATTTCCGGAAATTTAACACAGCGGTGTTCAAAACCGTTAAAATCAAAATTCAGGCACCCAAAACCTTGCCTCTTCGGCTCAATCTGTCAAGTGGAGTGTGAGGAACAACCTCCAGGTGGTCGATTTTCGCTAGGACCCCTAGATTTCGATTTGTGGCCAAATTTGTGTTGAGGGAGCACGGCCGGGAGCGGCGCGGGCTGGACCGGCCGCCGCTGCGACAACGCGATACGCACTTTTTGCGGACTAATTGCGTGACGCAGGAGTGTTGGGCGACACTTGCACGCACTGGGCCTTGAAGTGGGTCACACTTGCCACCAGTTATTAAATTTGGGGCCACGCGGGGCACGGGGACCGTCCCTAAATGGGGGCCCGAAAAGGGTGAATCGCACGGACAACGGGTGCGCTGGCCGATGCAGTGCGATGCGCACTTTTTCCAGGCTAATTGCGTGAAGCAGGAGTGTCGGGCGACACTTGCACGCACTGGGCCTTGAAGTGGGTCACACTTGCTACCAGTTATTAAATTTGGGGCCACGCGGGGCACGGAGACCCCCGTTGAGCGAGCACCAAAGGGGGCCAGTATTGTTGGCACCGCGTAACCAGGCAACTCGCGGTTACGGGCTGTAGGCGTGGGCTGGGCGTGCGAGTGCTCTGAAATCTTCCTGCAGCATACCAATAGCGCAGGTACCGAGTGTTCTGATCGTTTCATACCCGTCCGTGTCCATCGTTCTGTTCACGCGTTGTCCGTGGGCTTTTTTTAGCTCTCTCCGTGCTACCCCCACCCCGTCGCCCCCCGCTGCTACTGACTGGACACACTGTGTGACCCACTTCAAGGCCCAGTGCGTGCAAGTGTCGCCCAACACTCCTGCTTCACGCAATTAGTCCGCAAAAAGTGCGTATCGCATTGTCGCAGCGGCGGCCGGTCCAGCCCGCGCCGCTCCCGGCCGTGCTCCCTCAACACAAATTTGGCCACAAATCGAAATCTAGGGGTCCTAGCGAAAATCGACCACCTGGAGGTTGTTCCTCACACTCCACTTGACAGATTGAGCCGAAGAGGCAAGGTTTTGGGTGCCTGAATTTTGATTTTAACGGTTTTGAACACCGCTGTGTTAAATTTCCGGAAATTTTGACTTTTAGGGCTTATAATTTCTGTGTTAAGAACGATATTGGCGGTTTCTCAACTTAGGAGTGCTCTATGGACCCTCCTCAAGCGACGCTAGAAGTTGGGTTCGAAAATTCCAGTTTTAAATGCCATTTCTGATCGAAATTAGACCTGGACTGCGCGAAAACTGCCGATGCGCCCTGCGGGTTGCCTACCCGGAATCCCCGTAAGGCGCCATGTTAAATTTAAACCTTAATAACTTTTTTCCTAAGGGACGAAGCAAATGCCTCTGCGGGTCAAAACCTTTCTTTTGGCCCCAACTATCGATGTGCAAAGCGGCATCATAGTACAATGATTTGCAGTTTCATTTGACGTTCACCAGCCACTACATAGCATGTCAGACTGAGCATGTGATTTCACTGTGGCGGGCGGCGGAAAACTGATCGACCGAGATCAAGGAAACGCACGGTTCATACTTTGTTCCCAACCGACGATCAATCAGAAAATCAAATCGAACTTCTGGTTTTGATCTCACAACCTCCGGTCTGCGGTTGCGCTAGAGTACGCTGTTTATTGAAGAGATGTTGTGCACGGAGAAAGTGAATTTGAAAAATATACATTTTATTTTCGGTGCGTGCACACTTGCTTCTGCCGCTTTGTGAAACCTTGCGAACGTTTGCAGCCTTGCCGTGTGAGTCCCCGGTACAGCCTACAGTGAGAAGCTCGCTGTGGTGGAACTGCAGGCGACGTGCACTTCACCGTGGGAACAGATCCCTTGGCAGCGGGGCATGCAGCACCTTAGCGACGTTGCGGACCTCAGCGGATCGCAATCGGCGTCCTCAACAGCCAGCGGCACTGACATGGATGACCAGGTGAGCCTTTTGAATCGCGACCTTCGCAGGGAGCTGTCCGTGATTCAAATCAAGACGAACGTTTACTGATTAGTGTTCGTAACAACGCGTGTAACGTGGATTTTAGAAAATGCATTGTTCGCAAGTTAAGCACAATTTCTACGTGCCTATGGTGATCGTTATAAGGAACGGGCTAGCCCACAGTTAGTGCTTCTAACTCTGCTTCTGGTAATATAAAGGGCCGTTCATTTATTACGTTACGCAGCTTTGGACGCTCTCTGACTCTCCCCTGCCCCAGTGTTACGCTGGTGGGAATCGCCTCGACCCCCTGCGCAGTGTAAACGTTATGCAAAAGTTGCCTATTCTTTTGGAACGTTCTCTCATGTTTGTTTACCGTACTACCATGCCGCAGTTTTAAGCGCACCAGTTTTCCTCCCTTTCAGTGCGCAACCAAGTGTTTTAAAATTATTATAAGCTTCTTCATACACACTCAGTTTGGCTCAAAGAAATGAGTTGAACTTTGTTGAAAATGAACGTAAACAAAATTGCATTCACGGTAAAAACGGTTCCTGGTTTTCCCAGGAACTCCCTGGAATCGCCCGTGTCTTTTCTACAGGCTTCCTGGGAAAACCGGGAACCGTTATAACCGTGTTTTTGGCGTTTTGTCAAAACTTTACGAAATAGATATTTTATGTTGGTGGTAGTAAGAGTGAACCTTTAGGTGGATTCGTTACTATCGCCACATAAAGTCGCATTGTTCAGACCTGCGCGGAAATTTCTGCTTTCTCAAAGTTACGAGGCTTCGCAATAATTCAATTGTCTTGTCGTGTTACGCAGTTTCAGACACTCTTTCCCCCTTCCCCCCGGCGTTACGCTGGCGGAGATCACCTTACCGGCATTACAACGTTACGCGATAGTTCTTATCCAAACGCTGTTTTACCTTAATTTACTGCCTATTCTTTTGGAACGTGGTCTCTTATTTATTGGTTGTAGCACGCTGGCTCTGACACACCACGGTACCCTCATACCGCAGTGTTAAGTGTCAAGCGTACCTGTTTTTCCCCCTTCTTTTAGTGCAAAATATAGTATTTAATGGACGTCCCCTTACCTATAATACTACATTACTTCGAAAAATTATGATAAGCTTTTCAATACTCAGGTTTGCTCAAGACATTAACTTTGCGGAAAATAAATTTTAACAAAATTGTCATTTTGCCAAAAATATAATAAAGAATTTATGTAGACGATAGTAAGCGTCATCCTTCAGGTTGACTCGCTAAAAGATTCACTTGTACACTCTTCAGTTTGAAAAGTATTTATGTACAAAAAGTCCATGGGCATTTAGTGTGTGGACTTAGGACACTGATAAAATATCACAGTGAATCCCGTTTAATTTTTTTGGCCAGGTTTTGCTGTGGTTTGGAATACAGGATTTACTGTGCACTGATACAGGGTTTTCCGTACGTCGTACTGGATCTTTCATACTCACTCCTATAACCCGGTAAATCCCGTACGAACTACAGTAGATCCTGTCAACAAAGTGCAGTAAATCCTGTATTCTATACAAAAGTGACATCTGTATAAATCAGAACAGGATTTACTGTGGTATTTTCGCACAGTAGAGAAGTTTCTCGAGGCGTGGAACATTTTGTTCCTGGCGTGGCACTGTTATCCACATTGAGTAGCATTGTACAGATGGGCGCGGAAGTTTCTGCATGCATAAAGTTGCGAGGCTTCTTAGTACCAGGGGGCGGAAACGACCTAGAGAGCGCGTGAAGCTATGCTCCCCGCTTCTGCAGAGGTTAAGGAAAACTTCGAGATTATGAAAACACGGCCGTTGTTTGGCACACGCTTCGCACAGATGGAAAGAGGACGAAATCTAGAGTGCATTAGACTTATTAGCCTTCCCGAAAGTTCCCAATTTAACTTCAACTGCAGAGGATATGTAGACACATTGACGGCGTCACCGGGGTTTTCAGCGGTTTTCAGGCTTTATCGCAATTATCGGCATTTTTACTTACATTTATTGTGGGTAAAATTCAGTGTTTCAAGAAGGCTAATAAGCTTAATGCACCCCAATCTCATGCTCTTTCGATCTGTTCAAAGCATGTTTCAAACAACGGCCTAGTTTTTATGATCTCGAAGTTCTCGTGAACCCCTTCGCTGAAGCGGGGAGCATGGTTTCACCCGCTCCCGGGGTCGTTTTCGTCCCCTGGATGTACATATATCAATTGTCTTACAATAGACCCTTTCGCTCGTCGCCGAGTGAAGAATAATAATAATGTATAAGCCAGGAACCAGTAGGATCGGGCACGGGTTTCTGGCTTTATCATTACTTTTGTTCTTCACTCGGCGACGGGCGAAAGGGTGTATTAACGGCAGAGTACCGCATGCTCTATTTCCACTCTGCGGTCGGCCTTACTCTCCTCGTGATTGTGCCCACAGCTCCTCTCCCTGACGGACGACGCGCTGCTGGCCGTGCTGGCCTTCGTGCCCACGAGGGACCTCTTCAGCCTCCGTGTGCTGTGCCGCCGCCTGCGCGACCTCTGCCTGCTCCCGGAGTTGTGGCGCTGGCGAAATATAGGGTCCTGGGACAAGCCGGCAGGAACAGGCCTTTTACGCGCTGCCCTGACACTGGCCCCTTGCCTCAGAGGGATTCACGTCGAAGATGAAGATGACCTGGAAGCCGTGGCGTCTTATGTGTCCAGCACTTCGTGCGTCATAGCTGGGCTAGGTTTGTTTTTCAGATCGTCAGAAGAGGCCTTTGCCACCACCATACTGCAGGCGGTACACTCGCTTGGTGGTTTGAGAATGCTTGATGTCAGCATAAGCACTTCTAGCACGTTCCATGAGATCGTATATTTGATCTACAGTCTTCGGGATTTACGTCAACTCAACATCTTCATCTCGTACTGTGGTGAGCCGTCCTTTGGATCATGTCCTGATTTAGAAGTGAAGCCGTCTCTAGTGCAGCTCTGCTATGACTCAGAGGTGTGCACGGAAGAAGGCTTGGAACCGTTTCTTCCTTTGTTCCTGGAAGCGCATGCTGCCACACTGGAAGATGTGGATTTGGGGGAATACGTTGATGAGGTCTCCTTGACCTTGTTGGGAACGTTACCAAAGCTGCGTTCTTTGACCTGCTTTGAGGTTCCTGTGGCTGCTCTGGGCTTCGTCCGTCAGTTGTCGCAGCTCCGATCTGTGGTTTTCCATTCATGCAAGAAACGGCCTAATGATGCACTGCAGGCTCTGACAGAATCACGCTCTGCCACTGTTCTTGAAGTTCTCAAGTTTAATTCGTATGGCACGATGTGGGACCCCATGGCAGTGGCTGCTTGTCTGCCCCAGTTCCCCGTGCTGCGTGACCTGTCATTGGGTGGGTCTTACTCAGATGACTTTCTGCGGGCAGTCACACCCAAGTCCGCGCCCCGCCTCACTACTCTGTCTCTCAAGTGTGACAACGAGTGCCTGCACGATTGGGTGCACGACATTGGCATCCAGGACCTGCTCGCAAGAAACCATCGGCTTCACTTAAAAGTCGACTTTTTTGGGGGCAAAATGGTCGTTTGTGGTTGTCGGTCCTGCCGCTGGGGCTGCCACAAAGATCTAAGACGTCATTTTTTATACTCTTCGCACCGCAGGATGGCCGACTGCCCTCGCGACTGTTATCAAGTAGTTGTATGGCCATGCTCGTCTTCAGGCTGATGGTCCCTTTTCCCGTTGCCGATTCCTCCAACCGCTAAGGAGCCTTGCCCATCATCAAATTTATTTGAAATGCGCAAAATCTGTCAAGTGATGTTTTCATGCTGTTGTGCGGTAAATACGAAAAACTTCCCAATCCAGATGTTTGGCTCATGCCTCACTTGCTTTTTTGAATCAAAATGTTAATTTTTTTTCTATTAAAATATGAACTTACGTGTTACTGTAATTTGTGAACTGTCTGTTGTTTGTATTAAAATTGTCTTTTACGTGGTCTTTTTATTTTAAAAATGCTTTTATAGTAAAATTTTATGGTGTGTCGCCGTTTGTGATATGCGCCGAACTAATTAGAGTCATAATTTCGACAAAGAATCCTTTTACAGCCGTTACTTTAATTATTAAAACTGTTATAACTGTTCATGTAAAAGTTTTAATAAACTTCTTTCCAATAAAGAAAGCAGATCCTAGCATATCATTGTAAAAATCATGCCTTTAGATGGCCGACATGCGTTGACTGATGGTCATACCCGTCCTGGAAGCCGGCTACCAGGCCTCTGTACAAGAACAGAACGGTTTCGACAGCCAGGCCGAGTTGACCCGCGACACATGGCCTTGGCCGTAGACGGCGCAGGCAAGCACGGCGGCGACGCCGCGGCGTCGCGCCCCGCCACGCCGTTGCACCCCGGCCCGGCCCGCCCCGGGAGGCCGTAGACGCGCGCCTCGCTACGCCCCCACGCCGCCGGCCCGCACGCCACCCGCGCAGGAGGGGTTGCCTACCCCGGCGGCTCTCATGTCGCGCCGTGACGGGAAACGCGCCTAAACGCGCCCGTTCGCGCACGCCCTCGCCGGAACCCGTGCCGGAGCAGCCCCAGCAGCCCACGCTGGAGGTCTTGCAGTCCCGGGAGCGTCATCTAAAGCGCTTCAACACCGTGTTCCAGGAGGAGGTGGGGCAAGTCTCAGGGTTGGGCAACACCAACCCGACGAACAGGTCCTGGTGGACCTGTTCGAGACGATGTTGTCCAGGCAGAGGGATGCGCTGCAGGCCCTACCACATGACCGCGTGGTACTGGAAATACAGAACCATGGCAACGAAAATCCTCTCTGGTTCTCCATGCGAAGGGTAGACCAGCTCAACGTGGATAAACTGACCGGAGGGCTTCACTCGAATCAGAGTTTTATGATGAAGGGTCGCATGAAAATCAGTTTCATGCATGTTCCTACGCCAGCTGGCCGACGCACGAACCGTGTGCCGAACGAGTCACTGGACGCGTGGGCCGAAGGAAAGTGAAAGAAAAACAACTTTTCTCTCCTGATAACGCCCTCGATAACATGTGCCTGACTCGCTGTGTCCCAGTGGCTATGGCACGCGGGTCTATGGAGAAGAGGGCTTATCACAGGATGAAACAGCCCAACTCCGTCGTACAGCGGAAACAGGCTGAAAAATTGTGTGAATTGGCAGGGATCGATCCCGCGCAACCGTGTGGCCTCGACGAGGTACGCCGCTTGCAGGCGACTCTCCGGGAGTATCGCCTCTGTACTTTCACCGATAAGAAGGGAAAAGACTGTGTTTTTAAGGGTGATTTTGTGGCGGGGCCCAAAAACCTGTACCTTCTGATGCATAAAGGTCATTTTTACACCCTCATTTTCCCCTTACAGTCCTTTGAGGTCCGTCTACACTGTGAAAAATGTGTCGTTTTTTACGAAAATATGAATGAACATCGATGTGAAGGTTCGTGCTGGCGATGCCTAGGCCCTGACGAACATCATGATCCCCTCGAGCGCTGCAGGGACTGCGGGCATTGCTTTGCGGGACAGGCCTGTTTTGACCTTCACAAGGTGAACATGTTGCCACTCGTCAAGAAAACAAAATGTGAAAGATTTAAGGGTTTTTTTTATTTTTTTTTTTATTTTCAGACTGCTGGTCTAAAATATTCAATAAACGTGCCACCGAGAAATTAAAGAGAAAGAAGACAAACGCTCTGCAAATCGAAAAGCATACATTGTATGCTCTACCTGGAGCATGCCTGCAAGCACGCTCCACCTAGTGCATGCCTGCCAAGCATGCACTAACTAGTGCATACCTGCCATGTACACACTTACTGGAGCATATATCTAGTGCATAAGAGGTAGGGAGTTGTCTGCTCCAGTAAGCGTGTACATGGCAGGTATGCACTTGATGGTGCATGCTTGGCAGGCATGCGCTAGCTAGAGCGTGCTTGCAGGCATGCTCCAGGTAGAGCATACAATGTACGCTTTTAGATTTGTAGAGCGGGCAACGAACCGCGGATGTGCACTGTGATAAAATATCACGGGAAATCCCGTTTAATTTTTTTGCCAGGTTTTGCTGTACCTAGTTTGGAACACAGGATGTACTGTGCATTGTTACAGGGTTTTCCGTGTCACGTTCAGAATATTCCGTACTTGCTTCTAGTAAATCCCGTACCTAGTACAGTAGATCCTGTCCAAAAGTACAGTAAATCCTGTGTTCTGAACTACAGTGAAAGCTGCATTAATCAGAACAGGATTTACTGTAGGTTTTTTTCACACAGTGTGTGACGATGCTTATGCCTCACTTTTTACTAGTTTGCTCTGGCCCGGATTCGAATCGGGGCTCTTCAATCACGATCCAAGCTCGTCACCTTGCGCTAGGGCGCTGCCTTGTGGCTGGGGAATCCGTGCCGCGTGACTCCCTTCGAAGGAAACAAACCCCCTCTGGCAAGTCCAGCAGACAATTTCAGGCAACTCTTCTAATGCCTTACGCATAAATGTAACTTGTAGACATTCTGTCAAAATTTTCGTAACGAAATTTTGAAAACAGGTTTCAGGAAGACAAGTCTGAAAACTTAATCACAATTTTCAGACTTTCTGCTGGGGCCTGCCCCCATTCCCAGTACCGGTAATCGGCTCATGTTGAAACTAAAGACGTGCGAACAGGGTGCGTTCGTATTTGAACTAACACTAGCAGAAATAGAAACAAATAATTTGAACCGAACGAACACGAACAGATACCAAAGATTTTAGAACCGAACGAACTGAACACATCCGAGCGAACAAGGCTCGGACAGTGCTTATTCTCGCATAACATTATTTTTATTAGTTTATTGCTTTAACAACGGGATTCCAAGACGGGGACAAGACACACTGAAAGAAAGAAGTCCTGTTGACACCGTTAAGTAGTTACCAGTGATTACCGTTGCCAAAGCACAGAATCTACTGTTTCAAAACCATGGGCATACACTGTTTTCGGAAACACAGAAACGCCCGTCATTTTAATGTACAGAAATTACAGTCAAGAAGTAAACAAAATTCTAAGTAAAATTTTGTTCAAGTTGTAGAATGGCCGTAACGTTGGAGAACACCGTCATTTTCGTTGACAGAATTCACTGTTTTATTTTCCAATTATCCGAGGGGATTTTGGTAGTATAGACTATCTGACCCTTACCTTAACCATGCGGCCATCCCTTTTCTAGCGAGAAAGGGTGGTTGAAAATGGAAACGGTCATTGGTATGACAGCAAATAACGGTGTTATCCATGTAACTTTCAACGGCAATTTCTAACACAAAAATCACAGTAAATCTCGAGAAATTTTCTACGATGAATTCTGTAACCTTCTTTGACGGTAACTACTGTTTTCACACTGACGGTTACTTCTGTGTTTTGGTAACGGTGAAAACTGTGTTTGGCTACGGTAAACACTGGTAATTAATTAACAGTGTTGACAGGACTTTTTTCTTTCAGTGCACTTGCTTGCGATAATTTATTTACTGTACGTATCCTTGTTTTGTTCGGCCATGAACTCACTCGCGCGTAATTTTCTGATCAGTTCGTGGCTAACACTTGGTGTTCAGCCGCGAACGAACAAATTCTGTGTTGTTCAGTTTATTCAGATCCGAACATGTTCGCCCATCTCTAGTTGAAACAACCCGCTCTCGTTACACTCTGCATGTCTTCGTGGAATAAAATTTGAGCTACATTGCATTGACGGAAGAATGACTAGGCCGTTTACTGTGAATTCATTTTTATTTTAAAGAAAACATCTACAAAAATAAATCCCTTTACATCATTCTAAAACACATTAGAAATACAAATCAATAAATACTTAAAAATAAAAAAAATGAGGCGGAGTGGAACTGACCCTAAATGGATGATACATTAAGAATCATTTCAGTGAAGTATTACATCTATACACTAAAGAAGTGCAAAAATAAAATGGTGAAACGTGAAAGACTTTGGAAATGCCTTCATACCCTACCACAACGATTCAAACGCTGCCCTATAGCTACAACTTTAAGTCTTTCGTGGCAAAACGAAGGGTCAAAGCGGTTTTCTACAAGCAAGCGATGCCAAAGGTCCAACTGAAAGTGAAACAAAACACGTTGAATGTTTTCCGGCATTTCCCCGCAAGATGCCGAAGTTAATGAACATCAGACCATTTGATGGAATCCTGCGTATGGCTTCGGCAGATTAGCAGGATCGCTCGTTGTTGAACAGCCACGCCAGAGTAAAAACAGATTGAGCATCGAACACCGGCAGAAAAGCCCTGCATGACGCTTTAATTTCACCAGGAAGATCGGAATAAGTTTAAATAAAGAAAAATAATATAAATAGTCGAACAATTAAAAGCAGGAGTACCAGCCAATGGACTTAACCCCACACTGTAGAGCGAGCAAATCACAACGCCAAAACTAGAATCCAGAGAGTTCAGCCGCAAGTACGGCGCAAGGCGCGAACCTCGAGGTAATCAAACACACTGCGGGGTTCGCCGAAGGCCGCTGTTGAAGTCCAGGGACTCCAACCGCCGTCAAAGTCCTAGGACTCCAGCCACTGAAGAGTCCTGCTGAGACTCCTACCGCCGTTAGAGTCCTTGGACAGACACCGCCGTGAGAGTCGTCGGACTCTAGCCGCCGTAAGTTCTGGGACTACCGCCGCCGTTTTGAGTCCTGCGAATCCAGCCGCAGTGAGAGTCGCCTGCAGAGACTCCAGCTGTCGTGAGAGTCCTGGAACTCCTGCCGCCGGCAGAAGTCCTGGGACAGCAACCGCCTTTCGAGACCTGGGACTCGAATCGCCAAGGTGGGAATCCCGCCAAGACTCCAGCCGCCGTTAGAGTCTTGGGACTCCCGCGAGCCGTCGAGAGGCGTGGTCGTCGCTGCCTCACAGAAAGCACCTATCCGGCACCCTCTGGCACAGCGAGCACCGCACGGAGCAGCTGGGCGTCACCGCGCGGCGCGCGGCCTCCAGCTGAGCGGCGCAGACGGCGGGGACGTGGTTGTCGACCCACCGCCACAGCACCAGCTGCGTGAGGCGGAGGCTGCACTGGCCGAGGAACGCGTCCAGGTCGCTGCAGCCGCGGGTCCACTCCTCTCCGGGCTCCGCGCCCAGGAACAGCACCAGCACGTCGAGCGCGGCACCGTGCGCCTGCAGTTCGGAAAGTAAAATTACCGTTAACACACTAAATTTATTTGTACAATTTTTGTTCAAAGCTTTGAACAAAGTTGCGCAAACATAACTTTTGCACTACTTTGTGCGCAGAATCGCTCAAATTCGTGTGAATTTTTGCACAAATTCGTGTTAAAGTTTGCACAAATTTTGTGCAAAACGGACGTATGCGCAACTTTGTGTAAAGCTTTGTACAAAATTATACAAATACATTTAGAGTGAAGGGGGGACATCACTCCAAAAACAGGGTTTTCGAAAAACGGTCATAAAAACTAAACGAAGACAAATTAAAATATGGTACTTCGACATATTAGGTACAACATATCAAACAATATGTCTTAGTCTACCATGGTACTTTGGCGCTAAAGAAATATAAGCATCCTAAAGTGTACTGCAGGACCTCCCCGCACTGACATAGGGCTGGACGTCAAACGGTTTGAACTACATCAATGAAATTTGGTGTCAGCATTCCTTATATGTGTGGCTATTGCTGGTAGCACAATCAGATTTAAAAAAAAATCGTTAATATTTTAAAAATTTTAATTTTTTAATTTTTTTTTACTTTTGAAAGGATAAAAATCTTATAAAAAATTGATATACTCAAAATAATTTGCTACCGGCCATAGCGGCGTATTGTAGGAGGCACCACGCAAAATCTCACCGCTGTAGCTCAAATATTGCGCCCTGCAGGCCTGGGACAGTGTGCAATTTCATGTTCCGAGAAAAAACGAGATCAAAGTTTGCGAAACTCGCTTTTTCCCTTGTACATGTTTGCTGCTCGCAGCCTCCTGACGCTGCAGTTTTTTGAATTTTGGAATGCGGTTTTCGGCAGTCGACGCAGGAAAGGACTATCTATATGATCGACACATGACAAAAAGTTCGATTTTTTACCGTTTTAGAGTGATGTCCCCCCTTAAGGTGAGGTGTAGGTGACATAACAGCCAATAACAATTTGCATAAATGGTTCCAAACAAATTCTGTACTTAACATGCAAGTATGACCACTTTTCAGTTGAAATTTAATGACTTACAAAACATCAACCTTGAATGAATAAAGTTGGCAGTTGTCGTTAGCTTAAAGTTGTCGTAAACTCTCAACGACAAGTTTTTGCACTCAAAAGGGATTCTGCGCAACAGTTTTCGACTGATTGGCCTCATTTTTTTCCTGAAATTCCTTGAATAGTTGTCCACAAAGTTACATAGCGGTATTGGTGATATCAATCAGTTTGAGGGGATAACAATATATTTAGGTCAGAAATGCTATTTTTTTTATATATATATTTTCTAAAGTCTTAAAAATCAATTTTTTTTTTCTTGGTGACTTAAATTACCAAAACGCTATGTAACTTTGTTCAATAGGTCAATAAGAAGAAAAAAATGGGAGAAAAAAGACAGTCTTTTTTGACAAAATCTGTTGTGCAGAATCACTTAGCCTCAAGCAACTAAATTTGGTGAAAGTGGCCTGTACATCTGGAACGGCTAGATGGATTCTGGTGCTACTTCAGGTTGCCTTGTATAGACCCATTATCACTGCAAAAGTTGGACCCACTAGGTCTAAAAATTTGGGAGAAAGTATTTTCTCCCACACCTCACCTCAATTTATTGTCAATAACATAACGGTAGTATTGGTAATTTTAGTAATTTCTCGGTTAGCTGGGTTGTTACGCGTTAGATTTTTAAGTGCAAAAAATTAACTGCCAAGATTACTTTTCTTACATCACCAAAAACACATGTGATCGTCCCTTCGTGGCGCTTGTTGTATGAAAAAATTGAACGATATGGACGATCAGTTGAAAACAAGCAACAAAGTTGTCCCGCCAAGTATGCCCGATAAAACGTCATCATTTGCTGGTCGCCGTGTCAGCCTCAGAGCCAATCACGAGCAGTCATCTTTCCCCTTCCCCGACCACTCGTCACCTTTAATTTAGGGCTGCTGTGTCTATGATATTTCAGTGATTCTTAAATCTGTCCCTCAACCCACCAAACAACATAGCTTACCTGTTTCTTTACCCACTTATAATTATAAATTAACAGAAGTAAATTACCAAGAAAATAAAGTACGGTAGATTACCGTTACAGAGGTAACTATCGTTGATCCTGAACCGGAAGCAAACAGACGCCATGTTGGCGGAAATAGATGAAAACTTCAGCTAGGAAAGAGAAAAAGAAAGTCAAATGTCCCGGCGACATTTTAATCGTTTGAAACTTATTTGCAGTGCATATGTGTTCCTCGCGCAGTATTCGAACAGATTGGTTCCATCTTCAGATCTCAAGAGAGGTTAGGTTCCGGTCAGTGGCGTCAGTTCGCTTCCGGTTCAGGATTCACGAAAGTACCCTATCACCCGTTCGCACCCCTACCTGCAGTAAGCTCTGTGCCGTGGCGCGGGGCAGTCCGTTGAGGGCCAGCCACCGCAGCGTGCTGGGCTGCGCCAGGGCGGGCAGCAGCGGCGGCGACGCGTCCAGGGCGCCGTCCGTCACCGACAGGTGGAGTCGTCGCAGCCGCGGCATCACGTGCACCGCCCACAGGTGCTCCTCGCGCGGGTTGCACACGCCCAGCTCCTCCAGCACCGCGCCGCCGCTGCGCAGCAGCTCCAGCGACCAGGCCGGGTCCGCGTCGCACCACACGCTGGTCAGGCGGCTTACCTGCGGACAAACACCAGGCAGTGGTTGTATTTGAAAAAAACAAAAACAAAAAAAACAACAACAACAACAACAACAACAACAACAAAAAAAACTCGTGTTACACTTTGCGAGTTAAACATCATATCGGCACGCTTACAAACTTGTGTAAGTTCTCTAAGCTAATGTAAGGTACAAACTATATTTAGTTTGTTAGACAAATTAATCGTTTCTTATAGTAACGAAGTATTTTCTTTGCAAGCATATGTATGCTCAAAATGATTTGATATATAACAAGTAACTTTTAATTGTAAGGACCATGAGAGTTTGTAAGGTTTTCGGAGTGTGGCCGTTTCCGTATAAAGAATCTTATGTTCCCTCTAGAGATGAAAATGCCCGGAAAGTTTCCGGAAACATTGGAAAAAAACAGTGTTCTTTTCCGTTTTTTCCCTGGCCTCGGAAAAATTGGAAAGATTCATCCTGAAAAGTAGGCAAAACGCCCGACTTTTCGCCTGTAAGTAGGCAAAAAGCATAACTTCATCACTGTGTGCGGACGATTCTCAGTGCACTCACATTATTTATACCCTGTTATGTTTCCTTCTCATGCGATTTTCGTTGTTGCACTTGTGTATCCAGGGTTGCGAGTGGAAGTAGAGGTCCAACGCAACACAAAAGTAGTGGGTTTCATGCTCATTTTCCACTGTAGAGCCTTAAAACTAATTTTTCCAATTTTTCCTTTTTTTTCAAATTTTTCTGTTTTTTTTTTCCAATTTTTCCGGTTTTTTTCCAACACTTTGAAAGTTTCCGGAAAATTTGCATCTCTAGTTCCCTCTGAAAACCTTACGAACTGTTTTCGACTTTACAAACATAAGTGGTTACGACTACGAAGTATTTTGAGCATACGCGAGCTTACAAAGAAAATACTTCGTAATTCACGAACTATTTCTTCGTATAACAAACTGAATAATTTGTACCTTACCTATACTCAAAATACTACGTAAGGTTTTACAATATCTATCTCCGTTTAGAAGAAGATGAATTTCATTATTTAATTTTTGGTCTTAAGTTTGACATGGAATAATAGGATCCCTTGAAACGGAACACTCGGAATACTCGCCCAACTCTAGTGCACTATAGTGCACACACGTGACGTCACATTCGTCGTGGCACGAAAGTGACGTAACACAAACGTGACACGACCGTGAATCGTGTCACGTTTGCTACAGTGGAGTGCGCAAGGAATGCCATTAAACAAACAAATCGTGTCACGTTTGCTTCAGTGGAGTGCGCAAGGAATACCATTAAACAAACAAACAAACAAACAAACAAACAAACAAACACTCTCACACTTTTGGCAGTAAACAGGTTCCTGAAAGGCGAAATACTGAGAATGAAAGAGTCACAATCACGAAGGGTCGTCAACTCACATCGCGTATGTACGAAGCAATAAAGTAATATATGGTAATATACGTCCTACATTACCGATTTTTGGCTGCTTTTTCGTCCTAACTTTGCTTAAAGCAGTTCAATTGGTAATATTTATGGATTTTTAACTGTAATATATGAGTAATATAGAAGTAATATGCAGCCTGTGTACGAAGTAATATGCGAGTTGACGACCCCTCGCATAATCAGGACTACAATTTTGAGCGAGGTATTCTTTATCACCTGCATTTGGGTGAGAATTATATTATCACCCGAATTTGGGTGAGGAAGCCTTCCCAACCCAAATTTGGGTGAAATTACTATGTCGCTATATCGGTATTTGATGCACCCTTTATCACTCAAATTTGGGTAAGGATACTTCCCTCATCCAAATTTTGGTGATAAAATGATTCTAACCCAAAATTGGTTGATAAAGTATATCTCATCCAGAGTCTCCTTCACAGAAATTGCGATACAGTCAGCCCCAGGGTGGGCAAATAGCTGGTCCACCACTGGGAGGGGAGGCCAATCGAGCGCACTCACCTCGTGCTGCTGAACGCGTCGTAGCGTCTCCGCCTTGAAGTCTCGTCGAGACTCGGATGCAGCACCTCTGAGCGTAGCCAAGTCGATCTGCGTTGCAGAGGGCGCCTGTTGCTGAGCTTCATCTGGCGTCTGTTGCTGGACTCCATTGGGCGCCTGTGGCTGAACTCCACTGGGCGTCTGTTGCTGAACTCCACAGAGCGCCTGTGGCTGAACTCCACTGGGCGTCTGTTGCTGAACTCCACAGAGCGCCTGTGGCTGAACTCCACTGAGCGCCTGTAGCTGACCTCCACTGGGTTCCTGACAACGGAAACACAAATAAACCCTTCCACTGCACTTTAAAACAATAATTTTAAAGAGCAATATCAAATAAGAAAAGCCACACCTCTCCATGACCTTCTCCGATTCTCCTGATATTTTGTGGGCTTGTTAGACACCTAAAGGGAAGTCTTTTGCCAAATTTCCAGATCCTGAAAAAAATTATGGGCTTAGTTGCGGGTAATTTTAGTTTAACTTTTGGAGTAAAAACACGGATTTGGGTATTTTGCGCTGCATAGACAACTTTCATCCCTGGGGGTTCAAATTTGGCATCCTTATGTAAAATTGACCAAGAAACAAGAATATAACCTCGGATTTGACGTGGGACGAATACCGGCTGCACCAGCCTCAGAAAACCACTAAAATATGGCCTGAAATTTACGTTTGGCTTGGGACTTTTGTGGAAAACATTTTTTTGCGCCATCCAATGTTTTGATCATGTGGAGAAAAACGAGACAAATCGAATGAGCACCCGCGCAGATTTTTCTTACAAGCCGTTTAGAAGTTATGAGACTTTAAAGTCTAAAAGTTACGTCCAAAATACCTGAGATGGGAAGTTTTTTCAAAAAATTGACGAAAAATACCTTCTGCATACATGAATCGATTCATCTCAGCAAGTCAAAGAAAAAGTTTCATTACAACTACGACGTCCGAATCGAAATGTAAATGTTCTAGACCATTATAGTTTAAAACTTGTATGATCCAGAAAATTTAAATTTCGATTCGGACGTCGTAGTTGTAATGGAACTTTTTCTTTGTCTTGCTGAGATGAATCGATTCATGTATGCAGAAGGTATTTTTCGTCAATTTTTTGAAAAAACTTCCTATCTCAGGTATTTTAGACGTTACTTTTAGACTTCAAAGTCCCATAACTCCTAAACGGCCAGTAAGAAAAATCTGCGCGGGTGCTCATTTGACTTATCTCGTCTTTTTCTACATGATCACAACATTGGATGGCCCAAAAAAAAAAATTTCCACAAAGGTCCCAAGCCAAACGTACATTTTAGGCCATATTTTAGTGGTTTTTTGAGGCTGGTGCAGCCAGTATTCGTCCCACGTCAAATCCGAGGTTATATTCTTGTTTCTTGGTCAATTTTACGTAAGGATGGCAAATTAGAACCCCCAGCGATGAAAGTTGTCCACGTAGCGCAAAATACCCAAATCCGTGTTTTTACTCCAAAAGTTAAACTAAAATTACCCGCAACTAAGCCCATAATTTTTTTCAGGATCTGGAAATTTGGCAAAAGACTTCCCTTTAGGTGTCTAACAAGCCCACAAAATTTTAGGAGAATCGGAGAAGGTCATGGAGAGGTGTGGCTTTTCTTATTTGATATTGCTCACACAAGATCGAGAGTCTGCTTTTTGTGATCCGGATCCCCCGGGCCCCCTTGCCAAAATGGTAAACTTCTCGTGCAGTACTAAAATAATTTTTCGAAAGTGGCTGAAACTCAGTAAGAAAACCCTGAAGACAGGAAACAAATCAGATAAATATCGGCATCTCACAGAATGGGCCTTATACATCTTGAAAGCCTTATTTCCATGTACATTGAAAAAAAATGAACTATCAATGTTTCATAGGCATAATGAAGCATTGCGAAATTAGTACTTCAGTATAACGAAAAATCATTCAGCAAAATTTGTAAGCGTCAATAAGGGATCTCAGTTCAAGAAAGTGACTCTGATATCCATTAAAATTTAGGGCTCTCCCCAAAAGAAGCAAAGAAAAAAAAATTTAAGAAAGAAATTGGGCGTAACCCGACGAAAGCGTACGAAATCTCAACCCTTCAGAAGTCTCGTGTCCCCATAGCATTGTAAGTGGTTCCCTTTCGATGAGCGGCCCTTTAGGAGGGATCCAGGAGCAGCTGCACTGCTGAGCCAAGTGTGGGCCTGGTCCACGGTCCCTTGACGGACGTGGACTGTGCGGGAAACTGAATGAAGCGCGGACTTATACCACACTTAGATTAGAGTGAGTTTAACAATTAGAAGCCACGGCCGAAACTCACCTGCTGAAGCGTGCCGTCCACCAGGGAGGCGTTGTCCTGCTTCAGAGCTGTCTTCAGGGCGTCACCCTGTTCCTTACAAGAGAAAGCATCCATAGCGTTGTGCTCCTTCAGCACGGACGCCCGCAGGTCTTCCTCTTCTTTCGGCACGGAGGCCCGCAGGTCTTCCTGTTCCTTCAGGAAGGAGGCCCGCAGGGCGTCGTCGTGTTCCTTCAGGCAGGCGATCCGCAGGGCTTCCTGTTCCTTCAGCACGGAGGCTTGAAGATCGCGTTCCTTCTGCGCGGAGGCCATCAGGGCGTCGTTTTGTTCCTTAATACAGGAGGTCTGCCGAGCGGCCTCGTCCTTCAGCACAACGGCGTGCAGGGCTTCCTGTTCCTTGAGGAAGGAGGTGCGCAGGGCTTCCTGCTCCTTCAGCAAGGAGGCTTGCAGGTCATCGCGTTCCTTCCGCGCGGAGGCCATCAGTGCGTCGTCCTGTTCCTTCAGCAAGGGCGCCTGTAGGGCTTCCTGTTCCTGCAGCAGGGAGGTCTGAAGGGCGTCCTGGCTCGATGGCGGCACCAAGTCCTCCTGGCCCGGCTGCACTGCCATGTCAGGCTTCGTATCTGAGGGAACCAACAAATAATAAAGATTCAAGTCAGGGGTATGTACTTTACCCTTTCCTTTCACGGCAAATGAAAGAGTCATAATCAGGACTAAAAATTGTGGGCAAGGTATTCTTTATCACTTAAACATGGGTAAGAATCATTTTGTCACCCAGATTTGGATGATAATACTATGTAGCCAAATTAGGGTGATAATGCTTCCCACCGAAATCTGGTTGAGAAAGTATACCTCGCCAAACATTGGCTGTTGATCGAGACTCATTCATTCTCAGTGTTAAGGTGGCCCACACATTGTCTAGACCCATCAACTTCAACTGCGTGGACTGAAATTGAGGCGTCAAATCGAAACGCTTAGAACCGTTGCAGCTTTTTGTTTGAACATATGTGGGTTGGTCCACCGAAACGTGGAAATTTTAAAATAGAAGATATTAAGCTTAATTACCACTTGCATTGACATGCTATCAGCAAACACTGCAATTCAAAGGGTGAGACGTCTCACCCATTTTCGGTGATACAAAAAGTCTCACCGAAAAAAAGTCATACACGAATGTATCACCGAAAAAAAGGTCGTACACAAATGTATCACCGAAAAATGGTCAGACATCAGTGAGATGGGCCCTTGTTTTCCTTAGGAAGTATTATCACTCTTTTTCGGTGATACATTTGAGTACGACCTTTTTTCGGTGATACATTCGTGTACGACCTTTTTACGGTGATACACTTTAGTATCACCCTTTTTCGGTGAGACAGTTCTGTCTCACCCCTCAGGTGGTGAGATGTATCACCATTTGATTTACAGTGAATACCTCCAAAGTGACAACACCAGCACCATAAGAGTAAAGCATGTACAGATTTTCAGTCAAAATTTTTGATTTCTTGTACTACATTTAGCGTTGGAAAGGTACAAAAATAGCAGTTTTGCCGGTATCCAAATATCCGATTGAAACACAATCTAAACTCTGATTTCTAACTTTACCATTGAAACACCCAAAGTTTTGTGTTTTCAAAAGTGGACACTGCAATCTACATTTTAACACGAATTACGAATCGTTGAGTATGTTAGTTCGTTTGTGAAGTTGAAGGAAAGTTTTGTTCACGAAGTGCGCCATTTGCTACACGCATTTGTATTTCGCGTCTCCAAGCGTGTTTTATGGCTGCACTAGCTCAGGCGCCAGCCCTACTCAGCATCATAATTGTGAGAAATCAAAACTGCAACGCTGAAAATGCGCACGGTGAAAACGGTTCCCGGTTTTCCCAGGAAGCCTGTAGAAAAGACATAGGCGATTCCAGGGAGTTCCTGGGAAAACCAAGAACCGTTTTTACCGTGCGCTATAAAGAGCACGTAAGGATCAAAATAAGGATTAAAGTTCTCTGTGCTATAGCTCGCTACCATAAACCTGTAATCGCCAATGCGTCACTTCGACCTCTCCCGGATATATCTGTTTAGATACTGAGACAAAATCATGCGTGACGCTTAATTTTAACCATTTACATCATTCAGCGTCTAATATTAACATGTAAGTTCTTAATTTCTTTGCGAAATAGATGGTTCTTAAAAAGTGTACTATTGCGTATTACGATACGTATTACGATTGCGCAAAAATGTTTGTAAGGTACGGATGAAATTCTTTGTAATACGGATGAAGTCATCCGTAAGAACTTTAGAGTGCAACCCACGTTAAATGATAAGGAACAGATCGTGGTAATGCACAAAAAGATATATATGAACAGATAAAGTTGAAACGAATGTCAAGTCCTCAGCCACATAGTTACCTCCCAAGATTTCACCAGTAGCGCCACTTGGCGGCCACTGTGCTCCGTCTTACATTTGGACCCTGATTGGTCGCTGGCAAACATTAGAAGTTCATACCAACTGTTGCTGGGTGGTACGCTACAGGTTCAGCATCATGAATTTATCTTCCACTTCACTCCGTGATATGTGGAAGGGTCTATGAGTTGGTTCAAAACCATCGACTGTTACGCTAGGACGTGTCGCAGTTAAAAATTAATGCTTTGCCTAAATTTTGATATAATACTATATTTCACATTGAAAATTAGACTTTTCACTTAACACTTTAGAACGACCACCATCAACTTCATGAACGGGATTTCCCTGAAGGGATGCAATCATTTGAGGCGGGTGAGACAACTGCTGGAATAATTTCAGGCAGTCCTATGCAGTCGCTGATGATCGTTCATCATTCATCCTAACTTCCAACAGGATACACACTGAAGACGAAGAGGAATAACACAAACCAGAAACAGACACTATGCATCGATATCAAGCCCTCTCACTCGTCGCCGCACGCGCAAAACTTTTCGAATATTTAGTTTGTTCAACGAGCAAATAATAATCTGTAAATTACCAGGTATTTTCTTTGTAAACTCACGTGTGCTAAGAATGATTTTTTTTTTAAAGCCCGGAACAGTTTGAAAAGAATGTGAGTGCAGAGCAGGTAATCAATAATCGGTAACCCTTCTAACTGCGAAATGGACTTGCGAAAACTGTCCAAACCTGTCTTTTCATACAGGCTGATGGAAATTTCAGAATGGATCGCCTCTGCCCCAATGACACTCCAGTTTGGTTACAATAGAGCATTCTAGTCATCACCGATCGAAGAACAAGAGGAAGAACAAAACCGGAAGCCGGGAGGAAAGGGAATAGGTAGCAAGGCCGGATTAAGGGAGAAATGCTGGCAAATGTTTCTTTCCTTTGCCAAAAAGTATAAGAAACGTACTAAATTGCTTTTGAGAGAGGAACGCTTCGGAATACTCTTCAATTAATGCACTCGAACAGATCTGTGAGGTTATGATGCCGGGCACCATTTCCGGCTTTGTTCTTCCTCTTGTTCTTCGATAGGCGACGACTAGGATGCTCTACAGGCACTTACGGCAGAGCCTCGAGTGAAGAACAGAAAAAAGAACATTGCGGACTAGATTTCAGTTTTGGAGGCAGGTTTCAATCACATTTTATCCTCAAGCTTAAGTTAGGGATTCCAAATGAACATATTTTAAGAAGATAAGGTACTTCGGAGAAAGGCAAGGGCGGAAGTTGAGAAGAAATCAAATAGAACAAAAGCCGGATTTGTATGAGAATGTACCCTTGCGGGAGCGGCAGAAGGGCGACGCAGACGCTCATTCTCACAAGTTTCGCATACTTTGTTCTTGATTTCTTCTCAACTTGCGGCCCAGCTCTTCTCCGAAGTACCCTATTGGCATCTGTTACCGGCCGATGTTCATCTTATTCAATCCAAGTTCAGTTAGAAACGCACCCACTTCTGGTTAGCACCACCGTTACTCTAATGTGCACATCGACATGCTGGACCAAGCAGGAACTTCAAGAGCAATGTCCTAGGCCTTGCCAGTGAAGCCTTCACAACTCCCCTACTGTACAAATCTAAGGAACAGTCACCTCCGTTTCTACAAATATCTACAAATCTTATATGTGGATCAAGGTTATAATACGAGATAGTGCTTGGAGAGAAGTGCAGTGGCACTTACCTTTCAATGGCGAACGCTGCTCGGACACACTTCCTCCCCGTGTCTTGCTCGCGAGTCGCTGTGTCCGGGTGGATCGGCGGAAGCCAGTGACGTCCTTCAACTTTGGATGCAGTAAGAGATGTAGATATAACTCTTGCGTAACAAGTTGCGATGTCGATGTCCTACGGCATGGAAAGCATGAGAACTCATTTCTGCCCTTTCGGTCGTGGGGCCACAAAGCCGCAACACAAACCTTTGATAGGTGATCACATGGGTCAAGGGCGAAAGGAAAGGGATAGACGGGCGTCACCAACTCAAGCCTTCATCGACTGAAACACTTCGTTTAGCGGGGCACGCTGCACCAACGCGGTAACAGCTCACTAATTGAGACTTGCATTGTAAACCTTAGTTCGTGCTCAGGAGACTTTCTTGCTACTAGTGTGTACTGAATACTCACATAAGGTTGCAGTCTACCGGTAGAGCTAATCTTCGTTGTCTGGAAACGTTACAATACTATAATTGTTCGTTTTGCTCTCAAGGTCGCTTTCAAGTCATCCGCATCCTGCGAAACCGTAGAACGTTTTTCATACTCCTGCTTCGTTTCGGGTCGCGACGCACCACCGAATGTAGTGAGTCGTTTAACCCGCCCTACTAAGATTACTTTTGTTAAGCTACATACAATCTCTGGGTAATTTTGATGCGCGTATTGTTCGCAAAGTATTTGTTTTAAAATACTTCGTATATCTACCAATCGTTTGTAAAGCTTGTTATGAAACTTTTCGTATCTTGGCTAACAGCGTTTGAATTTCGATGGGTGTTTTAATTAATACAACAAAAAAAAAGTTGCATATTTTACGTGATAAATTTTTATTGCTGCCACACATAATAATTTAAAGGAATCGCATTTATATCGCTGCTAGTTGTATGAAACTTGTCTTATCACATTAGAAATATCAGTCTTGAAGTAAGGAAACCAGATAAAGACTGCCTTCCCCCTTATCCCTATTTCCTAGAGAGGAAGAGAGCGCAATAATTTTCAAACGGTAACTAAAAATTCTGCGGAATAACCTCGATGTAGTGTGCATCTTTAGGTAGGGGAGAGTTGGGCACATTGGTACGGTTGTTTTCTCTTGGCTCCCAACGAAGTACGCAACAAGTTGAAAAAGATTTATTTTGCCGAATCTTAGTTTCGTATTTAGTTTACCCCAGAAAATCAGCCGCGCCCCTTACCTAAGCACGCAGACTGAAAAAAAAAAATCAAAAAATGAGTATACCCGAGAGGCCTGCAAGTGGTCCAAGGCGAGGTGAGAGGGGATAAGTTCGCATGTTATGTGTAACATGTCAAGTGTAAAGTGTTTAAAGCCCAAGAAACAATGCCAAACCCTTCGTAATGCTTGCGCCATTCATCTCGTATCACGTATGATATTTAGAGTGTTCTCGTGTTCTCACGCCTGCCGACCATGCGTTGCAGCCCGGAGTCTGAAATGGCCGAGATTCGCAAGTTCGGCACGATTCTGCCCGACGAGCTATGGTTCTACGTCTTTTCGGTTTTAGACTCTCCTGAACGCAGTCCAGCTCGTTTGCAGGCGCTGGCTCGCCCTCGCCAGGGACCCCAGGAGTTCGGCTGGCGTCTGCGTCAGGGGGAAAGTGGATTCGCTGAACCCGTCGAGGCCGCGGCAGGCCTCAAGGGTATTGCTCCATGCGCCACGCCTACGCTGCTTGAACCTGCACTGCGCCAGGAAACTGTTGGGAACAAGGTGAGTGAGGCAGCTGTCTACTCAAGTTTGCTGGCTGCACAAATGTGTAGACAACGGCGCTCTGTTAAGTGTAGAGTGCCGACGGCACAGAGAATGAATAAGTCTAAATCAATATCGTATTTTGGGTGAGGAATAGGGTAAAGTGCCGAACATGGATCAGGGAACCAATCATGGATTATTTTTGTTAGCGAGCCCGTACCGCTAAACCAAGCGATCAATTTCATCTCAGAAGAACTTTCTTCAGCACTTTTGAGCCTTAGTATCATGCGTGGGAGAGCTGAGAGAGCTAAAACTTTCAATAATTAACTGAAAAAGTGTCTCACAAACGGGTCCGAAAACGACCTGGTTTCAGGTAAGGTTGAGAGTCTAAATTCTTTGCCTTATTCTGACAAATCTATTCATGGAAAATGTCTCAAAAAATTTAGGAGGCAGCTTCAGACAGTGCCCCTAGGCAATTTAGGTGACGGGACACTGAAAGAAAAATGTCCTGTAAACGTTAATTAATTACCAGTGTATACCGTAGCCAAAACACAGTATTCACCGTTGCGAAAACACAAAATTTACTGTCACCAAAACACAGAAGTTTCCGTCAATGTTATAATAATAATAACCGTTAAAGAAGGTTACAAAATTCATCGTAAAAACTTTCACAGGGTTTACCGTAATTTTTGGGACAGAATGGGCCGTTTATAGGTACGTGGATCACTCCGTTATTTTCTCTCACGGTAATCACCGTTTCATCTGATTACCACCCTGTCTTCCCACAAAGGGGATGGCAGCAAGGTTAAGGTAGGTTTAGATAGTCTCGACTACCTACTTGTGTTTGGGACGTTGAAAAATATTACGGTAATTTCCGTCATCGAAAATGACGGTGTTTTCAAACTTACAAATTTACGGTGATTCCTGTCCACACTCTCAGTCCCATATGGACTTTTATGTCTCTTGCTTATGGAGCTTTTTGAGCAAACGTAAATTGTACTATTTTCTCTTTAGCTAGGCACAATTTTGATCGTTTTTAAGATGAAATTGTCTATAGTTCATGTAGAAATCGAAAAGTACATTGCAATTGACAAAAAATTAGGTTTAATGGACTAAATACCCTATATAATGGACAAAAACGTGCAAAGCTTAAGAGAAAATAGTACATATTACGTTTGCACAAAAAACTTTTTGGCAAGAGATAAAAAGTCAATACGGGTCTGAGAGTGCAAACGATGACGGTTTATCTTTTGCTTAGTTTGTTTAGAGTTTGCAGTCTCCACACATCAAGTTTAGATTTCTATACTCTAGAAAGTCAAGAGAGTGCATGGCATGCTTGGCATGCTCCACCTGGGAGTAGACCTCACACTCTCAGCATCTTACTGACTGTATTGTCAGTAACGAGGTTCTGTTGCCTACTACAATAATATTTAGTATTTTCTCCTTCGAAAGGTACAATTTCACTGCAAACCTAACTGTCTACTTAGTACGCACTTACAAATGCATGCTTGCAAGTACACACTTGAAAACGCATGCTTGGCCAAGCATGCACTTACAAACGCATGCTTGGCAAGTACACACTTACAACTGTATTCTTGGCGCCATATAATTCCATGCTACGCATACACTGACAGAAGTTTTCGTAATTTTACGACAAATTTGATGATGAATGCTTTTTTATTTTTACGAATGCTTCGTAAAATACGTTCTATGAAACACTCATAAGAGAAAGATTACGAATCCCTCGTAATTTTTTGGAAAAAATTGCCTGAAAGTGACCGAAGAGTACCCAAAATCTATGAGTTGTTCGTAAAATAATGGCCCATACATCGTTAAATTGTTCCTAAATTTACGATTTTACAATGGGAAAATACTGTACGAGGATGTGTAATGAATTACTAGTTTGAAAAGCTACATCAACAAGTGTCAGTTCAACTTTTTATTTATCCTCTTCTTCCTCTCTCTTCATCAGGATTTTTTCATATGCTGTCAAGACTGCATCAACTGAAAAATGTGTTCTTTTTTTTCTTTGCACATTGTTTTAAACACCTCACCGAACAACTACTGAGCTCATACCACGTGTTCGTGGGCTTTGTTCAGTAAGGGGCGAGCCACACCAAACCTACAAGGGGCAGGATCTTGATGTTTCCGATTTGGCTCATACTCGCACCATCTGACATCCTTTGACCAGTGACCGCCTCTGACCAAGCCCACAAATTTGTTTTGGCCTACCTCATACGGTTTGGACTTTTTAGGGTTTTGAGGTGATTTGACCTACTTAAAATATTAAAAATATCTTGAAAAAAAATTCGATGGTTAGTGTCCTGAAGGAGACTAACTTATAGTGTGGGTCCAAAATTCCGACCCTATCTTCACTATATAAAGGAGGAAAAAAGTCTTTTGAGGCACCATTTTGTCAAGTTACAAAAATACTTAGCGCAGTTTCGGAACGGGATAGGTCTTCCAATTGCACTGTGCAGAAAAAACACATTGAATCCTGTTAATTTCTTTGTCTGAATTGACTTAAGTCCAGAATTCAGGATTTTCTGTTCTTTGTGCGGGATTTACTGAGCCAAAGAAATGAAGCACGGAATGACCTGTTCAAGATACAGGAAATCCGGTAGTCCGGTACAGTAAATACTGGCACAAAAATTAACAGGATTCACTGAGTATTCTTTCGCAGTGTGGATGTTGCGAGGTTATACACTGTAAATGGCGATACCAGATGTTGAAATCCTCATAAATTTTATTAACTGACGAACACTGGCCAGTTTGAACAGATTCCTGTACAATCAAAAGGTTTGGTTTTAGAGCGCCGCCGGAAAGGCGTCTTCAGCCACACGCTAAAAGTCTTACAGTGACATTTCAGCTATGTTACGAAGGAAATGGAGCAAACATAATACGAAGGTGTTTCTCTCCATAATACGAATCTTTTACGGATTTTCACTGTAACATACAAAGAAAAACCTTCATAATACGAAGAAAAAGTACGTTTGTATTATGAAGGTGCCATTTTCCCCCTTTATAATACGAACGTACTTTTTCTTCGTATTATGAAGGTTTTTCTTTGTATGTTACAGTGAAAATCCGTAAAAGATTCGTATTATGGAGAGAAACACCTTCGTATTATGTTTGCTCCATTTCCTTCGTCACATAGCTGAAATGTCACTGTAAGACTTTTACTGTGCAGCTGTGAGCAAGAACCGTGGCAATGTACGTAAATACATCCGATTTAATAATGGAGAAGGAGGGAAGGGGGCAGTTAGGAGCCGAATTACATCTCTCTCGTATACCAACTAATCAAACAGTTTGCAAAATAGGAACATAAGACTCGCCAGAAGGAAAAAAATGCAATAAATCAAATCTTTACGAAGGTTTCTTAGAAAATAGGCAGTGAATTCCCCCTAGAAAGTTCCCGGCAACACATCGGCTTGCTTCCGTCTTTAGCGCCCCGTCCAGTTAAAGCTGGTCTTGCACATGGCACAGACCATGTGACTGCAGCCGCCGTTCTTCGTAATGATGACCTTGCACCTCGGGCAGGGCATGGCAGTGCCGTTGGCTAGCATGTCGTTCAGCTGCTGCAGAGTCTTGCGCGCCTCCTCGTCCGTCTCCGCCAGCCTCTTGATGCGGTCCTGGTAAGTGGCGCAGTCCTCAGGATCGTGGATCACCTGACAGGACAAGACAGAGATACAAACTCAAGCAACACTGGTGAAACAAAGGCGTAACAGTCATGTCCTAGCAGGTACTGGTAAAACAATGGCATGAAAAGTACGCCCTTAAGGGTATGAACGGTCATTCACGCCTTTTAAGGGCATGAATCGTTTAATGTCGTTGGGAAGGGCGTGAATGGTATAGGACTTTCAGGCAAAATTTTAATGCCCTTCCAAAGGCATTAAACGATTCACGCCCTTACGCCCTTTGAGGGCATAGTTTTAATGCCTTTGTTTTACCAGTGCTCTACAAATCGAAAAGCGTACATTGTATGCTCTACCTGGAGCATGCCTGCAAGCATGCTCTAGCTAGCGCATGCCTGCCAAGCACGCTTTAATAAGTGCATACATGCCATGTACACGCTAACTGGAGCAGACAACTCCCTATCCCTTATGCACTAGATGTATCTCCAGTTAGCGTGTTCATGGCAAGTATGCACTTATTAAAGCGTGCCTGGCAGGCATGCGCTAGTTAGAGCGTGCTTGCAGGCATGCTCCAGGTAGAGCATACAATGTACGCTTTTCGATTTGTATTGTGGGGCGAAAACGATAGAACGCCGGCAATCGGCTAAAGCCCTTAAGAGGGACGTGAACCACAGGACTTAAAGGCACTGCCCTTCCGAACGTGTTGCAATGCCTTTTAACGCCCCTCAGAGTGCGTGACGATTATTTTAGTTCCAAAAATCAATTGTGTGCCAATAAAACAACCGCATCTCAGTAAATGTGGACGATAGAAGGGCCTGCTATGCTACAAAAACGTAGTCAAGGGATCTTATTTCAAAGCCTCAGAGCTATTGTGGCAACTTGTTCAAAACCAATGCCCAAAGACCCACTATTGATTTTCTGTCTTTCAAATTATATTGCGCAATAGGCACAATTATATTGCACAATACATTGCACAATATATAAGCACTGTATAGTCTATTAAAAACCCCATGAAGCTTGACAAAGACACGGAAGTCTTTGACGAATGCTGAAAAGGGCTCAGATTCATATTCTTTCATGCTGTAGAGGGCAACTTTTTGAACTGCACCCAAATATGATGTTCAAAATTTCCTAACTGTTTCACTTCACTTGGTACATAAGGTATCTCAAAATTTGGTGAAGACTTAAACGCAAAGTAAAGAACATTTTCCCTGCTCAATCTATGACTTCAATATATTTCACAAAATAACATTATCTGGTGCAAAGTGTCAAGATATATTCGAGTATACAGACCATATATATGGCTCCAAGATACTTATATCTTGGGAAATATAGTGCCAATATATTGCGGAGAACCAAGATATAACAAGGTAGGTGTACGCCAGACCGTGTCTTGTCGTAACAGGCTTTGCGATGCTGCGCCAGTTTCGACAATCCACGCCTGGTGTTACACCTACCTTGGCCTGCGGCGCTGGCTGCTTGCCTTCGGCAAGCTGTTTCAAGCTTTGTTGAGGCAATAACGAGTGATAAGGGGTCGAAGTAGATTATGTTAGAAAATTCGGGTCCCTACGCGGTTGAATCTTTGGTCGGGGGTCGATTTCATTTCCGTTATCAGCACCTTCCAAACATACGAATCTATGTAAAAACGTATTAAAATGTGAAGTCACTAAAAAGTTGCATTTTTCTGCCGCTTTTATAGTGTTTTTTGTTGTTACGAATGAATGAATTGAGATAACAGGATGAATTTTTGCATGTGGCGAGCAAAAGACATACCTAGTGATCCTGCAAAATTTCAGTCAGATCGGCCGAGCCGTTCAGGAGGAGTAGTGCTGACACAGACACAGACAGACAAAACTTTCCAACCCCAGTGGAGTAACTGGCTTCGCTAATCGCTCAGCCAAAAAAAGTATATTGCAACATATAATGCATATATTGGGCCATATACTTGCGATGTATTGAACAATACATAATTATATTGAAAATATATGGGCCATGTATGAAAAATATATGAACCACATGTGGAGAATATATTCTCCTTTTCGCAAGGGATTTTGGTCAGACAAAAAATGTCCCGCCACAAATTGGCAAGACTTTCGTGTCTGACCGCTGTAAAGCGCAAGTTACGGTACGCCGCATGGACGCTAACAGTAGACGCAACAGTGAAAACTGTGTTTCGGCTACGGTAAACACTAGTAATTAATTAACAGTGTTGGCAGGACTTTTTTTCTTTCAGGGCAGATAAGATCTTTTGAACAGGATCCGTCGAAGTGAGAGGTACCTGACACTGAAGGCAGTTCTTGACGAAGCACACGGGGCACACGAACTGGCTCACGCCCGGCTGGTACTCGCACCAGCCAGGGCAATCCACCGTCTTGCAGTGGAAGGTGTTCTCTATGCTGCTCTCCGCCGCCTTGATGGAGCGGTCCAGATGCTGATCGAAGACGTCTTGCGGCACCAACTGCGGCACAAAGTAACACATGACATAGACACGTTAACGTAACTGGAGCTATTGTGTACACTGCTTATCCAAGTCCAGGATACACTGTAAATCAAATGGTGATACATCTCACCATCTGAGGGGTGAGACAGAACTGTCTCACCGAAAAAGGGTGATACTGAAGTGTATCACCGTAAAAAGGTCGTACACGAATGTATCACCGAAAAAAGGTCGTACTCAAATGTATCACCGAAAAAGAGTGATACTTCCTCAGGAAAACAAGGGCCCATCTCACTGATGTCTGACCATTTTTCGGTGATACATTTGTGTACGACCTTTTTTTCGGTGATACATTCGTGTATGACTTTTTTTCGGTGAGACTTTTTGTATCACCGGAAATGGGTGAGACGTCTCACCCTTTGAATTGCAGTGTAAGTAGGGAGTGTGGGGCAGTTCGTGACAGGGGCAGTTTGTTACAACCCATATTCCGAGGGGTCATATTCAAAAGATCTTATCTTACCGTTTCCGTATGAAAGATCTTATCTGGTCGTTTCCGTATAAAGAATCTTATCTTAAACACATGCGAATGTTGCTAAGTTTGATCATTTGGGACAGCTATCAATAAAATCGTCATCATGATAATATCCACGCCAACTTGAAGAGGAGAGATGAAAGAAACCAGTCGTGCTTGTAGAAATATATTTCACTTACTTTCTTATTCGTCCAAACTGGTCAAACTTACCGAAATTGGCTCGCGTTAAAGATAAGATTCTTTATACGCAAACGACCAGATAAGGTCTTTTATACGGAAACGGTAAGATAAGATCTTTTGAATAGGATCCCTTGATTTTAACAATGGGAGCTCCTGAAATAAATGTGAGTGTGAACTATCTCACATTTTAAGGATCTTATTGATTTGCAATCGATACGGTGCAGTTGAATGGCCTTGAGAAGAGGCCCCACCCTCCCTTACACAGTTGGAGGCGTGGGCCATGCACAGCAAATCCAAGTGTGGGACAGTCTCGCGATTTCGGCATGACTTAAAATCACGCTAACAAGTTTGTTTTACTCTTGCAAGTGATGCTCACTAGCTTCCTCCGATTCCGTGTGGTTCAATACCACGGGTCCCACGCTTGCACTTTGCACGTGCAAGAAAAACCGTGAGACGTCAGTGCCTCACACTTGAAAGCGTGGGACATCTTAGGTCTCGCCGAACAGTGTGAGACTGTCTAAATCTTGGATTTACAGTGTTATGTCCTTCACGTGCAGGAGTCGACCAGTCCTATAAAACCAGACTAAAAAAAATCCAGTCGTATCCTAAGCTTGTTGAAAGGGTCGGCCACTCCGTGTCCTGCACCCGGAATCCTAAACGACACGGCCTGTTCATTGTTCAATGATCGAAAATCATAAACGTCTGGCTTTGGAAGTGTTAGGAACGGAGTGGTCGACACTTTAATGCCTGGACGTTGAAGTAGTACCTACCGTTTTAATTTCACGTTCGCTGAGGAAATTCTCGCAGCTGTAGTTGACGCCCTGGTACGGGCACCGAATCTCTGCCATCTCAGAATGTTGCACAGTGTTCTTGAGACAGTCCCTAAAAAAATAAGTTTATTATATTTATTTTTAATAAGAAGTTTGAAAAAGAGGAACTGCTATCTGGAATTGCTTTCTTAACATAGTATTAGAAACATTTAAATTACCTCCTTTTCTTTGTATGGTCTAAAATAGTTTGTAAGGTTTTCAGAATGTGGTCTTATAACAATTGCGGGCATGAATGCATTGAAAACGTCACAGAGGCCCGAAAAGAGGGTTTATAGAGGCATTTCTTTTACAGAAGTCCGATCTCGGTACACGACCGATGACGATTTCCTCCATTTTTTGGCCAAAGGTAGTCCTTGTGGGTCTAAGAAAAGTCCCAAAACTTTTAGGCCAAAATATGCACGGTTCAGATTTGACGGGCAATTTTCGTTTTCTCTGACTCCTTGACTAGGTGAACCGAGAGTCAACAACAAGATATGTCCAGGGGTTTCTCGCAACAAAACATGGACAAAGAGTTTACCTAGGGCATTCAACACCAGCAAAAACGGATTTCTTGTCTAAAATTACGCCTAGAGAACTTTGTCGCACCTACTTGTCATAACTTTTGCCCAATCTGTGACGATCTGTGTCTAGTTGTCACATTTTACCAGAAGTAAGTACTTCTAATGATGTCCAAACTTCAGGAGGCTGCCATTTCCACACTACTGGAGCTACAGCGGTGAGGATTTAACACCGAACCTAACATTACTAGCGACTTTATTAGGGCGTCGCGAAATTGGAGATGGTCCAGCAAAAAGGGGGTAAATGTCTTCCGAACTACCCAAAAATAACGTGATTTCAGATTGTGAAGCACTACGCTCAGCCCTCAGAATACACAAACTTTTTATCTCGGGATATGTCATTTTAGTCCTTTTCACACTGTCGGACAAAATTAAGAGGACACTTTTTTAAAAGGCTCTCAGAATTGAAGGTTCCACCTGATTTCCATGAAACTTCGCCATGAACTGTCCTTGAGCCTTATCTTACGGTGTGCAAAGTCGCGTCGACTGAAGTGGATCTTAAAGGGTTAATTCATCCCCCTTAAGAGGGACGTGCAGAAAAATGCAACTTTTGAAGGGGTCAGGAGTCGCAAGGGAGGGGGGGGGGGTCGAAAAAATCCAAAAACTCTTCAGGGTGACTTTCCCTGACGCCCTCTACGAAACGCACCCCCCGAGAGCCTTCTCAGACAAACCCACCCCTTGCAACCCCCACCCCCTGTAACATCCATAATCTTTGAGTGACAGTCCCGCGTTTGCGCTAGGATCCTTCTATGGGCTCCTCTGATACAGGAAATGCCCATGGGTAACCGACGCGACCCCCACGCACCCCTAGGCAGGGCGTAACGGCTCAATACTTTTCTAACCTGCGCCAGGGGGTGGTTTCGCTAATCGGAATGCAACGAAGTTCGCCAGGCTTGTTGTCGGCACCGTAAGGACCACAGTCGCGAAGGTCCTGTTCGAAAAGCTGTCCTCAAGAGTCCCACAGGGGTGGTACGACGTTAAGGGTTGTTCAAGTCCTCACCAAAGGGTTGAAACGCAGCATTGTCGCGCGGCTTGCATGTCACAGTCCAAGGCATCGGCGCAGCGCGGCGCAACACTGTTTTGAAGCCGATAACCCGCGGCAACATTATTTATCGACAAATTAGTCTCCTTTTTTAGAAAATACACCCCTAAGTTTGCGCCTTTCTCAAAGGTGCCCGAATAACGCTAGCTCTCAGCCGACAGCGAATTTGGATGCGGTAGCTCAACGTTTCCTTGCCCTCAAAAATTTAGATTTAAAATCACGCGTTCGGCTCAGAATTCGGCAAAGTGCGTAAGACCAGTGTTGGCGCCAGCAGGAGCGGGCTGTTCGGAGCGCCTGGCAGGTAGGCAGCCCATCTAACCCTGCCTCCCCACTTTTCCTCTTTCTTATGCGACTTCGGCGTTTTTCGTGCAGTAGCTTTGCTTGTGCATCACTCAAAAGTCTTTTACGTGGTTGCAACGCCGAAATCACGTAAGAACCGGGGGCGAGGGGGTGAACAACCCTTAGCGTCGTGCCACCGCTGTGGCACTATGAGGACAGCTTTTCGAACAGGACCTTCGCGACTGTGGTCCTTACGGTGCCGACAACAAGCCTGGTGAACTTCGTTGCATTTCGATTAGCGAAACCACCCCCTGGCGCAAGGGGTAGAAAAGTATTGAGCTGTTACGCCCTGCCTAGGGGTGCGTGGGGGTCGCGTCGGTTACCCATGGGCATTTCCTGTATCAGAGGAGCCCAGAGAAGGATCCTAGCGAAAAAGCGGGACTTTCACTCAAAGATTATGGATTTTACAGGGGGTGGGGGTTGCAAGGGGTGGGTTTGTCTGAGAAGGCTCTCGGGGGGTGCGTTTCGTAGAGGGCGTCAGGGAGAGTCACCCTGAAGAGTTTTTGGATTTTTTCGACCCCCCCCCCTTCCCCTGCGACTCCTGACCCCTTCGAAAGTTGCATTTTTCTGCAAGTCCCTCTTAAGGGGGATGAATCAACCCTTTAAGATCGACTACTGTCAACACAACTTTGCACACCGTAAGATAAGGCTCAAGGACAGTTCATGGTGAAGTTAAATGAAAATCAGATGGAAACTTTTGTTTTGAGACGTTTTAAAAAATTGTCCCCTAAATATTGTCCGACAGTGTATATAACACAGGCATCAGACATGCATAAACTGATTGCGAACACAGAAACCCCAAAAATACTTATGAACACTGAAAAAAAAACCGGCGAAACAGCCATAAGATTTTCATCCGATCAATAAATGGGGACCGGATTCGTGTTTCTCGCGTGTTATACACATGGTACCATATTTAGAGCCCAATCAAGTTCAAATAAGCCTCAGAATATCGATTTTACAATTTAAGTCAGATTGCGTATAAAGCCGCCAGAGAACACGAAAATCGCTCATAAAATCGGAACCGGGCATATTTTGACCGAAAAATTTTGGGGCTTTTCTTATATCCATAAGGGACTGCCTTTGGCCAAAACATGGAGGATATCGTCATCGGTCGTATACCAAAATCGGACTTCTTTAAAAAAAAAAAAAAAATGCCTCATAGTGAAGACGAACCTGCAAAACGCGTGCAGACACCCCTTGAGGATGATTCCCTGCCCCGGCTGGTACTGCTCCAAGCACACGGGGCACTCGAACGGCTCCACGGTGGTCACCACGTCCTGCTCGTCCAGCGCCACGAGGAGGTCGTAGTTCTCGCGGTTCACCGGCTGGGGGACGCGGCGAGCGGCTCGGAGGGTGGGCCTCGACGGGCCAGCCGCCGAACTCAGCACATTAAAAGCGGCACGCTGCAAATTAAGAAAAAGAACATAGAGATTAACTAGACGCACATTGACTGAACTCCTCACTGTTAAAAATCCAGCCGTTTCAGAATGGAAAATTAACGCAAAGTAATTTAATTTTCACCACCGTTCACAAACAGCCAGTCACTGTTTTTGAACGAAAAATATATTTCCGGGGACAAAAACATACCGCTCCGGAAATTTATAACAGTGCTTACGGACACCTCAGTCATGAGCAAACGTAATTACGGATGGCTCAAGCTAGTAATACGGATGATTTTATCGTTGTTACAAAGGTTTTAATGTCCGCAACGAACAAATAAAATTATTCGTGAGTTGCGGACGAAGAAACCTCCGCGAAACAACAGCGATACACACTAAATTACTATGTAGTTTTTTCGTGCATAGCTTTGCACGATATTGAGCATACGCGTCGAATGCACAGATTTGTGCGCAACAACGCACGTGGTGCTGCATAACAATGCACATTTTCATGCTTAGCTACGCACGAATTCCTGCATTTCCAAACGTATGCTCAATTTTGTTCAAAGCTATGCACAAAAAACTACATAGCAATTTAGTGTGTATGCTGTGTCGGCTTGTAACAACGCAGTGGGCCGACGCGGCCAAAACTCTCGACGCGTTGATCTCCATTATTACTAATTGAAACTGCTCTTCGAATGAGGAATCCATTTGTACGATCACACTCCACCCAACGTAGAGCTCAAAACGCATCTAGAATTATGTCTGCCTGCGCTGGTCTTCTGGCCCACTGTGCACGCCAGTGGACGCTTTACATGTAGGGACACGCACTAGGTGTGCACTGGTGAAACAAAGGCATTAAAATTATGCCCTTAAGGGGCGTTAACGATTTACGCCCTTAAAGGGCATAAATCGTAAATGGGTTTGGGAAGGGCATTAAAATTTTGCTTGAAATTCCTATACCATTTACGCCCTTTCCAAGGGCATAAAATGAATTATGCCCTTGCAAGGGCGTAAAAGAGTATTTATGCCCTAAAGGGCGTAATTTTTATGCCTTTGTTTTACCAGTGTGCGGTAACTTACTTGCACCTCCTCTGTATCTCCACTGTCTCCTGGAACCACCCACTCCCGGCCCAGATCGCTCTCCTCCTAAAGCAAGAAAACACACACACACACAGTTACACACAGTTAGCACAACAAAATTTGCTTAGCTAACCAGGGTTTATACAATAATTTTTTTTTCTCCCTGACTTTTCCCTGATTTCCCTGACCAAAAATGGCAAATTTCCCCGACTTTTTGCTACCATAAAGCACGAAGTTTGCCTCACATAAGGGTAAATAAGTAATAACTTGTTTATTGGCAGACTTATCAATAGGCGCTCGCTCGGTGAGGCGACAGGCAGACACGCGCAGACGACGCGACGAAAGACGATCGAGACGATCTCAACGCGGCTGCGAGCCGCCTACTACGAATCCGATTTTTTCCTGACTCATTTGAATATTCCCTGACTTTTCCCTGACCATTTTCGTTTTCCCTGACTTTTCCAGGATTGCCAGGCTTGTACTCAATTTGTACTCCGCCATGTTTCCATGCCGTACATTCTTAACTCCTCACGGACAGCATGTATCCGTAATACAAACAATTTGGTGCAAACACAATTACGGATGGATTCACCTTCACTGTGGCAAAATGTTGCAGAGAATTCTGTAAACAACTTGTGCTATGTTTCCCTTCCCTGAACCCAGTATTTTCTGTAGCCTCTTAACAGTATTTACCAAGCGACTAACAGTATTCTTAGGACTTACAGTCGTCTGCGTGCACCTCAATGGTCTGCGACGGGCATGCGGAAGACACTGTGAGTCACACAGTGAATACTGTACAGAGGCTAGAGGAAATACTGGGTTTAGGGTTACAGAGAATCCTGGCAAAAAAATTAACTCACTTTTCCGTAGGTTTTTTTTTTTTTTTTTTTTTGCCGCAGTGAATTCGGATGTGGATGATTTTGCCGGAAATGCAAGGGTTTTCCGTGTTCAAAACATACAAAGGAAATTATGTGCAACGTACGGACGATGAAATCTTTGCATTACGGGTGAAATCATCCGGTAAATCCATCCACAATTATGTTTGCACAAAATTGTCTTTATTACGGATACGTGGTGTCCGTAAGAAGTTCCCTGCGTGTCCCGCACACTCTTCATTAATTACACACTTACATCACCGCCGCTCGGAGTGATCTGCAGGTTGCCGGTAGTGCTGAGATGGTACAGCATCAACCGCAACGAACGCGAAACACTTGACTCAACACTGAGGTCGATCTGCAACAACAAGTAATAAAAACAGCATTTCACAGCTGTTCCGCCGCAAGGGGTGTAACTACTCGGCAAAATTGACCACGAAGTCAGTAGACTCCCTCACTGTTAGAAATTTCCGTTCTCAAACGGAGCGGTTCAGCCCCACACTGTTAAAAATCCAGCCGTTTCAGAATGAAAAATTATCGCAAAGTAATTCAATTTTCACCACCGTTCACAAACAGCCAGTCACTGTTTTTGAACGAAAAATATATTTCCGGGGACAAAAACATACCGTTTGTAAAAGGAAAATGCGTATTCCAAGACGAAACGGTAGAAAAAACCGTCTGGTAACAAGAGTTTTGTGTTCACAAACGCAAAAACATTATTGGCACAACGCCTTTTCTATTATTTCCTTTAACAGAGGGGAATGTTTTTAAAATTTGCGTAAATTTTTCCATTTGAAAATGGTCTGAACACTTTCCACCTTTATTCGCGAATTTCACCGAACAGGTGACAGTAACTGATGCTTTGACAATTTAAAATGGTCGTCCGGCCGCTTGTTGATCTTAACACTCTCCCAAAACATATCACATATTCCTCGTTTCGCAGCAAAAAGCAACAGCGTTTTGACTGCTTAGGGCTGAACCGCTCCGTTTGAGAACGGAAATTTTTAACAGTGAAAGCAGTCAAAACGCTGTTGCTTTTTTCCGAAAAACAAGGAATACGTGATATGTTTTAGGAGTGTGTTAAGATGGCCGGACGACCATTTTAATTTGTCATAGCATCAATTACTGTAAACTGTTCAGTGAAATCCGCGAATCAAGGTAGAAAGTGTTCAGACCATAGTCAAATGGAAAAATTTACGCAAATTTTAAAAACATTGCCCTCTGTTAAAGTAAATAACAGAAAAAGCGTTTTGCCAATAATGTTTTTCCGTTTGTGAACACAAAAGTCATGTTTCGAAACGGATTTTTCTACCGTTTCGTTTTGGAACACGCATTTTTCGTTTACAAATGGAACAATTTTGATCCCAGATCTATTTAATCCGTTCAAAATCCTTAAATTTAATGTAAATTCATCGGAAAACTGAAATAGTGTTACTAAATAGTCGAAAACAAAGAAATTTCATTGAAAACCTTCTCTTTTTGTTTAGTATTTGCTCGGGAATCGTGGGAATCCAGAATCGTGTACCTCTACGCCGTGGCCAGTTAAAACGGTTTTCTTAGGAGGGGTCGACGTTAGACTGTGTACGCACTGAAAACCCATGCGTGCACTACTCAGGACACACCAAAGTTTTCAGTGCGGTTGCTTACCGTGGCGTCGACGCGGTGCTTCCCGCCGTTCACGTCCAAATCGAGAGCCAAGCGGCACGGCGCGCTGCAGTGCAGCAGGGCCAGCAGCTGCAGCATGTCGGGCCGCTCCTCCTCAGACTGCCGGACCACCTCGTCCAGCGCATCGCCCGCGCCACCAGCTACCAGCACGCCCTGATTGGAGCCAGAAATTCAATTTGGAGCCACACAATGGACTGCGGAGCAGAAATGGTTATTCTAACTACCGAATTGAAGCGTGGTATGTACTGTTCAAGCATAGTGTACCATCCAAGTGCATAATGTCCTATTTCACAGTAAAGTATTTTCGATATAAAATATATTTCAATTTTCTTTTTGCATTTATTGATTTTCTTTTGCTCCGATTGTAATAAAAATCCCCTATGAAAACTTTTAAAATTCTAAAATAACTTCTGGAATTTGCATGTTGGGTCTCAAGTCACTTGACCACAAGATGTGAATTTTAAAAAATATGCATGTCCCTTTTTGAGGGAGCATCGTTTCGTAACATCCGCCCGCTATTGCTGAGCGAAGCGAAGCACCCTGTTTGGGATATTGAACAGTCGAATTTTCCGACCATTCCCCCCCCCCCCCCCCCCCCGAGGTATCTTCCTATTTTTATTTTTACTATATTCATATGTGTATGCAAAGGCCGAGCTCTATAGGCCAAGCTCCATAGGCCAAGCGGCCAAGCTCTATAGGTGCAGCTATATGGGCCAACATGAATTTGTATGTGCAAAAGAGCGAGCTCAGCATTAAGGCCAAAGGCCTTCCCCTGGCTGGTTTAGTTCGTTTCGGAACGTCCGCCAGTCATTAAGTTCTGAAGGGTAGACGAACCTCGAATTGCTCTATGACCTGTTGCTGGGAAAGGTGCCTCAGAGTGGCAGCTTCCACCAGGCGATGAAAGCTATCTGACACGGCGGGGAGCATCTCCACCAGTGTAGACACGATGTTCTGCTGCAGCGCTGCACCCTCCTGGAACAGTGAGACAAGTTACAAGTGATAACACTGCATGGAAAATGATCGATCGACCGTGCAGTTCTTGGATGTACTATCAGTCTCTAAAGTTTTGTCTGGGCGATACCCCATGCACGAGAGATTCTCAACGGTCTCCTTATGAGCAGTCTCTCGTGCATGGGGTATCGCCCAGACAAAACTTTAGAGACTGATAGTACGACCTGTTTCGTACTTCTAGCTCAAGAATTCGCTACTTAAAAACACAAACTTGGGAGGAATTTTAGCGAATTTTAGTTTCGACTGATGTACTCTCAAAGTCGTCCGGTGAAAGACTACACCAACACATAGTAAAGAATGATTTCTCCATAATACAATATAAATTCGACAAAATATCTTTAAGGCACTCACAATCAACTGTCAGTCTAAGTTACCAAGTCGTATGCACCACCAAAATGAAGAGAGGTTTTACTGTAATATGGAGAATCTTCACCATAAGACTTTTGAAGTGTGCAAGGAGGTAGTTTTGGAATCCGGGTCGCGACCTACCCCTTGACTTACGGTTCGGTTTTTACAATAGTGATACGCAATTTTGGTTGGAGCGGTTAGTAAACGTACCCGTAGAACGTTAATCTTCGGTGTCATTTGCTTCTCTTCCGCATTTTGAATCTTGTGAATGATATGGTCTTGAACACATTCTTCTGTCGCCGGGGTTTGGCACGTTAGGCAGAAGAAGCTGGTAGAAGACACAAATTTCAACAAATCAATTCAACTTTTTCGCATTTAGATGTACTAGCGCTTTATATGTTTCATGAAATCAAAGAAAATTCATTTCGCTGCACGAACAGTGATAAACTAACCCTTTGACAGAACCAATGCAAATTAGTATCTCGTTGTTGTAAATGTTACACCTATCGCGTGAGTTGATCTTCCAGCAAAAGGGGAGTCTCTTTCAGGTCTTTGCCTTCTCATTCCGCATTTGAAACGGTTGTACTACACACTAAAATCTTGTGGAGTTTTTAATGCATAATTATGCATGCACAGAAACGTACGTAAGGTGTGTATAATAATATGCATCACTGTGTACATTTTATGCAAGAAGATGCACAAAATGTACACAATGATGCATAATATTATACGCACCTTACGTGTGTATCTGTGCATGCATAACTATGCACAAAAAGTGCATAATTATGCATTTAAAAAGTCCACAAGAGTTTAGTGTGTATTACCCTATCCTGTAGTACATTTTGAGGCCCCACTCAGTAAACCGAAGTGACAACCTTGCTTACACAGCAAGTGATAGACATAAGCCGTCCATGTTAACAGTGCATAGTAGATGCATTGTATATGCCCGTCTATGCAGTAAATAAATTGCACATAACGCGGTACGCTTCGTACACGTACACATGTATGAGATTTAAGCAAAACTGGCTGCTAACATGAGCATGTGCGCAGGACTATGTACTTTGCCTCAACTTAAACTTACAAAGTTGATGACCTACCATAAGGAATGCCCCGCCGCACAGTGGGCGGAAACACTACTTTCGACGCGAAAAAGTCCGAATGTGAAACTTAAGTCAGTGATCTTAATTTAAGATGAGAGGTTCAAAAAACCATGCAGAATTCGAATCCAGCATCGGTTTGCCGATAGAGAGCTTTATTTGCCCTCAGGAGGACTCGAAAGTCAAAGGTTTCATTTTTCTGACATTTGGCCTTCAAATATTGTGGAATTTGTAATAAATATGTGCCTTTCCTCGTGAACGCAAAGAAAAACTGGGCACAGGTCCATCTAGAGCACTTTCTGGCGATTTCAAAACCGGTCTTGGATTGTGTTTTGGCCAACAAATGACCAATCTGCAGCCGTTTTAGTGGAAGGCGGTACCAAAAATCGTAATTTTTTAGTTTCTTTGGGCGGAATTAAAAGTCCTACAGAGCCCTACGTCCGCACTAGGCTTAATCGATAGAAAAAGTGTTCCCTTTACGATGGAGCAAAAATAAGTCACTCTCATCCACTCTGCCGTTTTTCGGGGCTTCATTTCTATCAGTGTGAAGTGCAAACAAAGCAGTTATTCGACAATTGTCGCGCGCGCGCGGTGCTTCGTAATAGCTGTAAGTCTGTCATTTCTCATTCAAACCTATGACATGTGCTGACATTTTTTGTTTCTCTTGTCAAGATGAATCTTTATCTGTTAAGCAATGTCGATTTGGACAGTTTTAAAAATTTACTCCAACCCCTTGGAAATATAAATAAGGCATTCCCTTGAAATACCTGACAGATTTTAATGAAATTGTATTTAAAAGTATGAAAGACGTGTTCAGCGACCCTCCGAACCCTCGGGTTAAGAATTTTGGACGCGCAGTGCAAAAATAAGACTTTTTCGCGTGGAAAGTGGTGTTTCCGCCCACTGTGCGCCGCCCACGCAACAAGCAAGACATGAAAGGCGACGAAGAGGATCGCATGGACCTACCTACGAGCTTGACTAGTAGCGATCGCATGAATAATGAATAGATTATCCGCCAGACTATGAGCATCAGGAAATTCCTGTAAATGGAAACAAAACACAAAAAATTATCTGAGGGTTAGGTTATATGTGGATATATTTCACGGATTGTGGCCAAAACACTCAAGAAAAAGTTATTTCCTTTAATCTTTAGGCCGTAAGGCCCGGCCTATGCAACCTAACCAGGCTTCAAAACAACTATGCGATTTCGACTAGCATTGTGGTTGTTTCGACTTAATGGTAGCGGACATAGAAGAAAGGTAAGTTTGAACACACGAAACGAGACGCATGTCATTTGAGTTCCATTAAAGAAATTTGGGAAACAATGTTTTTTCCCATGTAAACCTCAAAATCAGTAATTATTGATATGAGCGTCGGAGGTCGCAACTGTGGGACCAATAACTAGCAGCAAATGCGCACAAAATATAAAGCCCTCCGTGAGTTCTCTCAGTATTGTAGTGTACAAAACCCGGAATGTTTACCTTGTCGTCCATCCGACACCTATTAGTCGTCTGGGCACAGCCTAAACACAACGTGTGGCCGCACGGTAAGACTTTCGGACGCCGCAGTACCTCGTCGAACTTAACTTCACACATCTCGCACTTCATGTCTGAAAAAAAAGGAAAAAAAGAGGTACTGCTTACTGCCACTTCACTTTAAAAAAAATATGTCCAGAGTGGTCGGTTTGTGCCTTTTTATCGTAAGCCTTGTAGAACTAATACTGGAGAAAATCGAACTCTGAAGGAGCGCGGAAAAATCGCGGTCCCGGTTCACATTGCATCAGAAGACTTTATTAAATCAGTGAGTCGAAAATGATATTAAAGGGCTTCTGGAGACCAAAAATCGCTTAATTACGGTATGTCCATGCGGTGTATTGAAATGGGCACACTTTCCGCTCCAAGGGCACTTTCTTTTCATGCGCCGAAGCAATCGTCAACATTGACAGAAACTTGTGTAAAAAGTGGTTCGTTAGCGTTAGAGTCCTACAGCTTAGGACCCTAGTTGGCGTCTACCACGACCACGCACACTCTCAGAATCGACATTGACTTTTTGTACTCTGCAAATCCAAGTGTGAGACAGCCTCACACTTACAAGTGCATACCAACATGTCTCACGCTTACAAGTGTGAGCCACATTTGTCTCACGCTTGCAAGTGTGAGACACGGTTTGTCTCACGCTTGCAAGTGTGAGACACGGTTTGTCTCACGCTTGCACGTGTGAGACACGGTTTGTCTCCCACTTGCTGCATATGGTTCCGTCTGCTTTAATGCCACGGAACCCACGCTTGCATGTGTGAGACAAATAGTGTCTCACGCAAGCGTGAGGCAAACCGTGTCTCACACTTGCAAGCGTGAGACAAACGTGGCTCACACTTGCAAGCGTGAGACATGTTGGTATGCACTTGTAAGTGTGAGACTGTCTAACACTTGGATTTGCAGTGTACATGCAGTGTCAGAAATTTTTGTCAATTTACGAAATATTTAAACAATATACATTTTGTAAAATATTCTTTAAAAGGGATTTATTGAAATTTCGAGATTATTTCGTACATCGACATCATAGACATCGAAGAAAGGTCATACACAATTGTATGACTGAAAAACTGTCATACACAAGTGTATGACCGAAAAACGGTCATACACAAATGTATCCCTTTAACCCCTTTAACGGTCAGAAATCTGACCTTTATATTTTCAGTGTAGGACTACCGTGTCTCGTTGAGACGGAGGGGGGGGGGACTACACTGAAAATTGCTAACAATGAAATTTAGACTACGTTACAGTGAATTCGGTGCAAGCATAATACGAATCCTTTTCGAGTTAGCATACTGTAAGGTAAAACAAAAAAACTTCGCAATACGAAGAAAAACTGCCTTTGTATCATGCTTACGCCACTTCCTTCGAAGCGTGGGAAATTTCTTCGAAAGACATTTAGAGTGTACAATGGCCCTCCGTAACGCATTTTGTTGCCCCGTGCCCTTCCAACACTCTCAGCGCGCTACTGACTTTTTGGTCAATTTGTTAATAGTTATCCAAGTAATTTGAGCAACAATAATACGTACTTTTCGTATCTTAAGTAACCACTTATGAATTGTTAGGTAGTGTACTGACAATTTGGTTTTGTTAATAATTTTACAAAGCAAATAGTTCATACTTCCTTAAAACATACTAAGTATTATGCTTGCTTAAATGAGTACGTAGTTAATGAGGAAAAAGTCAGTAGCGCGCTGAGAGTGAAACTTGAAACGAAATCTGCAGTCACTGTAGCACTTTATCCACGCCTTGACCTTGACACTTGAGAATACAAGCCCAGCCTTTCGACACTATCATTCCTCGCGTAACAACGAATTCATTTGAAAAGTCAAACCTATTTTTAAACCTTTTCTTGCGCTATGATCACGCAATTGCATCGTGCAAATGATGTATTTTGTACTGCATTCGCGCACTTCATCTCTGTACCCATACCGTAAATGGAATAATTTCGTCGGAAAGGCAGTCATTCGGGAGTTGCCATTAGCTTAACTGTGTAACGTGTCACATTAGAATCCGCTAACCCTTCTTGAACTTACAACAGCCTGCAGAGCATAGAATGAAGCCAAAGAATTGCTTGGTATAATGCAGAAATGCCTCGTATTATAAAGGATTCCGCTTAATAATACGAAGCATTTCCTCGTTGATTTTACGATGCTTTAGATCTCTTCAAATGTTAAGAGGCGATGCTTCGTAGACTTCACACTAAAATCTTGTGGAGTTTTTAATGCATAATTATGCATGCACAGAAACGTACGTAAGGTGTGTATAATATTATGCATCACTGTGTACATTTTATGCAAGAAGATGCATAAAATATACACAATGATGCATAATATTATACACACCTTACGTATGTATCTGTGCACGCATAACTATGCATAAAAAGTGCATAATTATGCATTTAAAAAGTCCACAAGAGTTTAGTGTGTTCATTTCTCTACACCGGTGGACGATTTGGCGGAAACAAGCCACTCGTTTGTTCCGTCTTTGGAGGAATGCTTACCAAGGCTGACTATCACTGGGCTGGGCGAACTGGTCACCGGGTGTTCGAATACGCCCGTCGTTCAGCAGCACCAAGAAGATCGTTGTGAGGTTTCGCGAGTACGCAGAATACAGGGCCGGGACGGGACAGCTCGGGGAAGTGCTTGGCAGCGCGTCTGCGACTGACTCAGCCGTCTTGGCTCGGTTTCGTATCGACGTCAGCCTGACTCGGCTGAACTGGAGCGCCCGAGAGCGCCCGAACACCTCTGGAGAAAAGAGGGTACTTCGGAAAAGAGTTGGAACGGAAGTTGATAAGAAATCAAGATGAACAATGTATGCAAAATTTGTAAAAATGAGCGTCTGCGTCGCCGGTCTGCCGCTTCCGTAGAGCTTCATTCTCATGCAAGTCCGGAGTCCGCCTCTTGATCTTCTTGATTTCTTTTCAACTTCCGTCCCAGCTCTTCTCCGAAGTGCCCTATTCCCTCTGGGGCCGCACGTGCACGCCTCTAAATAGTGTCGCAGGAAGAATGCCTTCGCGGCAGAAGACCGGGGCAAGCGGCCAATGCTCCCGACGCGTTAGCCCCAGAGTCAGTGGGACTCGAACCTGACGTGTGACCCCATCAATGGATTCCTCGTTCCGAGAGCAATAGGGTTAGGGTACGCCAAAGGAGCCCTGCCCCAGGAGAAAAACAACAAAAGTGGAAGTCAGAAATGACAGTTTCTATGAGAAATTTACTAGACAGGTATGCTCCATACCTCATCCGCAGCGTATATTTCTCATAGAGACTGTCATTTATGACTTCCAAGTTTGTTATCCTTCCTCCGGGCCAGGACTATTGTGGAGTGCCCTGTCCATTCGTGGGGTCAACTATTTGGTTCGAGTCCCATTCTCGACTCTGGAGCTCACAAACCGTCTGGTATTTTGACCGCCGCCACCGGTCTCCTAACCCACTGAAGTGTCAACCGGTCGTTCGAGGCCGTTGCGCCCAGCGGGTTTCCGAGACCGAATTCAGGTGCCCGTGGGTGATGTATTAAGGTGAGGTGTAGGTGAAAAAACAGCTAAAAATGCTAAACCAATAACGATTTGCATAAATAGTTCCAAACAAATTCTGTACTTGACATCCAAGTGTGACCCCTTTCAAGTTGAAGTTTAATGGCTTGTGAAGCATCAAACTTGTACTAACAAAGTTGACTGTTGTCGTTAGCTTGAAGTTGTCGTAAACTCTCAACGACAAGTTTTTGCACTCAAAAGGGATTCTGCGTAACAGTTTTTGACTGATTGGTTTCATTTGATCATACCCGGGTACCCCTGGTCCGGGTTTTGGAGAGCCCTACTCACCTTGCTAAAATCACTGATACTGCGAGCATCCGGCAGCCGGCGGCGTTTTTCCGCGGACGCTGGCGATGTTCGCTCTCATGAGGCCCCTGGCGAGCCTTGTCTCTCGGCTGCGCCTGACGGTCGACTGCGCGCACTGGGCTTTGGTCTCCTGCTCAAGGTCGATGCCGTATTCCCCGCGTCCGCGTCAGCTAGCGGCAGTACGCGCGCAGGACCGCTGATAAAGTCACTAAATAGACCCTGCCAGATGTCAATGAGTGAATAATACACGGTAGGTGTTGCCAGCCGGGTCTTGGGACAGACTGCGCGATGCTGCACCGGTTACGACAATAGACCCTTTTACGCTCGTCGACCAGTTAAAAACAAAACAAGTTACGTGTACGCCAGACCGTGTCTTGTCGTAACAGGCTTCGCGATGCTGCGGCGCTCCCCGCTTGCCTTAGGCAAGCTGTTACTAGGTTTGTTAAGGTAGTGAGTAGTACTCTAGTAGTATTTTAGGATTACGTAAAATGATAGATTCTTCTTAGACGGTCCCTAGCCACCTTGGAAATGTCACTTTTGCGAGGGGTGGGCACACTAAATTACTATGTAGGTTTTTGTGCATACGTAACGTACGAAATTAAACATTTACTAGTTGCGCACTAAATTGTGCGCAAAAACGCACGATTTTCTGCATACCAGCGCACTAAATCGTGCATTGTCACGTACAAATTCGTGCGTTACAAAGTGCATGTTTAATTTCGTGCGCGGGCGCGCACAAAAATCTACATAGTAATTTAGTGTGGAGACCATTTTCCACATTCATTGTACAAAATTTAAACACATTCCCACATTCTGGAGGCTGAAACGCCTTAAAATAGACAATAAGAGTGACGAATTACGCAGAATTCTTGCACATTTCAACACAGGCCCACATTTATGGTTCTCAAAATCTCGCAGTGAGACACCACTCGCACTTTCCCCTACACTCAGTCCGATATGGACTGTTAGGTCTCTTGCTTATGGAGCTTATTGAGCAAACGTAAATTGTACCATTTTCAATTGGGCTATGCATAATTTTGATCGTTGTAGAGGTAAACTTGCCAATAGATGATGTAGAAATCAAAGAGTACACAGCAGTTAACTAAGCGTCAGGTAAAACGTAGTAAATACCCTATATATTGAGCAAACACGTGCGTAGCTAACAAGGAAATAGTACATATTACGTTTCCACAAAAAACTTTTTGGCAAGAGATACAAAATCAATACGAGTCGGAGAGTGCACATTCTTCATCGTAGAAACTTCAGCATGTCAAGGAGTACCAGGTCACTTTAGTCTTGTCGTAACAGGTTTCGCAATGCGGTGCCAATTCCGTCAATGTATTCTTCCTACTCACAATATAAATGCCTAAGGGTCAAGAAAGCCTTAAACATGACACAATTTTTTTGAAAAAGTACGTACCTAGGAGAGGAAACACATCAGAATACGGTATTTCAGCGAATCTTGAAACGGAAGTAAGACAGGCGAGGGGACGGAAGTTGTGCACTTCCTTGAGTTATTCCTACTTCCGTTTAAAGAATCGCCGAAATACCCTATTTAGTCAAAATATTGTTAGGTTCTCACTTTGCAGAAAACATAACACCTATTTTAGTTATTGATTTCAAAATATTTCAGTGTTAGTTGTTGAAGACAATAGGGTACTTCGGAGATAACCCAGACCGGAAGTCAGCGACAGAACGGGAGAAACAAAAGAGCGTCGGGAGGCTGTGCCAAGCGGTGGTGGGGGTCGAAATCGGCGGGGTGGGGGTGAAGGCGGCGCGCGCATGCTGCCCCCACTCCGCCGATTTCGACCCCCACCACCGCTCAGCATAGGCCCCCGACGCTCTTTTGTTACTCGCGTTCTGTCGCTAACTTCCGATCTGGGTTATGTCCGAAGTACCCTATTACGTTAGCGTGAGGAAATGAGGCTTATGTTGTAGGAAGTTAAGTTAGCCACGATGTGAGCATGTCACTTCCGGTGGGGTTGTGCCGACTTCCGCTGCGCTAGGACGCCGTTGAGGACCCACTTGACATATGTTGCAGGAGGTTGCATCATCTCGTCTGCGCATGCCGGACCTCTTGGCTTCCCTGCATGCTGGGGACTACCGCTGAAGAGTGACTTCGGAGCAGACGCCCAGGATGGAAACGGACGCGCCGCCGGTCCCTCGAGTGCCTGCGCAGCGCCAGGCGACGCAGCGGCTGACAGGCTGCTCCTCTGCTTCTCAGCAGCGCAAGTGTGGCAGGTAGGCACAGTGGGTCAGAAGAACTGCGCACGCGGACCAACACTCTGCACGCTTACAACCTTACGAAGTGTTTTGAGCATACATAATACAAACTAATTTACTTCGTTATACGAAGAATTAGTTAGGTCCGGACCTGAAATAGGTCGTAAATTACGAAGTATTTTCGTTGTAAGCTTATGTAGGCTCAAAATACTTTGTTATAACAAGCTACTTTTCTTTGTAAGGCCTAAAATAGTTTGTAAGGTTTTCTCAGTGTGGACACGGTACGTTTGGAGCTTAAGAGTCGCTACATGGGACCCGAACCGAACGCGCACTCTAAATGTCTTACAACGAAGAAATTTCCCGTAATTCGAAGTAAATGGTGCAAGCATAGTACGAAGATGGTTTTTCTTCGTATTACGAAGGTTTTTCTTTGTATCTTACAATGAAAAAGCTGATAAGATTCGTATTTCGAAGAAATATTGCTTCGTATTATGCTTGCGCCGAACTCACTGTAACATACGAATAACAAGAGGTCAAATTTCTTTGTAAGACATTAAGAGAGTGTGACCCCACTAACTAACATATTAGCCCTGCGTACAAGGAATCGATTCGTGGGGACGTTCGGGTAGAGTCCTTTGAAGCAACTTTGGAACTCTAAAAGCGTCCAGAGTTTTAGCCGCCTGCACTGAGAAAACCTTACAAACTATTTTAGCCCTTATAAAAATAAACAGCTTGTTATTACAAAGTATTTAGACCGTACATAAGCTTACGAAGAATATACTTCGCAATTTACGAATTATTTCTTCGTATAACAAAGTAAATTAGTTAAGACTATTATGTATGCTCAAAGAACTTGGTAAGGTCTTAGGCGTGTGTGGCCCTCTGTGTTAGGCCAGACCTCACGCTGAGGTTTCTGAAAGTTACGGTTGTCGCGTGATGACTATGCATAGCCTAGAAGCTGGTGTATGTCGCTTTAAGATGAGCCGTAGACTAGGGTAATTTCGCTCAGGCTCCCCTTTCGGACCATATGGAAGTAAGTACACCACCGCTGTACTTCATGACCGGTGGTAACTTCTGGCATACCTTGATTTCCTCGCTGTTCGAGTGGGGCGCCTGACTAAGGTTAACGCGGGTGACCGAAGTTGCCCCACTTAACGGTGTAGAATGCACGGTAAAAACGGTTCCTGGTTTTCCCAGGAACTCCCTGGAAATCGCCTATGTCTTTTCTGCAGGCTTCCTGGGAAAACCAGGAACCGTTTTTACTGTGTGCTTTCTAATTCTTGACCAGAGGTTTTATATTTAGGAAATTGACTTCCATTTGCTGAAAATTGGGTACGATTCTTCACGTTGATATCAACACCCCTGAAATACGTTCTATTGTCAGGGAATTCGCAGGGATTTTTCAAAACATATATGACCCGACTTGTAACGCTCTCATACGCCTGTAAGTCTTTAATCGGTATGTGGCTGAAGACAGCCCTAAATAACCCCACAATGTGTAAAATTCGGACAATTTTGGCTATCACGCTACTGTGTTACTTACTATTACGCGAGTGACTCGGTCAAAATGACCTGACTGTCCTGTCACGCGATCGGATACCTCCTCGGGAATTCGTCTAACCTTCAACAGGGTACGTGGATCGTGAACCGAACGCTACATTGGCCGGAACCTATCTTCTCTTGAGATCTCGAAATGGAACCAAGCTGGTAAATAAATATTGCCCGAGGATCACAAATGCACTTCAATTAAGTTTCAAAAGACTCTTACGTTATAATGTGGCCGGTATATTTAGTAACTATCGTCCCTTTCCCAGGTCAAGTGCAAGTGCTTTTTGCCAATTGCAATGTATTTTTGTATTTCTACATGATCTATTCACAATTTCATCTTAAAAATGAACAAAATTGTGCATAGCTAAAGAGACAATAGTACAATTTACGTTTGCTCCAAAAGCTCCAAAAGCAAGAGACATATAAGTCCATATGAGACGGAGAGTGTTCGGAATATGCTTGAGCATACAGCTACTGCACTATCAGACTCGAAATTGACTTTTAGTACAATGGTATTTACATTTTGTTAGTAGCACCTCCAGTACTTTGTGCAACAATAATACGTACTTTTCGCTTTTGTAATAATTATTCACTAAAAAAAAAATCCTAATTAATTACACAAAGTAAATAGTTCGTATCTAACATTTAAGAAGAAAACACTAAATATTAGGCATGGTTACTGAAAAAGAAGTCAGTAAGAGGCCGAGAGTGTGTACACTTCGTTTGACCAGCGCATTACGCTAAGGCATTGCGTCCCCCCTTCGCCGGCGCAGATGAACATTTTTTCATTGTGAATGTCTTGTTCAATATCAAATTTCGGGTGAGGTATACTTTATCACCCAAATTTGCGTGAGGATTATTTTATCACCTTGAAACCTGTCACGGGCGATAAAGGGTGATCAACTAACTATCTAGCAAGTCAGTATAATCACCAAAAGAGTGGGTGAGGAAGCCTTCCTCACCCAAATTGGGGCGATAAAATGATTGTCGCTCAATTCAGGATAACAAAGAATACCTCACCTTAAATTTTTTATCTGATTTTGACTTCTATCCTCAGTGTTCCGTACCGTTTCAGCCCGACGCGCGCTCCGTCTGGAGGGAGTCTGTCGCAGTCTGGGAGTCGAGCCAAGAGTGCTGAAGAGGAGGAGTGGAGCCAAGCAGCGCCTCGATGCCAAGCACCCTCGGCGGCAGAAATCGGAGCAAGTGCAAACAAATCGGTATGTTTATCTCACACAGTTAAATAAGACGCGTGTAAAAGTGTTATGAGAACTTTGCGTGTCCAAAATATCCATGTGGTTTGTGTCTAAGTATCTTGAGTTAGGCCGCATTAAACTACTGAAGGAATATAGAATCGTAAGGACGCACAATACAAACGTCGGGGTAAAGTTTTGTCTTCTCCGGCTACTCCTACTTATTCGTGGTGTTGCAAAACCTTCTTTAAAGACACTTCTACCAGGGCCCGAAGTGACGAACAAGAGGAAGGACTTAGACCGGAGGCAGTGCAAGAAATCGTCCGGTTTCGAGGTTTTGGACAGGTCAAAGCTTCTTGAAGTTTTGGATTGAGAGTGAACGCTAGGGTGTACCACTAAATTATTTTTTTTGGCAGCAAAATGATATATGCGGAATAGAAATCGGATGGAAATTGACGGCACATCCCCGGTTTACTTGCCACAGTGCAATGTGTTCAAAAAGTTAAAACCTGGAACGCGTTGAGCTAGCACTAAAAGTTGTCCAAAATTCAAAACCTAAGCACCGTTGTTCATGTTTTGACCGATACTTTCAAAATCCGCCTCGATTTTCCTTAAAAAAATTTCGTGGGGCACCCTAGTCAACGCTCATCATCAATAATCTGGCGATATTTGGCATCTTCTTCCGGCTTATGTCCTTTTGCTTCCGCTTCACCCTGGGCATTTGCCTTGTTAGTCGGCTCCGTTACTCTTGATGTGAGACTAATTTTCACGCACGAAAACGTTGACGTATTTTTCTGTGTAAAAACCGATGGTTTTTATCGTATAAGCAACAACGTTTTTAGATTGTGTATCCAATTTGTTACATCGGGAATCTTGTCACGCTCTTAAAATTTATGGCGCAATCGTTTTATTGTGATTCGAGGATCCACTTGTCGCGCCGGTACATGGTCCACGGGTCGGCCCTGGCCCATTTACCGGTCGCGATGCCTCGGCCGGAACTGTTGATTTAAACACACTCGTCTTTGCACCGGCATGTCCGGTCGCGGCGGGGGTATAACGCCCCACGGCTCTCCTCTCGGGGCAGTTCCGCACGTCGTGTTACTCGGCGTGGACATACACTCTCAGACTGTAAGTAATAGACTTTTTATCCTTTGGTAAAGAGTTTTTTAAACAGCAAAAAAAAAACGTACTATTTCCTCAATATCTATCTAAGATTTTGTTCGTTATATTGACTTAAAGTCAGTTCACTGCAATTCCATTGGTAAGTTTGCTTGCCACTCCAGTGGCGCTCCGTTTTGAATGCCAAAATTTGGCATTCTGGGCCGTATTGGTCTTTTAAAATGGCAAAATTTGGCATTTGAAGAGGCCAATCCGGGCCCAGAAGGCCAAATTTTGGCATTCAAAACGGAGCGCCACTGGAGTGGCAAGCAAACTTACCAATCAAATTGCAGTGTTTGCTATTGACAAAGAGTCAATATGCAATTGACTTCAAAAATAGTCCTTAATTGATGACAATTTAGTCTTTATAGTGAACAATATTGTACATGGTCACGGAGGAAATACTACATATTATTGCTGTTTAAAAAACTAAGTAAGCAAAGGATGAAAAGTCAATAATTGAGAGAAAATAGTCAATACGAGTCTGAGAGTGTACTGCTGGATAACTCCTTGTATTTATTCACCCTCGTCCGGCCCCGCTCCGAGGGACACGACACACTGTTCTGCAACCTTTTGCAGTGGCGTTTGTCATATATTATTGGAAACCTTGTTCAGAAAGAGTACCACTAATGATTTAAACTCCTCAAAGTTTTAAGCGTACTGTTATTTGCGTTGGGACTCATTTTCTTGAAGACGTGCACTGGTAGAAATAATGGTGACATGACGGAACTCAAACGGTCAAATTTTGTTACGGAACCCACGGAATGACTGAAAGGGATAAAAAATGAATCCGTCTCTAAGAACAGCTTTGGATTAAAGGAAGATTGGCGTCATTGACTGCAAAGGTCTTTCCGTATCAACAGATCGGTCTCCTCCATGACTCAAATCACGGAAATATATTTTAAGAACAACGGTTCAGCCTTGGGTTTTAGGAACGGTCTAAAATGAGGTACGGTGAGGTCAAAGAGAAGGCACGGTGGTGTTAACAGTCTGCCGGTCGAACTTTTCCGTATATTAGAATATGATGATTCCTTTTCACCGTTCTGGTTTACATTATCACCGTGCCTTCTCTTTGACCTTACCGTACCTCTTTTTAGACCGTTCCCAAACCGTAATCATGACGCTAGTGTCCGGAAAATAATTAGCGATACTTTTTCCGTATTAAATCCGTACTTTTTTCTGGCAGTGTGTGTACACTGGTAATCCTGAAGCGTAGTATTGGCATAGAGTGACGCTATAGTTTTACCAGTGTATTCGAAATAATTTGTAAGAGTGAACATCGTGTTGTTGCAGTCGGACCTAGAGGAAGGCGAGGTGCCTGCTACTCCGCCCCCCGGACGTGACGAAGACGATTCTGATGAATGCCAACTGAAGACGACTATTCTTGAGCAGCAGGTGAGCCTGGCATCATCAAAAGGTCTTCTAATGAAGTTTTTCAATACTTTGGTTAAATTTCTCCTTTTTATCGAAGCCTCCCAAGAGAATAAACTTTTCCTTTGTGCCGCGCGAGAATGATCCTAGTTGTTTGTGCTGCGCGAGAAAGATCGCAACTACCTTTTAGAAGATGTAAGGGTTGATCTCTTGCCCGTCATTTTTACCGGTGTTTTCTCAGCAAGACGCCACAGATTGCGTTGATACCTTTTGCCACTTTTTTCTGAGAAACTTTTTGCATATTTCAGCCAATCTTTGGTAAAGGGCAACCAAACTGGTTCAAAACTACGCGCAGACGCGCAGCTCAAAATTACGATACTTCGAAGAGCCGCCGTTATGGTGGTGCAGCTGTAACTTACCTCTGAAAGTACCTATTAGATATTAAACCTAATTTCTTAAGTATGACGGAGACTATCTCCATCAACTGCAGACTTTCACCCTGAGACGTTAAGAGTTATTCTGTCCACTGCAAGCACGCTAGAGGCTGCAAATATGTAACCTTTTGTTCACGTCCCAAAGGGCCTATGCGAGATGGACTTAAAACTTTTCGCATCCGAAGCAACGCTTCGTACCCTTCCCGGATTTCTCGCCATAATACAATCTAAATTCCTTGCGGTGAAAGACAGCAATGGTGGAGGTTATCTCCACAATACATGAGAAATTCGACAAAATATCTGTAAGGTGCAATGTATATTTACGTAGGTAACTCTTAAAATCAGCTGCTCTGTCATGAAAAAGAGAATTTTCACCATAACATGGAGAATCTCCACTAAAATGCTCTCAGAGTGCACACTAAATGTATTTGTACTATTTTGTACGCGGTCTCGCACAATTTTCGACATGCGATCTCTGTCGTACAATTTGGACGAAAAGCACGTTTGCTCAAAATTTTGTGAAAATTGTTCGAAGGAATTTAGTGTGTACATTTCGTTCCCTGTACACACTATGATGAACACAAGTGCATTATTTGGGCGCTGTTTGGAGGCGACTGTCTGTCTTTTTGCGCCGTAAATTCAACATGTCTCGGCCTAAATGATAAATGCCTTTAGAATAAGTTGAAAATGGCGTACAGGCTACTTGATTTTTTTACCTGACGTGCTTTTTGAAAGGGCTGTCAGCATCAATGCCCCAAAATGGCGTGTACACTATAAATCCCAAGGTCAGACTTCTTGCCACACTAGAGGGGAGACAAAAAGTCTTGCCAAGTTTTGGTCAGACCTGAAAGTCTCGCCAAAATTTGGTCTGACAAAAATGTCTCGCCACGAAACTTTTGTTTTCTGACCTTAATATGGTCAGACTTCTGAACCCAGTCAATACGGTCCGTGCGGCCAGTACTGCTGTCAGACCAAGAAGTTCGAGACATTTTTGTCTGACCAAGTCATGGCGAGACTTTCGGGTCCGACCAAAATCTGACAAGGCTTTTTGTCTTGTCATATTTTGGCGCAAAGTCTTTCCACTGGATTTTCATTGTAGGTTTTCACGTTCCACACGGCATATTATTAATGCCGTTGTGTTCCCAGTGTAGTGGCTGCGTAGAGTGTACATCGGATTTTCAATTTCATTACAGGTCACGTCTTTGCGGAAGACCAACGCAAAATTGCTACTGCGTCTCAAGGACCATGATAAACGCCACACCAAAGTAAGTGCCGCGACTTTCGTGCGGCTGATGTTGTCCCTGCCTTTGTCAAACCATTTGCGGGCAACTCCACACTTCCTGGTGTGGTGTAGGTCTCCAGGCAGAGTTCGCAGTCTCCCACACTTCAAGTGCGAAGTAACTCAAAGAGCCCCTATCTCCTAGCGTGGTGCAAACGTGGAGAACTCCACACTTGAAGTATAGAGACTGCGAACTGTGCACTTCCAAATGTGCAGACTGAAAGTGCACCTCCGCGTTTCAAGTGTGGAATTGTGTGCACTTGGTTTCACTCTCAGTGTAAAGAGGGTTTCCTAGGCGATACCGTTCTTTATAGTCAAACGGAATCGTGCTTTGCTTCCGGGTGTATGTTAATATCCTCATGACGTCTATTGCTTAACAGAAATACGCTGCCCTGCTTGAAGAAAATCTGAGTCTCCGAAAACGTTTAAAGGAACTCAGTAAAATGGAGAAGGTAAGACCGTAAAAAACACATCCAATCGTACGAATAACAGTCCTTAAGTTGTCGCACGCCAACATCTACATTTTCAATCGGAAACAGAGCTCTACGCATCATATGTAAACACCTGAGTTTGCAGAGTATCGGAATTGTCGCTCAATCTTTGTACATAGTTTAAATTCTAATCCTTTGCCTGTAATTTCATGCAATAGGCTATAGAACTCTGTTTCAATTCATACTGAGATAGCGTTCTGGGGGCGTAACTTCCACTCATTTCATATCTGGTTTTTTTTTGAGTCTCGTGCGTTTCCGTGTCCTGTTTCAGTCTCGGGTCGAGGAGATAGAGGAGCTCACGGAAGAAAGCAGACGTCTGGCTACACGACTAGAAAAATCAAAAACTAAGGTTAGGTGACTGATTTCGCGGTGACGACTAGGCCTGAGATAAATGGACTTGATGAAGGTAGTGACTAGTGACCGCACGACCCACTTCGGTACCACTCTAAGTGCTATGGCGTGTTTTAACTTTGACTTAGGCTACAATTAGACCTCAAATGATGTGTTCTCCGGGTGCCACGTGCGACACCGCTTTTATTCGTCAATCTGTCTAACCGTTCCGCTAACAGTGAAGTGCACATTCCATTCAGGTTTCCCACTGTTTTACCATCTGTGGCAACTCAGTCCATTTGTGTTGCAGAGAAAAGAGGCCACTCGAGACTTGAATGACAAAGTTGACAAGCTGACGGCCAAAGTGGAATTCCAGAAGCAAAACCTGACTGGTTTAAAAAGCAAATTGTGGAAATTCACTCATTCTGACTCTTCCCCTACGTTCACTGTAAGTTGTATTCTGTTATCAGATTTCGCCATATGAGGATGTAGATAAATGTGTGAGACATCGCAGTTCCCTTTCTATCGGTACTTACTTAGTGTTTTATTAAATGTTCTCATTTCATTGCCCTTAGAATGGCAACTGTTAATGGTCCTCTGGTCTAAAGGACCTATGTCCTAATGATCCATCCAATGTTTATGCATCAGGTGAAGGAGCGCAAGGAACCCGAATCAAGTTCTTCCGTGGAGGGATGTTCATCGGAGAGTTATAGAAAGGTATTTGGTACTTACGCGCTTCAGCCTCACATACTTGATCGCGGTACAGTTACAAGGTGCTTGTACGCCAGACCGCGTCTTGCACTGTGATAAAATATCAGAGTAAATCCCGTTTAATTTTTTTTGCCAGGTTTTGCTGTAGTTTGGAATACGGGATTTACTGTGCATTGTTACAGGGTTTTCCGTACCACGAACAGGATATTCCGTACTTTCTTCTATAGGACGGTTAATCCCGTACGAAGTACAGTAGATCCAGTCGAAAAGTACAGTAAATCCTGTGTTCTGAACTACAGTGACAGCTGTATTAAATTAATTAATTAAACAGGATTCAATGTGTTTTTTTTCGCGCAGCACTGGTAAAACAAAGGCATAAAAATTACGCCCTTGAGGGCATAAATACTCTTTTTCGCCCTTGCAAGGGCATAATGCATTTTATGCCCTTGGAAAGGGCGTAAATGGTATAGGAATTTCAAGCAAAATTGTAATGCCCTTCCCAAAGGCATTAACGATTTATGCCCTTTAAGGGCATAATTTTAATGCCTTCGTTTCACCAGTGAGTGTTTGGTAACAGGCTTCGCTATGCTGCGACATGTTTGAGAATCTGCGCTTGGCGCAAGCCCCTAACTTTTACCGAAGTCATCAGGGATAATTTTTTGTCGCACGACACACATGTTCGGCCGATTCCAGTTGAAACGTTATCACACCATACTTACTTTGTAGTTTTTTCGTGTATGGGTTTGCACGAAACTGAGCACATGCGTGAAATACACCAACACACTGGGTACTGCATAGGTACGCACTAATTCGTGAAACTCAGAAGGTTCGCTCAATGCCGTGCACAGCTATGCACTTAAAAGTACACAGTAATTTAGTGTGATTCAAAAGGGCTCGTTTTTATTGGGGAATTATGTGTCGGACCTGTCAAAACGTTTGACATTTGCCGTATGTGAAAATTCGAAACTTACAGTGTACCGTATTTTTGTCTGACCGACTAAGTCAGACTTTTGAACTTAGTCAATGCTCGCTTTGCGACATGTGCAGCGGTCAGTCATTAAAGTCTCGCCATTCTCCCGATTTACCTTAAATGAACGATTTAGTACGTGGGTATGCAGAAATTAGTGCATTGTCGCACACTTAAGTCCTTTGTACAACTTTTGCACTTCGTCTCGCACAATTTCGCACGACTTCATGCGATACCGCGAACATATCTGCTGGAAAAAGTTCACATGTTAAAAATTGTGTGAGACCACGTATGAAATCTTACCAATGCATTTAGTGTGTGCACCGAGGGGTCCACCACTAACCTCACGAGTGTACACAGGATTACTGATTACCAGTGATTACCAACGAAAATTCTCAGAACGTCCTGAAATTTTGGCCAGCTAGGAGCATTTTTTTGCCTATTTTCATAAGAAGAACCCTCAAAAGCTGATGAAAACAGCGAAAATATCCAGTTTTGGCATGCGATTACCAATGATAACTAGACGAAGTGTACACACGATTACCAGAGTGGTGGACCCCTCGGTGTGCGCCGTGCGCAATGAAGTGCATGTTGAATTTCGCCCACATTGTTCTCACATTTTAATTAAGTGTGTACCACCATATAGGGAGAGATGGTGGACGCTAGGCGGTTTGGAGTAAAGCCGACTTTGTCCCGTTTCGTAGTTCTAAACGCTCCGCCACGAGCGCTGTTGTCCTAGTGGGCCGAGGTACACTGGAGCGTGTACACGCGAAATTTTTTCGTACAAATTTTCTACGAGGCTTCACAGTTTTTTTTTTTAGCAGATGATACCTTCACACCTCACATTTCATTTCAACATACTTAAAACTACTATACACATGAAGGTGTCAGCATGCTTTTACTCTCGAGTCCAGAAACCAAGCGCGTATCCTAACAATATAATAGGGGCTGGCGGCCGGGGCGGGCTGGTGCGTCTGGCCGGCCGGCCGGCCGGCCGGCAATGAGGCGCAGCCTGCGCGGAATCCGACAATGCCTCCCCCGTCCAGCGCCAGCGGCACCGGGCGTAAACAATGGCACCCCCTCCTCGCGCCTGCGCGGAAAATTGACAATCCCTCCCCGCCTGCCACGTCACAAAGGGTGACTCGGGCGGGCCTCGGCTCTGCTCAGCTCGTGCTGACTTCGGCGCCAGCTCGGCCTAACATACCACAATGTAAATATTTTTAATATTTCTACAATGACACATCCTAGAGAATATAATTTTTAATCATATATGTTCTGACTCTTGTTTACAGTTTTAAATACAAAACAGACATGAGAGCACACTGCTATAATAAACACACGACAATACCAAACGAATATCATCGAAAGAAAACCAAACGAGTATCATCTGCTTTCATTAACGTTCGTTGAATGAGATTTTTTGTGGACACGAGCTTTTGGAACCAGATTTTACGCGATTTTGCACTAAATTGGGGAACTATGTGCAGTTCTTCGCACAAAAATTGTACGAAAATCTCATATGCACTAATAACTGTTATGTCTTGTACAAAATTCAGTTTAACATCGAGTTTGTACGCACCACTTTAAATATTGAACATGACTCGATTCTGTTGCAGCTGCGGACTCGCATCCAGAATCAGACCGAACAACTGGCCCACCTGAACGCTGTCCTGACGAGAGAAAGGCACGTGGCGGAGTCGCTCGTCTTTCAGTTGAAAGTACTGGGACACCAGCCGAAGACGCAGAGTTGCGTCATGACCGAAACTGGACCTCTTCCTGCTTCCTTCAAGGTGATCATGACGTGTACTGCTAGTCTTAAAACCGAACTGGTAGAACCCTACCGTTATCTTACGCTTTCCTTCAAGCATAGCACTTGTCACGCTCATCTTCGCGCACAGTGGGCCAGAAGTGGGCCACAGTCGTCCTACCTTTGGACATTCCTTAACGAGCAGAGCAGCGTCAAGAAACTGAATCGAAACCAAATCGTTATATTGTTCAAGTTACGGGAGGTCATAAAATTAAATGATTGGATTAACCTGGCCCGCCCGCACAACTCGTTGTGATATGTGTAACTCGTTGTGATATGTGTCCACATATTGTATCTTATGGGACTTTTTTGTCCTATTAATGATGCAATTTCAAGCTCATCCGTCGGTGATTCATTTTTTTGTTTTCAGTGGATACCAATTGTCCAATGAAGTAGCAAATAGCAATGGGCATTGGAAATTTTATCTCACCTAATGGACACAAAATTGTTTCACCGACGGATGTGCTTAAAATTACATCATTCATGGGACATCAAAAGTCCCATCACATTTAGTGTGTCAAGTGAAGACCACCGGGTGAAGTCAGGGTTAGTGAACGGTACTCAACTGTGACTAACGAAAATGCCTCTTGTAATTGACGAGTTTGACGATATCGCCTTGTGACCATATTTTAACGCGTAACGTCTCAGGTTTTCTATTCGTTTTTGCCAGGAATCTTCAGAGATCACTTGTTATTGTTTCAGCATCAAGCACACTCGACGTGGGTCCCTCCTGATATGACTCCCATGAAATCAGGAGACGATCCCAACCTCAACGTGAAGTTCCAGGAGGGCTCATTCGAGAGCAGTATCTTGAAGGTAATGCCCAATGCTAGTATGGAAAGGAATACGTGCGATGCAAAAGCTGCACCAACTGGTGCGGATGAAAACGGTCGCGAATGCATTGGACCAATTGACGCTCCTTACTCACTCCTTTGGATTTTCAGTGTACTCAGAATGAATGTGGTGATTGTTCACCTCTGTAACTACTTTGCACCTCCTTTTCAGGTGGTTACTAATGCCTTCCCCTTGGCTCGTCGCGTCATGAAGAACTATGAGGAGCTGAGCGCCTGCTTGCCCACTCTAACGCCACCGGTCATGGCAGCCATCGCCGCCATGCCCCCCGCCACGAGGAGCTTGTGTCTGGGCCAGATGAAGGCGATGCCGGGGCAGCAACTGACTTCAGCTGACAAGGAGAAAGATCTGGACTTGCCACTCGAAAAGGTATGCACATTGCCAGAACTGAAGGGCACACTACGCCTTTCCCTAGGCGTAGTTCTCCGTTTCTCTTCCCCTCCGGCCTATCTAAATGCATAAGAGAATTACTTCTTTATGCACTTCATGACTATGTAGTTTTTTCGTGCATAGGTTTGCTCAGTATGACGCACTCTCAGTCTCATATGGACTTTTATGTCTCTTGCTTATGGAGCTTTTTGAGCAAACGTAAATTGTGCTATTTTTTCTTCAGTTATGCAAAATTTTGATCGTTTTTGAGATGAAATTGTCAATAGATCATGAAGAAATCAAAAAGTACATTGCGTTTGACAAAAAGTGAGGTTTTATGGACTACTAAAACCATAGAACAAATTGAGGCGTTTGGAAATTGAAGAAAGGAATTTATTGTGCACAAAGTACTTACCACTGTGTTTGTGTCTGCAGCAAGACTCCCACGCAATGATGGTCCGGTTCCTGAGTAGTGTCCTGCCATGTCCACCCCATGGGGCGGAGAATGGGTCAGGCCAGACCCAGCCGGGCATCTCTGCATCCCCCGAGGCTGCCTTCGGCACGGGGCCTAGTCTGGCTCTCAAAGCTGAGCAGTTTACTGCCGGTAACGAGGAGCCTTCGTCGCGCACGCTGCCGCCCGCCCGAGGTTGGTATTCGTTTGAAACCGCGGTCCAGAGGGACACCATGCACCCGACCCCGGGCTTCAAATCTGACTAGGCGACAAGGCATTAATTTTGTGGCCTTCAGGGTCATCGCAACTTACCATCGCCCTTACTCCTACGTTTGTCGGCATTCACATTCATGTTCTTCGAAAGGTCGTAAAAGCAACACACTCTCACTCTCATATGGACGATTTTGACTCTTGCTTATGACGTTTTTTGAGCAGACGTAAATTGTACTATTTTCTCGATATCTGAACAATTTTGATCATTTTCATGATTAAATGTCAATAGGTCATGTACAAATCAAAAAGGAACATTGCTATTGGCGAAAAGTCAGGTTTATTGGACTAAATACCCTGTATAATGAACAAAACCGTGCAAAGAAAACAGTACATCTTACGTTTGCGCTTGAAACCTTTTAGCAACAGATAAAAAGTCAATACAAGTCTGAGAGTTCACCGCATGTTGGGTCTAAAATTAATTTCTTTTTCGCCATAAAGAATAATAAATTGCCTCGTCGCCGGTGCCGAACACTTCTGATCATAAGCCATCTTAGAACTTTCGTGGTCAGATATGCCGTTTTTACACACTGCACATGAAAAAAATACAGAACAAAGGCACAGCAAATCCTGGCCATTTCTTCAGACAGATTTTGTTGTTGTTTCACTGTGCGAAAAAAAAAACACAGTAAATCCTGTTCTGGTTAATGCAGCTTTCACTGTAGTTCAGAACACAGGATCTACTAAACTAGGTACGGGATTTACCGTGCTTTTAGAAGCAAGTACGGAATATTCTGAACGTGGTACGGAAAACCCTGTAACAATGCACAGTAAATCCTGTATTCCAAACTACAGCAAAACCTGGGAAAAAAATTAAACGGGACTTCCCGTGATATTTTATCACAGTGTTCCACAACGATTCTACAAAGTACAAATTGGCTGAATGACGAAACTGTACCAGTCCAGGTGTCGTACTTTTCCCAATTCTGATTATACTCTCCACAATCCTTGCTTTACCTTTTTTCTCTTAACCTCGATCCAACTGTTGTACTTTCCGCACATTTTCTTGCGGTGCAAGTTGTAAAATACTCGAGGGGGCCACCACCCCCGTAATCCTGTGTACAAATTCACTGTTAATCTCGGGTAGTCCACGCCGAAATCACGTAATCCCTGACAAAATTTTGTCATTTTTTAGCGTTTTTGAACCAATTTTACCAAATTTAACGCGGAATCCCTAATAAATTTCTGTAATCCCGTAGTCTTGTCTACGCCTGAGACAAGAGTGGCGGCCCCCTCGAAAATACTTAGCTCCTCTTGGCGATCCCCTTCAAACGCTCTGACTCGGCCAACCGCGTTTTGCTCCGTACAAGGACGTGAGCCCATCTTTGTCGGACGCTCAGCGGTTGTTGGTGTTAACATTTTTGTTTCCTCTCGTTCAGCGTACGGGCCAGAGATGCCGGTCTCCGTCGTGGAAGGTGCTCGCAGCCAAGAATCCGGTTTCGGTGAGGAAACGGCGAGGATCAAGGTGGAAGTGCCATCGCTGCCCCCGCCGTCGATGGCCGAGACCGAGCCTGCGACCAGCAAAGCTCCTTGCAGCAACGCCGCGGAGAGTGCAGGTGGGCGAAGATAATTTCACCGAGGAACCGCAAGTGCACTCTGTTATTTAACGAATGTGACGTCATATTTGTTAGAATGTGAATTTTGTCACGTCGGTATGAGTACGATTTTACACTTGTTTGAAAGCGACACTGTCGTTAAATTAGGTAACGTGGATCCGACATTCAAACGAATATGGCATCATGTTCAAACGAACGTGGCGAAATTCACATTTTTAGAAGTGGCGTCACGTTTGTTAAAGTACAGTGTACTGACTGAAAATCCGAAGGCTTTGAGTGCAGCGTGCCAAGATTCATTTCTTAAGTGAAGAACAAGAAGAAGAAGAAGCAGAAGAAGAACGGGGTGTGCTGTGATTTTAATGACAGACCTCCATTTGCGGGTCCCACTCTCTTCTGTTGTTTCAAATTCGTGTTGGCTTGATGAACAGTTTTAATTGTGCTAGTAATCAGAACGACTTTTCTCCGCGTGTGTGTTCATCTAGAATGGAAATCGTTCCCAGCGTTGAGCTCTTGTTTTACGTCGAGCCCCATCGGTTCCCTTCGATTTCATCGTCGTGATTATTATTTTATTCGTCTTTGTCAGCTTCTGATTCACCTGCTGGTTTGTCTGCTGCGCATCACCCAGAATCTCAGTCGGTGCAGCCTGCATTGGGCGTTCCAGAGGGGTCAAGGACACCACTCCTTGGGTCCGGCAGCCACTCCGAGGCCTGCTGTGTGCCTGCGGCCGTAGCCTACCCGCTGCCCTTGCACGAGGGGCACAAGCAACACATCGATTCAGTGCACCCAGGTAGGAGCCTTCTACACTCTCACACGCTTAAAACCTTAAAACCTTTGTTACACGAAGAAATAGTTCCTAAATTACGAAGTATTTTCTCTTTGTTATAACAAGCTGCTTTTCTTTGTAAGGCCTGAAATAGTTTGTAAGGTTTTCTCAGTGCAGCGCTTTATTGAGTTTTTCCTCATTCACTACGTGCTCGTTTAAACAAGCATCATACTTGTAATTTTTTTTATGTAAGTTTGACCAATTTGCTTCGTAAAATTATTGACAAAACCAAATTGTCAGTACACAACTTGAAATTCATAAGCAGTTCCTTAAGAAACGGAAAGTATGAATTATGGGTGCACAAATTACTTGAATAACTAGTGACAAATTGGCCAAGAAGACAGTATCGCGCTGAGAGTGTAGGTTTTACTTCAAGTGTCACAATGAAATTCCTACACTGTAAATCTATCGGCGTGACTTCGTGCCGTTTTAGGGGCGTGAATAAAATGTCTCGGCAAAAAACGGCATGACAAAAAGTCATGCCCAAAATCGGCGTGACTCATAAATTCACTCCAATTTTTGGCGTGAATTTCCTGTCATGCCGGTTTTCGGCATGACTTTTCTCGTAAAACGCACTGCCATTTACGCCACATGACGGCGTGACTAACATGTTATGCCATTTTTCAGCGTGAATTTCCTGTCACGCCAATTTTTGGCGTGTGTTTTTGTCACGCCATAATTTGGCCATGTGTCCGACCGTAACATTTTCAGTGTAATGAGCGAAAAGTTTTCGCAGTAGAAGTGTTATGGATAACGTTTAGCATTAACGAAGGTTTGTTATCTGATTTTAAATGTAATGCCTTCAACAAAAAGTGAAAAATTATCACATAATTGTCTGAGTGCAGCCTTACATATTAAAATCTGAGAGAAGCACATTAGCCGCTTTACCTTTGAAACTTATCAAACAAGTAACATTAGCTTTTCAGGTAATTCCTTCCTCTGATTCCGTCAAAATAGCAAGGGAAAATCTGGTTGAAAAGAAAGTAGCGATCTATAACCTACACTTTTTTTGTTTCCAGCTTCACAAATTTTCAAAAAAAAATAAAAAAAATGTAAAGCTTCTTTCACCGCTTCAGAGTTTGCATACGCTTTCCCCTTCATCCTGATTGATGTTCATCGCTCTTCTCGTGTCGTAGGATTCCACGCGGCGGGAGCGGCGGTGCCGTGCTTCAGTGGCTGCATACCTGGGTCGCGAAAGCGATTGTCGCAGGACGAGGTAATGTCGGTGGAAGGGCGAGGAAGACAGTCACTGAGTACACCCCGTTCACTCTCAGACTGTAATGGACTTTTTATCCTTTGGTAAAGAGTTCTTTAAACAGCAATAAAACGTACTATTTCCTCAATATCTTTATGTAAGATTTTGCTCGTTATATTGACTTAAAGTCATTTTGCTATCGACAAAGAGTCAATACGCAATCGACTTCAAAAATAGTCCTTAATTCATGACAATTTAGTCTTTATAGTGAACAATATTGGACATGGTCACAGAGGAAATACTACATATTATTGCTGTTTAAAAAACTAAGTAAGCAAAGGATGAAAAGTCAATAATTGAGAGAAAAAAGTCGATACGAGTCTGAGAGTGTTGGTTCGAAAGTGTGTGCCCAGTTTACATCGAGGAGTCGTATTCTAAAGATCTTATCTTACCGTTTCCGCACTAAAAATAGTTTCCGTATGAAGAATCTTATCTGAAACGCAAGCAAATATCGCTAAGTTCGTTAACTTGTACGAGATAAGAGAAAGGTGGACCTTATTCCATAGCCACTACTGGTTTCTTTGATCTCTTATCTTCAATTTGGTTTGATCACATGACGATCCCTTTTGATAAGCTGCCTCTTAGCGAAACTCGCTTGCTTTTGAGGTAAGACTAATCTCGGTCGAGCTCGGCGACATTGCGTGCCTTTCAAGATAAGATTCTTACGTGGATCTTTATCAGATCTTTTGAATAGGAACCCTCGACATTTAGATATTCCGGGAAGGTCGTTTGGAAAGAACGTTCAAGTCATGTAGTCGCTGCATCAAGCTCGCATCAATTGAATCTTGTGTTCTGATTTCAGGTTTGTGACCTGGAGAGAAGTGCGAGGATTGCGTCTGAAATTCAGATAATGAAGAAAAGGATAGTGAAACACTTGCAGCTCGACAGAAAGTAGTATACAGGTCCGGAATTACTTGCCACGAGACGAAATTGCTGTTATTTGTTTGTTCACTCGAATCTATCGTGTGGCAGCTCCTGCGTTTTTCCTTGGTGGTTGTAATGTTATTTATTATTTGTTTTGTTGTATATTCTGCGTGGTTTTGTTTAGTTACTAGTTGCCACACGAAAACGTTTTGATCGCGGTAGTGTATGCGTCATTGTGCATGTATTTATTGTTGATTGTATGGTAATAAGTAAATTATCACTGACAGAAGGGAATGTAAATTGCTGCTTTTACATTTACTGCGATCCTATCCTACATTGGATTTGGTGCTGAAGATGCTCTGCTTACACAGAATTTCGATGTAGCTTTTTCTGTGCGCCCGCGCTCGAAATTAAACATGCGTTGCGCACAATTTTGCGTGCGACAAAGCATGACACTGCGCGGGTACACAGAAAATCGTGCATCATGGTTTGGGGCCAGAGTCAAATCAGCGTTCCTTATTTCAGAGTGTTGTCCAGCCATGTTGACAACAGTTGAAAACATTCACATTATATGATGTGTAACAATTTATCGAGGCCTTGATCTGTGCGTCTTTCCTGTGGCGCCGTTGTCTTATCTGACGATATGACGATATGAAATTGTACAGAAATGCTGGCTATACGAAGAAAATAGGAAACGCCCGACTTTTTCCCACTCCCTTACCAACCACAGTTGCATTCTCTTCAGTAGAGCTGCAGAGTTGCCAGCGACTAACTTTTTTCACTAGTTCTCACTATTTTTAAAGTGTCTCACTTTTCCCACTATCCTGGGAATCCTGTCAGTTTTGTCACTTTTTTGAAGTACAACGAGAGTATCATGGTCATTTAGCTGCGTCTCGCAGCGTTAATTTGCGATTTGTCGCCAAACACTGGTCATATCCCCCGCCGCCGGTTTCACGAAGCGTCTATCGAGGCATGGAACCGAGCGGCAGCGCTGCACAGTCACTGAAGACCTTGCACTCTCAGACTCGTATCGATTTTTTTCTCTCATTATTGACTTTTTATCCTTTGCTTACTTAGTTTTTTAAACAGCAATAATATGTAGTATTTCCTCTGTGACCATGTACAATATTGTTCACTATAAAGACTAAATTGTCATCAATTAAGGACTATTTTTGAAGTCAATTGCGTATTGACTCTTTGTCAATAGCGAACTGACTTTAAGTCAATATAACGAACAAAATATTACATAGATATTGAGGAAATAGTACGTTTTATTGCTGTTTAAAAAACTCTTTACCAAAGGATGAAAAGTCTATCACCGTCTGAGAGTGTGTGCGTTCGTAAGCAGCTCGTCTCATGCAGTTGAAAAGGAGGGATTATTGACTGAAAGCGGAACATTGAAGGTTCCTGGGAAATGTGGAGATGCAGCACGTTAGAAAATCATTGAATTTATCGAAGTTTTAAGTTCAGTGACAGTTACAAAGCAGTTAAGTTGATTAAACCAGAACTGCCTACTAAATGGCTAGTAGTTTCTCTCCTTTTTTCCTTTCCCCTTTTCTTCCCTCTCCTTTTTCTTTCTATTTTCATTTTCCTCCCACTCTTTCTTCCCTTTCTCGACTCCCTTTTCAACTTTTGACCGGCGCGCCTGAGGCCGGGGGGGGAGGGGGGGGCTCTAGAATCGCTATATAAGACTCGAATCGAACGTCATGACCTCACCAATGGATTCCTCGTTTGGAGAGCTATTCAGTGGTGGGGTCACACGTTCGATTCGAGACCCACTTAATGACTGTGTAGCTCAAAAAGCGTCTAGAATTTTGGCCGCCTCAACGGTCTTCCGACCCACTGTGCTCCTCTTGTCGTGTGGCGTACTTGCACTCTTGGCTTTGGGGTCCTATTTGTCGTCAAACCCTTTAACCCGGAGAGGCCTCTCGGGGTCTCAGTCGAAGTGCCGAGTTGGAGCATTCCCGTTCTCTTGTCTTTTCCTATGCCGCCTAGGCATTTCAAGGAATTTTCAGTATGTTTGCGGTTCAGACGATATGTAACGAGGTAATTGATGTTCTCGCCACGCCATTAGTATTTATTCACAAATGTTCCGACAGTTCGTTTTGTTATTCCGAAACTCATTCAAGTTGAAAATCCGGGGTCAATTGTCCAATAAATTAAAGAATGTAGCATCCAAAATAATAGTGTGCAGAGTGTATATTTCATCAATTTCGTGGCAGAACAAAATCTTTCTGTATAAACATATCAGAACACGATGGTAGCAGGTACTGGCATGGCCCTACTGCCTATCAGAAGTAGTTAAGTTGGTAACTCAAATGTAGCAGCAAACAGAAGAAATTTCGTTTCTAAGTTGGGAACACATACTGTGTTTTGTTTAATGTTTTTGTTTTTAATAAACGATTATTGTTGTTGGCGCCCACAAGAGAAGTGACTAATGATTTACCTCGGATTTTAACATCTCTACCAATAAATAAACTGCATAAATGCATAAAAGAAGTCATACATTTTGTTATTTCCCATAAGCCCGTGTCAACAAGGTGACCTTGTAGTTGATGCTCCCGCCGGGCCGGCTCGTGAATTTTAAGGTGACATGCCTCTCGTCAATGCCGCCGCTCAGCAACACCACATTGGCGTTCAGAGAGTTCTGCTGCAAGTCCACGATCGCGATGGAGCTGATCCCGGCGGAGCCAGAGTAGGACACCTCCTTCGTGTGGACGTCCGAACTGGTGCCCGGCTCGTACACCGTGGTGCTGTACAGCTCCCTGGCAAAATAATTCATGTTTCCATAACTGTGCGCTAGTGCTGACATATACTTGTCCACAACTTGAAGCCGCTCGAAGGATTCCACTGGCCACTCTTTGTCCATAGTCATAGTGATAGCGGCTCGTCCAATAATTTGTATATTTACTAAAGTTTGACTTACGAAGAGTCCCAGTATTGCCCGCCGTAGTAAATGCTCTGGTCGTTGCAATCATCATAGGGGTAGGTGCACATAGTCTTCAGGGAGCCTTGGACGGCGCGATGCTCTCGGACCAGGTCATCGCCTTCGTGGAGGCCGAGCGCGACGTCCTTGGTCTCGCGCAGGCTGGCCGCGGCGCAGCAGGCCGCTAGGGCGAGGAGGGCGACGGCGCGGGCGAACATGGTTTGGCGATGTGCAGGACACTGGCTGCTCATCAGGACGCTCCGCCTATATACCTGCGCGCTATCAGTCCCCACCGGTGACGTCTCCTCTTCTGGTGCGAAGGGGCTCGGGGCTCGGCTGTGCGAAGCGTCACCGCTACTGCACGAAAAAAATGCGGCTAGAACAACAATAGTTCGACAAGGATAGGAGAAACAAATTACAGCGATGATTGAGGACAGTAGAATCAGAATTGTTAAAAGTACGTCACCTTGACTGGTGCCGTTTCGTCACTGGGCCCCATTGTACTTGGTGAAATAATCGTTGTAATTTGTACAAAAATGGTTGTACTTTGAAAGTACAATAACTGACTAAAAAAATTGCCAGCATTTGTTGTAATTTTGTCGTGGTCTTTTCTTGCTGCACGCTCAGACTCTTTTCGAAAACGTCCTTAGTTTTTGCGACGAAATTTCGTCGTTACGACGAAGAACTGCATCCGCGCGTCCAAGCTCGACGAAATTTTCATCGAAGCTCGTTGAGGGTGCGACCGAAAAAATTTCACTGATTATGTCCTTCGAACAACGACGGAGTTTCTTCGAAACACATCCCGTCGTTCTACGAAGTAAGCTCCAGGACCCTGGAACCATGATGCCGTCCTTGTAAAACGTGTTTTCCGGGTCTCCAGGACGAGAGTAACCCGACGCTGCAACCCGTTTTCTCCTCCACCATGTAGCTCCCGAGGTACAAGGACGTACTACGAGGTCGCCGTCGAACCCGGCCAGGAAGTCATACTTTAGTTCGAGGCCAAGGCCACTCTGGCCGGGCCCCCTTCTGGAGTCGGGGACTTTCGACTTCGGCATTGCCTAGGGGAGGTGTCGGTCCACCAGGGGCCCGACGATGAACGCGGTGCCACCTCCTGTTCAGCCAGGATGCCGTCCAGCATGGCGGAAAACGGTGGCAGAACTGTAGAATCGCCGGCCACCACTTTTGGGGGTGCCTTTCTAGTCCCAAGGCCAAAAGAAACCCACGGCCGCTGTCCGTTTTCTTCTCCGCCGCTTAGTTCCCGACATACGAGGACGCACCACGAGGTCAACGTCGAACCAGGGGGTAGCAACAAGGCACTTTTGAGCGCTCCGTGCGGTAGCGAGGCCCGGCCCTCCACCACCGCCCCAGCCGGTGCCGGTCTGTTGTGAGCCTAGCTAACCTCTCAGAAAAACACTGTTTTCGTACGTTATTCGGTGGCAAGTCAGTCTCGTTTGTAGTCAGTTCCCTCCTTAATTTGGTTTTCTTTCGATCAAGCACAAAAGATATTTTCTTTGTGACAAAATCGCAGAGCATTTTTGCTAAAGCGAAACGTCTACGCGGCGCGGCGCCGCGGCCAGTTGCTGCGGCTCGCATTAGCAAAAATGCTCTGTGATTTTGGCACAAAGAAAATATCTTCTGCGCCTGATCGAAAGATAACGAAATGAACGAGGGAACTGACTACAAACGAGACTGACTTGCCACCAAATAACGTACAAAAAAAGTGTTTTTCTGAGAGGTTACCTAGGCTCACAACTGGCCGGCACCGGCTGGGGCGGTGGTGGGGGGCCGGGCCTCGCTACCGCACGGGGTGCCCAAAAAAGCCGTGTTGCTACCCCCTGGTCGAACCCGGCCAGGAAGTTGTACTTTAGTTAGAGGCCGAAGTTGCGTAAGTGTTGGCGTGTGTGGCCGAAGTGTCTGCTGCCGGTCGGCCCCACTCGGAGCTCTTCAGCGGGTTGCTGGGCGTGTCGCCGAATGCGGTTCCACTGCACTGCACAGTGGGCCTGAAGACAGGAGCGGGTGGCCGAAACTCGGGACGAGTTTTGAGCTCCTGAGTCGTTAAATGGGACTCGCACCCAACGTATGACCCCACCAATGGAGTCCTCGTTCGGAGAGCAATCCATTGGTGGGGTCGCACGGCAGTGGTGCCGTCCTAAAAATTTTCTCGGCCATACGGTAAGGGGGGTGGGGGTAGGTGACAAAACTTCTTTGTTTTACTTTTTTTATTACAACCAATTTTGAAATGCTTGTAGTAATGCTTTGTTGATTCCCGTTTTCTTGACTTGGTATCGTCAGCAGAGCGGTGCGCAGTAAGCCAAATTTTGACATAAGGTTCCAAATTAATTTGAGTGAGAGGAGGGCCATTGATATTTATAAACATGCAAGCGGCTAAAGTTGTTATAAGTAATCTGGTGCGATTGTCATCACATATAAGGTTCATTTGATTAAACCCTCTCTCGCATTCTGCTGTGCTTATTACAAATGTATTGATAAGTGACTTTAAAGGCATTAGGCCAGAAGGAAACTCAGTCCCACGACTTTCCACAAAGTCTCTCATTGCAGGTAAAATGCGTATGCCCTGCGTATGACCGTATGACCTCAAATTTTTTCTCGGCCATACGGTCCGTTCAAAAAATTTTCTCGGCCATACGGCGTATGGCCCCGTATCCCCTCGACGGCACCACTGTCGCACGGTTGATTCAAGTCCTGTTTAGTGACTCTAGAGCTCAAAGCGCGTCCGCAATTATGACCGCCTGCGCCGGCTTCTCTGGTCCACTGTGCTGCGCCACAAAATTGTAATATTGCTGGTATTTTGTTTTTGTCTTTTCTTGCAGGACAAGTTTGGATCTCCATGTGGGCCCCATGGTGATCTCTCATATTCAGGAATAAGTAATGTTAAAAAAAAAAGATTTCAAGAAATCCGAGGGGGTAAACACTTGCGTAATGCCCTGTACACAAAGTCTCGGTATAACGCGTAATACACGTAATGGTTATACCATTTTCGGGTCAAATACGACAAAATTGTATCATTTAAACGCCGTAATGCAACGCGTAAAACCACTGTAATACAGCGTAATACCGAGTAGTCTGTACATAATTCCTAGATGTGTTCACCCCCTCGAAGAAATGCTGGTTTTCACGTACTTAATTTTATTTGTGTCCTGGTGTAACAAATAAAGATGAGGCTAGGACCGCTTTAGGTGGAGTTCTGTTTTTGCTTGGTTCACCATTATCAATTTAACTAAAACTTACGTAAAAGACCACACTCTCAGTCCCATATGGACTTTTATGTCTCTTGCTTATGGGGGGATCCTAGTGTAGCGGGGTCAAAAAAAGGGTGTTTTGGGGATTTTTTTTTTTTAAAACTAAAGCTTCAATCTAAAATCCGAAGACAGGGTTGAATTTGTAGTTCTTTAATCACTAAAAAAAAAAAAAATTGTGATGATAATGTGAAAACTGTTGCCGCACGGCCCGCTGCAATATGGCGTGTTGATCGTGCAGTGCCTGGACGGGCGTACATCTGCTGGTCGACTCAAACGCCTGAAACAGTCGTTCGAATTTTTTTTAGACTCATTAGGGATCGGTCTAGTCTCTGAACTAGAATCTTCGAAAAATAATAACTTTTAGTATTTTTTTGAGCAAGTTAAACTTTTAGTACCGAAATTTAGGCAAAATTTTCAAAGTTTTGATTTTTTTTTTCTATGAAGGGATACTCCGATCCCGGATCTTCTAGTTCAGAGACTGGCATCTAGTGTCGGGTACATTCACAAAAAATTTCAGCTCGATCGGATCAACCGTTTGGGCTGTAAGTGTACGCCCGTCCAGGCGCTCCAGGCCATTTTGCAGCGGACCGTGCAGCAACATTTTTCACTCTATCACCACAATTTTTTTTTTCTGAAGTGATTAAAGAACCACTAATTCAACCCTGTCTTCGGATTTTAGATTGAAGCTGTAGTTTTTTTTAAAAAAAAACCCAAAAACACCCTTCTTTTTACCCCGCTACACTAGGATCCCCCCTTATGGAGCTTTTTCAGCAAACGTAAATTGTACTATTTTCTCTTTAGCTATGCACAATTTTGATCGTTTTTAAGATGAAATTGTCAATAGTTCATGTAGAAATCAAAAAGTACATACCAATTGACAAAAAGTTAGGTTTAATGGCCCATGTGAAAATGAAAAGGCCCAAAACCAGTCCGAGCGGGGGCTCTGTCCGAAATGGGTTCCGTCGGGCGGGTCCGGCGGACATCCAGAATGTTAGAAATCCGGCCAAGTTAAGGATGTGTCCGACGCCTTGACACGGACTCTTTCCGGACTAACCCGCAGCAGCTCCAAAATCCCCACCCCTCCCCTCCCTCCCAAATGCACCCCTTCCCCTCCCCTCCCTCCCAAAAGCCCCCTACACCAACCCCCCTTCCTGCATCCTCATCCCTCCTTGCAGGCTAGGTTGATCGAACGACGATGCTTTATGTAGGATAAAAGTTCCTGTTGCAAGTAAAAGTTCAACTAAGCTTATCATCTTAAAATCAACCGAAACCTTGGTTGTGACAACTAACTTTTTTTTAGCGTGCACACTTGTGTACAAGCGCCGGGTAGGTTGTACTTCTAAAGGAAGGTGGCAAGGCGTCGTTCGTCACGGAAAAAGCAAGTACAAATTTCAGATTCGTGAAACCAGAAGTGTAAAATAATATCCGGTGAAAGCACTTTGGGGACGAGTGTGAACGGAGAGAGGCGAATAAATTAATACACCTCCCGCCCTCTCACCGCCCGTCCCTTTAGTTTTGGGAGATGCACACAGCAAGCGGGGAGTCAGAAGCGTCCTGAACGGTCATCAGCAGAAACAGTTGAATCTCGGCCACACTTCTTTCCGTCCAACTTCCTCGTTCCCAGCGCCAAGCTGCAGCTGCTGCAGCGCGTGGAGCCGATATGACTTCAGCGCGCCGAGAGAGTGGACACTGACGCAGGCAACTCGCGATGCGTGCACCTCGGAGGACAGCTGCAAACTGACGTTTTGCCTGCCGAGGCGGCCAAAACTTCCCGAGCCTCTTGCCAGCCTGGCCAGCGGGACATGCACCGGCTGGGACAGTCCGCCCTTCTGGCCTCGCTGCAGACCGGACTCAGCCGGACAAGTCCAAGACCAACTAGATCGCTTTCGAGACTGAAGCAAGTCGACGGGCTTCGCAAGGGGCAGTCCGATGGAGGCATCTTCTGATCGGACTGTTATCGGGTAGTCCCAAGCCCGGCGCGGACTCGTGGCGGACAATCCGGTCTAGTACCGGGCGCTCTGTGGAGCAGTCCGGGGGTGTTCGGACTGCTTCGGACAGCTTTCGGCAGCATTTCGGAACAATTCGTTTTTATATGGGGGACTAAATACCCTATATAATGGACAAAAACGTGCAAAGCTAAAGAGAAAATAGTGCATATTACGTTTGCACAAAAAACTTTTTGGCAAGAGATAAAAAGTCAATACGGGTCTGAGAGTGCAGCTGCGTATCAGTGTCAAAAACAGACATTAATGACAGTCTCATGACACCTGAAGATAAAGTTTTCCACAGAAACGTGCTGTAAAATAGTTCATTTCACCCAGTTTTAAATACTTCAGAGTTAGAAAATTGCATAGCCGCCATCACCAGATTGTTTTGTCTTGGATTCAGAAGTACCACACACTAAAATCTTGTGGACTTTTTAATGCATAATTATGCATGCACAGAAACGTACGTAAGATGTGTATAATATTATGCATGACTGTGTACATTTTATTCAAGAAGATGCACAAAATGTACACAATGATGCATAATATTATACGCACCTTACGTATGTATCTGTGCATGCATAACTATGCATAAATAGTGCATAATTATGCATTAAAAAAGTCTACAACACTGTAAATCAAATGGTGATACATCTCACCACCTGAGGGGTGAGACAGAACTGTCTCACCGAAAAAGGGTGATACTAAAGTGTATCACCGTAAAAAGGTCGTACACGAATGTATCACCGAAAAAAGGTCGTACTCAAATGTATCACCGAAAAAGAGTGATACTTCCTCAGGAAAACAAGGGCCCATCTCACTGATGTCTGACCATTTTTCGGTGATACATTTGTGTACGACCTTTTTTTCGGTGATTCATTCGTGTATGACTTTTTTTCGGTGAGACTTTTTGTATCACCGAAAATGAATGAGACGTCTCACCCTTTGAATTGCAGTGAAGAGTTTAGTGTGCATGAAGCCTCGCTGAAAGGAGCAGCTTCGGGTCCATTTTCCTTTTTTTCGAAAAAGGGCTTTTAGTCACTCTAAAACTGCATTAAGGAAAGGTAGTTTACACATGTTTGTGTACGGGCACAGGAGTGCGAGTGTTCTTGGTGTAAGCTGTACAGAGGCAAAAAGGAGCGCTGCCGTTGGTCCGATTCAACTTCCGGTGGCTCGGCTCCCCCTCCTCCGTTTGTTTATCACTGACGAGTCGAGCTTTGCCATGGTATCACCGATTTCAATTCAAAATTACTCAAAATTGGCTGCATAATTCTTCACCATACTTCACCAGTGAAATCAACATACTTCGTTCTACCACTTTGCCAAGTCTTATCAAAATCGGATAGAAAATTTCAGAACTGCCATAAAGGGCCATTGTAATGAAACCAAAAAGCAAGCTAAAAAGCCCAATCCTGGGACTAATCTATACGGCTTCTTCGTGCCTAAAAATTTGTGTGGGCAAAATGTGTTCAACGGCTTCGACTCACGGCATTAACTAGTTGATCACAGAGACCATTTCCTTGGTTTTGTGATCAGCATGAATCAGCTTCTCTTCTACTGGTGTTCCGTTAAACATTATTGGTGCAGAGGACCGGTTTCATGCACTCTCAGACGGTAATAGACTTTTTATCCTGACTTAAAGTCAGTTCGCTATTCACGAAAAGTCAATACGCAATTGACTTCAAAAATAGTCCTTAATTGATGACAATTTAGTCTTTACAGTGAACGATATTGTACATGGTCACAGAGGAAATACTACATGTTATTGCTGTTTAAAAAACAAAGCAAAGGATGAAAAGTCAATAATTGAGAGAAAAAAGTCGATACGAGTCTGAGAGTGCAGAGGGCCACCCACACGAAGTGACCCGCCCAAGATTAGGAACGAGAGAACACTGATTTTGCCCAGAGAAACAAAGCCGGACAGGCTGAGACAAGTCTAAATCTCAAGATTCTAGCACTTTTAACACGAGAAATATGTCTACCGCGAAACGGATTTATTGAGACGAGCACGAGGAACATGACTCAGATGCGAAAAACAGACGCAGAAAACGCCAAACGCTATCGCGCCACGCGATGCCGACTCAGCGGAAACGGACGACTGCACTCACACACCACACATAAAATTTACCACACAGAGGTTGCCAGATATGCTTAGATCTACTTCATCATCCTCTTCATTGGCGAGCGATAGCGAGCCCTTGCTGAGTTTAGGCGCACCGAAAAGTGACTCGTCATTATTCTTATTATCTTTTTCGCGGGCTTAACTCTGCATTTCTTGGAAAGGGGGCGGCCTCACTAGTGCCTGGTGAACGTCGAGCAAATTGGACGAATACTGCCAATCATTGTAATATGATGCCACCACTGTAAATCAAATGGTGATACATCTCACCATCTGAGGGGTGAGACAGAACTGTCTCACCGAAAAAGGGTGATACTAAAGTGTATCACCGAAAAAAGGTCGTACTCAAATGTATCACCGAAAAAGAGTGATACTTCCTCAGGAAAACAAGGGCCCATCTCACTGATGTCTGACCATTTTTCGGTGATACGTTTGTGTACGACCTTTTTTTCGGTGAGACTTTTTGTATCACCGAAAATGGGTGAGACGTCTCACCCTTTGAATTGCAGTGACTTTGCACATCGATAGTTGGCGCCAAAAGAAAGGTTTTGACCCCCAGAGGCATTTGATTCGTCCATTAGGAAAAAAAGTTATAGAGGTTTGAAATTAACATGGCGCCTTACTTGGATTCCGGGTAGGCAACCCGCCGCGCACATCGGCAGTTTTCGTGCAGTCTACACTGATTTCGCGGAGCAGGCGTGTCGGGTGACACTTGCACGCACTGGGACTTGAAGTGGGCCACACTTGCTGCCACTTATCAAATTTGGGGCCACGCGGGGCACGGGGACCGTCCGTAAATGGTGGCCCGAAGAGGGCGGATCGGCCGAGCGTCCAGCGCGCTGGCCGATGCAGTGCGATGCACACTTTTCGCACGCTAATTTTCGCACGTTGGCCCGGCGGGTCAGAACCTTTATTTTGGCGCCAACTATCGATGTGCAAAGCGGCATCATAGTAAAATGATTGGGAGTATCATTTGACGTTCACCAGGCTCTATACACGCTTAAGTACATGCTGAGCAAGTAACGCTCAGCGTGTACTTTGGCGAAGGAGTCAAAAGTGTGCAATCTGCGAAGGATCGCGCCTTCAAGCGTGCTGCGAACACATTGAAGTTTGCAGTGCATTTTTAATTTGGTTTTCCAGGTCTGTCCCGCAATGGACAATCTGTGGAATGATGAAGATGATCATGATATACTTAGTGCCATGGATGCTGCTTTGTTGTTGGGTAGTGGGAGTTGCTCTGATGAACCACCATCGAAAAAAGGCGGCAGATTTGAAATAACTAGCACAGGTACATCGATTCCCAGCATGGGTTGCGTTAAACAGGTGCGTCTGATTCATGATTACGTCTGTGTGTGACTCTGCACTCACCAACGATTCTTAGCAACTACAGCGGCTATAGTTACAATATATCGTAATTGACATCGTCTTAGTTCCTTCCAACACGAGTTTGTTTCAAATCATTGATTAGTATCGTTTGAAATATGTAAAACATCTTTTTGAATCAGGTTATTAGCGTTGTTCGGCTGATAACAGTGCACCGCTGTACCAATTTCTCATACCCGCAGCCAAGTCTTAATTACGGTGTGACAGTTTTGCAAATACCCAATAGAGAAATTAACTAATATAGTCTAAACAAAAAGCAATATTGGGAAAAAGATCTGTGCGGGCTCTTGGCATTCACTCTCGGAAAAAAAATTATTACAATACTGTGAGGTTACTTCGGTTCTAACCTTATTTGATTTTCAGATAAACATTTGGTTGAGTGAGTGAATCGCATACTGCGTTTGACATTGACATTAGCTTTAAAGAGGCTATTCGGTTTTGAGCGATGAGTGAATACGTCGTTTCATTTATCCCGTGACATATTTTGGGTGCGAGCAAATTTGAGCGAAGGTCGAGGGACATCCAAGCAAAACCGAGCAAGTACCGAGCAACGACCGAGCAACTTCGAGCAAATACCGAGCAAGAACCGAGCAACTCCGAGCAAATGTCCTGTCGAGCAACGCACACGGTGAAACCGATGTCTGGAAATTTCCAGATATTTTTTCGCATTTCCAGATATTATCTGGAAATGGCGGTTTTTTTCCAGATAATATCTGGAAATGTCTACTTTTTCCAGATAATATCTGGAAATAGTCAATTTCCAGATATATATCTGGAAAAAAAACGGCATTTCCAGATAATATCTGGAAATAAAATGTTCCAGATAATATCTGGAAATATTTTCCAGATAATGTCTGGAAACAAAGGCCTTGACGCCGAGGTCCACGGATTGGCGACCTGGGGGTCCCCGATGGTGTCCTCGAGGTCCCCAGGACACGGGGAGTCCAACGCCGAGGTCGCCGACGCTCTGGGACAAGCGGTTCCGGAGATACGAGGACGTACCACAAGGAGTCCGTCAAAGCAACTTTTTAGTCGGAGGCCAAAATCATCTTCGGCCTCTGGCTGCCTTCCACTTGGGTGTCCGGGACTTTTGACTTCGACACTGCGTTGGGGTGCTCCTGGGCTACCAGGAACCCGTCAGCGGTCGTCGTCGGACCTCTGGTGCGCCCAGGATGCCGACGAACGTGGGTGCTGTGCCGCCACACGGTTCAACACCGTTGCCGCCACCACCCAGGTGGTCCCTGGTGGTGTCCTCGAGGTCCCCAGGACACGTGGAGTCCAACGCCGAGGTCGCCGACTCTCTAGGACAAGCGGTTCCGGAGATACGAGGACGTACCACAAGGAGTCCGTCAAAGCAACTTTTTAGTCGGAGGCCAAAATCATCTTCGGCCTCTAGCTGCCTTCCACTTGGGTGTCCGGGACTTTTGACTTCGGCACTGCGTTGAGGTGCTCCTGGGCTACCAGGAACCCGTCAGGGGTCGCCGTCGGACCACCGGTGCGCCCAGGATGCCGACGAACGTCACGCACGCCGGAGCGCCGTGGCGTGCCGGGTGCCTGAACGATCGTCGCCGCCGCCGCGGACGCTGCCGCCGGGTCCTCCGCCGCTGGCGGCGTCAGCCGTCCGGGCACGCGGCAGCGGCGTTGCCCCTGGCCGTGGTGGCCTTGACGGACACGTCAGCGGCGTCGGTGCCCACGGCGTCAGCCCCCGTCGTCCAAGCTCGCGGTTGCGGCGGAGGACCCGGCGGCAGCGTCCGCGGCGGCGGCGACGATCGTTCAGGCACCCGGCACGCCACGGCGCAACTTCGGCCTCTAACTAAAGTACAACTTCCTGGCCGGGTTCGACCAGGGGGTAGCAACACGGCTTTTTTGGGCGCTCCGTACGGTAGCGAGGCCCGGCCCCCCACCACCGCCCCAGCCGGTGCCGGCCTGTTGTGAGCCTAGGTAACCTCTCAGAAAAACACTTTTTTTGTACGTTATTTGGTGGCAAGTCAGTCTCGTTTGTAGTCAGTTCCCTCGTTCATTTCGTTATCTTTCGATCAGGCGCAGAAGATATTTTCTTTGTGCCAAAATCACACAGCATTTTTGCTAATGCGAGCCGCAGCAACTGGCCGCGGCGCCGCGCCGCGAAGACGTTTCGCTTTAGCAAAAATGCTCTGCGATTTTGTCACAAAGAAAATATCTTTTGTGCTTGATCGAAAGAAAACCAAATTAAGGAGGGAACTGACTACAAACGAGACTGACTTGCCACCGAATAACGTACGAAAACAGTGTTTTTCTGAGAGGTTAGCTAGGCTCACAACAGACCGGCACCGGCTGGGGCGGTGGTGGGGGGCCGGGCCTCGCTACCGCACGGAGCGCTCAAAAGTGCCTTGTTGCTACCCCCTGGTTCGACGTTGACCTCGTGGTACGTCCTCGCATGTCGGGAACTTAGCGGCGGAGAAGAAAACGGACAGCGGCCGTGGGTTTCTTTTGGCCTTGGGACTAGAAAGGCACCCCCAAAAGTGGTGGCCGGCGATTCTACAGTTCTGCCACCGTTTTCCGCCATGCTGGACGGCATCCTGGCTGAACCGGAGGTGGCACCGCGTTCATCGTCGGGCCTCTGGTGGTCCGACACCTCCCCTAGGCAAAGCCGAAGTCGAAAGTCCCCGACTCCAGAAGGGGGCCCGGCCAGAGAAGCCTTGGCCTCGAACTAAAGTATGACTTCCTGGCCGGGTTCGACGGCGACCTCGTGGTACGTCCTTGTACCTCGGGAGCTACATGGTCGAGGAGAAAACGGGTTGCAGCGTCGGGTTCCTCTCGTCCTGGAGACCCGGAAAACACGTTTTACAAGGACGGCATCATGGTTCAAGGGTCCTGGAGCATACTTCGTAGAACGACGGGATGTCTTTCGAAGAAACTTTGTCGTTGTTCGAAAGACATAATCAGTGAAATTTTTTCGGTCGCACCCTCATCCAGCTTTGATGAAAATTTCGTCGAGCTTGGACGCGCGGATGCAGTTCTTCGTCGTAACGACGAAATTTCGTCGCAAAAGCGAAGGACGTTTTCGAAAAGAGTCTGAGCGTGCAGCAAGAAAAGACCACGACAAAAGTACAACAAATGCTGGCAATTTTTTAAGTCAGTTATTGTACTTTCAAAGTACAACCATTCTTGTACAAATTACAACGATTATATTACCAAGTACAATGGGGCCCAGTGACGAAACGGCACCAGTCAAGGTGACGTACTTTTAACAATTCTGATTCTACTGTCCTCAATCATCGCTGTAATTTGTTTCTCCTATCCTTGTCGAACTATTGTTGTTCTAGCCGCATTTTTTCGTGCAGTAGCGGTGACGCTTCGCACAGCCGAGCCCCGAGCCCCTTCGCACCAGAAGAGGAGACGTCACCGGTGGGGACTGATAGCGCGCAGGTATATAGGCGGAGCGTCCTGATGAGCAGCCAGTGTCCTGCACATCGCCAAACCATGTTCGTCCGCGCCGTCGCCCTCCTCGCCCTAGCGGCCTGCTGCGCCGCGGCCAGCCTGCGCGAGACCAAGGACGTCGCGCTCGGCCTCCACGAAGGCGATGACCTGGTCCGAGAGCATCGCGCCGTCCAAGGCTCCCTGAAGACTATGTGCACCTACCCCTATGATGATTGCACACTCTAAAAAGTCTGCGAAGAATCTGCTTCGTAACTACGAAGAAATTGAAGGCATTGTAGAATTGCTTCGTATTACGAAGAAATGCTTCGTATTACGAAGGATTTTGCTTCATAATACGAAGCATTTCTTCGTCGATTTTACAATGCCTTCGTTTTCTTCGCATTACAAAGCGATGCTTCGTAGACTTTTTACTGTGCAACGACCAGAGCATTTACTACGGCGGGCAATACTGGGACTCTTCGTAAGTCAAACTTTAGTAAATATACAAATTATTGGACGAGCCGCTATCACTATGACTATGGACAAAGAGTGGCCAGTGGAATCCTTCGAGCGGCTTCAAGTTGTGGACAAGTATTTGTCAGCACTAGCGCACAGTTATGGAAACGTGAATTATTTTGCCAGGGAGCTGTACAGCACCACGGTGTACGAGCCGGGCACCAGTTCGGACGTCCACACGAAGGAGGTGTCCTACTCTGGCTCCGCCGGGATCAGCTCCATCGAGATCGTGGACTTGCAGAAGAACTTCCTGAACGCCAATGTGGTGTTGCTGAGCGGCGGCATTGACGAGAGGCATGTCACCTTGAAATTCACGAGCCGGCCCGGCGGGAGCATCAACTACACTGTAAAAAATCCTTGTAGATTTCCTAGACCATTGGGCAAGTAAATTCACTTGCCCCCGCAGGAAAGTGAGATCCCTTGCCCAGTGGGCACTGAATGACTACGGTACATGCCCAGACACGTGAATTTCATATGTACTTGAACAATGAAATTTCAGTCTTAGCTATGCAAATTTGGTTTTTCAAGTAGGGTTTTTACAGTTTGGGCACGCAACGTCCGCGCCACTTGCCCACAGCCGGAAATTTACCCCTCCAAGGCAACATGAAATTTATGGTACGGATGCATCGTACAACCTTTACTTGCCCACAGCCGGAAATTTACTCCTCCAATGCCACATGAAATTTACGGTACGGATACATCGCACAACCTTTACTTGCCCACAGCCGGAAATTTACTCCTCCAATGCCACATGAAATTTACGGTACGGATACATCGCACAACCTTTACTTGCCCATAGCCGGAAATTTACTCCTCCAATGCCACATGAAATTTACGGTACGGATACATCGTACAACCTTTACCTGCCCACAGCCGGGAATTTACCCCTCCAAGGCCACATGAAATTTATAGTGCGGATACATCGTACAACCTTTACCTGCCCACAGCCGGGAATTTACCCCTCCAAGGCCACATGAAATTTATAGTGCGGATACATCGTACAACCTTTACCTGCCCACAGCCGGAAATTTACTCCTCCAATGCCACATGAAATTTACGGTACGGATACATCGCACAACCTTTACTTGCCCATAGCCGGGAATTTACCCCTCCAAGTCCACATGAAATTTATTGTACGGATACATCGTACAACCTCCACTTGCCCACAGCAGGAAATTTGCCCCTCCAAGGCAACATGAAATTTGTGGAGCCGTACGCCTTTTATGGCTACTTTTCTGCATCACAGTCCGGAGACCTGTGCATGTAGCGCTCAACTTGAGACTAGTTTATGGTCAGCCGGACCTGTTCGTTTGACGAGCCGTGTTATCGAATCAACGACACCATTGACGTTCAAGTTCAAACGTATCATGAAAGGCGCGCGTTGAGATGTCTCATAGTTAGTGGGTATGAGAAATTTCAATATGACAGGTTTTGATGCGAATGTGAATGACAATGATCAGCTGACCGCACTTGCACGACATTCAGCCAGAGAGGCCTGTCTTAAACTTGTGGAGAAAAGAAACCAGTGTCCTAGAAATTTTATCAGCTCCATTTTGTTGATTTTACCTGTAGCTGTAAGTTTTGATTTCATGAGTGTTGTAACATCAAAGCGACACATAAGTGGTTTTATTATGTTTTAGGTTCTGAAGGGCCAACAACAAGAATTCACTTTTCTCTTTTGAGTTTTAAGTTTTTTTTGTTTTTTTTTTTCTACTTACTATGGTGGTATGGTTTGTTTTGAGTTCACTACAGTCCCTCTGCACTGCTAGTTCGCCTTGTTAGCTTGTTGATTTGTACGAGAAATCAATGAAGAGTGTGGAGCCAACCTCAAAACATTGTCTGTTATGGCAACCACACTGTTTTCTGGAGGCATTACTTGAGGTAAACTTACTTGCTGCATTCCAGTAATCTTTTCTCTAAGTAATGTCACCTGTTTTTAGAATTGACATTCTGTCTCTCGCAGCTCTGTGATCCTCGTTTGACTTGGATGAATAAACCAAATCCCAACTTGGTCTGCGTACTGGGTGACTGACCAAGGACAGGGAGGGCAACAGTGGTGAATCCACTTCAGATGGTGATATTTTCAATAGCCTTGCTTCTCTAGTTTTTAAATTTTGTTTATCATTTTTTTCAAATTTTAATTTCTAACAGCTTAAGCATGATGTGCCTGTTCATCATAAAAAAAAAATCGTTGTATAGTGATGATAGCTTGCACTGTTTTAAAATAAACTAATTCAGATCAATTTTTTTTTATGCTGCCTTTAGTGAAACCAACGGTAGTTTCTTTGCAAATGCACACAAAGTTTGGCTCATAACTACTTGTTTGATTTTGTTTAAAATTCAATTTAGCTCATAAGATTTATGTTTCAGCCCGCCATGCCATTCGTGCCCTGCTGGAGAACAGAGGGAATGGAGAAGCCGAGTTCAAAACACTGTCAGTGGTGGCACTCAAACAGTTGGTCACTATTCTACAGAAGGCATCACTCATCAGGTAAAAAATCTCCCTGCATGCCCTTTCATTGAGAATGTGGTCATGTGAATAGATTTTAACTGAGAAAACTTTAAATGCCCAGTGCCAAGCAATGTTTTCTAAGAAATATGAGCAGCAGTGCCGTTGTGAAATGACTTTAATTCTTATGCAACATAGATTCTATACAAGAAGCAACTTAGAACTGCATGTTTATTTCAAAAATAGGCGTTAAAAACATGCTCACTGTATCACTGAACGTGGCAATCTGACTCTTTAAAGGTCTTCCTCTTCGGTAATGTTTCAGGAATAAACTTTGGGGGCGTCTTCTTTGGAGATGACCACCCTGGATTCCAGTATCCTGTGAACAGACCAGTTGTTATAGCTATGGTCATATGATTGACTCCGAGAGCATACTTAATAGGGTAATTTACCTTCTGGTGTGGCTGGCTGTTTTGGTCCTCTGTGCCTTGTGCATTGTTGAACAGTCTTCGGGCTCAGTTTAGCCGCTTTTACAAACTGTAAAGAGGAGGAGAAGATTGAATGATTAAAGTGCAAAGACAATGCATCGAAAAGCATAATTTTAAAGGTTACTTACGCCTTCACATTGTTCGCAGGTGCTGCCTTGCAAGTTTTTCCTGCGCTTTCCTCGCACTTTCTTTGGCGTCAGTTCATCAGATTTAGGCACTCTGAAGGAATGGAATAATATATGTTAGTATTGAATCTGAATTTTGCTCTTTTCATGCATTCTATCAATGTTTACAGTACCTGTCATAGCTGTTGGGTGTTTTTGGTCGTGACTGATTCTCTCTTGATGGAGTCTTGGGAGAAGAATCGCCAATGCGGTTGCCTCTCTCCGACTGAGCAGCTAAACTGAAAAACAAAACCAACATTGTCAGCCAAATTGTTCCTAAACTTCTTGTACATTATTAGTCAAGACCAAAATTATTATTGTCCCTTGGTTAACCTAGGGAGCGGGCTGCTAAACAAATGTTCAGTCCTGAAGTGGATTTGAACAAATTTACCTTTGCTTTAGATCCTGTAGCTCTGCCTCCAAAGCCTCAATTCTCTTCTGTAACTCGGAGCTCTTGCTTTGTGACATTTTATGAAATGTCAGATTGACAGACGGCTGACAACACAAAATTCGACTTGGCGGTAAAATTCTGGGTTTGGACGGGTTTGACTTGATGCGGAGGTCAATGACCGTTCGTGGCAACACTAAGAGCAGCCAGGAGGGTGGGGACTGCCGGCCAGATATTTTATTGCCAACGTTGTCAAACGTTTTATGAGTCCTTTAGTTTAACATCGACTCCGTGATCTGTTGCAGCTCAAATCTGTTTGTTAACACATTCTTTATTTATTGTTTTCAGATGACGCACAATCAAGAAGCCAGAAAAATCCCGGGGGCAAGATGCAACTTTAAGTCTGCGGGGTTGGCAGCGTTGCGCACACAACGCCGGATTGGTCGTAACGGTTTGGCGGTTGGCTGGTGCTGCGAGCTGTGAAGGATTCAAATTCAAGCGACGCGTCGGGTGGCAGGTTGTATATTTACCTCGGTGCCTCCTGCAGGCAAGCACCTGGTTCATTTAATCATAATGATCGTTAATATAAGGCCTCTAAACTCTGTATTGATTGGTCGTGTCACTTTTCTTTCGAAAGTACGTGTGAAAAGTTCCAACGAATTTCTGGGTCTTCTGTCGTGCCGAAGGTCCGCCGTCTCTTTTCAGTTGATGTCACGGCCGGTTTCATAACTTCAAACTAATTCCTTAATTTTTATTTCATTTTAATCGTAAAATACGGTCCGCGCTAGCGGTTAACAGCGCGTTGCAATACTAGAGGTTAGGGCGACTTGATGTGCTGTAGAACTTTGAAAGAAAGATCCATTTGTCAGATCCAGCATAATCTCCATTTTGAATTCGTTCATAAAGAACTGCGAGTAGCTGTTATTTCCTAAATAATTTAGTATAATCTTAAGGCTGCAGGCTTTCTTGCTGAGTGACTCGGAACTAGTTTGCCCTTAGGCGAGTGTTGCTTTGTCTGCCCTTGACTATCGGGCTTCTGAATTTTTTTTGTTTCTTACTTATTATTTTAATGTTCTTGGGCTTCAGGTCTCTATCTCTTGACAATGTTGTCCTCTTTTACTCATCAAAGTTGATATGAAATTCTTTCTCGTGCCTTGTTTTCACGTCAAGCATAAGTTGTTGCATCGTAGCTCTCAGTGACACGAACAATGTGTCTTGCAGCTTTTTTTAATCCCAGTGTGATACATTCTTGCACACAACAACATTTCCAATGCCATAGTGGACGAATTTTTCATTTATACTTTAGGTTGTTGTTTTCTGAAGGTGCTGCCACAATAAGTCAAGAACTCATCGCTCATCAAATTGTGTTTTCATTGCCAGGGACTCGTGAGTCATATGGTTATTCTCTGTAATCAAAATGTGATATAGTCTTGTAGAGAACAGTGTTCCTTATGCCCTAGGACTATTCTTAGCCTTTACATCACCACACATATGATTATATAACAAAATTAAAATTGTTAATTTAAATTAGTTACATGACACAATTTTATTTTTGTTATATAATCATATGAGTGGTGATTTAAAGGCTAAAAATAATCCTGGGGCATAAGGTATACTGTTCTCTACAAGACTATATCACATCTTGATTACAGAGAATAACCATATGGCGTACTAGTCCCTGGCAATGAAAACACAAGTTGATGAGCGATGAGTTGACTTGACGTCCGGAGTAAAATCTTTCTGGACGGAGTGTTGGACTTTGATTGCTGTCTGTAACTCCAGTGTAATACACCGTTGTAAAAAGCAACATTCTTAATGGGGTAGGACTATTTTTATTCTTTTTATCAGCACACAAGTGATTATAAAGTAGTATTATTTAATTAATTCAGCTTAACAGTTTAAGTTTTGCTAATTTTTTTTGTGTGTGGTGACAAAAAGACTAAAAGTAGTCCTAGCCCATTGGGAATGTTCCATTTTACAAGAATGGATCACACTGCAGTAACAGATAGCAATCATGGCCAAATACTTCATCCAGAAGGAATTCACAAAACAATAACCGGTAGAACAGAAGTGCAAGTGGATACTTGTCCCAGCATTAGAAATGTTACTGGCAACAAGACCATCACAGTGGGATTGCAAGAAGCAGCAAGATACCACTGGGCTATTTAAACCAAAATATCAGAAGAATTTATCTGTATTATTTGACATCAAGGCACAGAAAATAAAAGACAAAACCAGTTTTGATTACTGTTTACTGGCTCATGGTTTTTCTCTCTGATTCTATTCTTACTCTGCCTCGACTAGAACGGTTTTATGATTTATCTGAATTAAACAAATTTTTTTCTGTTAGGTCAGCTTCATCACTGCTGCCTTCGTGTGCTGTTCCAACTCAACTGCTGTGTTCCAACCCAACTGCTGTGTTCCAACCCAACTGCTGTGTTCCAACCCAACTGCTGTGTTCCAACCCAACTGCTGTGTTCCATACCTGCTGTGCTGTTCAGTTCACAACTTTACTCTTTATAAAGGTGAGCTCTATGTGGTTCCTCTCTTTGCCCACCACCCCCTCTCTTTATTGATCCCAGGTCCATAGATTTATCAGCATTTTCTTTACCCCACCATATTTCCCAGGTCTTGCCAAAATGAATCCAAAATAAGTTTTTATTTGTAATGGAGCTGAAGTGCAAGGTGTGCCACAAGAGCTGCTCAGATGAGTTGTTGACTTGACGTCCGGAGTAAAATCTTTCTGGACGGAGTGTTGGACTATGATTGCTGTCTGTAACTCCAGTGTGATACACCTTTGTAAAAAGCAACATTCTTAATGGGGTAGGACTATTTTTATTCTTTTTATCAGCACACAAGTGATTATAAAGTAGTATTATTTAATTAATTCAGCTTAACAGTTTAAGTTTTGCTAATTTTTTTTGTGTGTGGTGACAAAAAGACTAAAAGTAGTCCTAGCCCATTGGGAATGTTCCATTTTACAAGAATGGATCACACTGCAGTAACAGATAGCAATCATGGCCAAATACTTCATCCAGAAGGAATTCACAAAACAATAACCGGTAGAACAGAAGTGCAAGTGGATACTTGTCCCAGCATTAGAAATGTTACTGGCAACAAGACCATCACAGTGGGATTGCAAGAAGCAGCAAGATACCACTGGGCTATTTAAACCAAAATATCAGAAGAATTTATCTGTATTATTTGACATCAAGGCACAGAAAATAAAAGACAAAACCAGTTTTGATTACTGTTTACTGGCTCATGGTTTTTCTCTCTGATTCTATTCTTACTCTGCCTCGACTAGAACGGTTTTATGATTTATCTGAATTAAACAAATTTTTTTCTGTTAGGTCAGCTTCATCACTGCTGCCTTAGTGTGCTGTTCCAACTCAACTGCTGTGTTCCAACCCAACTGCTGTGTTCCAACCCAACTGCTGTGTTCCAACCCAACTGCTGTGTTCCATACCTGCTGTGCTGTTCAGTTCACAACTTTACTCTTTATAAAGGTGAGCTCTATGTGGTTCCTCTCTTTGCCCACCACCCCCTCTCTTTATTGATCCCAGGTCCATAGAGTTATCAGCATTTTCTTTACCCCACCATATTTCCCAGGTCTTGCCAAAATGAATCCAAAATAAGTTTTTATTTGTAATGGAGCTGAAGTGCAAGGTGTGCCACAAGAGCTGCTCAGATGTAGAGTCTTTCGTGAAGCATTTTGATCTTTCACATAAAGTTGGTCCTCATTCACATTTTTTGTGTGGCGTTGACTCATGCTCTCTCAACTTCAAGACGCTTCATCGTTATGAGAGACATTTCAAAGACTTTCACGAGATCCAGACTTCTGCTGAAGTATTCAAATGTGCCTTGTGTCCTTATTCATGTACTGTAAAGTCAACTCTACGAGTGCACAGAAAAAGGAACCATTCAGGTCAAGCTATTTTGTGTGACAATGGGTCTAATCACTCCAAGAATTCAAGCTCTACTGACAGGAATGATGAAAGGTGTGAGGGAGGTATCACCTTTGAAAGTAACGATCTGGACATTGTGCAGACAGAGGCGCAAGAACAATGTGGAAAAGATGCGCAGACAGAGGCACCAGAAGAATGTAAAAGAGATGTATTGCGGAAGAAGATGCTTCACTTTTACCTTACTTTATCTTCACGGTTTCACATACCAGAATCAACTATTCAGTTTCTTGTAGATTCTGTCCATACTTATGCAACAGACTCTGACTGTATCGTGAAAGAAGATTTATTGAAAAGTATGGTTAAAGCGGGTATAGATCATGATAAAGCTTGTGATATTCTGAATAGTGCTTTTGAGGATGACGTATTTGTACAAGTCCATAGTTCAAATGGGCCCCTTCGATCAAGCTACATAAGAAGGAAGAACTTCATCAGTAATTTTAAATTTGTTGAGCCTAAGCCCAAGAAGCTGGGCTTGAATGAGAATAACGAAGTGAGACAGTGTCACACAGTATCCATTAAGAAAACAATTCAGTCTTTGCTTGAGGATGATGCAATTTATGAGCAATATTTGCAGAGCCAAAATTATGTTCCCTCTTCAGAATATTACAAAGATATATACGATGGTTCTTTGCTCTCTACTCATCCTGTGCTTTCTAAAGACCCTACAGCTATTGGTGTTTTATTTTATGAAGATGATCTTGAAGTGGTTAACAGCTTAGGCAGTGCAAAGGGTGTTCACAAAATCACTGCAGTCGAATACACTTTAAGTTTTTTGAAACCTTGGTGTCGTATGAAAAAAGATGGTTTACAGGTTGCGCTTCTTTGTGCTGAGAAAGATGTTGCATATTTTGGATTGTCCACAGTTCTTGCGCCACTCATGAAAAAACTCAAGAAGCTTGAGGAAGTTGGAGTTGAGATTCGAGGGAAAATGGTGAAAGTTGTTCCTGTAATGCTTTTGGGTGATAACTTAGGCACACACACCTTTACGGGCTTTGTTGAAAACTTCAGTAAATCAAGCTACTTTTGTCGGTATTGTGAAGAGTCCAGAGCAGAGTGGCGGAAAAGGTGGTATGCGACTGATAACATTGGAGAAGAGGAGGAGAGTGATGCATCAGACACTGATGATTCGTCAGATGAATCTGATGATGGAGAAGGTGGTGACAGTCAGGATCTTAACTTTGAAGATTTAGCAATGGATGTGGAAGTTGAAGATGTAGAATTGCCAGATAAGCCTTATTCCATAGCTCCTTTACGCACTCCTCAATCATATGATGAATGTCTGAAGAAAGCGAAAGCAAGCCCATCATTAGGCCATGTCAAAGGAATTGTGGGTCAATGTGAATTTAATAAGTTGAACAACTTTCACTGCACTGGTGCTAGCCCTCCATGTTTGGCACATGATATCTTTGAAGGCGTGTTGGCTCATGATGTACCTCTTATTCTCAGGGATCTCATGGCAAAGTTTCATATAACTGAAGATTATATCAACCGCAGAATAAAATCTGTAAAATTGCTGGGTACAGACCGGAATGACAGGCCTGCCAAAATTACTGAGAAGATGAGGAAGCTGCGAGGAAATGCTATCCAAAATTGGAATTTTGTAAGATTTCTGCCACTCTATATTGGTGGTAAAATTACTGACAAAACATACAAAGTCTGGAAGATGCTGCTGCTTTTGATTCAAATAACAAGGATCTTATGCTCTCCCTGCTTACGCAAAGACTCTCCACGTATCATTCGCCTGAAAGTGCATAAGTACTTGACTATGAGAGTATGCTTCTTTCCACATGTCCTTACAAGGCCAAAGCACCACTTCTGGGAGCATTTTTATTATTTACTGACTGTTTACGGAAATCTCATGAGAGTTAGCACTCTAGCTTTTGAATCAAAACACAGATTCTACAAAGATACTGCAGCTAAGAAGAAAAATTTCAAAAATATTACCAAGACTTTGACAATGGAGCACCAGCTTGCAATGAGTGCACTTTCTGTGGATTCACTGGTATCAAATTACCCTATTGTGGTGAATGGTCTTCCACTTAAGAGCATCATTTTGCCTGATGACATATCTGCTTGTGTCTCTTCCTTCTTTGGACCTGAATTTTTAATGACTGCAGCCTTTTCTGAGAAAGTGACATTTCATGGAACATTGTATTCCAAGGGCACTGCTGTTGTCACTTATTCTGGTACTCCTAAGAAGTTAGAAATGTGCTTTATTGAAACTCTGATTGTGAAAGGTACAGACTGTTATGCTGCTGGTGAGTTGCGTGCAGTCATGTGTGTAAAATTATGTTTGTAGTCTTTCAGATGTGGGTGTCACAATAATTAATTCTTTTCGTTTTCTAAACAGGCTGGTTGTCTCATGCTTCTTTAATTCCATCTTACCAGTTGTACCGTTTCAATCAATCATCCAAATGCATCGTAGTGAATTTGGGAATTATTTGTGATTACATTTCATATCCAGTGTACAGCTTTAACAATCACTCTTTTGTTATGCTGAAACATATGCCGTTTTCCTTCAATTAGATCATCATGTTTGTGTATGAAAGAGACAACGTTTTTTCCAACATCCCCATTTACCCCTCCTCTTTTTCTTTGTATCTAATTCAATTTATCTTGCTTTGTGTTTCAGATGTCTGCTTCAGAGCATGAGTCTGAAGGTGAACTGCTGGATGACTATGATGGGTTCGAAGATGTAATAAATAAAGTAAAGCCATTTTTAAAAGAGCTTAATGAAGAATCAGTTACAAAACTTCGGACCTTGTTGAAAGAATATTGTGTTGCAAATTTATCTGACTTGGCTCTTTTGGAGAGTTCTCATTTTCCCAACGATGTACTTCCTTTAGTAAACTTTTTAAGGATGAAGAAGTCTCTTGCAAACACAAATGGTATTTTATTTCACATTCACTTTTGGTATTTTTGTCACATCTTTTTTTACTTGTTTTTACTCGTTCTTTTGCTTGGTTTCAGATACTGCCAAGAATAAGGCTCCTGCAGAATCTAAGTATGTTCTCAACTTGGAATCAATTTTGCCGCCACGTTTCTATGAGCAGTTATGTAAAGATGAGGGTGCGTTAACAAGCCAAAATAGAAGGAAATTTGTTGAGATCCTTGGTGATGACATCCGGGATGCTATTGGGTAAACTTGAATCACTATGTCTTGTTACCTAGCTCTCCATCAGTAAATCTTAATTTGTGCTCTTTGTTTCAGTGTTGTTTCCATCAATCTTCTCTCCAAAGTTGCCATTCAAATTGTCAAAATGTACCCTGCGTCATTTGCTTGTGTTCGCAATGATAGTTATGAAAAGAAGGAATGCGCATCATCTTTGGCAAACAGTCTTAAGTACCGTATTGATTATATCAGGTCAAAAGATAAGCAAACTGTGAGTTCACCACATGCTAAAAAGCCTACGAAAGCGCAAAATTATGGACTAGAGCCTGACTTAGATCTGCCTAATGAGCTACCTGAAAATGAAACTCCAGAATTACAAGAAAGCAAGCGTAATGTGATGGTGAAAATGGCAAAAACTGGAGACTCCATAAAGTGGAACTGCGTTAAACAGATGATGGATGAAACCTACAACTCTCAGAGGGAAACAATAAATTCAATGCTGACCATGGAAAAGATTTTAGAAAAGTGGCCTTTTATTGGAAAGGTGAGCAGTAACCAAGGTGTTTGTTAGACTCAAATCTATTCAATGGCTCATATCTAATACTTTTTTTTTTTTTTTTTTTTTTTTTTTGGCCTTGTAGCATTCCATCTTGCAGTCCCATTTTGAGAGACTTATGGCAATGAATGTGTCTGACCTGATGGAAAGTGTGGAAGATCTGTTCCCTAAGCTGGAAAGATTTTTCACTTTTGAGTCTGCTGTCAAAAGGAAAGGTAGCGCTGCAAGGATATCAGATAATCTGCTCAACATTCTTAAGGCTTGGGATGGTGGTGACAAATCTGGCTCGACACATTTGATTGCCATTGTACTGTGCTGTATGACCTTCATGAGTGTTGGAAGAGACAAGATTTTTATTCAATTTGAAGTAATTATTTCTGTCCTTATGACAAATAAAATCATAGTTACATTTGGGGTGCTGATAAACATCTTCTTTCTAGGAAACTACTAGTTTTGATGAGGTACAAGCCTCAGGTTTGCTACCTGCCCATGGCAAGCCGATCATAGCAGTGCTTGGTAAGCAAACTTTATTTGTCTCATAGCTTTCTAGCATGGGCAATGGTACACGCAACTTAATTTGGTTTTCAGGTACTAATATCCAGCTCAATCCCAAGTCTTATGTTGTCATTGAGAAAAGAATTATTAGCGAACATCAAATATCTGTTTCCAAATCACTTTTTGTGATGTTGATGTCATACTTTGTTTTCAAAATTGAGTATGAACAAGAATCTGCACCCATTCTAGATTTCCTGCAGAGGTAATTTTTTTTGTCTTATCCAGCATGTTGTTTTCTTCTATTTCATGGAAATTATTCTAATTGTGTTTCTCGCTTCAGGCAAGTCTTCAAAATTGAGGCCGATGGCTCCAGAATTGGACGCAAGCGAAATGATAAAGGATATTCCCATGCACCAGTGCAGGGTCCATCAAGAAGGTATTTATACCTTATGAGGAAATTTAGGGAATATTGTACCAAGTGGAACATTGATATGTAAATTGTTTTTCTTTGGAGTTGTAGGTTGTAGATTTTCTGTGAAGTTCTTTGTAATTTCGCTCAATTCTGTAATGCACTGAGTACTATCACTCGCAAAAGAATTGAGCCGTAGATACCCCATGCGCAAGAGACTTTCAATGCTGGATGTATGGGAGATCTCTTGGGCATGGAGTATCTAAGGCTCAATTCTTTTGCGAGTGATAGTACATGCAATTCTTTTTATGCAACTTTGGTACCAAATGAATTTTATGAGAGCTCCTAGGTTAATTTTTCTAATGTATTTTATTGCTTGTTATAACTAAAATTTTGTTCCCAGTGTGTATTGTGGTCACACTTTTTAAGTCAGGATTCCCTGTAATTAAGTTCTTTGTCATTTTACTTCAAAGTTTATGTGTACATCTAGTCCCAAATTTTTCAGACTCATGTTAAGATGAATTTTCTGTAATGCACTAAGTAACTTGCAATGCCTCCGAGACCAATCTTGATAAATTTGATTTTGATTTTAAATGTATTAAATGTGTCCTATTCATAATTTTGCTGATATAGTTAAAGATGCTTAAACTTCTGATTCAAATGATTTTCTGCAAAGTTTTTCATGATTTAATTTTGAAATGCTAGTGTTTTCAAACACAATTTGATTTATCTTTAATGCTTTCAGTAACTTGTATAACTTCAATTTTTTTTTTAAATATATTATTGTGTGCCGTCCTAATTTAATTTTGACTCCGGTATGTTGTGTGGTCAAACATCTTTGTTCATGTGATGCAAAGTTCCTTACGATTTTAATTTTAAGTTCTATTGTGTATTTCTAGTCTCAACTTTTCCAAAATGTGCCAAGATGATATTCCTTAATGCAATGAGTATATCACATTACTTTTTGAGACTGCATCTGGTTGGTATGTCAGATTAGGATTATTTCAATGTGTGTCTTCTACCAAGGAAAGGGGCTTACAATGTTTCATTGGAAAAAAAAACTTTTTTCATTGCAAACCTATTTATTAAAGTGGTTGACTGCTCTCATGCATTTTACTTTGCTTCATTTTTATATTTAATGCAACCTAGTACTGTCCGAGTATTTATGATTCTGTCTGCAATGTTACACGTTTGACCACTGCACTTATGTTTCTAGTCCTTGGTATCTACCCGTGGCCTTGGGAAAGGACTTTTCTTGGATGGCTACGTGGTCGCAAAATCCTAGAAGCTCCTCTCCCTGGGATATTAGATGAACGTTTTTCATCCGAGGAAATTTCTAGCCTGGGACTGTGATGAAGGCATGGAACCTTTTTCCCTAAGGGACCTGCAACCTACAGAAACAAGCAACATAAGCATAGTGACCCGTGTTTTTGATAGAGGTAGGTCTCACAATGTAGCAGTGTTGTAATTGTTGCTTCAGTCAGCCTCTAATGCAGGTTATCAGTTATCTCTTATGAGAATAATGGTCTTGTAGAGGCTGACTCAGTATTGGCAACCCTTACAGCACCACTGCATTGTGGGCGTGTTTTTTTTTCCTCCTTTGCAGTATTATTACTGCTGTGGGTAAGGAAAGTCCACCCCTGTACCACTACTTTGAAATTCACTGTCGTGGGCTAGGGAGGAGCATCCCTGCACCGCACTACAGAAATCCACTGTCGTGGGCAAGGGAAGCCCATCGCTAAACCGCACTACAGAAATTCACTATCGTGGGCAAGGGAAGCCCATTCGTACACCGCATTACAGAAATTCACTATCGTGGGCAAGGGAAGCCCATTCGTACACCGCATTACAGAAATTCACTATCGTGGGCAAGGGAAGCCCATTCGTACACCGCATTGCAGAAATTCACTATCGTGGGCAAGGGAAGCCCACTCGTACACCGCACTACAGAAATTCACTATCGTGGGCAAGGGAATACCATTTTCGCTCCACACTAAAGAATTTCACCGTTGTGGGCAAGTAAGAACCATCCTCGCTGAACCCTTAAGAATTTTACCGCTGTGGGCAAGTAGACGCCACGTTCGTCCTGCCGGTCGGAAATTTACAATCGTGGGCACGTTCTGCCGTTTACCCAGCCCACCATAGGAAACTTCAAGTTTGGGCAGGGAAGAGTTGCGTTCATTGCCCATTGGTCCTTGAAATTCACAATCCGACGGAGACGCGAATTTCATTGCCCACTGCAATCGTAAATCTTCAGTCCGGGGACATCTGGTGGGGCGTTTCATCGCCCACAGCACGGAATTTCCTTTTTTTTTTTTTACAGTGTACAAGGTCACCTTGTTGACACGGGCTTATGGGAAATAACAAAATGTATGACTTCTTTTATGCATTTATGCAGTTTATTTATAATAAATAATTACCCAAAACAAATTAAGACGGTGGCGGACACATATATTGAAAAGTTTTTAGACGCTGGCCGTGAAACGAACTTTGCTTACACTGTTCAAAAAGGGTTGTGCAGAAACAATCAAATGAGTGAAAATTTAGGCGTTCAAAAACATTGAATGCCATCAAGAATCAAAGCACAACAAATGATGTTGAATTCGGAAAGCGCAAGTTTGTCGGAGCAGAGCAAAATTCTTGTTATCACTATTTACGATATAGTTTGAGTGCAAAAAATATCTTGCCATTATCTGCACAATTGAAATTATTATGATCATCTATTTTGTTTTTCTAGGTCATAGGGGGATAATTATTGTAAGAAGTAGGATCATGAAAAATAAATTTAACGACAAAAGTAGTTAATCAATATTTGTGGCATTTAAAGTTCTTTTTTACTTACAATACTTGTCGTTGACTAACAACATTTGTTGTTGGTCAACAACTTCTTTTTGAAAGTATTCTTTTGTTGCAATACGACAATGGTCCAGCAAATTATTCGTTCCATAACAAATATTGTCACTAAAAAAATGAGTAAAAAATAGGTCGCTAAGTAACTACAAAATTTTAAACAGAGAAGCCCATAGGGAAATGGAAACGAAGTTTTTAGCAAGGCACTGTTGGCCTAGTTTGTTTTTATTCTTACATACACAAAATCCACCGTCCAACAGAGGTGTACCTCCTTAAGCACTTGAGACCAAGCGAACTTTTTAATTAGATTCAACCGGATTCAACGCACTAAAATACCGTTCAAAAATTGCAACACTTGATGAGATGAGTGTGCTTTCACAAGTACACTCCTATAGATATGCACTTGATAGTGCACTCCTATAGATGTGTAATGGACAGTACACTGCTACACTGAAATATATACATGTGTACCAAGTACACAGTGGATTTTGTATTCTGACTGTTTTTCCGATCTCACAATGTCACGCGATGGAGCATTCGAACCGACATTGAGGGCAGAACAAGAAGCATCAGAAAACCAGAACTGGCACCGGCAGCCTAACCTCTCACACCTGTTTGTTTACACAAGGTGAGAGTCTCTCTGCAGTGCTCCAGTGTGAAAATTTAACCATACGTAGAGGAGTAGTTGTAGCTGAGTATTCGTAAACAGACATTTCCAACACTGAAAAACTGTTCACGTTTGGTATCTTAAAAGACACGTGCACACACGTGCATTGCAACACCCTATTTCACCCAGGTTCTTCAAGATTTGAGGTTGGAAATGTGCAGAGCGTCCGTGCATTGATCGCTGCGTCTAGGTGCCAGTCGACGTCAAATCTGTGGTTAAAAATGTCGTAACGTACGCTTGGTTTCAGATTGCAACTGATACGTTACCACTCAACGTCCGCTTGACTATACTACTGCTGGTGGCCGCTTCCCGTGAAGGATCGTGATCGTTCAGCGTGTCTAGTGAGTAAGGGAGGGCGGGGCGATTCGTAACCCAAGCTCTTTTCAAATATGGATGCCGAAGGAAATCTGAGTATGACCCCCCCTCTTTCGCCGGAAGTAGAGGGTCCCTGAACAATCTAAACGGCAGTGATAGGTGATCAGGTATAGTTCTAAAATATTGGGTACACTGATTACAGGCAAATCTTGGTCCTAGGAAGTTTTCGCCTGAGGCTCCCCAGGTACCAATCAACATCAAAGTATCGTTAAAGCCTGAAAGCGTGACCCCTTCACAATGTAACCACGTGGGATTTGCCATAACTCCGTCCAGTAAAGGTTGGGACGTGCTCTTTGCGTAACACGCATCGGGGGTGATTCGTAACAGACAAGGTTTTTTTTCCTAATTCTCCGAAAGTTGATGAAATGAAATGCTTCAATTATTTCTCTTAGGACTCGCTTACACATGGTAACTTATTCACACAGCACTAAAATGCTTTTCATAGCGAGTTACCCTAATCTTGTCCTCCGAAATTGACAAAAGTGAGGTTAGGGTTGACACAGTCGATCTGTGATTGAGGTCAACGACAGCTTTCCGTGGAACAATGTCGATTTTAATACCTTGGCAGGGCATTTGGAGAACAACTGATGGAGAAGATTAAGTTTCCTTCCAAGATTAGTCTAGCATGAAAGATGTTACGAAAAGCGTCATGGTTGCTACAAACCACCCAAGGGGAAATAACTTTGAATTTCAGTGTACAAATGTTTGAATTCCACACGAATTTCGGATGAATTTCAATGAATTGCAGCCAAATTTCTATGAATTTCGATGTAAATTCCACTGGTTTTAGGAGAATTTCTTTGAATTTCGACTAATTTTCATGAATTTGGAAGAAATTGGACTAAAATTCAAGATTGACCATGAATTTTGGTGTACAAATTTTTTTGAGTTGTTCACCCTTGAAACCACCCCATGCAGGGGGCGATTCGTAACAAATGCAAAGGTTTTGAAAGCGTTTCATATCTCGAAGCTTTCAGACTCCAGAGTGTCCTATGGAGCTGTGCAGACTAGATGAAGGGCCAGAGTACTTACCTGGCACAAGTTTGGCACCAATATAGATGATACTTCATTTGTATAGAAATTTCTAAATCTGTTACAAATCGCGCCACCGTCCCTTACACTGATTGGCGTTTATCGAGGGGTCATCCTATTCGGAAGATCTTATCTTTTCGTTTCCGTTTAAAACATCTTATCTGGTCGTTTCCGTTCAAAGAATCTTATCTCAAACGAAAGATAATTTTGCAAAGTTTGATCATTTGGGACGGATGAGAAAGAAAGCGGAATATATTTCTGTTCAACTACTTACCTCTGGTTTCTTATCTTTTCTTTCCAAGTAGGTGTGGATTTCATGGTTAACCCCATTCAGTTTTACCTGTCTGTAATGATGAATGTTAGCGCGATTCGCTTGCGTCGAGGAGTCTTTTATGCGGATACGACCACGGAAGATCTTTTTAAAAGGGCCCCTCGATATATAGCTATTTTCCGTGAATTGTCAGTGACATTTGCAGTGGGGCTCATGGCTCGTCCGTAGTCCGTATAATCCCACATGATTCTGAACTGATCTCGAATGCACGTTGAGTTCACCTGCTGGTTTCGCCGTCGTCTCAAAATACGTTGGTTTTGCTGTCAATAGGGTACTTTCGTGGATCCTGAGCCGGAAGCGAACAGACGTAACAGTGGCCGGAACCTCTCTTGGGCTCTTAAAATGAAACCAAGCTGTATCTACAAACATATTCAGAGCCACACCAAATGCACTGCAATTAAGCTTAAGTTCAAGTATAGCCGATACGTTTGACTATCGATTCTTTTCTATTTCAAGTTATGATCTACATCCGCCAACATGGCGTCTGTTTGCTTCTGGTTCAGGATCCACGAAAGTACCCTATTGCGGTTAGATGTTGGTATTTTGCGGGAAGACAAGACCCCTTATCCGGAAACGGTAAAATGGACTCTCTTAAAAGGGACCCCTGCACTGAAATTTAAAGGGTGAAAACTCTGTCCGAATTTTGGCGAGAAATATTTTTACCGTTTTGTGGTAAGAATAATTTTTTTTACCAAATTTTGGCATGTATCGTTCTATTGCCCTCTTTGACGTGGAAAATCGTTCTTGCCATTTTTCGGCGAGAATTTCAACTCTGTGAGGGTGAGAATTTTTCTTTCTGACTCCGCAGGGGGGTTTTAGTTCTCAACTTTGAGTTTTCATTGTTGACAGTTGCGTGTGGTCAGCATTATGACGCCTCCTAAGAGAAGTATCCTAATTTTTTCTGCTTCGCGAGAAAGATCCTAATTCTTTTTGCTGCACGAGAGGGTTCGTTACTACCTCTTAAAGAGGTTGAGGTTAACTTCTTGCGTGTCATTTTTTTTCATCAAAATGCCACGGATCACGTGCATTTACCCTTGGGCGCTCTCCTCTGACTAACTTTTGACACGTTCACTGAAAATTGGCTGGCGTGACACTATACCAAATTGTGGCGTGAAAATATTGCCACGCCTTATTTTGGTGTGGCAGGTTTGTCACGCCAAGAGCTGGTCAGATTCAAAAGTCACGCCAAAATTTTGGCCACATTAAAATGTCACGCCAATATGTGGCGTGAACTGAAGTAATGCCAAAGCTTGGCGTGAAATGCTAACTTGGTCTGTTACTGTATGCGGATTCATTCAGAAATCCACTAACAGATAAGTTTGATATGCCGATAAGTTTCTATCACCTACACTATGCCTCAGACTCAACCTGTATAAATGCAAATGACTGTTCACAAATTTCGAACATTGGCCGTCTCACTGGATGAAATTAGTGCTCCTTGCACTCAAATAAAATAGTAAATTTGTTGCAGTCTTTTGATTGAGTTGTATTGTATGCTTTGAAACTTACAATTGTTCCTGGTTGGTCGGGGCCAGAGGTGGGCATAGAACTATTTTCTTTCCACCCCGTTTTGAGACGCTGTCTCCTTCTAGATTGAAGCTGATGTTGTGGTTAGGTTGTGGTGTCCACTTGCAGTCAAAGTTACGATCCACCAACATGTTGGCAAAGAAACTGATGCCCTCCATTTGAAGGTGCGATGGAACAAACACGACATGTCCTGGCGAACCGTGCTGACGCGGTCGAAATAGTGCTAAAAATGCTTTGTGTACAAGCACACAACGTTCTGGTAGAAAATATCGCGTCGCCATTTAAAAGAAAAATAATAATATAAATAACAACAACAACAAGTGTGTGCACTGTGTGCAGTGGATGCGTCCGCTATTCGCCAACGGATCGTGCGAATAAAGTCGTCTGTCGGTTGTTGTTGTTTGTTTCGATGCGTGGAGGGGAAGGGGGAGACGGGAGATGGGGATCGTCAAAACATTCAAGTGAGTCCGAAAACTCTGATGTTGGGATTGCTTTTCGTTTGCGCTAGACTATTCGGCTCTGCATGAACGTCTTTGTGTCTCCTCGTCGCGCTGATATGCTTTCTTTTGTCACTGCACCTGTTAGAGTGCATCCGAAGCCTAACCCTATCTCTGTAACAACATTGGCTTTTCGAGTGTGGTTTTTTTTTTTGTGCTTATTGTGCTGTTTTTCTTATGTTAGTTGCATTTATTTTGTTGTAGGAACGTAGAAGCTAGTATTCTGTCACCGTCTCCGATGGTAGCTTTTCAAGCAGCACAGCTGGTTGCAGATGAACGTTCGTGAGGTCTACAGCTGATGGACAGAGAGCAGCATGGTGACCAGGGAGGAAACAGCTTCTTCAATGTAATAATGCTAGGTGAGAGATGATGGTAGCATCAATGCTTGTTGGAATTCAAAAGATTATTTTGTTGTGTTCATTTGTCAAGTGTTGTCAGCACGCTAGCATGCAGTTGAATGTCTGCGTGGAAAGTCTCAATGACAATTGTAACACGAGTAGCCAAAATCAAAACGATTCATGGGCTAAGCCTTTCCGTTTCTTGTCTTCAGTCAAATGTTCCAACTGTTGCCTCTAACTCAATACTTTTTTGTCTGTTTCAAAGCTCTTCTAACCTGCCAAATTATTGTGACTTATTGGGAGTGAGAGTGTGATGCTCATTACTCCACTTAGATGTTATTGAGTGTTTTTGAGAGAAGCCAACTAGTTGGTCTCGTCTTCTTTCTTTGAGGTTTTTCACTGCCTGTCCTGAGAATTGCTACCCTCTGTTGAAAGAAAAATTACAAAATTATATGAACTACATGATGTTACATAATGTTACATGTTACATAATGTTGAAAACGGGAACTGAAACCAATATCCTGCTTGTTGGGTGTCTTGGTAGAACTTTATTCAGTGCTTCATTTGTGATTCCAATCACTGTATGTATTTATCTGTCTTTAGGGTTTGCCTTTGTGTTCTGCAAGCTGTCACAAGCTATTGTTACATCTGACCCTCCATTTAACTGATGCTCTTCTGGAAGCCAAGCCTTGCCCCCACATCTTCAGTCCAGTCGACATTCTGTTCGAGTGATCAGGTATGAAAGATAAACATTAGCACACTCAGGAATAGTATTGTCATGGAAGGCTCTTTTGTGATCGATTATGAAAAACGATTCTGTTTCCTTCTGGAGCATTTGTCTTGATTGCTTTTTCAGCCTCATGAAAAACTTTGAATTTCATTATCTATTGTATCCTAAAAGATTAAAAATTTAAAAAAAAAAAAAACATGAGAAAGTAAATGGTCTGTTGGTTGTGTTTAATAATACAAATTTATGTTGTGCTCTTCCCGTGATTCTAATGACTATGTATTTTTCTGTCTGCAGGCTAAAGACATTTGGGTCCTGCGAGCTCTCACTGGTCGGTGGTTGGTTAATCAGCTGGTAGCAGCTGTCTCCTCCATTCAACTGATGCACTTCAAGCCCTTCAGTGATGCTGAGCCTTGCCTGCAGTCGCTTATGCTCAAGTACAGTTGTTGAGTCTCGTCAACCTTTCTTGCTGTGTCTGCAGTTTAGTCAACGCACTGTGTGAACAGTCAGGTGTGAATGATAACCTTCTGCTAAGTGGTACTGCTGTTCATGTATTGATTTTTTGATTTGTTGTATTAAATTTAATTATCTTGTTTAAGCTGGCTTCATATTGTGACTGCATTGTGCGATTTCTGGTTATTGGGTTAAAGACTTTGTCTGCCGCTATATCCGACGCAGAAGCTTGATGACATTTTTCAACACCTCTTTTGTCATATTGTTAGTAGTTTGATAGTAGGGCTTATCAATTAAAGAAGATATTTTCATGTTTTTTGCTCGTATGAACATGGTCATTTTGTGTTGTACAATTGCTGATTGTTTATTTATTTATCTAATTCTTCAACACAAAAGATTGGAATAAAAAAAGAAGTTTGCAGCAAAGTAAATAGAATCTATGACTTTCCAAAGGAATTTGGCTTTTCCTTGTTTTGCCATTTCTAATTTAGTCTTTCCATCAAGGGGAGGTGTGGGTGAAAAACAAAACAAAAAATCTAATTTTGAAAAAAAAAGGCATTTAAAGAAAAAAGATTTCTCTCTGTAACATTGTAATTTTAATGATTAAAAATCCCTAAAAAAAATTAGCATACCTATCTGACAAAAGTTTTATTCATTTTTATTTCTATTTATTTTTAAACAAGAACATTCAGTTGAACATGTCAGGAACCATGATCAAGTGGTATGATAACACAGTTATCGTTAAATTAAATTGTTATTTTACAAGATTTGAAGAACAAAGATGATAAAACCAACTGCACCTGAATGATAGCATTTATCCACTGCTTGTCATAGCAATCAGATCAAATGATCTTCACATTGATACATTGCATGCAGCATTTAAAAATAAAACAGGTTTTAACTGCAAGTTCCATTTATGGGAAAATTACTCATTTTTCCCACTTAACTAGTCAGTTAGACTTAAAGCGAAGTCCTTTGGCAAAGTTGCACAGTGGATGCCGATCAGGGGGCCATTGCATCTTCACGGTAATCCTGAACAAAGATACAGAAAACTTCACTATTGTAAATGTAAACCACCTTAATTTTAAGTCAATTTTTTTTTTAATGAAATACCTGAATGGGAAGGTAGCTCCTACATGGCACTGTGATATAGCAAGCTGCTGCTGTTTGGACCATAACCAATCTATGAGTATAGACCAGATCGGAAGTTGCCATAACACCATAGCTGCCAGTATGTCTCACTCTAAATGAGTTCAGCTGTCTTTCAAACCGCAAAGTGTCCAGTTTCTGGTAAAGAAAAACTAATCTGTCTCTCACACTGAGAATGTTGAGAACCTTTCCAAACACTGGTTGTTTCTGCTTGAAGGAAGTTATAAAAGCACTTCCTGCTCTGTACACAACTCCCTTCACATTTGCAACTTTGAATTGAAGTACTTGCTCATTCATGGATAGTTCTGAGAACACCTCTGCAACTGCATTTCCAGGCACAATAGAGCCCAACTTCTTAGCTGTTGCTGCACCAAGAGAATCAGAAGTTTTCAGAAAGGGGCCACGATTGCCTTTGAAGCTCAACATCATTTGGGCACAAAGAGTGCGCTGGTGCGCCAGTGATAAACTTCCTGCGTGATCCTTGAGATTTCTATAGAGGCGCCAACGCCTCTTAAAAACAGAATGCTTAGCTTCATACCTGTAAAATTTAACAAGTAAGTTACAGTCTCAAAATTAATTGATATTCAAAATAGATAGACTAGTTGCCCTTGGGACTTAACTCAAAACAAATAATAATAACTTGTAAAAAAATATAGTCATGGCTTACCTGAAGCACCAGTATTGTCGAGGAGGCCCATACAACAAAATATGAGTGGCATAGTGGAGCTCATAATGCATCTTTGGGATCAGTCTGCCAGGATACAACTCAGCAAACAAAGTGTGATGGACCTCTGTAAGATGGCGTATTTGCTGCAAATCAGCAGATGTATGCTCCTCTGCGAGTAGCAGGTCCATCAAGTTGAGTCTCAGTATTAAGAGATGCAGGTTTTTGGAGTCACACACAGACTCCATCTTTCCAGTTAAGAAGTTTTTCTTTCTTAAAACAAATGGCAGAATGTAGGCTAGATTCCAGGCTTCAGAAGCTGTAAGTCTAAGTTTGAACTTGGTGATGTGCTTTAAATCTATAGGAGCAGGTTTGTTGACACCAATATATCTTGAAAACATGTGTATTCTAGCATTCAATTGTTGAAGTGTCATGCTCTTCTTTTCTACAATGACATGATGAAGAATGCAACAAATATCCTGCTTCAGGCACCCCTCTAAGACATCATGCATCACATCTTGGGGCAGGCATTTAGTAACATCACAACCATTGATAGCCATGAGAGCACTCCGCCCATTAATACCATAACGAACAGATGGACTCTGTACATTTTCATCAGTTGCTGTAGGGCCAGATTCAACTTCAACCACTTGAGACAAATGCAGATCCTTTGATCTTAGAGGAAAACTAGACTCTTTAAAAGATGTATACAAGTCAGTTTGACTCACATAGCATTGCCTGCAAGGCTTGTTGGAGAAAGAAGACGACTCCTTGAATCGGCCCAAATTTGCAGATCCTGGGTTGTCACCACTTGCAACAATAAACAACCCATAAAAGTGTCTCTTCACTCCATTTAAATTGAACATCACACCAGTTGAAGATAACTGATTCATTCCATTAATAAAGTCTGACAGAATCTTCTCATATCCATGTTTCTTCAAATAGGAAACTTTCACAGCACCCAACAAAAATATGGAGTTAAGAGATGATCGTAGATCAGGGTGAATGTTGAACAAGACCCAATAAATAAGTGTCAAGCCATGGAGACCACTTTTGGAGCTGGCAGAATCTGTCACTTCAGCACCATCACTATAAATACCCACAGCAAGGGTGTCAGGATGTTCCGCCACAAGCGGGTGGTTTCGGTAGAAGCAACCATCCAAGACAGTTTTAAATACTCCTGGTTTATGTGGAAGAGGATTGTCCACACAATGCAATACTTCAGGGCATGATAAAAGGTCTTCCATGGAAGGCAGAAAAGGGACAGAATAGCCCCATTCCACAGGCACTAACACCAAATTGCTCCCTATGATGACTTCTCTTGTAAGCAGGTCAACCTTGTTTGGCTTGACAAGACCTTGAATGGAGTCCATATATGTATCCAACTTCTCATAAGTATCAACATTCTCAAAGACATTTTGATTACGAAAAGCATTCACAACGCCTGCAATTTCGTCCATTGAGAGGGCATCATGCGGCCCACATCTGGATTGAAATCTGTTCTGCAAGATAAAAGAAAGGTAATAAGTGTTTCCTATTAAATCACATAAAAATTTCTTTTCACTGCTCTTACCAAAAGTATATTAAAAACATCTTCGATTAGTACATTGACTCCGCTCATAAGAGTGTTGATGACTGCTTTGGTTACCCCTTTTATATCCCGCAGTTCGGACAACAGGGAAGCTGCATGAAATAGCAACTGATTGTCTGCCATTGATGCTTAATAATATAGCTAGAACACAAAAATACCTTTATTTAATATTTAATTAAAACTGACAAGCTTAGTCACTTGTCACTCTGGTTCAAAGTCTACAAAGTGCAGTGGAACCAAAAAAGAAGAAGAAAATCTGAACTTACACATTAGTAGAAAAGAACATTGATCCAGCAGCTCAAATTGGACAGGTTAGGCCCACTCTAGACTTCGAGTTCTGATCCACATGGTCAGATGTTAGGCTAAATTAAATAGATTTCACGTATTTCAGTTCATTGGATGCTTCTTGGATGCTTCTTCGGGCTATAACAAAAATCAAAACAAAATTGTGAGACTGTCTTGCCAGCCTGGAAGAGTGGGTTCAAACCAAACCCTGAACAAGACGCTGAAAACCAAACAGCTGCACGTAAACTAACGTAGATTACCAAAGAGATTATTTCCTTCTTACGTTAAACGAACGTTAAGAATGAGAGGCTTGCTTCAAACACATCAGAAGACATCAGGAACGAAGGTGCACCAAAGAACGTACGAACGCAGTCCCAGTGGCAGTTTGAGATTCAGCCATGTTCTTTCTTTTTTCTTCCCTTTCGACTGTCTCTCCACCTCTGCCATCCAACAAGACTAAAACCAGTCAATCTGTTTCGAAAAGAAGTATTAAAAGAAGACTAAAAAATAAAACTGCACTAAGCGACATTCAAAGTAAAGTTTTTTACGGAATCTTTCCAGGCAATGCAATAGTAATTACCAGACTGGCAATACCGGGCAATACCACTTTTAATGTATCGTTATTTGTTGGCCACCCTGGAATCAGAAAGGTTGTGTGGCGGGAGCGGCGACAGGCGCGAAGGGAGATAAAGTGTAATCATGGCCGGACCAATTATTATTATGTTATCTGTAGACAAGCGTACTTTCCATCTGACGCTGCGTTCCACCAACGTCCTTGAAGTGGAAAAGGAATTTGATTTAATCTGCAAAGATGATTCTATATTCTTGGATCGCCTTCGGATCTACGAGCCCAAGTACTATTGGAGAAAACCTCAGTTCATTGGGACCCCATTTGAGACCTCAGAATTTGAACTAGTACCAGGAGACGTAATCGAGAACTTTTCAAAGATTTCTGTTCAATGGATCAAGAAACAACATGTACGTAGCACTTAAGGAGTTGCAAACCCAAATCTTTTTTTTTTTCTTTTTTACCCTTTTAACTATGGAGGTCAAATAGCTGCTGACTCTCTCTGTGATCGTTACCAACTACATACTAGCCTTAAAACTGTTTCGGAACAGCTGCTTAATTGTCATGATTCTTTGCAAACATATTTAATTATTTTTTCCTTGCCATTTTGTTTATTTTGGTAGAACAACATTGAGATAGTAGAACACCCAGTAAATGACACAGTTGAACCTACAGAGGATAATAATAATGAAAAATTAAATGAGAAAGAGGAACTGACAAAAGAGGCAAATAGTAATTTCAATAATGATAAAGACAACTCAATCAATGGTCTAGGTAGTACATCCCCAGAGGAAGAAGATGGACCAGTAAGTGCAACATAGAATTTTTGTTTTGTTTTTCTTTTTACTTTTGTACAATACAATACATCTTCCGGCGTTCCTTCAGGTACCCTCCGTTCCATATGATACCGAAAAGATGAAAGATTATTACACACGGAGTGCCTGGGAAAATCTTGCAAACAGTGAACAACAAAATGAATGGGCACGGCTTCAACAGCATTTCCTTCTAATTAGTATGGGTAAGATTCCTCATTGAAATTCAGAGAAGACCCCTTTTCTGTTCAGTCAAACTTAAGAAAGAATGACATGACAATCACATAATTTTTCTTCTGTAATTACTGCACAGGACTTCCTTCGAAATTCGTTCCCTGTGTTGAAACTGCACCAAATAGAAAGAGAAGACCAACCAGAACAAAAAGTTCTACTTCTGCAGGCGAAGCAAGTAATAGGAGGTCATGTAGAAGACAGGTTTCAATATCTGACAGCACCAACAAGGTAAAGTGCGTAAATTAGGGGGAAAAGCAATTCACAAGAAAATTTGTTATTGAACTGAGTCTTATTTCACCAGGAAAATGAAAATCCAAAAGTTACTGAAATTCCTCTGTTTTTCCAAGATGAGGAGGAAGATGAAGATCAAATAATTTTTGGTGGAGATACTGAAACTCCAGTGAGTAGATGAAGGTAAGCGTAAGACAAAATTAAAACAATTTTACAAGGAAAATTATTTCACAGGGCACATCTTCAATACCCCAGGCCAGACCTTATGGGAAGGCACCTAAGGTAATGTCTCAAAACAGATATAAATTGAGGTATCATGGTAATCCAAAAACTGAACTAAGCTCTATTCTTCTTATTTTATTAACAATTCTAGATAAATCAAAGAAAATATGGGTCTAGATTTAATCAAAGTAACTCATTGCCCAATTTCAGTCCATTGCTAAAAGAACAGCTGACGGCAGGCATATTACCTCCAAGTAACCAATATGTTTCGGAAATCAAAACCCACATGACTTCAGAATTTAAAAAAGAAGAAGAAGTTATATTTAAGAAGTGCGATTATGACACAGTGTGTCAACGAATTGTTAAGGAGTATCCCATTTTAGGTGATGCTGATAACAATGAAAATTTTGTAAGTAAACAATAATTTAAAATTTGGAAACTTAAAACCTAACTTACAAGTCAAGATGAAACAATCAGTCAATGTTTACAGGCAGAGTTAAAGTATGCTGTTCGGAAGTCATTCAGTACTGTTAAATATTATAAGACTAAAGGAAAAGTAAGGAGGCAAGAAAAAAGAAAGCTGAAGGCTATGCAAACTGAAAAAAGGTACTTATATAACAAAGAATATCAACAGTTTATTTTTTAAGCCAACATGGTAATAAAACTGATCTTTCAGAACTGAAAATAACCCTGTTGAGAACAACTTGCAAGAGGAGCTTCAGGCAGAGCTCCAATCAGGCATAGGAACAGAGGCAAGGCAACGCTACTTGATTCGAGCAACTCTTAAAGACAGAAAACCTCATAAGGTAGACATAACACAGCTGGAAGATTTTGTGGACACTTGGCCTCATTACAAGAATGGATTCATGGTAACTTTCCTGTGTCTTTTAAAAGGGTTAAGATCTTTGTAATGCTGTTCATATTACATTACATATTATTCACTTTTTATTATTTAGCTGATATATGAGTACTCCTTAATGGAAAAATACAAACTAGAAACACTCTACAAGAATGCAACCACATTCTTGGAGGCTCTGAAGAGGCATTATACTAAGCAAGATCCTTTGGAATGCATCTCTAGCCTATATGAAGATTTAACACCAAACAAATTCAAAAATGAAAGAGTGAAACCATTAATTACTATATTAGAAGTAAGTCAAACCCAATCACTGTCTTGAAACTTGTTAATGTCCAACTGCATCAAACTTGCGCAAACTTCGCTTCCAGGCAGTCCTGGCTGATGGTGATCCAGAGGTGTTGGAAGAACGGTTTGAAGCTCCATCTCCACATCTGATAGTCACTACTGACTATGACGACAACGGTGACAGGATAGCTGTAGCAGCAGTTTTGAAACTGACACGAAACTATTCCGCTATCTGCAGCAACCCGAACCCTGCAACAGTTCTCATATTCAGCTTAGCTCCATATTTTCTGTTCACCATAAAGTTCCCACCAGCTTATGAGAGCGTGCTAAGACTATTTGAAAACCACATCCATGGCAGTCTCTCCCCATTTACTTCTAAAATAAGAGCAAAAAGAGAGTATAAAGCTTTCGTTCAAATTTTCAAGCGCTGAAGTAAATTTTGAAGAAATTATTGACAGAATCAATTGAATAAATAGAGAAGTTATTAAGATTTAGACAAAACTGATAAAAAAATTAGTTAAGTTATTAAAAGAAGTACCAACCAAAGTTAAATGTTCAAAAAAATTATGATATTCTTTTCAAGATAATTCGCATAGGCGCCACTATCATGTCAATGAAATCGTATCAATAGGTAAAGTTAATACAATTATTCAATGTAATATGTTTCTTAGCTAGTTTCAAACTAGAAATGTAAACAAAACAGTCAAGCTCTAGTCCAATAAATTTAATGCTAGACTGGTTTTCTTTAAAGCTACATGGTTTTCTTTTGTACCTGACTGTTCACACAGTGCGTTGACTAAACTGCAGACACAGCAAGAAAGGTTGACGAGACTCAACAACTGTACTTGAGCATAAGCGACTGCAGGCAAGGCTCAGCATCACTGAAGGGCTTGAAGTGCATCAGTTGAATGGAGGAGACAGCTGCTACCAGCTGATTAACCAACCACCGACCAGTGAGAGCTCGCAGGACCCAAATGTCTTTAGCCTGCAGACAGAAAAATACATAGTCATTAGAATCACGGGAAGAGCACAACATAAATTTGTATTATTAAACACAACCAACAGACCATTTACTTTCTCATGTTTTTTTTTTTTTTAAATTTTTAATCTTTTAGGATACAATAGATAATGAAATTCAAAGTTTTTCATGAGGCTGAAAAAGCAATCAAGACAAATGCTCCAGAAGGAAACAGAATCGTTTTTCATAATCGATCACAAAAGAGCCTTCCATGACAATACTATTCCTGAGTGTGCTAATGTTTATCTTTCATACCTGATCACTCGAACAGAATGTCGACTGGACTGAAGATGTGGGGGCAAGGCTTGGCTTCCAGAAGAGCATCAGTTAAATGGAGGGTCAGATGTAACAATAGCTTGTGACAGCTTGCAGAACACAAAGGCAAACCCTAAAGACAGATAAATACATACAGTGATTGGAATCACAAATGAAGCACTGAATAAAGTTCTACCAAGACACCCAACAAGCAGGATATTGGTTTCAGTTCCCGTTTTCAACATTATGTAACATGTAACATTATGTAACATCATGTAGTTCATATAATTTTGTAATTTTTCTTTCAACAGAGGGTAGCAATTCTCAGGACAGGCAGTGAAAAACCTCAAAGAAAGAAGACGAGACCAACTAGTTGGCTTCTCTCAAAAACACTCAATAACATCTAAGTGGAGTAATGAGCATCACACTCTCACTCCCAATAAGTCACAATAATTTGGCAGGTTAGAAGAGCTTTGAAACAGACAAAAAAGTATTGAGTTAGAGGCAACAGTTGGAACATTTGACTGAAGACAAGAAACGGAAAGGCTTAGCCCATGAATCGTTTTGATTTTGGCTACTCGTGTTACAATTGTCATTGAGACTTTCCACGCAGACATTCAACTGCATGCTAGCGTGCTGACAACACTTGACAAATGAACACAACAAAATAATCTTTTGAATTCCAACAAGCATTGATGCTACCATCATCTCTCACCTAGCATTATTACATTGAAGAAGCTGTTTCCTCCCTGGTCACCATGCTGCTCTCTGTCCATCAGCTGTAGACCTCACGAACGTTCATCTGCAACCAGCTGTGCTGCTTGAAAAGCTACCATCGGAGACGGTGACAGAATACTAGCTTCTACGTTCCTACAACAAAATAAATGCAACTAACATAAGAAAAACAGCACAATAAGCACAAAAAAAAACCACACTCGAAAAGCCAATGTTGTTACAGAGATAGGGTTAGGCTTCGGATGCACTCTAACAGGTGCAGTGACAAAAGAAAGCATATCAGCGCGACGAGGAGACACAAAGACGTTCATGCAGAGCCGAATAGTCTAGCGCAAACGAAAAGCAATCCCAACATCAGAGTTTTCGGACTCACTTGAATGTTTTGACGATCCCCATCTCCCGTCTCCCCCTTCCCCTCCACGCATCGAAACAAACAACAACAACCGACAGACGACTTTATTCGCACGATCCGTTGGCGAATAGCGGACGCATCCACTGCACACAGTGCACACACTTGTTGTTGTTATTTATATTATTATTTTTCTTTTAAATGGCGACGCGATATTTTCTACCAGAACGTTGTGTGCTTGTACACAAAGCATTTTTAGCACTATTTCGACCGCGTCAGCACGGTTCGCCAGGACATGTCGTGTTTGTTCCATCGCACCTTCAAATGGAGGGCATCAGTTTCTTTGCCAACATGTTGGTGGATCGTAACTTTGACTGCAAGTGGACACCACAACCTAACCACAACATCAGCTTCAATCTAGAAGGAGACAGCGTCTCAAAACGGGGTGGAAAGAAAATAGTTCTATGCCCACCTCTGGCCCCGACCAACCAGGAACAATTGTAAGTTTCAAAGCATACAATACAACTCAATCAAAAGACTGCAACAAATTTACTATTTTATTTGAGTGCAAGGAGCACTAATTTCATCCAGTGAGACGGCCAATGTTCGAAATTTGTGAACAGTCATTTGCATTTATACAGGTTGAGTCTGAGGCATAGTGTAGGTGATAGAAACTTATCGGCATATCAAACTTATCTGTTAGTGGATTTCTGAATGAATCCGCATACAGTAACAGACCAAGTTAGCATTTCACGCCAAGCTTTGGCATTACTTCAGTTCACGCCACATATTGGCGTGACATTTTAATGTGGCCAAAATTTTGGCGTGACTTTTGAATCTGACCAGCTCTTGGCGTGACAAACCTGCCACACCAAAATAAGGCGTGGCATTATTATCCTGCCCCAAAACTGGCATGAAGTCACGCCAGCCAATTTTCAGTGTTTTGGTGAACCTTTGGTAAGAGCAACTGAACTGGTCCAAACTACAAGTGCCTAAAAGTCGGGAGGTGGAGAAAGTAATAAGGACATTTCCCGCGCATCAAACGTTTTAAAGACCTTTGTCGCGTGGCTTAAATAATTAGGGTTCTTCTCTTAAGGGGTGCCCCGAGTTGCCCATTTGTCAGTAAAAATCCTGCTGACCCTATTCTGTCGTGTATGTTTCCAGGCTGTTCGCGCCCGCATTTCCCTTGAAGTGACTCTTACGAGATGGAGCCTCCGCACAAATTGGAACTCAAGGTCGGAGCTGTGTGCATTCTCACCAGCAACTTGAGTGTGCAGCGGGGCCTGGTGACTGGCTTGAGAGTCGTCGTCAAATCCTTCGGCGAAAACCACATCACTGTGAGACGAGAAGACGGGGAGGAGTTTCAAGTCCCCCGAGTCTCTGTCAAGTTTCTCCAGCCTGGAACCGACCTCACCGCAGTGCGCTCTCAATTTCCGCTGAAACTGGCCTTTGCCATTACTCAGCACAGAGGCCAGGGAATGGACAAAACCCTTTTTTATCACCCTAAATAATTCATTCATGGACTCGGCTTCAATGGTATGGCGAAATAAAAACAAAATTTAAACCATTTTTTTCATGTGTTTTTTTGATGAATGAATTTTAATTAATTTAGCACCAAGTTAACTGTACCAAGTAGTTGTCAATTATTTATTTATTGGAGACTTTGAACATTTTTCTTAATCGATGCCAGCAGGTTCCTGAGAAACCTCAACGTGTACTGTACCAAAAAACAGACACGGAAAAATACTTTGTTGTAGTGGTCGACTCCGATTGCAGCCATCGAATTTAGCCTACGAACCACGTTAATTGCCACAACGAAGTCTTTTTTCCCGTCAACTCATTCATGCGTCGGAACACAGTGAGGGATTCGCGCTAGGGACCGCGGCCCGCAATCATTCGTCCATAATTTGATTCAAGTATCCGTGTCGAGGCACGCAGCAAACCGGTCACCAGACTAGAGTAACGCTCCGCGTGAGTCCCCCTTTATTCCCCTTCCTTCGCCCTCTCTTCTCTTTCTCCTCCCCCGCCGCCTCTCTGCCTCCTCCTCTTCCTCCTGGTCCTCGCGGGATTCCCGCCGGCCCATGTCGGCAAGCGGCGCCCGGCTCGCGTCGCTAAGCCCCACGCACTCAGTCGCCTCTGTGCCCCAGACCGGCCTGCACCATGTTCGGGACACTGCTGGTCGTCCTTGGCGTCTTCTCGCTCCAGGTCGACGGCTGGCTGCCAGACAAAGGTAAATACAAGCCGCACTGTGGGCAAGGGCGGATCCAGAGACGGGTTCAGGGGGGCGGGGGGGGGGGGGGGCTATATCGCAAAAGTTGCCTACTCTGCAAACTGATGTGTGTACATGGTACACTCTTATTAGAAGCCCCCATCGCCCCCACCCCCCCTGGATCCGCGCCTGACAGTGGGTCGTCAGACGACCGGCGCAGGCGGCCAAAACTCTTGAAGCGTTTTTGGCTCCAGAGTCGTGAAACCGCATGTGTGACCTCATCAATAGATTCTTCGTTCGGAGAGCAATCCATTTGTGTCACGTTCGATTCGAGTCCCATTTAGTGACTCTGGAGCTCAAAGCGGGTTGTTTGTTTTAGAAATCACTTCTTCGCTACTTGCGAACCACGTGTTTGTAACACGGAGACAAGGAGTTCGAGTTCATTATAGAACCCAATCATATTTTTAACAGTTCGTGATGCGAACACACTTTTCACAACGTTTTACAGAGTAAAGTTCCCCCTCACCTCTCAATCATCTGATTCTACGGTTCAACCTGATTTTGCGCAGACGACTTCACGGATATGAAAGTGGGCGAAACGTTCAGCGCCTTAGTCCTTCAAAACGGGAAAGGCTGGATTGACGTCATTTTGAAAGAAGGCGAACTGATGAGCATTATGACACTTTTCGGTAAAACTCCCGAAGGAGCTCTGCGGTATGAGGTCCTGTCTGGCTGCCGCAATGGGTACGAGGGTTGTGGCATCAAAAAAGTGAGTAGGAATGATCCTTTGTTTGACTTTATCCACTTACACAGATTTATTGCAGCTTCGAGTGAATTATTGAATTGAGAGTCAATTTAAGTAAGAGGCATGTCGCTGTTCCATCAGCATAAGTAACTATGACCCTGAAAAATTTTCCTTCACATTGACAAGGGACACGAGAGTTGAAATATGATTCCACAAATGAAATGAAAATACTGATATCGCAAAAACGTGTCCTGTAGTTTTTTGGTGAAATAAGTTGTTTTTAGCGGGACCTGATTGCTGAATTTTACGGAGTAAAATCAACAAGACAACTACCAGTGTTCTTTACAGAGCTGTTTTTATTATGTTTTAAGCCTTTTGAGCACTGACTCAGCCAATGTGTGAGCTTACCATCATACCTCCCACCAAACCAAACTTCGAACTAAAGCACAGTCCAAATCAAAATTATCCACGCGAAAAGGTACAGAATATGTAGAAAGACCATGCGCACCAAGCTTTAAATAAAATTATGGCTACAGTGGGCTCATTGACTAGGTTAAGAGAATGGAATGTTCAACCCTTCGGATATTTATCTTTTCCATTTTGCAAACGCAGGTGTGTGCATGGAACATATTTTAAAATTTGCTCTTGTCAGTCACAAGCTCTCAAACACCGTGCTTGACTGAGACTGCATGGGTCTTACCCGGAAAAAACGGTTCCTGTTATTCCCAGGTTGCCTAAAGTAAAGACGTGGGCGACTGCTACGGAGTTCCTGGAAAAGCCAGGAATCGTTTTTGCCGTGTAGGACCTATTATTCAGTCTCGGTCAGGCACGTCGTTCTGTAGTGTGAGCCTGACAACAACACATTTTAAAATGTGTGCCATTAACACACTTGCGTTTGCAGAGCAAGGAGCTTCACACTTCAACTTCGTTGGCAAGTTTGCTTTTGCCACAAAATTGACAAGCCGTTTTGAATGCCAAAAATTGGGAAGCCTTGACCTGAAACCTTCACCAGCTTGCCAATCTTAGACGGTTTGACCGCATCTCATGCCAAATTATGGCAAGGTAAGGAGAAATTCAGGTACAGGCTTGCCAACTTATCCATAACAGTTTGTTTATTTTGGGGCAAGCAAACTTCCCACCGGCTTTGCAGTACACTCTTCAAATCGTAAAGCGTACATTGTATGCTCTGCCAATCATGCACGAACTAGTGCATACCTGCGGGATACCTGCTACACTGCAGAAAAAAATGCAATTTATTGCCAGTATTTTCCGTGCTCTGAGACCTAGGATTCTCCGCGATTTGAGACCCGGGATTTTCCGTGACTTGCGATCCAGTCTCTTTCCATCGTTTGTAGGACAGAGGTTTCCGAACACTGTGAAATCAAATGAAGGCTTTAGCTTTGAAATACTTTGGAAAACTAGCTTGGAAACCTTCCTCTTAAGGTGCGGTGTACACACTAAATCCTTATGCACTTTTTTGTACATAGTTATGAACGATTTTGCACATGCGTAAGCTTCTGCATAATATTATGCATAACAACGAATAATTTATTCATAGTTATGAATAAATTGTGCATAACAACGTATAATATTATGCATAACAACGCATGTGCAAAATCGTGCATAACTATGTACAAAAAAGTACATAAGGATTTAGTGTGTAGACTGTCATGTAAGTTCACAGCCAAAGCCTTCATTCTATCTCACATGGTACAGAAATCTCTGTCTTCCGAACAAAGGAAAAAGACTGGATCGCAAATCAGGGAAAATTCTGGGTCCTGGGTCTCCAATCACGGAAAATACTAGCAATAAATTAACGGAAAAAATGACCCTTTTTTCTGCAGTGTATGAACACGCTTGCTGGTGCAGACAACTCCCTGTCACGTAACTGATATACCCTGCAGGTGCTGCCAGAGCAGAAGCAGGATTTCCCGTCCGGGGAGCTGGTCTTCGCGGTGGAGTGGCGGCCCTCTGAGGTAGCAGTGTGGTTGCTGAGTGACCCCCAGCACGTGGCCACCATGGCTGTGCCGGACTCGACGGCCGGACACGGCCGGTTGCGGGTGAGGGTCGCGCTCGCGCCGATCCCTGGCGTCAAGACCGAGTTCGCGGGTAAGTTAGTTTTCGCGTCCGGGTCACACTCTCAGTCTCATATGGACTTTTATGTCTCTGGCTTATGGAGCTTTTTGAGCAAACGTAAATTGTACTATTTTCTCTTTAGCTATGCACAATTTTGATCGTTTTTAAGATGAAATTGTCTATAGATTATGTAGAAATCAAAAAGTACATTGCAATTGACGAAAAGTAAGGTTTAATGGACTAAATACCCTATATAATGGACAAAAACATGCAAAGCTAAAGAGAAAATAGTACATATTACGTTTGCACAAAAAACTTTTTGGCAAGAGATAAAAAGTCAATTCGAGTCTGAGAGTGCATTCTACGCATCGAGAGGGTTTTCACTGGTGTATCACTCCGTAGGTCATGCGCGTAATAACGCTTATTTTTGGCGCATTATTGCCGAAAAATACACGTATAATAGCATGTGTATTAACTGAAGCGCGCCATGACTCATTTGAAGCGAATGGACGCGTAATAGTGCCATTACGTGAAAATACTCACGTACTACTCCGTAGGCAAATATCAAGGCTGAAAACCCCTCGCACCCCACCAAATGTTTTCGTACTAATCTTTTACGAGACTTCACAGTTTTTTGTGTTGATTTCGTACAATTTTGTGCGCAACTTGGTACCAAACGGAAAAGACATACTGATTTTCGTACAAAAATTGTACCAAAAGTTCATCTGCCCCCCACCCTCCCCATTTACCTAATTTATAAAAAAATTAACATCCTATAGTTCTTTTTCAAGCTTCTATAACAGTTCTCTTTAGAAAAAACGCACCCGCAGCTTATAACTGATGCCAGATTCGGAATCCCCGACAAAAAAATTACAATTAGGGAGAAATTTGAAGGCCGTAGGTATTTTTTCCGCGTCTTCAAGATTCTAGATCACAGTGCGCGCTCAAAGCTTCCTTAACGAATTGCGTGATCCGCCCGGGAGGTAGGCAACCCGCAACACTTTTCTGAATTTCCCCCCCGCCCCCCCCCCCCCCCCCCGCCCCTGTCACGGAGAGCTTAAACCGCGCCTGGGGAGTGAGCGCACGCGCTTGCCATTATGGTAAACGTTGAAGACTTATTCAGATGGGAGCGGAGACGTTTCACTTGTTTAATTTGTGGCGTAGCGTAATAGGCTATTCTGCTGCTTGGGAAAGAAGTGCATAACTTCCCCCTCGCCTCCTTTGATACACTACAAACACAATCTCTGTACGTGCACGTAAACTAACGAGTATCCCGTAATACATTTTGTGTGTTTGTGTTTCAGTGCTCGAGCGCAATGGATCGAAACAGAACGAGAGGATCGAAGGGTCAGTCTCAAACGATCAGTAAATGTGAGACGTGGGGGAGGCATACCCACCCATATCGACGCGATGTTCTGGCTTTTGAGTACACAAGGATCAGATTTAGTATTTATGTGAGTAAATGAAGGAATCCATTTGGAAAAGGGTGTTACAATGTATAAAATAAAGTCTTACAGAAATTTTGTGTCACTTTAAAAAAAAAAAAAAAAAAAGCATACAGTGCGGGATGAGACCCGAAGGGCGCAGGCAGAAGCGATGTCGAGAGCGGACTTTGAAGCGCTTGTAGGTTTGCGATTTCCATAAATAATGTATCGGCGGGAGGTAGTGAAGCAATGTCAGAACTACCAGATCTGACCGACGATCTGATCGACGAATAGTTGAACGGAGGGGTAGGGTGGTAACAATGGGAACGAAAAAAATGGACTCAAACCACGTTCAAGACGAAAACATGCTGCCGTATTTCACAATGATATGAGTCAGAAATCTGCATGACATTCCTGTAGGTAATACAACTTCTTGATCATGATTTAGCGATGCGTGAATTTGGTCTGGAGAACATCTCAATTTGCAGTGCACTCTCAGTGTTCATAAAGTGATGACTACCTTATGTTCCCCCAAAAAAATCCGTTGCCCAAAATAGGTTTTAGTATTGATTGAAAAGAAATCTTAACGTCTTAATGCTTTGCTTCCCAGTAAGTAAAGTGCCTCACATGTAAAATGTCTTACGTGCTTAATGCATTTGGTAGCGTGTTACGTGAATTACAGTGAGTAAAAACACACCACGCTTTGAGCATGCGAGTTAACTGGGTAAATTTGGAATAATTTTGCAGAATGCCAGTCAGGAACACACTTCAAAGCAGCGTGCATTTTAACATCAGTGCCATGCACACTCTTGCATATGCAGAAAGAACAATAAATGATCAGTTAGAGGTGATTGTTACATACTGCTGAGAGCAGAAACGTAGCATTTACGTACAATAGAACATGGGGATCAAGATAAATCAACTTCGTATACAAAGCAAATTCTTATTCCGTGATTTCTTTCGAGTTTCTGAGGAATCACATATCAATAATTTAAAAAAAAAACAACAACAAAACGAGAAAAAATACAGCCATTCAGGGTCGAAATCATAACTTCTGACGATGTTAATCTATTTCACTTGCAAATGGCAGTCGTTGAAAGCAAATTACACTGGGCTTCATGAGAGAACCCAGCATAAAACGATCGGTAAAAAAATAAAAAAAACAATCTGTAGGAAAATATGATAGTCCGATGAGAAAAATTTCTCCTTCACTTCCTTGTCACTTCCCTTACCACTTCCGCTTGACTTTCACCTCTTTTCCCCGTCACTTTCACTTCACGTTCACTTCCACCTAACTTTCCCGTCACTTCCGCTTTACTTCCCCGTTGTTCTACCTCAGATTCCCGTCACTTCCACCTCACTTTCACTTCACTGCCCCGTCACTTTCACTTCACTTTACCGTCACTTCCGCTCCACTGCCATGTCACTTCCGCCTCACTTCCGCTTGGCGCGTAGCGCGCGCGCCTCCTTCTCATCATTGTCCCTCTTGGCAGCTTCGGCGAAACGGAAGAACTCCTTCTGGAAGCCGCTGACGGCCATGCGGTTGACGGCCAGCGCGCGATCGAAGTAGTCGACGCTCGTCTTCTTGCCGTCCTGGAGCGTCATGGTGCCCAGCTTGAAGAGCACGTAGGCGCACTGGCCGCCCACGGCCTCCAGGCAACGCTCGAACAGCGCCATGGAGCTGCAACGAAGCGCCAGCCGGGGAAGTTGAATGGATAAGCGGTGAGGAAAAAAAGTACAGGGTTAGAAAAGTACTACACCATTTTTTGGCCAAAGATATCTCTGTATTCATTAGAGAAAGGCATTTTTTTTTTTTTTTTAAGAAGTCCGACGGCTGGATTATTTATAGACCTTTTGTAGACCCATAAGGACTACCTTTGGCCGAACAATGGAGGAAATCGGCATTGGTCGTGTAACAAAATCGGACTTCTTAAAAAAAAAATGCCTCAGAGTGATTTCACACTTAGATTTTTATGTTTGGTTGAAATAACTGGGCGAGGGAAGGCTAAACGTCAAGATATCAGCTCCCCGAGGGTGTAATTTTGTACCCCAACTTACCCCTAGTTTCAACAGGCGTCACAACCACTCACACAAAAGAAAACCATTGCACAGCAGTGTTCGGACTTTTGAGCATCTTGGCTGACTGGCCCGGCTGGTAGCCAGCCGACCGCCGCCTGACAGGCGGGCGTGAGAGAGGCAGACACTGCAAAGCCAGTGGTAAGTTTGCTTGACACAAATTTGGCAAGCTGTTTTGGATGCCAAAATTTGGCAAGCTTTGACCTGGAATCTTCAAAAGCTTATTTACGGGCCAAGCCTGCCAATTTTCTGCATTTAAAACGGCTTGCCGATTCTGTGGCAAGCAAACTTACCACTGGATTTGCAATGGACGCATTGTGTCCCGTGCCCGACCCTTGCCGGTGCGAGCGGGACAGGGCTACGTTCAGCCAGCGTCCGGCTGGTCCAGCAGCCGGGCCAGTCAGTCAAGATGCTCAAAAGTCCGGACATTGTTGCACAGTAGGCCAAAAGACCAAAAGACCGCAGCCGGTTAAAATTCTGAACGCGTTTTGAGCTGCAGGGTTGCTTAACACTCGAACCAATTGAGTGACCCCACCAATGGATTCCCGGTTCAGAGAGCTATCCATAGGTGGGGTCGGGGCACACGTCCGGTTTGAGTCCCATTAGCGACTCTGGAGCTCACAACGCGTCTAGAATTTTGGCCGCCTGCGCCGGTCTTCTGGCCCATGCTAAATGTTTCAGTAGAATTTTAAACGTGCAACTTGCACGATTTTGAGCATGCGTGGAATTTGCATGATGCTCTTCGTAAAAATTCGTAAAAACTTCCTGAAAGTTTGAGCACAATTTTATGCACAACGTTACGCAGGTTTAAAAACATGCATCACCACGGAGGAAATTGCACAAAGGCATTTTACTGCAAAAAATTCCGTGTTTTGGTACGGAAAATGTACAGAAAATGGGGTACAGAAAAGGTACGGACCTTCCGTACTGGTTCTCTGTGGTCCCCATAAGGATCTCATGTAAACTGCTACAGAAAACATGTACAGAACCTCCGTGGTTGGCAAGGTACGGACAGTCCAGGTAAAAAATTGACCAGACATTTTCCGTGTAATTTCTGTACTTTTTTCTATCAGTGTTTATCGTGAGTAAAAGTGCCTTTTATAAATCCGACCGATTACCTTGAACAGCTCGCGTCCTCCGACGCAGTTTCTCCTAGCAGATCACGGAACGTGTCCAAGAAGCAGCCGCACTGGAAGAGGACTCTGGGATGCGTCGGGTAGAGCCGCAGGGCCTCCTCCATGAGGGACACCGCTTCCCGAAGACCCTTGGGGCCAGTGCCGGCCACACTGCGGGCCAGGCGCGTCATGGAGTCCACGTTGGGCAGCAACTTGTACCCCTGCAACGCAGACCCAGATCGTTGATTTCGCTGGTAAACAAAGGCATTAAAACTATGTCCTTAAAGGGCGTACACGATTTACGCCCGCGATGGGCGTGAATCGTTTAATGCCTTCGGAAGGGCATTAAAATTTTGCCTGAAAGTCCTACACTATTCACGCCCTTGCCAAGGGCATTAAACGATTCACGCCCTTGAAGGGCGTGAAAGACCGTTAATGCCCTTAAGGGCGTAGTTTATATGCCTTTGTTTTACCAGTGTTTCACTTATGAATGTCATGAGACGTTTTTCTGTTCCACACACACACACACACTCACAAATATTCTGTACATTCTGTATTTTTGGTTGGTACAGATGAACTTTACGAACTACGATTAAGCTAAGAAAAAAACAAACCAAAAACGCACATTTCCCCCCGATTGAGAGCAAAATCGCACACAAATACGTACGGAAATTTTACCTGCACCACAAACTGTGACGTCTCGGGTACAACATTCGTACCAAAACATTTGGAGAGCATGATAAACCAGGGGGCGGCAACGGCCTTGGGAGCACGTGAGCCCATGCGCCCCACCTCTGCAGAGGTTACGGACTTCTTCGAGATAGTAAAAACAAGGCCGTTTTTAGCAAAACGCTTTACACAGATCGAAAGAGCACAAAATTTAGGGTGGCTTAGACCCATTGACCTTCCTAAAATTTCCAATTTAACTTGAAACAAGGGAGGAAATGTTGACAACGAGATGGCGCCACCAAGGTTTTTTCTTAAATATTCGATTTTTTGTGTTTTTCGGTGTTTTTACTTGGATTTATTGTGGGCTAAAGTGTCAGTTTCAAGAGTGGCAATAAGTATAAGCCACCCTAAATTTTATGCTCTTTCGATCTGTGCAAAGCGTTTTGCAAACATTGGCCCCCACGTTTGCAAGTGTGAGACAGGTTTGTCTCACGCTTGCAAGTGTGAGACACGGTTTGTCTCCCACTTGCTGCATAAAGTTCCGTGTACTTTAATGCCACGGAACCCAAGCTTGCATGTGTGAGACAAACCGTGTCTCACACTTGCAAGCGTGAGGCAAACCGTGTCTCACACTTGCAAGCGTGAGACAAACGTGGCTCACACTTGTAAGCGTGAGACATGTTGGTATGCACTTGTAAGTGTGAGACTGTATCACACTTGGATTTGCAGTGCATAACACGTCTGGGATTTTGACCGCCTCCACCGGTCTTCTGGTCCACTCTAAGTCACTCAGCTTTACCAGTCGCAGCGAAGAGAGCTCCTCCGACGAAGGCGGGCGGCGTCCAGGCGGCGTGCCACGCTCCTCCTCCAGCAAGTACCCCAGCTTGTACCGCCACTCGCCGAAGGCAGGGTTCAGCTTGATGGCCTTGCGCAGATCGTCTACCGGCAAGGCAAAGAAAAAGATGCACCAGGCAGTCAATGTGACGTCTCGCGCAAAATAAATTTGTTCAAAATAATTAAGCTCACTGTGAAACCAAGGGAAACGCGGAATTGTGGAGGTTTCAGTCTCCACGTTTGAAAGTGCACTTCAAGTGAGGAGTTTTCCACGTTTGCACGATCCCAACAGGTAGGTTTTCAGTGAACTTCTCCACACATGAAGTGTGAAGACAGCAAACTCTGCATTTGCAAGCGCAGGGATTGACTCTACACCACGAAGCGTGGAGTGGAGTTGTCCACACTGGTTTAACACATGTGCCACATTTTGGTTTGCAGTGCACAGAAATAAGGGTGACATGACGGAACTCAAACGGTCAAGTTTTTTGTTACGGAACCCACGGAATGACTGAAAGGGATATAAAAATGAATCCGTCCCTAAAACAGCTTTGGATTAACGGAAGATTGGCGTTACTGGCTGCAAAGGTCTTTCCGTATCAACATATCTGTCTTCTCCATGACACAAATCACGGGAATATATTTTAAAAACAACGGTTCATCCATTCGTTTTGGTAACGGTCTAAAAAGAGATACGGTGAGGCCAAAGAGAAGGCATGGTGGTGTTTACAGTCTACCGGTCCAAGGTTACCGTACTATGATATATGATGATTCCTTTCCACCGTTCTGGTTTACAATTTCACCGTGCCTTCTCTTTCACCTCACCGTACCTCTTTTTAGACCGTTCCGAAACCGAAATCATGACGCTAGTGGCCGGAAAATAATTAGCGGTACTTTTTCCGTATTGAAACCGTGATTTTTTTCTGGCAGTGCACACTCTTAAAACCTTACGAAGTATTTTGAGCATACATATAACAAACAAAAATACTTTGTTATACGAAGAAATAGTTTGTAAATTACGAAGTATTTTCTTCGTAAGCTTATGTATGCTCAAAATACTTTGTTATACAAACTACTTTTCTTTGTAAGGCCCAAAATAGTTTGTAAGGTTTTCTCAGTGCACATCCCCCCCCCCCCCAACCTGTCTCTGGATCCACCCTTGACTTACTCGGGTTGTTGGCTATGGAGCCCCGAATGGCGCAGACGGCGGCCTGCTGCGCGCGGCTCAGCTTCTTGTAGTGCGTGATGCCCCCGGTGAAGTCCCTCCACGCCGGGTTGTCCTTGTGGATGTGCAGGCCGCCGTTGCTGCGGATCGCCTCCAGCTGCTGCATGGCCGCCCAGGTGGCGTCGAACACGTGGCGCAGCGCCTCCCTGCAGAGGCGGCAAAATCACTACGATCACTGAGAACGAAAGAGTCTTGATCAATGCCCAATTTTGGGCAAGATATAATCATTTCATCACCCAAATTTGGGTGAGGAAAGTTTTCTCACCCAAATTTGGACGATAACGCGCTGTAAAAAGTTCTGTACTTTTGTGCGGAAAATGTACAGAAAAATATAGTACGGAGGTACGGACGAAAGTATGGAACGTCCGTACCTGTACCATATAAGCTCATGTAAACGGGCACGGAAAAAAGTACAGAAAGTTCCGAACTTGGCAAGTACGGACGGTCCAGGCAAATTGTTGACCAGACATGTTCCGTACTTTTTCCTTACTTTTTTCTACGACTGCGGGGATATCGGCTACCCATATAGCTACATAATAATATCACCCAAACTTGGGTAAGGATGGTTTCCTCACCCAAATTTTGGTGATAAAATGATTCACATCCAAATATGAGTGATAAAGAATACCTCGCCCAAATTTAAGTCCTGATTATGCAAATCCGTGAGATTAAGCGTGAGCTAACGAGTATCACGCTTACAAGCGTCAGCAACGTTTTCCCCACGCTTGCAAGAGACACCGATGTCCTCAAGGGGGCGGGAACACCAAAAACGGTGATTTCATATTAATATTTGAATTTATGTATTTTAGTTGGTGTAGACCTTAAGGCCTTTACCGACCAAGCTTTTGCAAAAGGTCTGAAAACATTTGTTAGATCAGATGAAATATTTGCAATATTAGGACTGAATGCATAACTATTCGTTGCCAAAAAAATGTCATCGCTAACTTTTCGCTTAACAGAATTTTCACATGTAATGTAACTGGTTTGAAAGTCAGTGCGGGTTTGTTATTTCGGAGGCACAGCAATAAGACAAAGCTTAAAATCATCAGGATACATAAGTGAATCCCACTACAGGGAACCGTGTCTCACACAGAAGTGAGACATTGGAGCTCACGCCAAATAGCACTGCAAAAAATTCCGTGTTTTGGTACGGAAAATGTACAGAAAAGGTACGGACCCTCCGTACTGGTTCTCTGTGGTCCCCATAAGGATCTCATGTAAACTGCTACAGAAAACATGTACAGAACCTCCGTGCTTGGCAAGGTACGGACGGTCCAGGTAAAAAATTGACCATACATTTTCCGTGTAATTTCTGTACTTTTTTCTATCAGTGAGTGTGAGACTGTCCCACAGTGTAAATTACGCTGATAAAACAAAGACATAAAAAACTATGCTACAACAGTGGCGAGGCGCGTTTGTATTGGACCATTTTAGATCGAAACTTAGTTTTTCATTAAAATTGGGTCATCAAGTTAGAGAACGCAGTATATGGAAATTGATCAACACTGCTTAGGACAGTTTTCAAGTAGCCCCCTTTCGAAAACCGAGATCCTGCTCAATTATAGCACTTTTAACTTGTTTTGCAGTTAGAAAGTTAGCTTTGTGGTTTCATTGATTGTTGTCAAGCAGTGTTCTGACGCTGTGAACACTGCAGGAAAAGACCACAGCAAACGTACAACAAATCCTGGCAAATTTTTTGGTAAGTTTTTGTTGTACTTTGAAGTACAACGATTACTGTACAAAATGCAATGGGGCTGAAGGTACTGGTCCAGGTGTCGTTGTGCTATACACAATTCTGATTACTTTCCAAAATCCTCATTCATTATAAAGCGAACCAGCCGATTCGCCTGGAAACGAACACTATGAAAATTTCTGTACTGTTGAACGGAAAATGTGCAGAAGAATATAGTACGGAAGTAAGGACGAAAGTAGGGAACGTCCGTACCTGTTCTATATAGGCTCATGCAAACAGGTACGGAAAAAAGTACAGAAAGTTCCGTACTTGGACGGTCCAGGCAAATTGTTGACCGGACATGTTCTGTACTTTTTTCAACCAGTGAATGTGACGCAGTGAAACGAACGTGACCCGATTTACGTTGAATCGAACGTGACGTCACATCCCCGGATTGCCATTTCATTGACCATGAATCTAACACTCACCTATGGTCCGCAATGATCTTGCAGTTGTCGGCGAGGGAGGGCAGCAGCTGGATGTAGCAGGCGACGAGGCGCGAGCGGCCGGCCGCGAACTCGGCGTTGCAGAAGAAGCTGTAGGCGGAGTGCAGCCGGTTGATGACCACGGCCCACGGCGTGCCCAGCAGGCACAGCTTGTCCTCCACCTCGTGGCAGCTCTCGATCGTCATCACCGGCGAGTACCACGTGAAGGGCGTCTCCAGCCCCGTGAGCCCCAGGCAGCCCCTGCACTCGGGGGCCAGGGTGATCGGGGTGTGCATGTTCGCCTCGTGGCTTGTCAACGTCAGCGACTCGGAAGGTGGTTAAACCCTGAATGGAAGGGGGAAAATACATACTAAACGATTATGGACTACAGTAGTCACTATTGCCTTTGTGCAGGTAAAAGTGTTGAACGACTTTATAGGCAATTGAGGTAGTATGTTAAGAGTTAGCGCAATTTTCCACCTTATTTATGTGTAAAATTGAACTTAAATTACATCTACACATGGCAATTGTTATGGGGTATAAGCGAGCGGTCCTATTCAAAAAATCATAATTGGTCGTTTCCGTGAAAAGAATCTTAATTTCAACGCCAGCGAATTTCGCTCAGTGCAATCATTTAGGACGGAAAACAGAGTAAGCGCAGTTTGAGTTTGCAGAGCAAGCATAGGGTACAGTGGTGGGGCCAACAGGCATGCGTACGGCGGACAGGCACAGCCTTGATCGTCGGCGGAAGCATGATAGAGCTTCAAACGAACAAGTTTCGAACCTGTACCTGCGTAACGCTCAGAAGTTGCCTGGCAGGAAGCGAAGCCGCATGGGCCCGCGTCGTGTGCATGCGCCTATGCAGCTTGCGGACTTCTTCTTCCACAGTATGTATTTCTAATTTCTTCTTCAGGAACGGAGTTAGAATTCTGCTCAGACCAGGGCTGTTAAAGTTACATTAACGAAGTAACGCGTTACAGTAACGCCGTTACTTCGTTACGTAACGGTAACGCGTTACATTTTCCAAGCGACTGTACCGGTAACGCGTTACCGTTACTCGGGTCAGTAACGACTTGTAACGACGTTACCTTTAACTCGTTACATCAGTTTACATATTTTGACTGGAATGGGGGACCACAACTTAGAATGTGAAGTTCTTCTGAGGGTCAACAAATCATTTTGGCGCTAAGTTTATTGTTCTGATTCTAATGTTTATTGGAAATTTATCTGTCATTTATCAGTGACGTTAAAGTTTAATTTTATCAGTAATTCACTGTAAATATTTCTTAGATTAACAGAAAAATTACTGAATGTACCTGATCCCTCCTGTGTTTCTTGTGTTTGAAAATAAATGAATATTTATTGCAGTTTTGTTTAAACGATTCATTTCACTGAAATTGACTGTAAATTAGCTGTTTTTGCGGCTTTTTAATAAAATTGATGTAACGAGTAACGAAGTTACGGCGTTACTGTAAAGTAGCGCATTACATTTCTGTAGAAGCTGTAACGGTAACGCGTTACCGTTACCTAGTAAAGGTAACTGTAACGCGTTACATGTTAAAAGTAACTTTAACAGCCCTGGCTCAGACCTGATTATTCCAGTCGCCGTTGACTGAAGAACAAAATAAAGCCAAAAACCGGAAATTGCTTGGATCGGGAGTTGGTAAGCGAACCCAGTTTGATTGAGATATCGAAGCCTCCTACTAGAACAATCCTAACTGCTGGTGCAGATCCAAGACAATCTTACCTGACAGGGCAGATCCAAGTCAATCCTAACAGCAAGGCAGATCCGAAACAATCCTAACTGGAGAGGTGGCCAAAACTGGTCATGAACTCTGTTCACTGCAAATCAGTGAATCGCAATATCCCTGAAGTATGGTGTCCACGTTTTTAAAATAAGGGTGAAACTTTCTAACAAGCTCTTCGTCAAGAACTTTTATGTAGTGTGTGAGCGTCACGGACTTCAAGAAAAGACCGGTTTTCACGTCATGTGCAGTTATGGTAGTGCAGTATCGACACTGACAGTCAGGATTGTCGTGGACCTGCACTGACAGTATTGGCTTGGATCCGCACTGACAATGAGGATTTTTCGAGAAGGACGCACGAAATGAATTAAGTTCCTTCCCTTTGCCTTAAAGTATTTAAAACTAGGGGTACGCGCCGTTTAGTTTGGGCGCGTATTAGGCGAGCTATGCGACTAAGCACATTCTTATGAAAGCACTTGGGCATTCAAAAATATTACACGCATTGTAAAAGACTGGGATTGTTCCTGAATAGTGCCACGCTCGTTGCCTCCTGATGACAGCTTTCAAATTTGTCTGGATTGTTTGTCTCATGTTACGTGCGGGAGAGCCCCCCCCCCCTCTCAGTTTGGGGAAGTACTACGGTCGTTCAACAACTCGACTACGTATAAAATTTTGGTTCAAAATGGGCCCAAATGGTGTAACGTATAGGTCTCGGGTGGAACTTGCAGTCGTTTTCGTGATCAGTAAACTGAAAACCGCAGGAAACAATGTACAACTCAAATATGAAATTTGGGTCCGAAATTGGCCAATATTGGGCAAAGTATAGGTCTGGGGTGAGATTGGAAGTCGTTTTCGTGATCAGCACACCAAAAACTGCAGGTAACAATGTAAAACTCGAATATAAAATTTTGGTTCAAAATTGGCCAATATTGGGTATAGAAAAGGCCTGGGGTGAGATTGGATGTCATTTTCGTGATCAGCACACCAAAAAATGCAAGAAACAATGTAAAACTCGTTAACGAAATTTTGGTCCAAAATTGGCCAATATTGAATAAAGTATAGGTCTGGGGTGAAATTGGAAGTCGTTTTCGTGATCAGCACACCAAAAACTGCATGAAACAATGTAAAACTCGTTAACGAAATTTTGGTCCAAAATTGGCCAATATTGGGTATAGAAAAGGTCTGAGGTGAGATTGAATGTCATTTTCGTGATCAGCACACCAAAAACTGCAAGAAAGAATGTAAAACTCGAATATAATATTTTGGTCAAAAATGAGCCAATTTTAGGTGCAGTATACTTATATACCCTGGGGTAAAATCGTATGTTAATGAGCTGCTCTGGTGCCACTAACCCTAACACAGTTACTCAGTCGAGGAACACAAATGCTTGAGTCACCGTTCGATATCTTTTCTTTATGAAACTTGTGAATACGCAATGTTACTGGTAATACCTGAGAGCGTTTTATCTTCCTTTTATTTTTAACTAGTGGTCTATTTAATAATATTGATTACATTATTTTATCATAGTTAAAATAAAGAGGAACAGTTAGGCAGGCTGTTTGGTACCAGTTTACGAGAAGACCTATAGTCAGATCCAATGAATCGTCTCATCGAATCCAATGTCAAAGCCACATGTTGCTGAACAAAAGTTGATCTTATTCGTAAATGAGTCTTAATGTGATACTTTATCTTTGAAGTAAAGATACAGCTCAGCATAAATATTGATCTCATTTTCTGTGTTAATTGGAAAGGCAGCCAGTTTAAACAAACGACCAACACTGAGTATCAGTCGTCGCAGACAATGTATGACACAGTTGTATGACACGTCTCCTTAAATCCAATGATCTATTGACTCATTGCTCAAAACCTAAATCACTTCACTGAATATGATGTCTATGGCAAAACCAGCTATGGCAAAACCACTCACTCAACCATATAATTAAAAAAAATAAAGGTCTCATTTAGCAAAGATTAATGTCTGGTTTCAAAAGAATATATTTATGTATTTCCCAATTTTATTAAATAAGTAAACAACTAAAAAATGAATCTTCTGAGAAAAATAAGCAAGTACAGACTCACTGAGTATGAAAGGCAAACAGTATTTTATCTTGCAAATCTCAAAAACACTGCACTGACCTGGGTAAGATTCCCCTCTGGCGGGGGGAGGGGAGGGGGACAAAACGCGTAATCATTTTCAATTTCATTTTCCTTATTTCACTGCGTTGACACTCCGGAGGTGTTTCAATCATTCTATAATGTTGAAAAACTATCACCGAACTCATTTTGTAACCCTTCTGCTCTTTATTTTGTTTAATTTGCCGCAGTCCCGTATTTGAGAGCCGCGGCCGCAGGTATGAGAAATTGGTAACTGCTGCCAACCTAACAACGCTAATAACCTGATTCAAAAAGATGTTTTTAATATTTCAAACGATACTAAACAATGAATGGAAACAAACTCGTGTTGGGAGAAACTACACTGCCGTTCAAAATTAGCGGCCCCTTTTTTGCCCACGGCGCTGTTTCTATGTTTTTCGAGCTAGGATGGTGAAATTTGGCAGGTAGGTGCCCCTGTTGCTCTTCTTGAGCCCTAGCAAGTGTCCAGTCCGTGCGTCCCCCTCAACGGCCTGTGCAACCCCTTCATTGCTTAAGGGTGTAAAAACTAAGAGAAACGTGGCGAAATTTTTGACTTTTAATGATCGGAAACGTGAAATATGTCGTGTACCGACTCAAATGAGTCTCCCCTTCACAACCGTGCAAGCGGAATCGAAATCGGACAAACCCACCCCTTTCCACAGTCACCCCCACCCCCTCGAGGGGGCTGTTTTCAAAAATGTTTAAAACCGGCAGCAAACGATTCAGTGGCCTCTCCTGTACACGGTGCAAGTTTTTTTTTCGATTCCGACCACCCCGGGCCGTACCAACCCCTCGGAGGACCCACCCCATTTTGAATTTGTGTCGTTTGAGTCCTAAATAGGTTGCATTTTGGCGCTAATTTTCATTGGGACTCACCTTGGGTGGGCCCAAACCCATCCCCGTCAAAAAATCAGGTGCCGGAAATTTTCATCCACCGTTAAAGGGGTGGCCACCCCCTATCGCCATCTGCTCGCCCGGGAGGAGAAGGAAGGTCGTTCAAGGGTGGTCTCGGTCGAAAAGACACGGCTGAACCATTCCTGAAATTTTGGAGTCGATCCGGTGCATCGTTCACCCCCCAGGACGTCAAAACTGTCGAAACCAGCGAAAACAGCCCCTAAGTTCATCCCTCGTCAACGCCGAACTCAGGTAGGGTAGCGGCCAAACTCCAAGTGTCCCATCTCGGCACATCCCTTCCTTGCAAGCCCCTTAACTTTCAGACCGCTGCGACAACGCCCGCGCCCATGCGAACGACGCAAAGGCAGTGATGCATTCGGGCCTCTCGCCTTGACAGCGCCTCGCGCCGGCGAGTCAGGCATCCCATCACACAGGCCGCGCAGGTGTGCCAACGCACTGGAGTCGTGCTCGCGCGCCAGGTCGGTGTTTTTTCAACGCAGGCAGTCCAGCAGCACCGTGCAGATGACGCCTGCGCTCCGCATGCATTTTTGCGTTGCAGCTGGACTGCCCCCGTTAAAAAAACACCGACCTGGTGCGTGCGCACGACTCCAGTGCGTTGGCGCACCTGCGCGGCCTGCGTGACGGGTTGCCCGACTCGCCGGCGCGAGGCGCTGTCAAGGCGAGAGGCCCGAATGCATCACTGCCTTTGCGTCGTTCGCATGGGCGCGGGCGTTGTCGCAGCGGTCTGAAAGTTAAGGGGCTTGCAGGGAAGGGATGTGCCGAGATGGGACACTTGGAGTTTGGCCGCTACCCCACCTGAGTTCGGCGTTGACGAGGGATGAACTTAGGGGCTGTTTTCGCTGGTTTCGACAGTTTTGACGTCCTGGGGGGTGAACGATGCACCGGATCGACTCCAAAATTTCAGGAATGGTTCAGCCGTGTCTTTTCGACCGAGACCACCCTTGAACGACCTTCCTTCTCCTCCCGGGCGAGCAGATGGCGATAGGGGGTGGCCACCCCTATAACGGTGGATGAAAATTTCCGGCACCTGATTTTTTGACGGGGATGGGTTCGTGCCTACCCAAGGTGAGTCCCAATGAAAATTAGCGCCAAAATGCAACCTCTTTGGGACTTAAACGACACAAATTCAAAAAGGGGTGGGTCCTCCGAGGGGTTGGTACGGCCCGGGGTGGTCGGAATCGAAAAAAAAAACTTGCACCGTGTACAGGAGAGGCCGCTGAATCGGTTGCTGCCGGTTTTAAACATTTTTGAAAACAGCCCCCTCGAGGGGGTGGGGGTGACTGTGGAAAGGGGTTGGTTTGTCCGATTGCGATTCCGCTTGCACGGTTGTGAAGGGGAGACTCATTTGAGTCGGTACACCACACATTTCACGTTTCCGATCATTAAAAGTCAAAAATTTCGCCACGTTTCTATCAGTTTTTACACCCTTAAGCAATGAAGGGGTTGCACTGGCCGTTGAGGGGGACGCACGGACTGGACACTTGGTAGGGCTCAAGAAGAGCAACGGGGGCACCTACTTGCCTAATTTCAGCATCCTAGCTCAAAAAACATAAAAACAGCGCCGTGGACAAAAAAGGGGCCGCTAATTTTGAACGGCAGTGTAAGTTGATGTCAAATGCAAAATTTTGTAACTTTAGACAGTGTAGTTGCTGAGAATCGTTGGTGAGTACAAACGGACTGACAGACAGACAGACAGACAGACAGACAGACACACGACCAATCGCTTTTCGGGGCTCCCCAATCACAGCAAGGGCTCGCTATCGCTCGCCAATAAAAGCTTCGTTGCTTTAAAAAGAGTAAAATTTTCATTAATTGTTTGCCTAAAGCATACGAACGGGTGCGCAAGGCTTAGTTGCCGGCGCCATTTCTGTTTCCGACTTTTTGATCTTGTCTTTCAAGTTACAATAACGGTTCATCGTCGTGACTTTCCATTGTTCGAGGCCCTGGCAATTGTTACCTTGGAGCCGTTGACGCGTTGTTGGCGAAGAGGGGGCAGCACCTGCAGTGGTAGCCGGGGGCACAATGGCCCCTGTAGTTTCAGATATACTTCAGTCGCCAGATCGAGGGGAATTTCCCATTTCATGGAAAATTTTAAAGTCCAAGGTAAAAAAAAATGTAAATGGGAAATAATAAAGTCAAAATTACTTCATTATGCTAGGTCTCTTTTTTTTAAGGGGACCAAAAAGGTTAAAATGGGCAAAATCGGAAGCGAAAGGGAAATTTCGTCGAGGTGTGAGGGAAGCACGAAAAATCTATTCTAGCAGGTCATGATGACATGAATTGTGTTTTCCACCCTGATAACACTGCAGAAAGTGGAGGATCAACAAATTTTGGATTGTGAATCTCAACAGGTAAGCTTAGTTTGTAAATCTAACCCAGCTGCTCCAACATGAATGTCCTGATTACTATTTTTTTATTATTATTTTCTGGACAATACATTGATTGAAACAGGTCCTCAAGATGCTTCTCAGATGTTGAGTGAAGGCGCTCAACAAAATCTTCATCTTTCATCTATAGAATAGGATCATCTATTTATTGAAGATTGTGCTTCATCCACTTATGAAGCTCTAAGCACAGATGAAAAAAGTGATGGTGGTTTATCTGAGTCACCAGTTCACGACATAAAGTAAGGTAACTTTATAAAATTGAATAACAAATTGAAGTTAGAAAAGCCTCTTGTTCAAAATGTTGTTCAAATAACAAAGGTTGAATGTCTTTTCATGGTTTCTCAATGCAAGAAGGGTTGTCTTATAATGGCACTACAAGGCTTTTAAAACTTAACTTATTTATAACATTTTTGCCTTTTATGTGATTCCAGATGTTATTTCAGTTTTCCGATCATTATTTGATTGTGACTTTGGCCTGACATATCACTTCTACTGTCCGAATTGTTTTCACTATTTTGGAGACTATGATAAAGCTAAGTTAGATGGTCTGGATGTTACTGTTACTGGATCTGGTAGGCAAGGAAATCTGCAGAAAATGATGGTAATTTTTTTGTAAACCTTCCTTTCGCAGCCCAATTTAGGATATTTCTTGGAACTCAAGAGAATGCAAAGGAACTATTAATCGTCAAGATTTAACAGAGGACAATCTGATTCAATTAGGGACGTGTTTGACGGTGAGTTGTACTAAAAAAGTCTTCTGCCGGGCAAATTCTCAGTGAAATTTTTGACTTTTCCCTTACAATGAATACTGATGGGTCACCTGTTTTTGAGAGTGGTTTTAATTCTATGTGGCTGGTTCAAGTTCGAATAAATGAACTGCCCCCCAAACAAAGATTTGATCCCAAAAATATATTTGTTTGTGGTGTCTGGTTTGGACCATGCGAACCAAATATGAATGTGTTTCTTGCTCCATACGTTTGTGAATCGCGGTCTCTTTATGAAAGTGGATTCAAGTGGAACTTATTGGATGAAGAAATAACGAGTCATGCTGTGACTCTTAACTGCTGTCTCGATTCAAGGGCAAAGCCAGATGTACAGTGTTTTAAACAACTTCAGTCCTATGCAGGATGCGGTTACTGTTATCACCCAGGTACCCAAGTTAATTTAACAAAAAATCAAATTGTTGATGAACCTGAAGATGTTAAAGATGTTTTGATGGATGATCTTCAAGCTGATTTAGATGCAGTTGGCGAAGATGTTGAGGAGTCTGATGTGGGCAAAAAGAAACGTGATGTAAAAGCTGTGAGATATTGTGTGTCCCGTGATGGTTTCCTTCCAAATAGCACAGATGAGCAAATAAGACGAAACATGAATAGAAGTCATAAGGACAGTTCTGTTGTGAACGGGATCACTGAACTTTCTATTCCAACTCTTCTTCCTTTGATTGATTTGGTGTATGGATTTGTTATCGATTACATGCATGCAGCAGTGCTTTGAGGTGAGACCAAAATGTTCTTGAAGCTATGGATTGATGCAAAATTTTCAGCAGTATACGGTCTAAAGTGCATCAAATCAATTCCAGATTGTTAAGTTCTCTGGGCCCACTAATATTTCAAGGAGGCCACACAACATTCTCGATTATAACCATTGGAAGGCCAATAAATTAAGGGCATGGCTCTATTTTTATTGCTTACCTTCCTTGGTAGGCATTCTACCTGATTTGTATTTTATGCACTTCTCTCTTCTTGTGTCTGCAGTAGTGATCTTTACGTCAGAGAGTATTAGTCTGACTGAACTTCATCAGGCTAAAAATTACTTGTTACTGTTTGTAAGTGACATTGAAAGACTTTATGGGCCTGCATTCATGGTCCATAATTCGCATTTTATTTCCCATCTAGCTGATTGAGTCAAATATAATTGATCATTATGGTCACACAGGGCATTCGGGTTTGAAACTGGAAATGGTGTTCTTGTTAATTTGGAAAAAAGCACTATTGGAGTTATTTCTCATATTGCCAGAAAATTCATGATTTATAGATGTGTACCATATTGATGTTAAAGTTATATCCCATAAGTGATTTAGATAAGTTATTTAGTGCTAGTCTTGTTCCGAAACGAATGTCACATTAAAATGTAATGCAATTAGAGTGCTAGGTGCAGCAGAGGTTTCTCCTCTATCCCCTTCTGAGGCGAAGGCTCTAACCACTGCCAAATTGCCTGCAGATTTGTTATGTCACCATAGAATGCCCATCAATGGAATCTTGTATGACAGCCAAACATATCCAAGAAAGGGCAATCGTTCAAATAACACTGTTGTTAAAACCTATGGTGGAAAATTTGGTGTGATACAAAGAATACTGGTGCTGTATGTTATTCTCAAAGACATAAACATTGATAATATTCCTATAGTGAGGTATGACTCAGGCGCTTCTTGTAGCCACATGAAGGTTTGTTCCTTGTACCCATTCGGTAATCTTCGAGTCATAAGAGCCAAAGAAGTTTTATCAAAATGTGTTTTCCTGAAATATGACAATACATGTTATGTTGCAGAATTCCCCAATACAATTGAGAGGGACTGAATTTTGCTATTTGACTGTGAATCACAAGTTCCATTTGTGCAAGAAATTTTGTTACCATGCTAGTGAATAATAAACTCAAATTAATTTTTCTTGATATCTCCTTATCTCTCACGCCTTTGCTGATCTTGAGCACGAGCACATCCACATGTTAATTTGGTATTTCTTCTATTCTTCTAAAATTTAAGTTCGAAGAGTAGCGGTAGAAGGATTGGTGTCCACCATGACACTTGCTGACATTTGTGTATTCGCGATCAAACGGCTCACGCAGCGACCTTCGTGGCGGGTGGCCCAACTACCCTAACCGTGACCGCGCCTAGCCCGTCCCGCTTGTTTACATAGGCCGGGGCCGGTATGTCGCTGTAATATTGCATCTTTGTGGTGATTTCGGGGTGATTGCATCAACTATGGAGCACAATTACACAAAAAGAGGGAGCGGCACAACTGTTGTGTGCCTCAATGTTCTGATCTCTGTTGGGATGGTACGTAATAGAATTCGACCAGCAAGGGCCCTCTAAGCTCGATACCTCGTCAGATTTGGCAATCTCTACGACGTATTTTGTAAATTTAAACACTGTTTCATTTCATAACAAAATGCACTGTTAGAAATAGGGGTGATATGACGGAACTCAAACGGTCAAGTTTTGTTACGGAACCCACGGAATGACTGAAAGGGATGTAAAAATGAATCCGTCCCTATAAACAGCTTTGGATTAACGGAAGATTGGCGCTATTCACTGCAAAGGTCTTTCCGTATCGACAGATCTGACTTCTCCATGACACAAATCGAGGAAATATATTTGAAAAAAAAAAAAAAAAAACAACGGTTCAGCCATTCGTTTTGGGAACGGTCTAAAAAGAAGTACGGTGAGGTCAAAGAGAAGGCATGGTGGTGTTTTCAGTCTGCCGGTCCAAGGTTTCCGTATTGTGGTATGATGATTCCTTTTCACCGTTCTCGTTTACAATTTCACCGTGCCTTCCCTTTGACCTCACCATACCTCTTTTTAGACCGTTCCGAAACCGTAATCATTACGCAAGTGGCCTGAAAATAATTAGCAGTACTTTTTCTGTATTGAGATTGTTATTTTTTCTGGCAGTGTGATCGCTACGAATATCAAAAATATCGTAAAGCTGCTAATACTAGATACATCCGGCAGGGAATCAAACGTTTACCTCTTGCCTCCGGGCTATGTTAACGTACCCTTGGACTAGAAAGCAAGAGAGAGTCCAAAGTAAGTCCTCCAAGCTCCTGCGCCGAAGCGGTTGTTGGGCTTGCGTAATTTCTTGAACTCACGGTCGGGAGATACGTTACAATTACCGAGGTAGGTGCGCAAACGCCAGAACACAGCTTAGCGCAGCAATCCTTGGATGTCTCGCTCATTTTCGGGGCACAGTATCGAAGAAAAGGGCATAACGGAAGAAACAGTTCACTACATTTGAAACACTTCGGAAGAACAGCAGAATAATGAAGCGTGTTACGCCAAGACGTGGTTAGATGCAAAGCATTTCTTATATGTTAATGCGGCGCAATCCCAAGTGCTCTCTGACCTCCTTCTTCCATCCCTAAACCACAGACGGCAAGCTAGACACCCCCTTCCCCTCTTCATTCTGAGACCGAAGTTATTAGACATAAAATACACTTTTAAAGTCTTACGAAGAAAATGAACACCATTGCAAACAGTGCAAACATACTATGGAGACACTTTTCCATCCTAATGTAAAGCTTGTTCCTCGTACCTTACAAAGGAAAGGCCAAAAAAAATCTTCATATACTCAAAACAAGTTCGTATTATGCTTGCGCAAATTTCTTCGTACACTACAGCCAAATTAACTGTAAGAAATTCAGAGTGTACTCTAACGGCTTTATCTCTGTCGTGCGGTGTCTTGTTAACTCACACATTTGACGAAGAGGTTTGTCGTAATTTTCCATGTATTTCACTTACGAAGAAAGAGGGTCTTTCATTATTTTACTTCTGCTCTGATTTTGATTATTTATTTTGTATCTGAGGGGTAGTTGGGGTGTGTGTGTGTGAAGGGCAGCTATCCTTTCCCCTCTATAGGTGAGGGGACGACGGAGGCTCGGCAAATGCATGGTTTAATGTTCCCTTCATGTGCGTTTTCCTACATGTGTTTGAGCATAGTTTTTGTACGTGGTGATGCAAGATTTTAAACCTGCGTAACGTCTGCATAATATTGTGCCCAGATTCGTATAAATTTGTGCATTACAAATATGATAAATAAAAATTATGCTGTGATGCAAGATTTTTAACCTGCGTAACGTCTTGCTTAAAATCGTGTCCAAATTTGCATAAATTTGTGCATTATACATATGATAAGTAAGAATTATGGTAACTCCACGCATGCTTGTCATCGTGCAAGATACACGGACTAAAATCTACTTAAATTGAGTGTGTTCCTCCGTTCAAGATTCGTCCAAATAATTTTACCAGTGTATATCTGCTGATGCATTGTTGGACCGCCCTTTGATTATAAAATAGGGGGAGGGCTTTTGCGTCTGTGTGTCGTCGTCGTGTATGTACAAGAAAGGAGTTGAGCTAGAGCAACCAGATTTGGAGGGTAATTCAGGAGTGCCGTCCGCCTAAACAACCCGGTGGTGCAAACCCTGTCCGAGCCGCAGACGGGCTGCTGCAGGTGGATCATGAGCAGGAGGGAGATTTCCGCCAATTGGTGCTAGCAAGGCATATAGCGGTATTTTTGAGACGAGATTAGTTGATTAGACCTCGTCTCCACACAATCGGCCGCTTTCATGAAATTATCAGATCAGGATCTTGAAAAACAGGGGTGGACCGATTAAGAAATTTCATTGGAGATTTCGATCGGTCTCGGCAACACCTATTCAGCGAGGGGTCGGAAAAGGGGGTGGGGGGTCTAGGCCGACTTCATCAGTCGGCCGAAACAGGATCTTGAAAAAAGGGCGTCGACCGACTTAAAAATTGTGTACCAGATTTTGACAGGTCGGGACAAGACATTTCCGGCGAGGGGCCGGAAGGGGGGGTCTATGAGCCCGCCTTCGTGGGTTGTGGGAATCAGTGCACCCCCGACCAAAAGACTTTGCGCCCGTTACGGGCACGGCACAGCCCGAGCAAATACGGGCACGGCACGGGCATCGGCTGGGCACATCTGCCCGCAACTGCCCGTATGCGGGCCGCTACTGCGTAAAAAGGGTACTTCGGCGAAAAGTTGCGAAGAAATCAAGAATAACAAAAGAAGAACAAAAGCCGAACTTGTATGAGAATATAGCTCTGCGGAAGCGGCAGAACGGCGACGCAGACGCTTATTCTCACTAATTTCTCAGTTCTTCTTGATTGCTTCCCGACTTCCGGTCCGTTTCTTCACCGAAGTACCCTCTTCCAGGTGGCCCGCATTTGACCGTATGCGGGCACGAACTTCATCCCGCACCCGCCCACGCCATGCCCATATAATGCCAGTGCTGAGCCCAGATTCGCTCAGGCTGTGCCCGTAACGGGCTCAAAATCTTTTAGTCTGGGGAAAGGACATGTTTTGCACTTTAACTTTAGCACAGTGGGAATAGAATTCGGCGGGCCGCAGTCACGACGTTACATCGATTACTTTGCGATTCCCCTCCACGGGGTGTGTAGTGCGAGGGCCGAAGGCGCAAGAGATGGCCTCCCATGGGGCCCTGCGAGGTCTGATGCGAGGGCCGAAGGCTCGAGGAGAAGTCGCCGGCATGGCAGGCCAAGCAGGGCCCGGCCCCTGCCGAACCGATTTGCCCGAGGGGTCCACCACTCAGCTGTGGAGTGTACACAGGATTACCGATTGCCAATGATTTCCAACGAAAAATATCAAAAAACTCTATTAATTTGGTTACTTAGGGGCATTTTTTGCCCATTTTCGTAAGAAGAACCGCCAAAAGCCGATAAAAGCAGCTAAAATATCCAGTTTTGGCATGTGATTACCGACGATTACTGGACGAAGTGCACACAGGATTACCAGGGTGGTGGACCCCTCTGATTTGCCGGCGTAGCGGAGCTGGAGCCTCGGCTCGACGGAAGGGTTGGCCCTAGCTTGTTGTGCCTTTGTCTCACCAGTGCAGTCACGCTTTAGTTTCACCAGTGACTATGATGTGTACCGTCTTACAGTTCGTTGGTCCCCTGGCACGTGTGCGACGCTGAGTCGAAGCAGCAGGCAAGACTTCACCTCGAGTACGACCTTTCCTGCGCCTGCCTGTGAGTGACTCGCTGCTTCGCCAGCATGGGCAACGTCAACGGAATCAGTATGGACGATGTCAACGGAATCCAAGTAGGCAACGCCAACGGATTTACCATGGGCCACATGATGGGTATCCCAATCCCTGCGCGCTTGGCCAATGAGCCCCCCTGCGCCAAGTGCATGGGGCTGGGTGAACTGCAGACGCCTTTCAGCTGGTACTCGCCCGTGCTGAGCCACGTGGATTGCGAGGTTAGTCTCTCTAAGGGTGCACTGAGGAAACCTTACAAACTATTGTAGACCTTTCAAAGAAAAATAGCTTGTTATATAATCGCTCAGCCAAAAAGTACATAAACATTTAGTGTGTGTAGGAAATAAGTGTTTCAGGTCAAATATATGCACTGAAAATCTATCGGCGTGACTTCGTGCCGTTTTAGGGGCGTGATTAAAGTGTCACGCCAAAAAACGGCATGACAAAAAAGTCATGCCAATAATCGGCGTGATTCAGATATTCACGCCAATTGTTGGCGTGAATTTCCTGTCACGCCGGTTTTAGGCATGACTTTTCTCATGAAACGCATTGTCATTCACGCCAGATGACGGCATGACTCACATGTCATGCCGCTTAACGGCGTGAATTTCCTGTCACGCCAATATTTGGCGTGACTTTTTATCACGCCATAATTTGGCCATGTGTCCGACCATAACATTTTCAGTGATGGTACACTTTGTTTTTATAAAAAGAGTGCTCTTTCATAGTACTATCGCCTCCGAAAATATTATACTTTGGAAAAAATAGTAAAGGAGAAAAATGACTCCAAAACGAGGGCATAAAAATAAAGGTTTTGGAGCACTCAAGGGTTGCTTCCTCCCTCAAAATCTTATCTGACAGGTCAGCCATTCGTTGTGATGGGATTTGTCTTTTGCAGATGGTGGAGGAAAAGCTGTGCCTGCTGGGCTCGCCATGGGCCACGCTGGTCAACAGGCTGCAGATCGCGTACGGCTTCTTCTGCAACGAGAAATACAGCAGGGGCCGGGCCCTGCTCGTCGAGTGCTACCTGCCCCTCCTGCCGATCGCGGACTCGGGCTGCGGCATCATCAACGGCCACAAGTAGGCATTCACTTTTCTTCAACAAATGTGACGTCATATCCGAGAAAATGTTAATTTTGTCACGTTCCTAGGAACATGATGTCACTTTCGTTTGAATGCTGATCCACGTTCAAAAAAATGTGACCTCCGTTTCTTACACGATATTCAAACGAACGTGACAAAATTGACATTCCAACGAACATGACGTCACAGTCTCTAAATAACAGTGTCGTGGCTAGGGCGCGCCAACACTCCATTTTAACGCAGAACTATACAGTATTGCTGTATCTCTTAGAGATAGCAAAGCTATTCGCAGGGACGACCCTATCTGAATGTCAATCGGTAACTTTTATTCTCCAGCCGCTTACAAGATACAAATATAATTAAATACAAATATATGTAAGTATGACGTTTATTGTAAAAGTTTGTTGTTTGCGCTTCTAGTGTGGCTGCACTGGAAACAGTAAAGCGTAATTTTCACTTATACTTGAGTCAAGCATGAAGTCAGATCTTACTTATTCGTAGGTACAAGTTTGTACACTACCTCCTCAGAAACAGGACTCGGACAAAAACCTGGGTGATTCCAAGCCAAACCAACGAACCCTTGGAAACTCCTCTCTTCGATTTGGATGAAGGTTTTTTTTGGGGAGAGTTGGGGTTATTCCTCAAAAGAACCACCACCAATGGGTTTTGCGGTATCTCGCCCCGTTTGGCAGTGAAAAAATTGCAACCCGGGTGGAAGGATCTGTAGTTCAAACTACATTGGAAAAGTATAATTGTTTTGTAATATTAAACTTAGTTTTTATCCTGCTAAATTATTGTAGTATTTCAGTTTAGGTAAAGTTGAACTGTAGAAAAAACTACAGTTAAACTGCTACAAAAGTACCAGTTATTTCGGACAACTATAGTTTTTGACGACTATAGTTTTTGACGACTGTAGTTCAAACTACAGTTTTACTTCAGTTTTTTAATACTGTAAGAGTAAGATCTAAAGAGAAATGAAACTGCAGTTTAAAAATTTTGTTCAAAATTCAAAATTTTGGTTTTGGAACCCTTTTGTAGTGAATTCTTACCCCCTCCCACCCCCTTTAACTCAGATGGTTTGTAGAATTGGTGAAGTTATGATGTAAGGCGTTCAAGCAACATTCAAAAATTGACTTAAAGCCTAAATTTAGTGCCCGCCCCCGGAAAAAGGAGACCAATGAAATTGGCCTTTAAAATAGAGGTGTTTTTGTCCTAAAGGGTGTTCATTTTCAGCCTGTGTCCTGTGTTCCCAGACGCTCCTTCTAAGGTGTCCAAAGGCCTAAGGAGCAAAACCGCTGCCTGACGAAATTAGGATAGAACTCTAGTTGTTTCTCTTATGTCTAGGAGTGCTGGTGGCTTTAGACCTTGACTACTCCTTGACGCAGTTGTTCCAGGAATCTCGTTGCTTCCCGACGCAGTTGTTCTAGGGACTCTTGTTGCTCCCCGACGCAGTTGTTGCAGAACTCTTGTTTCTTCCCGACACATTTCTAGGGATTCTTGTTTCTTCCCGACGCAGCTGTTCTAGGGACTCTTGTTTCTTCCCGACGCAGTTGTTCTAGGGACTCTTGTTTCTTCCCGACACAGTTGTTCTAGGGACTCTTGTTTCTTCCCGACGCAGTTGTTGCAGAACTCTTGTTGCCTCCCGACGCAGTTGTTCTAGGGACTCTTGTTTCTTCCCGACGCAGTTGTTGCAGAACTCTTGTTGCTTTCCGACGCAGTTGTTGCAGAACTCTTGTTGCTTCCCGACGCAGTTGTTCTCGGGACTCTTGTTGCTTCCCGACGCAGTTGTTCTAGGGACTCTTGTTGCTTCCTGACGCAGTTGTTCTCGGGACTCTTGTTGCTTCCCGACGCAGTTGTTCCAGGACTGGTGTTGCAGGGAGGCGCTGCGCCACGTGCTGGACTCGAGCTGGGCTGCCATGGACCGCGTCGAGATGCTGGAGCGCGAGCTGCAGCGCCAGAACAGCGGCAAGGGTGGCTGCAAGCTGCCATCGGCCGCGTTCAAGGCGTGCCTCAGGAACATCACGCCCTATAGCAAGCTGAGCCGCAAGCAGCAGGCCGCAGTCTGCGCCATCAAGGGGTCCCTGTCCTCCGATCCAGGTAACAGCTGCACAGTGGGCCAGAAGACCGGTGGAGGCGGTCAGAATTTCGGACGGGTTTTGAGCTCCAGAGTCGCTAAATGGGTGTCGAACCGAACGTGTGACCCCGCCAATTGATTGCTCTCCAAACGAGGAATCTGTTGGTAGCAGGGTCACAACGTTCGGTTTGAGTCCCGTTGAGCGACTCTGGAGCCCCACACGCTAGAGCTACGCTTATTTTTTCAAACGGTGAATTTTTATGAGTTCTGGGCGTTAAAATGGCAGAAATGGTCTAGAAACCCTTGTGTTTAAGTTTGGAATTCGTACGACCATTCCAAGCCGCGCCCCAAGGGATTCACTTTAACATTGGGCTCTTATGGAGAAAAGTCACAAAAAAGACCAAAACGGGTTTTTTGGGAATTTCTCGCTTTTGGATGCACTCAATTTCAAAACCAAGCACATTATCGTGATCTACGCCCGAAAACGCATCTAACGATGCATCGGTTGCGATTTTTCTAGCCGGGGATCTTGTTTTCAAACCCGGCTATAAGGCGGTTTTGTGGGGTTTTGGCGTTCATTAAAAACGAGGTTGCGGAAGAAAAAAAGTTGCATCCGATACACCTTTGAATGCGTTTTTGGGCATAGATGACGATAATGTGCTTGGTTTTGAAATTGAGTGCATGCAGAAGCGACAAAATTAAAATAAAACACCGTTTTAGTTCTTTTTGCGACTTTTCTCCATAAGAGCCCCATGTTAAAATGAAATCCCTTGGGGCACGGCTTAGAGTGGTCGTACGAATTCCAAACTTGAACACAAGAGTTTCCACACCATTTCAGTCATTTTGACACCCGGAACTCAAAAAAATTCGCCGTTTGAAAAAATAAGCGTAGGTCTACCCACACGCGTCGAGAGTTTAAGCTTCCTGCGCCTGTGAGCTAGGGTTAGTTCGGGGAACCAAGGGTTATTTTTGCAATGGAAACATCATACTTGGCATGGCACGAGTCAAATCTTGGCTAGAAATCACTGCGGAAAAAAGGGGACATTTTTCCCGTTAATTTATTGCCAGGATTTTCCGTGTAGGGGGTGGTTGCCCTCCCCCCCTCCCGGAGCTGAGGCTTGCTGAAAAAATAATCGCGCATTTGCCCAGTCATTGAATTTTGTCTTACTTCGATTTCGCGTTTGCGTCGGGCGTCGGGTGCCGTCATATGTTTTATAGAGAGAAAGAGAACCTCAAAAGGAAACTTATTGAGGTTCTTTGAGTCCTCGTCCTTGTCTGCGCGCTATGGTAAGATTTTGCTTTGCGGCAGTCAGCTCTCCTACGACGCGTCCCCCCCCCCTCCGCTTCTGCCTGAGTTAAGAGAATGTACTTCAAATCATTGGAAGGAAAAAGATATGTAGTTGCAGGCCCGTGCAAGTACTCACTATGTCCCCCCCTCCCCCTCCCCCCCCCCCGACGGACGTGTAGATCCGCGCCTGCGGGTGAAAGCACTGTAAATCAAATAGTGATACATCTCACCATCTGAGGGGTGAGAAAAACCTGTCTCACCGAAGAAGGGTGATACTATAATGTATCACCGTGAAAATTTCGTACACGAATGTATCACCGAAAAAAAAGGCCGTACACAAATGCATCACCGAAAAAGGGTGCTACTGCCTCAGGAAAAGATGGGCCCATCTCGCTGATGTGTGACCTTTTCACGGTGATAAATTTGTGCACTACCTTTTTTCCAGTAATAAATTCGTGTACGAATTTTTTTCGGTGATACTTTTTGTGTCGCCGAAATTTGGTTGAGACGTAGTCTCACCCTTTGAATTTCAGTGAGCATGTTGGTGATGCAACTCTCCGGTGCGTGCCCCCACAGAGTACCTGCGCAAGGCCGTGTCGCTGAACCCGGCCGAGGGCGAGTGGCACCACAAGCTGGGCGCCCTGCTGGAGGAGAAGCGCGGCGTGGCGGGCATGGCGGGCAAGTCGCTGCCCTCCGCCGAGGAGCTCAAGGCGCTGCGGACCGGCTACCGCCTGCGGCCCGGCCCCGACAGCACCACGCGCCTGGCGCGCGCCCTGCTCTTCACTGGACCCGAGGTACAAGGACGGGTCAGAAGACCGGCGCACAGGAAAAGACTGCAACAAACACACTAAATGTCATGGGACTTTTTCTTGTCCCATGAATGATGCAATTTTAAGCACATCCGTCGGTGATACAATTTTGTGTCCACCAGGTGATACAAATTGTCCAATGCTTGCAAAATGCGATTTTCTTGTACAATTTGTACCACCTGGAGGACACAAAATTGTATCGACGGACGTGCTTACAACTGCATCATTTATGGGACAATAAAAAGTCCCATGACATGTAGTGTGAAAGTACCAAAATAATTTATTAAGCCAGATTTGGTGTACTTTCGAAGTACAACGATTTTTGTACTAAGTACAATGAGGCCGAAGGGAACGGTCCAGGTGTCGTTGTACTTTTCACAATACTGAATATTTTTTTCCGCAATCCTCGTTGTATCCTTTTTGTATAATCCCCGTTGTACTTCTGTTAGCTACACATTTTCTTGCAGTGCAGGCGGCCTAAACTCTAGACGCGTTTCGAGCTCCAGAGTCGCTCCAACCGAACCTATGACCCCTTCAATGGATTCCTCGTTCGGAGAGCAACCTATTGCTGGGGTTACACGTTCGGTACGAGTTCCATTTAGCGACTGTGACCTCAGAACACGTCTCGAGTTTTTGATACCTACCTGCGCCAGTCTTCTGGCCCACTGGGTGGTGGTTTTCAAAGCGCAGTGTCTAAAATGCTCTAGAAACTCGAAAGTTGAGGGTGACGTGCCGACTTTGGATGGGAGTACCAATCATGGATCAATTTAGTGAGCGAGCCTGCACCCCTAAACCGGCAAGACCATTCGACCAATTTTTTTTCCGAAAAGATTGCCATGTAGTCAGCACTTTTGAGAGCTAGAATGAAGCGTGCGGGAGCTGATGAAGCTGACCGTAACCCTTACAAAATGCAAACGAAAAAGTGTGTCTGTGGAAGGGTCTGAAAACGGCCTGGTTTCAGGTTAGGTTAGGAGTTAAAGTTCGATGCGTTATTCCAAAAAAATCCATTTATCAGAAATATCTTAAAAAAAAGTTCGTGGCTGCTTCAGCTTATGCCCTTTTATAATTTTGACGACCGGGAAGGTCCTGTCTAAACGCAAGTGTGTGTTTACGTGATGATCCTTGTTTGAGTGACCTCACTGCAATTCCATTGGTAAGTTTGCTTGCCACTCCAGTGGCGCTCCGTTTTGAATGCCAAAATTTTGCATTCTGGGCTGGATTGGCCTTTTAAAATGCCAAAATTTGGCATTCGAAGAGCCCAATCCGGGCCCAGAAGGCCAAATTTTGGCATTCAAAATGGAGCGCCACTGGAGTGGCAAGCAAACTTACCGATCGAATTGCAGTGCTAAACAAGACAAAAATCAGTGAAATTTTAAAGTATTTCTTCTGATACGTTCAATAGTTGAGATTGTCTTTGTGGTTGTCTCGAAGTGTGTCGAAGAAAATCTGGATCACTGCTTGTTATCCATGTTTGGTAACTCCACCCAGGGCAGACAGTTCTTAGTGAAAATCAGCACTTAAGAAGGAAATTGCATTTTGAAAAGTGAACCGCTTCTTTTCTTCAAGTTTGGCCAAGCAGCATATAGGGATTGAAATGACACCCATAAGGTTCGCTATCCTTTTTAACTTGCAGGGTCGGGCAGAGGCCAACAAGCTCATGCAGGAGGCCCTGACCAAGTACCCGGACCATCCTCGTGTGTTGTTCGTCGCGGGCTGCCTGTCGGGGCCCCTACAGCAATGCAGCTCGGCAGAAGCTTGCAGGTGCGTTGTCATTTACACTGTAGCGCCGTGTAATTTTCAGGAAATTGCAGTTAGGTTTTCAACGTAAACTAGGAGTGTCAGGTGGAACCGTGAAGTTTACGTGACGACACGTGTTTAAAACAATCAATTATGATATTATGTGATAAATTTCATCTTTGAATTTTATTCTTTGGGAGGGATAAGAGATAAATCAAACGATTCTTCCATTTGCCAAATGATCCGGCTTAGTCTCTAAAGCACGCACTCTGCGGACTGAAGAGAAACTCTTTGAAAGAGGCAACCTGAAGGTTTGCCCTTACTGTCGTCTACTTGACAAGCGCTCTGTGAAAAAGAGTGTGCATAGAATGTTCACACTTACGTATGCGCCTGTACTATTGCGTGTAGCAGGATAGCCGCATGAAAGAGTTTATTGCCATTTATTTTCAGCATGCACCAGACGATTCCAACACTGGTAGAACTAAGGCGTAGCTTTACCCTCTGTTTTCAAGCGTACACAGTTTACGCTCGAAATCAAGCAAAATTAACAGGCTCATCCGTCAAGATTTCCCCTATCTCAATCCATGGAGGGATTTTATAGTCTACACTGCGATTCAGGATGGAATCGGCCTTTTGTCCGACTGCGAGGGTCGCTCGCCACCCGCACAATGGGGCTGGGCTCGGGGGTCCGTGTCGATGGGTCCAGGACGGGCCAGGTCAGAAATGTTGCTGCGGTAGCTGCACACTGAATGTCATGGGACTTTTTTTGTCCCATGAATGATGCAATTTCAAGCACATCCGTCCATGATAAAATTTTGTGTCCTCCAGGTGATACAAACTGTACAAGAAAATAGTAATTTGCACTAAGCATCGGACAATTTCTATTACCTGGTGGACTCAAAACTGTATCATCGACGGGTGTGCTTGAAATTGTATCATTCATGGGACAAAAAAAGTCTCATGACATGTAGGTGTGGGGAGGCGTAGCAAGGCGACAAAAATTGCACAGGCCGCCTTCCATCCTGAATCGCAGTATATGCTTCATTTCAAGCGTAATGCCTTCAGGCGTAACTTGATGTTTGACTTAAGCATAGAGTTACGCTTGCGTTTCAGTCAACCTTCAGGTTGACTCTTTTTAAAGATTCAACAATGTTCTTTCTTCAGCTAGCACCACTGTGACAAAAAGTTACACAGAATTCAGTAAACAACTTGTGCTCATTCTCCGTACCCTAAACCCAGTATTTTCCGAGGCCTCTTCACAATATTCACTGTGCGACTCCCTCACAGTCTTCTCTGTAGGACTTACAGTGAGAAAACTGTGATTCGCACAGTGAAAACTGTAAAGAGGCTACAGGGAACACTGGGTTTAGGGTACGGAGAATCCTGTCAAGAAAATTAACTGACTTTTCCGTAGATTTTAGCCACAGTGACAGCACTAGTAAAACAAAGGCATTAAAACTATGCCCTTATAGGGCGTAAACGATTCACGCCCTTTAAGGGCGTGAATCGTTAAATGCCTTTGGAAGGGCATTAAAATTTTGCCTGAAAGTCCTATACCATTCACGCCCTTCCCAACGGCATTAAACGATTCACGCCCTTAAAGGGCGTTAAAGACCGTTAATGCCCTTAAGGGCGTAGTTTTCACGCCTTTGTTTTACTAGTGAGGATACGCTAAAGTGTGTGATAAAATGTAAGCTTTTTTTTTCTTGGTCGGACAGGCTGGCCCTGAAGATGTACAAGCGGTGCGACGAGCTGCTGGGCGGGCGCTGCATCAGCGTGCTGCTGAGGCAGGCCATCGTGTACAAACACATGGGGTGCAAACGACAGGCCGACGCCTACCTGGACCGCGCCGCCTCCATCAACGAAGGCGTCCTCGAGGCTCTCGCGAATGAGCTGAACATGGCAGAAGGGGACGAGGACAGCGACTGAGAGCAGAGCAAGGATCCGCCGTGTCCTGGAGCGGTTGTCGGTGCGGAGTGTCCCTTTTAGTTTCCTTCCTTGACGCACCAAACTTTGAGTGTCCTTCCTTGTCGCATGACACTCACTTCTTGTAACCTTCCTTGTCCCTTAGCAGCCGCTTTCACAAGGAATCCCTCTTTCACTCCTTAGGCTCGCGAAGAGGCTCGAAGTTTGGGGAAGTTTTATTAATTTTGAATCCGCAGAATGAGTTCTAATTGAGAGCATGCGAAATAAATGCAAGCGCTAGCGCACACCGTGGTGAGGTGAATAGGCACGTGATTTATTTTTCACAGAACGAGCTTTTCCTCTTGCCTGGATTTGTAATTGGCTTTGTGGAAGAGGTTATATTTGCAAGTGATGACTTTGTCTTAAATTCCAATTGGTATCGAGGGACACGACCGGGGAGATACCCAGTGTTTAGTTAACTGTTGTAAGTTTTATTTTGCCCAGTGCCCTTTTTGTATGACGTATTCTGTAAATAAATCTTTTTAAATCAATTCTGCTTGCTGGTCTCCAATGAATGTAATTACTTCAACCTGCTCATGACAGTTCTGTTCAGCTTTAAGGTAGTCATTCAGCCGCGAATGACTCACCATCGCCATACCCTCGACATCTTAAATCAGCGTTCTATAAGTAAGTGAAAAAAATAAAATAAAACTGGAATCAATGCATCTTCTTGAAATCAAGGTTCTCAGGAATTGCCTTTATTTAAAACCTGTCCCAGACTTTCCTGAACGATTTCTCCAACGCATGGGTAAATTGGGGGGGGGGGGGGATGTTAACTATGACAAAACATTAAAACTTATTGTGCTTCGAATGGAACGGAGGCTAAACAGGAAAGACAGCTCTTACACTTTCTGATTCCATTATGTTAGTATTCTGAATAGAAGCTTTACCAGAGCCTTTGCTGGAGAACAATAAGAAAATACACCCCCTGTGATAATATCTCAGCGAAAAGTTTGACTGCACAAATTGCAAAACATGATTCAAAAAGTCCACATTTAAGTGTGACAAAACTAGAATGGTACGTTGGTATCGAATGTAGAATGACTCTCATCCATACATCGACCCCTCCAAATAGAAGAATTCTAACCACCAGGGTAGATCCAAGACAATCCCTGACTGCCAATGTTGATTCAGAACTATGCTAACTGCGACGTGAAAAGCGGTCCCCTATGAAAGTTACCGAAGGACTCCTTCAAAAATTTCACACTAAATTACTATGTAGTTTTTTCGTGCATAGCTTTGCACGATATTGAGCATACGCGTGGAATGCACAGATTTGTGCGCAACAACGCACGTGGTGCTGCATAACAATGCACATTTTCATGCTTAGCTACGCACGAATTCGTGCATTTCCAAACGTATGCTCAATTTCGTTCAAAGCTATGCACAAAAAACTACATAGCAATTTAGTGTGTTCATCCCTAAATAAAAATGTAGAAATTGCATTTCATATATATATAGCCAGTGATGGAGATGGTTCATAGACAGTTTTGGCCTCCGCACCGACAGGATTATCTTGGCTCTGCAGTTAGGATATTTCTAATGGAAGGCATCGACGTGTTTAATTTTAACACGGAAGAGTGTCGCCGAACGGCTTTACAACTCCCCTTAGCTGCGCACGAGGGAGTATACGCATATTATCAGTAATATAGGGAATATATGCGTAATATAGAGTAATATAGGGGTAATATAGGGGCAAAATTGTGGTAATATACATATATTACATGGTAATGTACCGGTAATATACAGGGAATATAGCCACCGCGTTCGAGGTTCTATATGAGTTGTCGACCCCTCGCAAAAAATCAGACTCGCTCCATGACCACGGCCGGGCGCGCACTGTAGTTTTTTCTGAGCCAACGGCAGCACCGCCGACGTCCACAGTCCAAAACTTTCCCACTCTCCGCCATTTGACGAGGGCAGTTCTGAGCAAGACCGCCCACCGAAAGCAGTGCTTGATTCTCAGTCTAAGTAGAACTTATACGGTTGCCATGTCAAGAGTGGTATTTCAAAGATGGCTTCGACCAGATCGGGACATGAAAACGGAAGTCAAAAGCGGAAGCCGTAAGTAACGTTTTCTGAGAATAGGGTACTTCGGAGAAGAACTGGGACGGAAGTTGAGAAGAAATCAAGAAGATCAAAACCCAGACTTTTATGAGAATATAGCTCTGCGGAAGCGGCAGAACGGCGACGCAGACGCTCATTCTCACAAAATTCGCATACTTTGTTCCTCTTTATTTTTTCTCAACTTCCGGTCCAGCTCTTCTCCGAAGTACCCTATTAAAACCATGGCATGTGCACTGAAGCTTCGGACCCCCATTTGCAGGACGTCTTTCTCTCCGACTTTTCCATTTCAGCGGACCTGAGAAGAAGAAGAATAGAGCGCGAGCGGGCCACGTCTGTTTGCTTCATAACAAAATAACACTACGAAAGTATCACCTACACTTACTTAATAGAGCGATGTACGTCATTTTACAAGCGAAACTTAATTTTAAGGACTCATATGAGTCCTGTTGTCATAAGATTACACCCGATGGTTGAGGAGAACCAACCAACCATTTCTGGTGTTCCGACCGGAAGTGGCGCGCTTGTCTTCTGATCCTGAACGCGGTTCCGTTGAAATTAGTCCTACGCAGGGTTACATTGGAGAAAAATTGGAACAGAAGTGGAGAAGAAATCTTTCAGAGCAAAAGCGATACTTAGCACTACCAATTTCCTACTAAGAAATGCTGTGCTGTCACAATACTAAGCTTTTTGTTCGTTCTTCGAAGAAAAGGCTCAGTAGGATCTGGGGAGTGAGAGATAAGAGGCCAGCGGAACGGCGACGCAGACGCTCGTTATTACAAATTTCCCAAACTTTCCTGATTTGTTTAGTATGATTTTGCGTTCCAGGCCTTTAACTGTTATGTAAATGACCTAAGACCACCTTTGATCTACCTTTTAGCTACCTTTTGGCACCTTACGTAGGTCGGGAAACTGTGGTGCACTTCGTCTTAGCGTAACAGATTTTGATTTAAAATAGAGCATCCTAGTCGTCGCCTATCAAAGAGCAAGAGGAAGAACAAAACCGGAAGTGGTGCCCGGCATCATAACCTCTCAGATCTGTTCGAGTGCATTAATTGAAGAGTTTTCCGAAGCGTTCTTCTTTTAAAAGCAATTTAGTACGGTTCAAATACTTTTTGGCAAAGGAAAGAAACATATTTGCCCGCACTTCTCCCTTAAACCGGTCTCGCTACCTATTCCCTTTCCTCCCGGCTGCCGGTTTTGTTCTTCCTCTTGTTCTTCGATCGGCGACGACTAGCATGCTCTATTGGAGAGTGTTGAACGTGGTTGACTCATACTCTGCAAACTCGAATGTTTGCATGGCACGCTCCTCCTGGAGCATGCCATGAAGTACGCCCTAACGTAGAGCGTGCCTAGGCACGCTCTAAAGAAGAGTGTGTCACCAGGCACGCTCTAAAAAAGAGTGTCACCAGGCACGCTGGGACATAAAGTCGACGTGCCTAAGCACGCTCTACGTACTTCAGAGCGTGCTTCATGGCATGCGCCAGGAGGAACGTGCTATGCATACGTTTGAGCTTGCAGAGTGGAGTGTCAAAAGGGTACCTCTGAGACAACTAGAACGGAATGAAGAACTAAAGCAAGGCATAATATGAGAGGTAGCTCAGCGGAAGTGGTTGAACGGCGACGCAGACACTCATTCTCATGCGAATCGCATGACTTCGTTTTTTATTAATTCTGAACTTCCGTTCCAGCTATTCTATGAAGTGTCCTCTCCCGTCGAAGGTTGACGCATATTCTTGGTTACCCGTCAGTTATGCTGTAAATGTCAATAGTGTCAAAATGAAACCTTTTTTTAAATTTTTTTTCTAACCCTATGCTGTACTACTGCTCTTCGCATTTCTTATCAACTTCAACATGCATTTTCTTTTAATATTAGTTTTTCACGATGACAGTTTGTTTTCTCTCAACGGAGGTATCCCTTTTTTCTACTTCCTGGATTAATTTTGCTGAAGCAGAATGTACGAACCATTTCGCGCACGACTCAAGCGGTTTCTGGTTCCCTGTAGGAACTTTTTTGAAACCGCCCATGTCTTTTCAGTAGGCTTCGTCGCACAACTAGGCTCCCTGGGAAAACCAGGAACCGTGTTTTCTTTCCGTGCGATTAAATTATCCCTCTCTCCGTTTCAGTGATGCCGCGGAGCGCCATGAGCTGGTCACGTCTGCTCAACTCGCAGCGGCCCGCCGCGCCGGACCATGAGGTCGTCGACGCCTTCCTGCTGGCCGGCGTGGACTCCACGTGGCACTCCAACGCGCTCGCCTTCCTGCGACCCGGCCTGGACGTCCCCGAGCGGACCGGCATGGCTGCGCTGCCGGACGAGGTCCTGGTGCTCATCTTCAGCAAGCTGAAGCACGGCCCCACACTGCTGGACGTGCTGCCGCTGGTGTGCAAGCGGTGGTGCCGCCTGGCCCGCGACCCGGCCTGCTGGGCGGGGGCCGAGCTCACCGTGGCCAACCAGCTGGCCGACGAGGCACGCATGCTGCTCCACGCGCCCGCCGCCAAGTCCCTCACGCTCGACCCCTGGCTGGCAGGTACAGTCCGCGACAAGATTCATACATTCACTTTGTAGGCAATTTGATGCCCTAGAATCCGACGAAGTCCCGGCCAATGGAGGGCCGAGGCCGAGGCCCGGCCGCCCAATGGAGAGCCGGCTTAGCCCCAGCTGAGGCCGGCAGAGTCAGACCATGGTGTAGGGGCCTCACAGAGGAAGGCCCCTCCACTTAGCGTCCTATAGTGGGAGAGAAATGCGAACCAACTGAATTTGCCATACTTTTATCGTCAGCCACCCTCAAAATGCTCTTTACTATTTCTCATATTTTGGCCACACTGGTAGAAAAAAGTACGGAAAAAGTACGGAACATGTCTGGTCAACAATTTGCCTGGACCGTCCGTACTTGCCAAGTATGGAACTTTCTGTACTTTTTTCCGTACCCGTTTACATGAGCTTATATGGAGCAGGTACGGACGTTCCGTACTTTCGTCCGTACTTCCGTACTATATTCTTCTGTACATTTTCGGTACAAAGGTACAGAAATTTTTACAGTGCAAAACGGGAGAAAAAGTTGCGCATTATTTTTCATACAGTAGCCAGAACCTTTCCCCGCGTCTAGGCCACTACGGAAAATCGAGCCTGGATGAAAAACTACGCGCAACTCTTTTCCCCTTTTGGCCGAAGTATGAGATGTTCGCCGCAAGGGCGAGCCCCATCCGACAAGGACAGGGCTCACGTTTCTCTCCCACTATAGGACTCTACCTCCACTATGGTCGGACTCTGCCGGCCTCAGCCGGGGCTGAGCCGGCCCTCCATTGGGCGGCCGGGTCTTGGCCGGGTCGGGGCCGGGGTCGATGAGCCGGGCCTTCGTCGGAGTCTAGGGTGCTCTCTAAGATGCATGTTACTTATTGGAAGGAAGTTAAAACTTTAAGTTGAGATCGTGAAGGGTCAGTTGGAGTCATTTTGGGACAGCTAAGCTCCTTGCTGGATAAGAATTGACTTTTTATTTCAGAACTAACGCCATGCCAATGTCATGGGGCCCTATTCGAAAGATATTATTTAATCATTTCCGGATAGAAAATCTTCCTGGTCGTTTCTGTATAGGATCTCATCTGGAACGCAAAAAAATGTCGGTTAGTTTGATCATTTCGGACAGCTACAAGTCAAACGGGTGATGTAATTTTCCCCAACTTGAAGATAAAAGATAAAAGAAATGACTAGTGCGCGTGGAAATACGACCCGCGTACACTCTTATCCGTCCCAAATGATCTAACGTAGCGAAATTTTGTCGCGTTTAAGATGAGATCTGATAAGACTTGAAAATACCTTTTGTCCGGAAACGATAAGATAAGATCTTTTTAATAGGACCCATCAGTGTGTAAGGATTCATGTGCCTTAAAAAAACGACAAAGAACAACATATTACTTTGTATTTCAAGAGTTCTAAAACTTATTAAAATGTCAAATGTTCTACATGAATCAGCTGTCCCATTCTTACCCCACACTGAGAAAACCTTACAAACTATTTCGGGCCTTACAAAGAAAAGTAGTTTGTATAACAAAGTATTTTGAGCATACATAAGCTTACGAAGAAAATACTTCGTAATTTACAAACTATTTCTTCGTATAACAGAGTATTTTTGTTTGTTATATGTATGCTCAAAATACTTCGTAAGGTTTTAAGAGTGCATGTCTGGAAAAGACCCCAACTGACCTCACTGTCTCTGCCACCAGGCCACGCGCTGCCCGCACACCTGGTGCGCTCCGCCCTGCTCCGCACGCGCGTCGAGGTGCACGCCCTGTCGATCCTAGAGGACGGCCGCAGCCAACCGGTAGAGGGCCTGCAGAGCGCCATCGTGGCCTTCCTGGCGCGGCAGCGGCACTGGTAAAACGCAGCACATAGCACATTGTTATTCAACGAATGTGACGGCATATTCGTTAGGATGTGAATTTATTCACGTTCGTTCGTTTGAGTATCCCACGCTTAAAACCTTACGAACTATTTTCAGTATACATAATACGAACTAATTTACTTTGTTAGACGTTATTCGTAATTTACGAACTATTTTTTTTGTAAGCGTACACTGCAAAAAAAATCCATCTTAATTTTAAGAAACTAGTTTGTGAAGCAGTTTACAAAGATTTTTTGCTATTAAAAGTAAGAAAGTTTCCCCTCTTAAAACTAATAACCAAATTTTTAAAACTCATAGAATTTTGTTTATTAAATTTCATAATTAAATTAGACTAAAGTGGGAGGTAAGAACGACTGTACTGACGTCCGAGATACCATGTATGTGTGACGGAAGTCTTCATTACAACGTGCATCATGCACCAGAACTGGATCAGCACTCAAAAATAGGATGTTGAAGAAAGAGGACCGCTTCCCCTGCTTTACCCACACAACGGAGGAGGATTGTGCGTGCACCTAACCTCAGGTCCGACCGTAGACGCCAGCGAGTGGCAACATGAAAATGCGTTTTTCTCTACATCAGTGTAATATTTTGTTAAATACTTTTAGCTAATTGATAGAGAAGATATTTACGAACGCAACATATAGTATCATTTGCAAAAAGAAGGTATTTTAGAAACATTAATTGGAAATACTAATCGGGAAATGGTCACGGCGCTCCAAGCGCCACCTAGCGGCAGGTCTGTGAAACGTGGCCTTGGACCCAGCGGCTGACTGTGGACCATACCATGTGAGAAGTAGCTTGTTAACAGTTCGCGGGAATTTATCAAACTAAACCTTCGATTTACGTTGAATGTGACCGCACTCGCTGAAGCGTTCAACCTTTACTTGAAACAGTTTCAGAAATCTAGTTGTGAAAAGTCATAAGTCATCTGGATTTTAAGAGACGAATTATTACTTTTGAAAGGCAACCTTAGTTTTGACAAACCCAGTTTATGAGTTTTCAAAACGGTTTTGAAATTTACCAACTATTTCTTACTTTTCATTTTAGTTTTGGTAAATGTAATAAATTATAGCACTTTTCACAAACTTTTCTGAGTTTTCATATCATTTCAAAATATTATTAAGTTTAAGACATTTTTATGTCTTTAATTTCAGAAAAAATTTTGCAGTGTACGTAGGCTCAAAATACTTTGTTATATGAAGCTACTTTGCTTCGTAAGGCTTCGATACTTTGTAAGGTTTTCAGAATGCCTATGATGTCACATTTGAATGTTGATCCACGTTCTAATGAATGTGACATCCTTATTAAACGGCCGTGTCACGTTCAAACGGACGTGACAAAATTCACATTTTAGCGAACATGAACTGGGTAACATTCCTTCACATTCCTTGAATAACAGTGCATTAAAGGAATTATGCCTGTTCAAGGACAAAAACCATTTAGGCCCCTGGAACGGCGTACGAATTAACTTCTAGGAAAAATTTTACTGCCCTTCCACAGGCATCGCCTTACATTGCCCTGAAAGGGCGTGAAGGGCTGCAATGCAAGTCAACAGCAGTTCCTGGCTGTTTGAGGATTTCTCTGGAAATTGCTTCCGTCTTTACAAATGGGATACCTGAGAAAACGAGGACCGTTTTTATCGCATGTCCTCCCTCAAAAGGGCAGTTTTTATTGGCTTTTTTTTTTTCAGTGTGCGCGAGCTGCGTCTGCACCTGAGCAGCCATAACGACTGCCCCGATGCCGCCACCTGGAACGCCGTCGGCGAGCTGCGCGGCCTGAGGACGCTGGAGGTGCTGACAGCGGCGGGTGTCGTCTACAGGGGCGAGCTTCGAGGTAGGGTTGCGCTAATCGATCAACGGTCAATCGATTCATTGATGAATGATAATTTGATTTACATCATTTCGTTTTATCGATGTACGATGGATCGACATCGCAACGAACGATATATCGATAAAACGATATCTAAATGGACGATAAATTGGTTTAACGATTAATTGATCTTCCGTTAAAGCGGTTAAACGATCAATTGACTGAACGTTAAATCGATTAATAACAATAATCTGATGAACAATTAATTGAAGGACAACGAATCGATCGAATACTGTGTTTCTACGAATAAAGCACTGGAGAACACGATAAAAATTGTTTCAAGACAATGGAATCAAGTTTTGATGCCCGTTTTCCCATTTTTCGTCAATTTTTTTCGCAAAGTAGCTATTCTCAAATTAGCTTACTGTCGAGTTTGACGTAAATGTTTCAAAATGATCTTCTATCACAAAGGAACAAAATAACCAAAGGGTATGGTCGGCCCTCTATAAGTTATAATTCTGAATAATAAAAGATGTATTATTTCGGCCCTTTTTCTTGAATTCTTGGAACAACTGTCCGAGCCTATGACATGTGGGTATATTGTTGTTTGTCTTGTCAAGACGAATCCGTTGATGTTAAGAAGCGTCATATTGGTCAATTTTGAAAATTTACTCAAATTTATTCAAATAAGAAATTTGGTGTATGTGCGACTAATCGATGCCTCGTGTTGAACATTAATTGCATGCATTCCTCCCTTTTCCGAGGCCGGCTGCCCGACCTCCGCGAGCTGACCCTGCACGTGCGCTGCCCGCGCGACGCCTTCGACCCAGCGCTGCCCCGCGGCCTCGTCGGCGACCTGGTGCGCGGCGCCCCGGCGCTCCGCCTGCTGGACCTGGACATGCCCGTCGACGACGACCGGGACGCGTGCGCCGCGCTGCGCGGCCTGGAGCACGTGGCGCTGAACGCGTTCCAGGACGACGAGGGCTGCCTGCGGCCCCTCGAGCAGCTCGCCGTCGGCGTCGTCCGGAGGGCCTTCGAGCTGCTGCAGGAGATGGACACCCCCGGCCTGCAGACGGCGCTGGTGTCGCTGTGCCGCGGCGAGCACGCCAGGTAGAGTCGTGCGCATCGTCCGAGAAAGAGGCGCAACGGTCGCACAGGATACAGTCTACGAAGCGTCGCTTCATTCTGCCAAGAAATGCTTCGTATTATGAAGCAAAATCCCTCGCAACACGAGACATTTCATTATAATACGAAGCAATTCTGGAATGCCTTCATTTTCTTTCTAGTTGCGTTACAGATTCTTCGTAGACTTTTTTGAGTGCGTTGTGCGACACGTAATTGGGAAATTCGTTTTGATACCGGAAGATTGGAAAATTTGGAAAATTTCGGATCAGCCTGTTGAGTCGATCTTTGAGGGATTTTGAGGGTTATTTTGTCCTTAAAAAATAAATAGGGATTTCTATCCCGCCGCAGATTTTGTGGCAGATTCGCTACGATTCGTAAAATTAGGAGCATATTCGATTCGATAGAAGTTTGTGCCGACCTTGATTCGTTCCGACCCGAAAGTCTTTTGTTGTATTCGGAGGGACCTCTGACTTTCGTGTCAGTAATGAAGCTTGGGGTGAGGGGAACGATAGGAGCTCTGCAGACTTAAAAGTACTCTCAGTGTACTCACTTCTGCGTGTTTTCACGAGTAGGGTAAGGTTACCAAACATGGATCACTTTTTAGAAATCTCCCGTGTTTCAACTCGACGAAGCGGTGACCTTATTTTCTTTTCAATGCACTTCGAGATAACCACAAGGAGGACCTTCTCTCAAGTATTGAACATTTAAGAACAATTACTTTGAAATTTAGAAGGATTTAAAATTTCACTGATTTTAATGATCCATGTTTGGGTCTGACCAAAACATGGATCACCCTCCTTCGCGTTTTGCCAGGGACCGCCCGAAAACTTCCCGTCACTTGAATTGCCAAATGGTATTGTCTGAAGCTGCCACGAAAAAAAAAATTTGAGACATTTCCGATTCGTCAGAATAAGGCATAGAAATTAGACTTCTTACCTAAGCCTGAAACCAGGCCGTTTTCGGACCCGTTTTGTGAGACAATTTTTCATTTAATCATTGTGAGGGCTACGGTAAGCTTGATCAGCTCTCCCGCGCATGATTCTAGCACTCAAACGTGCTGACCACTTAGAAAGTACTTCTAGAATGAAATTAATCGCTTGATTTTGTGGTACGGGCTCGCTAACAAAAATAATCCATGATCGGCATCCTGATCCATGTTCGGCACTTTACCCTACACTCCCATGAGCCTGCACTCATGGGCAAAGTACTCTCTCTCGTTGGAATGTACTTGTGAGCACACTGAGAAAACCTTACCAACTAGCCTTTACAAAGAAAAACGCCCGTCATAACAAAGTATTATGAGCATACGTAAGCTTACAAAGAAAAAACTCTGTAATTTGGAAACAATTTCTTCGCATAACAAACTGTATGGTCTGTACCTTACATATGCTCAAAATACTTCGTTAGGTCTTAAGCGTGCACGCACCGAACAGATTTTAGCGAGAAAAAGTGTGGAGTTTGCGGAGCACTCGGCAGTTTCCACGGAAGCATTTCTGAGTCGCTTATCTCCACCGCCAGGTACTCGCTGGAGCTGCAGTACGAGTGCCACGACGTGCTGGAGGAGTTCAGTGCCCTGATGCCGCACGTGGCGATGCAGTTGGAGATCGACGGCCCCGGCTGCGAGCAGTGCCGGCTCCTCATGTCGCAGTGTCCGGGGCAGGTCTGGCTACTCACTGACACCGACCAAGCCGGCGACGCCGAGGAACAAGAGGCGGCAGCCGAAGAAGTCGTCAGTATTGAAGACGGTAAAAGTGAGGAAGACAGTGAGGACTACATCGCTGAGATCGTTGGCGTTTATGACTCTGAGCCCGATGTTTCTTGCGATTTCGTGCCGGAAGACTTCTGCGACTCTGACTGCGACTGCTGTGCGTCCAAGTTGGACTCCTTCGAGGACCCAGCCGCCTCCGAGTCGGAACCGGACCCGGAAATGTACTATGAGTGAAACTGTCACATCCAACACGTCAACTTGACTGAAGTAGTTAGTTGCACGGCTAAATATTTGAAAATATTTGTCAGTGTGCGATTTTAATCTATTTTGTTTAATCGTTATTCGTTTTACAGTTCCTGTGTTCATTGTGGGTCCTTGTAATTTTTATATTTTGACAGAAGATGGAGGGCAGTTTTTCTAAGACCGTGAGACTGGAACCGAGCTTGTTAAAATAATGTTTTCGACGCGGTCTTTAGAAAATGTTATGCCAATGATCCTTTCCAATAGATTTCAAATTTTGAGAGAGAATGGCTTGTAGCGATTTCACCGGCAGCCGAATACTTCGGCGCGGTATATTGTGACGATTTGTGTTGTGGGAAACGGAAAATGCCTGGTTACTACTCGTTGTAGATCCAACAGCCTTAGAACTCCATGACTAGCCAATTAAGTTTAAAATTTGGTGAAAGTTGTTGCTCTTTCCTTCTTCTTTTATATGAAGCCCAAGTTAAAATTGACTTAAACATATTTATGCTGGGACTGGGAGCTGGGAGAACGGCCAAAATAGCCAAACTTCAGTAAACGCAATGTCTTATTAGATTTATTCAAAATGCATCCTCTAAAGAAAGAAACAAGAGCCCAGAAAACTTTATCGGGGAACCTCACTCACACTTCTCTGCGACAGGGATTGTTTAGGCAACCCGCGTATGGCTAGTGAAACTAAGCAATGACAGAAACATGATAAAATGCCTTGGAAAATGAAATCACTAGAGCATTGACGTCAAAACTTCGACAAAAATTGGAGAAAAATAAGAAACATGAGTGAAAACAAAAATGAAACAGTTCTATGATCCGTAAATTAACACATAATTATATAAAACAAAGTAGAAGTTCCGCTAAGGGACCTGAAAAGTGGCAAGTGACAGCATCCTATGATTATGTAATAGTACTCGGAGAAAATCAATCAAGTGAATAGTGCTTCAACACGAGAGGCATACAAATTAACTCAAAACAGATTGCTGAGTGGGCCAGAGGACCGCTGAAGGCACCCAAAACTCAAGACGCGTTTTGAGCCCCGCAGTCGCGGAACAGGACCCGACCCGAACGTGAGACCCCACCAATGGATGCCTCGTTCGGAGAGCTATCCATTGGTGGAGGTCACACGTTCGGTGCGTGTCCCATTCAGTGACTCCATAGCTCAAAAGGCGTCCGGAATTTTGGCCGCCTCCACCGGTCTTCTGACCAACTCTGCGTTAGCACTGATTAGAGAGCCTTTGTCAGTCAGCTGAAGCTACCTTGATCTACACGAACTTGACGTCCGACAGGGTTAAGCCCTTGCCCCAGTTGTAACACCCTTCCCCGTCCTGCCTGTAGTCGTCGGTGTCCAGCCAGCCCCGCGTGGCGCCGCTCAGCAGCTTCAGGTTGGTCGTGACATAGCCCAGGACCCTGGCGCCCTGCGCCTGCCTCGGCTTGACGGCTCGGTTGAAGTAGATGCGGATATCTTGGCTTTCCATCTTGGTCTCGTCCTCGTCTACCTCCTCGCCACTGAGGTACTCGTCGTCCTCCGCCTCGTCGTCCTCGTCACCGCAGATCAGGATCGCTCCCGCCTGCAGAACAGAACCGGATCACAGCCTAAAATAAGTGATTGAAGAGGCATTCCATGTCAGACCAACCGGGACCTCAAGTATCGTCGCATCTTAATAGAATAATCCTAACTGAAGGTGCAGATCCAAGACAATCCTAACTACCAGTGCAGCCCCAAGACAATCCCAACTGTCATAGCGTCGATACAGAACTATCCTAACTGCACATGACGTGAAAATCGGTCTTATCTTGAAGTTCGTGACGGTCACACACTACATAAAACTACTTGCCGAAGAGCTCGTTAGGCAATTTCATCCATATTTCACAACGTGGACATAATATTTCAGGGATATCGCGATTCACTAAGTTGCAGTGAAGAGTTTGAAACTAGTTTTAGCCACCTCAGCAGTTAGGATTGTTTCGGATCTGCCCTGCCAGTTAGTTAGGATTGTTTTGGATCTACCCTGGGAGTTAGGTTTGTCTTGGATGTACACTGACAGTTAGGATTGTTCTATTAGGAGGCGTCGATTTGATGTCTTGGATATAAAGAGTGCAAACTCCACACGTTGTAGTGTGCATAATTACCCCACACCAGGAAGTGTGGAGTTCTCCACACTCCGTGTAACAGTGTAAGCTTGACCCATGGTTTGACCACGTTTGCAATACGAAGTACAATGATCGTATCCAACAAACGTAGTTAAGTCTCCATCCCATTGTCCACATCATCGCTTGTGCAGCATTGACCAAAGACTTACGCCCTTAATTAATGTGGGGCTCTGATGAAAGTGTTTCTTTCTTCTAAAAAGGTCGAACTGTGAAAATTTGACAACAATATGATGTCTGAACGAATAAAAAGTAAAATCTTACAATGGGCACAAGTCACTCGCTGAACCCAGTGACTGGGTCCCAGTCGAGGAGCCTTTTCAGCCGATTATGGCTTTCTCTTCAGAAGTCTTCTGGAACATACTATTTAAGGGGAGGTGTGGGTGAAAATACCACCTAAAATGTCAATCTAATAACAATTTGCATAAATGGTTCCAAACAAAATCTGTCCTTGACATGCTAGCATGGCCTCTTTTAAGTTAAAGTTAAATGACTTGTAAAACATCTAACTTGTACGAACAAAGTTGGCAGTAGTCATTAGCTTACAGTAGTTGTAAACTCTCAACGACAAGTTTTGGCCTTCAAAGGGGATTCTGCGGAACAGTTTTTGACTGATTGGTCTCATTTATTTCCTGGACTTCCTTGGATAGTTGTCCACAGAGTTACATAGCGATATTTATGATATTAATCATAGCTTGGGGAAATTTTTTTTTTTTAGGTCAAAGATGTAATTTTTTTTACATTTTTAAAATTCTTAAAATTAAATTTTTTTTTTATTATTTTTGGTGACTTAAATAACCAAAACGCTGTAACTATGTTCAATAGGACATTAAGAAAAAAAAAGGCCAAAGACAGGCTGTTTAAACAAAATCTGTTGCGCTGAATCAATTTGGCTGAAGCGACTAAATTTGATAAAGATGGCCCGTATCTCTGGAAAAGCTGGATGGATTCTGGGGCTACTTCAGGTTGTCTTGTTTCAATAAAGACCTCTTATCACTGCAAGAATTGGACCCACTAGGTCTACAAGTTTTGAAGTATTTTCACCCACAATTCACCTTAACGAAAAAAGTTGGCATACACAACATTTTTCACTTCTAAAAATCAGCTTTCAAATATTCCAGCATGCACAACTCACAATGTCCATAACATTGCCATTGGCAAGCTTTTTAAGCAAGCATTATACTATACTTGATCAAAAATGTACAAAATAGAATTAAGTTCCTGATTTTCAGCGCAAAAGTTTGCCAACAGTAATGTAATGGACATACTGAGCAAGCCGGAATCCCTACACAATGGATCGAAGAAGTGAAAAATGTGAAGGCCGACCGACAAAATAGTGTGCGCAAGAAAAACTTTTTTAAAATACAGCAGCAAAAGGCTCAAAACATTCTATGACCGGTTAAGGGCCGGGCGTGTGCCTGCGTAAGTCGAATTTTGGTCTCTTTTGAGTAACATTTCACATTCCTAACTAATTTTGACAAGGGGACCCTGGGGGGAAAATGGCAAGATTTTCACCCCTGAAGGACGTCATTAACGCTTTAGTTTAAGTAGTGTCCTGTGAGAACAGCCCGGTTTTACCTTGAGGGTAGTGCCAGGGACGTGGGACGGCAGCCGCGCGCGGAGGCTTAGAAACGCAGCCTTGCGAAGAAGGCTAGGATACAGGCCGCCGCTGAGACAAGTCGCGTCCGGACCCGTCTCCAGGCCTTCCAGCAGCTCCAGGACGGCGGCGCGCTCGTCGGCACTGAGGCTGTCCACGGCCAGAGTGATGCCGATGGCTCCGTCTTCATCCTCCTCATCGATCTCGCCTACCAGGGTGGCCTTGGCCGTCAGCTTGACGCCGAGCTTGACCTCCAGGGCGTCCAGCTCGCGCAGCGTCGCGTTCAGGGCGCGCTGCCGGCGCTCCACCTCCACCCGGGCCGCGCGGAGGTCCACGCAAGCGTGCGCGTCGCGGCACGCCGCCGTGGACGGCAGGCAGCAGGTCGAGCACCACACGGCGGACGCCGCCGGTCCCGCCCTGGAAGGAGTCAAGGGTTAGGACAGTGGTTCTCAACCCCAAGGTCGCAACCCGAGGGGTTCCTAACCAAGCCGGCGAGCGTACACTGACTTTAAGTCAAAAGTGGCTTTTAGACTTTCTTGATTTTTATTTTGACCTTCTTGTGACTTTTCGATAATTTTTTTTTTTGACCTTTTGGCGTCTTTTTTCCCTGGAACTTTTTAGCAGATGATACCTTCACACCTCACATTTCATTTCAACATACTTAAAACTACTATACACATGAAGGTGTCAGCATGCTTTTACTCTCGAGTCCAGAAACCAAGCGCGTATCCTAACAATATAATAGGGGCTGGCGGCCGGGGCGGGCTGGTGCATCTGGCCGGCAATGAGGCGCAGCCTGCGCGGAATCCGACAATGCCTCCCCCGTCCAGCGCCAGCGGCACCGGGCGTAAACAATGGCACCCCCTCCTCGCGCCTGCGCGGAAAATTGACAATCCCTCCCCGCCTGCCACGTCACAAAGGGTGACTCGGGCGGGCCTCGGCTCTGCTCAGCTCGTGCCGACTTCGGCGCCAGCTCGGCCTCGTTCGGACGATAGCGATGCAGCGCGGCACCACCGTCGCCACCGCCTTCCTCGCGACGGTGAGGGGTATTCCGCGCAAACATTAAGAACAACAACCAACAGTATTGTCACCGGCCGACCAGCAGCAGCGTGCTGCACGTGTGTTTACAGTTTTAAATACAAAACAGACATGAGAGCACACTGCTATAATAAACACACGACAATACCAAACGAATATCATCGAAAGAAAACCAAACGAGTATCATCTGCTTTCATTAACGTTCGTTGAATGAGACTTTTTGACTTATAGACTTTTTAATGACTTTTTGTAACTTATAAAATTACTTTTCGACCAGCGTTCACTGACTTTTAGCATTTCTAAAGGCTGTTTCGTTACATTTTTGAGAATTTATGGTGGTTCTTCCGTAACTTGTTGTCTTTTCCGACTTTTGTGACTTTTTGGACTTTAAACGACTTTCAAAATGACTTTTTCACCCGCGTACACCGATTTTCGCCGGTTAGGAACCCCTCGTCGCAACCCCATTGAGGATCGCGAAAAAAATTTTTGGGGTCTCGGGAAGCTGCCTGGGGTCGCCTGCTGACGTCTGGTTCAGGCGCAGCCAGAGCTCCAGGACAACAGCCGGTGCATTTCCTCATTTTTAAAAACCGCAATTCGAATGGCGGTGTGTATCGATACACACCGCCACTTTTATTCAGTCCAAAACAAAATGGCCAAAAGATTTAAATATCCAGAGTTTGCTTATGTACGTTGTTTTCGAATTGAAGGCTTCACTCTAAAAAGTCTGCTTGGTCTTCTGCACTAGAAAGAAAATGAAGGCATTGTACATTTGCATCGTATGACGAAAGAATGCTTTGTCGTGCTTCGTATTACGAAGGAACGTTTCGTAATACGAGCCCTGCAAAAACTAAAGCATGGTTCACGTGGAAGCATGGCTCCAAGTTCACTCCACCTAGAGCCAACCTGGCATGCAAACTCCACGCTCGAGCATGATAGCCAAGTGCACGCCACGTTGGAGCATGCTTACTGCCAGGTGGTGCGTAAAGGGGGGGGGGGGGGGGCAGTTCGTACCAACCACCCGTAATTACGCAATGGAGCCCCCTGAAATAAATGAGAGTAAGAACCATTTATCACTTTAAGAATCTTACTGATTTGCAATCGACACTGTCGGAACCGGTGCAGTTAAATGGCCTTGAGAAGAGGGTAAAACTTTGCTACACTTCAAATCGGTCTATTTTGAAATTTCCATGCCGAAGGCCGGGAGTTGCCACCTAGGCTTCCTCGGTAAACGATCACCCCCCGGGCAATTGTTTTATATTTTAGTATCATGTTATACGAAAGTAACGCACCCGCGGACGTTGACGTCCCTGATCCAGCCTGGTGGGGAGCAGAATGAGTTGGTTTGAGTACCCTGGGGCAGTTCGTAACATAATTGGGTGGGGCATTTCGTAACAAGGCCAAATCACTTTAAACGAACATTTTAACTTGTGGGAAGCGTGCGCAACGGTGACTTTCTGTAATACTACGACGCGTCAATGGAATTTTTCATGTTTGTACCAAAAAATGCATTAAAATGCAACATTGATGGACTGATTGACGCTAAAAACTTTAGACCCTATAAAACGTGATTATTTCGACTCAGAGCCAGTACTATGGGTTAACATCATTTGTTCGTTTCTCTGAGACTAATCCATTACCATAAGCATTTTGACAAATTCGCATTAAGGAAACTGTACAGTTTTTTTTTACGCTTACATTTAAATGCAAAATCTTCCAACACCATGTCAAAATGTTAGCGCTTGCTTTTCACTTGTGCGTTTTTTGTGCAGCCCTTTCGGGGGCGTTCAATAATTACGTAAGGGCCTGAAGGGGGGGGAGGGGTTTTCAAAATCTCTACATGGCCTTACGTGGGGGGAGGGGAGTTCCAAGAAAATCTTACGTAAGTATTTTTAAATGACAATCGTGCTGCTTTTAAGCGCAGCGGCGCGGGCCGAATGGGCTTAAACCGACTCGGCACGGGCACGGCTCCATAACGGCCGTTTTCGCGACGTGTTTCAATCTGCTCCGCTCGGCTGGGCACGGTCAACGCTCGCGCTAAAAGAAATATGTTTTAATATAATGTTTGTATTATTTGTCATTTTCAGAACATTTTTCTATCTAAAAGGGGGGGGGTCACGGAAATCTTACGTAAGGACAGGAGGGGGAGTCCTTCATTTCTTACGGACCCTTACATGGGGGGAGGGGGGGAGTCCAAAATGGCCAAAAAAGCCCTTACGTAATTATTGAACGTCCCCTTCTGGCCTTAGTTGACTAATGGTTGTTACAAACTGCCCCGCTGCTGTTACGAACTGACCCGGCTCGTAACAGATGCAAGGGTTAGAATTTCGTCCTAGAATTCACGTTCAACGTACTTGTGAGCGTCTACAGACGTAACCTATTCTAGGTAGTGGGTCACACTATTTAACTGGTAGAAAAACGAAGCCGAGAGACAAAAAGTACGACTGTGACCTCAAAATTCCAAGTTCAGTTACGAACTGCCCCACCCTCCCCTACCTGGAAGAACACTGTTGCTGTGGTTTCCATGCAAAAGGTAGGGGCTACAACATCACTCTTGTTGCAGGTGTACTTAACAAGCATGCTCCAGCGTAGAGTGTACGTGCCGGGCTGACTCCAGGGGGAGAGTACTTGCAGGCATACTTCAACCTACAGCATACACTGCAAATCCAGTGGTAAGTAAGTTTGCTTGCCACAGAATCGGAAGCCGTTTTGAATACCAATAATTGGCAAGCTTGGCCCGAAAATACTCACCAGCTTGCCAAAATTTGGCAAGCTTCTGAACGTTCCAGGTCAAAGCTTGCCAAATTTGTGGCAAGCAAACTTACCACTAGCTTTGCAGTGTACTCTGTTTGAGTTTGAAAACAAGCATTTTTTTTTGTAAATTTTACACAATGCCTTAATTTTTTTCGTAAAACGAAGCCATACTTCGTAGCTTTTTTGTTATGTAATCAGCCAAGTCCCGATGGTTCAGAGGCGAAATAGGGGTTTTCGTGGGTCCTGAACCGGAAGCAAACAGACACCATGTTGACGGAGGTAGATCAAAACTTGACCTGGGAAAGAGACGATAGTCAAATGTACCGTCCACATATTCGAAAAGCAGTTGTTGAAACTTATGCAGTGCATTTGTGTTCCTCGACCTATATTTAAACAGCTTGGTTCCAATCTGAGACCTCAAGAGAGGTTAGGTTCCCGCCATTAGAGCGCGTTTGCTTCCGGTTGAGGATCCACGAAAGTACCCTATTCAGTGTCGCAGTCGGGTCGGGTTTCAAAAGTGCAAACCCCGTCGCTCGAGAGTTGGTGAGAGACATTACCCATCAGAAGTAGCCGCACTGTTCTCCGCTGAAGGATCGCTCTGCTTGAATTTCTTCTCCGAGCCGCCGGCCGGCGTGCTCTGAGCTCTCTTCCCCGATGGCATTCTCCTGCAAGAACATAAAAGGAGGTTAGGTCTCTTAATCTGAGTAGGTCAAAAGAAAGGGCAGAGACAAGCTTATCCTGAGAAGTACGCGCTACTTTAGAAAGGGATGTTCATTATGTTCACTCTCAAATCCTTGCGAAGAATGTGTACGCATTACAATCTATTTGGTTTGCAGCTTGCGGAGAGTTTGCCTGACTTGAATTACGAACTGGTGGTTCGCTGCGAAAAGTTTGTATGCACGTGTACGGATTTATAAAACAAACAGGTTGTTTACAAATTACTAAGAACTTGTTTACAAATTGCGAACCAGGGACATGGAATACGGATGCGTTCAATGCATAACGAACAAGTAGATTCTTCGCAAGCTCACAAACACATCTGTTTGCAAGGTTTTAGGAGGGTTGGAAACGAAATTGATAAGTTCGCGACAATATTAAGATAAAACTACACAAGTTACGAAACTGCAGGTAATATCGCAGACTCCAAGGCAGGTGGACTGAAGTTTTCTTTCGAATGCGATCGGCCTGGACGAGAAGTAGAATGGCTTGATGTCTGAATAAATGCCGAAATTTCGTAACCTTCCTAACAACCTTCGTAAAACTTCACATCTTTCACGAAGGTACATAAGTGTCAACAATTCTGATCAGTATTGGAACTGGCATCTATTGGAGGGTGTGAATGGGTCTACGCAGAGCTGCGGTACGTAGAGGGACGGGACGTCTGGTGGTTGGGCCTGCGTACCAGTGCGGTCATCGCAATAGGCTATTTCGGACAAGAGCTGGACCGGAAGTTGAGAAGACGTCAAAAAGAAGTAAGTATGCAAAAATGCCGGCTCCGGAAAGCTACATTCTCATACATGTCCGGCCTTTGTTCTCCTTGAGTTCTTCTCAACTTCAGTCCCAGCTCTTCTCCGAAGTCTATTGTGGTATCACATTTGACGTGAACTGACAGCAAATTTATAGCTTGCTTCCAGTCCAGGGATTTGTTATAAACGCCTCTTAAACTGACAGGACTTCTCCCCTTTAGTGAAGAAAGGGGTAGGGGTGTTCGCGTGACTGTGTTACTCTCAAAGAGGGTGGTGATGAAAACAGCTTTACGCGATAGGGAACTGAGGTGAGGAGCTGGAACGGAAGTCCAGAGGGAATGAGGAAGAACATGAGCTAAGTTTAAAAGAGTACATCAGAGCATTCCAGCATAGCTACCCACGAACAAGAGGAAGAACCAAACCGAAAATACGCCAGCAACATTACCTCTGAGTCCAATGCAAATGATTCAGTTTCCCGAAGCGTAACCCTTCGTCTATTTCAATTACAAGGTGAAGGAAAGAAACACATTTGTCAACATTTCTCTGTTACAGCGGGCTTTATACCTACTCACATTTACTCTAATCCCCGGTTTAAATCTAACTCTTATTCTTCGTTCCGCCGCGGCGACTGGCATGCTCTATAGGGTACTTTCGGGGGTCCCTGGGACGGATACGCGAGTGCTTAAAACATGTTCCCGGACAGAAACTAGTTGAGGGAGCCGAGCAGCACGGTAAGAGAAATCGGTGCGGCGTTATCGTTGGTTGATGTTTTGCCGGTCCTAGGCGTCACAATAGGGTACTTCGGAGATAACCCAGACCGGAAGTCAGCGACAGAACGGGAGAAACAAAAGAGCGTCGGGGGGCTATGCTGAGCGGTGGTGGGGGTCGAAATCGGCGGAGTCGGGGCAGCATGCGCGCGCCGCCTTCATCCCCACCCCGCCAATTTAGACCCCCACCACCGCTTAGCACAGCCTCGCGACGCTCTTTTGTTTCTCCCGTTCTGTCGCTGACTTCCGGTCTGGGTTATCTCCGAAGTACCCTATTACCACGAGAGCGATTTAAGACGAAACCTGCGAGGCTCTAATACGGTTATATGTACTCTGCAAACTCAACAGTGTACTCAGTACACTCTGTTCAGCGTGTACTCACAAGCACACTCTCATCAGAGTGTACTCACAAGCACACTCCCATCAGAGTGTACTCAGATGAGTACACACCTACAGCTGCATATAATGCCAGGCGTGCTAAGGTGTGTACTCATCTGGGCACACTCTCATCAGAGTGTACTCATCTGAGTACACTCTCGTTGGAGTGTGCTCATCTGAGTACACTGTGATGAGAGTGTGCTCAGATAAGCACACTGTGATGAGAGTGTGCTCAGATGAGTACACTCTGATGAGAGTGTGCTTGTGAGTACGCGCTGAACAGAGTGTACTGAGTACACTGTTGAGTTTGCAGAGTAACCGTTTTTCTGTATTTCGGCACAACACACCCAAATAGCATCCCCATGCGTTATCACCGCTCAGGATGCATCAAACGCCGCACTGCGCAACGGGATCTTCAGCCAACAACAAAGATATCGCCGCGCCCGTTACTCATGCCGGGCGCGGCCGTCTCGACTGGTTCCAGTCCGGGAGCACATTATGGATACTCGCGCTTCCGGCCTAGCGATTCATGAAAGTACCCTATTCCGCGGTAATTGCAGAACGGCAACGCTGTCGCTCACTCTTATGACTACCTCAAACTGTATTCTCCGCGAGTTCCACACAACTTCCGTTGAAGCTCTTTTCTGCGCTCCCCTATGAGCCATACTGCTGCTATGGAAAAAAGAGGAAGAACAAAAGTAAATTACTTCCGTCCCCTCGCCTGCGGGGAGTTTAGAGGGGCAACAGAAGTTCCATGCCCCCGGAGGCGAGGGCACGGAAGGGTTCACTCCTGTTCTTCCTCTATATCAGACAGCGGAATAGCCTGGTGCCTACTTACGATCACATCGCTTCCGGTTCAGAGTGCATGAAAATATCCCGAGATAAGATGTCTAGAATACATACCTCAAAGTACAACTTAGAAGTCCTCGCAGAGTCACCTTGAAGAATTCAACTCGGCGACCCTTCAAATACGTTAGGACCGGGGAAAAAAGGTGCTACCACAATGCTCTCATACTTAAGCCATGTCATAGTTAGCATCTCATAGTTAGTGAGATATGGGCCTTTTAAACAGGTTTGAGTGTTCTGAGCCGTCCTCAGATTAAACTTATTGATGCAATTAAAATATTTCAAGTTATATGAAGGCCCATATCTCACTAACTATGAGATGCTACCTATGACATGGCTTAAGTATGAGAGCATTGTGGTAGCACCTTTAGGTGGTTGAAGCCTAGACTGCGTCGCGATCAAAGCGAAATCTGAACAATCAGACACAAGGAGCGGCTGCTTTTACAGATCAGCAGAAATCGTCCCCCCACTGGATGTCTTGAGCACGCAGCTAGCTACCCTGTGGATGAGAGTCTACACTGCTAGACGAACTACACATGAAAAGAATACGACACAGCAAGGCGTGGCTAGCCATCCGTTGGGGGCCGTCCATTAATTACGTTACGCACTTGCACTTTCGGCCGATTTTGACCCCCCCCCCTTAAACTGCGTAGCATTACGCTAGAAATATTTATTAAGCTCGGTTTTTACCCACTTTTACGTTAAAAATTGAAAATTTCTGCTCCAATATTTATGTGGCAAGCGTAACGTTACGCTTGCTCTGACCGCCCCCCGTCCCCCGAGGTAACGCAGCGTTACGCTGACCCAGACCCCTTTAAGTGCGTAACGTAATTAATGGACGGCCCCTTCAGTGCAGAACGTCCCCCCACGGTTCAGAGCATACGGTCACCCTGAGAGCGGAGTAGATGTGGAGCGTTTACCACCGACAATATTTTAAATGTTAATTGAACCTGCGGACGGAAGAAGAAAGGGAGTTCAAATACTGGGATATGAAACAAAGTGTTGAAAGGAGGATGTCAGAGTCCGGAGTCGGCCGACACCAAGGTACGCCTCTAAATGTTGACGCGGATGAATACAATGAAGTCTGACAAACGGTCTTGGCGCATGCTCAGAGGCTTCGCTAGGGACTTGCTTTTGTTGATGTTCCGTCACAAGAAACAGTATTATTCTTCATTGGCTATACCGCCCGATTGGGCCTGAATTCATGAGCAGCCCATGCACTGAAAGAAAAATGTTCTGTCATCACCGTTAATTAATTACCAGTGTTTATCGTAGTCGAAACACCGTTGCGAAAACACAGAAGTTGCCGTCAATGTTTATGATAATTACCGTTAAAGAAGGTTAAAAGATTCATCGTATAAACTTGCACAGGGTTTACCGTAACTTTGGGACAGAAATGGCCGTTTATGGTTACGTGATCACTCCCTTATTTTCTCTCACGGTAATCACCGTTTCATCTGATTACCACCCTGTCTTCCCACAAACACTGAGAATGAAAGGGTCATGATCATGACTAAAATTTTGAGTGAGGAATTCTTTATCACCCAAATTTGGGTGAGGAAGGTTTCCTCAGTTGAGGTGAGAATACTATGTAGCCATGTAGGTAGTTAATACCCCTTCCTCACCCAAATTTAAGTAAGGAAGCCTTCCTCACCCAAATTTGGGCGAGGAACCTTCCGCACCCAAATTCGGGTGATAAAGTGTTCCTCACCCAAAATAGGGATGGACGATTAATTTTTTTAATCGATTAACGATTAATCGTTCATCGGTTTGACCTTTCATCGATTAATTCGTTTTGACGACAGGTTTTCATCGATTAATCGATTAATCGACAATTTTTCCAAAAGTGCGAGGAAACGTAAATATAAACTACAAAACCGCAAAACATGCAAGATGGTCCCTCCTCCCCGGCCGGGCCCTGGCCTTCCGAGCCAGCCACGAGTTGTCCCGAGCCCGAGCGGGCCAGTCTCGGCTCGGCCGGCAGTCGAGTCGAGCCGCGGCCGCCGCAACCGGTGTCAGAAGAACGAAGTATTTGTCTATTTGGCTTTTATTTTGACTATTTAACGCATGTTTTTAAAAAACGATTAATCGGTCCGTTTAATCGATTAAATCGATTAAATTAAAAGCAGGTATCGACGACGATTAATCGATTTGCGGAAAGATTTTCATCGATTAATCGATTAATCGTTCGTCAGTTTGCCCATCCCAAAATTGGGTATTGATCAACACACTAAATTATTATGTAGTTTTTTCGTGCATAGCTTTGCACGATATTGAGCATACGCGTGGAATGCACAGATTTGTGCGCAACAACGCACGTGGTGCTGCATAACAATGCACATTTTCATGCTTAGCTACGCACGAATTCGTGCATTTCCAAACGTATGCTCAATTTCGTTCTAAGCTATGCACAAAATACTACGTAGCAATTTAGTGTGAAGGCTCTTTCATTATCAGTGAAGGGGATGCCAGCAAGGTGAAGGTAGGTTTAGATAGTTTTGACTCCCTAAATGTGCTCGGGAAGTTGAATAATATAACGGTAATTTCCGTCAACCAAAATGACGGTGTTTTTAAACTTACTAATTCACGGGGATTCCTGTCCGAATGATAACGGTACCTCGTGTAGTAAATTTTACGGCGTATATTGTTACCTTGTTAATGGTAAATTATGTACATTAAAGTGACGGACGTGTCTGTTTTTCATTATATGGTGACTGCCGTTGTTGTAGGAACAGTAAATACTGTGCTTTGGCTACGGCAATCACTGGTAACTAATAAATAGTTTTGACAGGACTTTTTTTCATCAGTGTAGCTGACGATCAAGTACCCCAGCGATAGCATTTCCCATAAATCCTTTCTTGGCCAGGTCGCCTCACATTTTATCATTTGTTGAGCTGAACTTACGTCAAGACGAAGACATTTCAAATACCACAAAGTTTCACAGTTCGTTGTAAACTTTGACTTAGTTCCGAGTCCCCGGTAGGATCACACTTACTCTCTGACACAAGTGCCCTGAGTGTGATGGCCAATAACGTATTTTCTCTACAACTTGCAACTAACTTATGAAACCTGGATTTGATCGCGGGCAGTAATACTCGACCCCTTCGACCTACTTTATTCACATTTTGGAGGTTTTTTAAGGCGCCTCAGAGTCCGTTCAGTACGTACATGGTCTTAGCGAAACGCAGCCACCAACATCGCGTGATGGCGCCCGACGCTCATTTAGTTTTCCCTTTCACTTCATGACCTCCGGTCTGAGCTTTCCCCGAAAAGCCGGTGTTTTAGAGACGGCATGGCATAGGTACGGTGGTGGAAAACAAAACGTAGAATGTAGGATTCCTAACTTCTGCTGTTCTTTGTTCTTCCAGCATAAGCCCGCATACGGTATTCTCCACCTTGAAACCGCGGCATCCCTGATCCAGATCCCGACGCAGTCAGACTCATCAACACTCAGCACACCTTAAGTTCTTTGGAGTCGCCGGCCTGGAACGCCTTCAGTGAACTTCGGGCGTCTTTCTCCAACCTTGCTGTATCGCATCCCTCTACATCATGGAAACATCTGTGAGTCATTTAAGCTCCAATACTGTAAGGCGTCACATGGACTGGCTGACCCCTGAACTAAGTCTTGCGTAACATGTTACGCTTATTGGCGTTATGAATCGTCCCGTCGAGGGTTGGAATCTCTCAAACCTTCTTATTAAATGACTTAAGACCCATATGCACCTAAAAGTATGTGCTAAGGATTTTTTTTTAAACTAAACAAAAGTTTGGTCGAGTCTCGTATTACTTAACTTTCTTTTGTATGAGGACCTCACTTGGTAAGAAGAAGAAAAGAACAAGATGGCGGCGCGGTGGCGGCGCGTAGCGCCGACCCATAACATAGCAGAAGCCGCTAGCCGCAGCGAGACACCGCTGCTGCACAGCTTCTTCTCTGCTTATGTTATTTTAGCTCCGATTTGAACGCGGTTTTTTCCCCACGTATGCAGTTTTTCACGCTCTACACGGCGGTGACAAAAGTTTCATTCGAAATCCATCCCAAATACCAGTATTCCGGGCGCGAGCCGCGTCTAAGGCTGCACCCCGTTCCTACTAACCTACTTGCCGGTAGTTCATCGATGTTTTGCCACCTGCTGGGTGGTTTCGAATGAAACTTTTGTCACCGCCGTGTAGAGCGTGAAAAACTACATACGTAGGGAAAAAACCGCGTTCAAATCGGAGCTAAAATAACATAAGCAGAGTAGAAGCTGTGCGGCAGCGGTGTCTCGCTGCGGCTAGCGGCTTCTGCTATGTTATGGGTCGGCGCTACGCGCCGCCACCGCGCCGCCATCTTGTTCTTTTCTTCTTCTTACTAAGTGAGGTCTTCATTATTAATAAACACGGTTCAGTTGTATTACAACACTATTTTCTAGTAATACTAATTTGTCTGATTTGTTTTCCAAAACTCTTTTTCGTAATTGAAAACATTTTAGATCACGGTACAGTTCGAAGACGTGACAAGAACTAACAGATAATGTTCAGACGCAATTTCTTTCGCAATACTAAGTAAAGTTTTGTGTTACAAAACTCAGAGTTTTGTAATACTAGAGAATAGTTTTATAATACAACTGCACCGTGTTTTTCAGTAATACAAAGGAAAGCTTCGTAATTCAGAAGTCGTTCGTAGTACAAACTTTGAAATGTAGGGAATGTTTTAAGTTTTTAAAGTGTCTTATGAAGTCATGTATAGCTTTTATGGGCATTCTAATTCAATCTTTACAAAAATCTAATACATTTTTTTTCTACTCTAAAAGGGTCAGCAGGTGACGTGAGATCCGGATTCTCTATCTATGTGGCTTATATAAGGTGTTTGTTAGGTTAGAATAAGAATGCCCATTGAAGTTATACATGGCTTAATAAGACACAACAAAATGAGAAAATTAAAACAGCCCGTACATGAGTCTTGTAAACCTTTATTAGGTCTACATGTAAACTATAGAAGACTCAGCCGTACACCGCTTGGCCTACCCGTCCGCGGAAATGTGAAACTTTTTATACTGTCCACGTAAGGGGTCATCTTATGGGGGTCTGACACAAGCTGACAAGTGACCTCTCCGATTCCGATGGAATTTTGTATTTTGTGAATTCGTACTGTGGTCTGACAACCCACAAGCATTTCAAGGACATCGGATCGGAATGTCAGTGTTCTTTGTCACGCGGTTTACACACTCTCTAGACCCTACTGAGCTTTTTCTTCGTAATACGAACAAAAGGCTTAGTATTATGACAGGACAGCGAAGGTCGTTACCTATGCTGAAGGGTTCTCAGTAACTTATGACCAGTTTCTTCATATTATGAACAAATTTCTCTGTCTTGTGATAGATTTGTGTCGTAAAGTACTGAGAACCAGCTTAGTAATATGTCATCACAGCATTTCTTTGTAGGAAATTGGGATTGCAAATGCCCTGATGTTAAGTTGAGAATAAAGCTGCATTCAAATCATCAGTCAACTATTTAATTCACCGAAGCGTAACTCAATGCCTGAGTCAAGCGTTATGTTACGCTTCAAATGAACTCGGCGTTAGTTCCGCCTGGGATTCCTAGGCGACGCCAGGAAGGTAGGCTCGTTTTTTCATGATGCGCCTGGCATGCGTTACTCTGAAGCCTTGGCTAGAAATACCCATGGGTTATCTTAGTGGATGAGCCTGTTACGCTTGATTACAAGCGCAAACTGATGACGCTTGAAAACAGAGGCTACTACTACGCTTTAGTGAACCAGTGTCGTGAATAAAAATAGCGAATGTGTGATCCATGCCTTCAAGCAATGCCTGAGTAGTCGCCAATGTCCTTGAAATCGTGAGAATCGGCAAAAGTATGTCGAACCCCTGGGAATTATTCGCCTTTCAGTTATTCTTATTGACAAATTCTTATGAGCATACAGTCTAAGAGAAAGACCAAGCTTTTAGGTGCATTTAATTATGATAAGCCACGCTTTTAAAAAAATGGTCGTAAAGTTACGAGGATTTCACTGGAAATTTTTATAAACGAGAGCTTTGTAAAATGCTGTTTATGAAATATGTCGTGAAGTCCTGAAATGCGTCGTTAACATCTATTTACAAGATACTTAGTAAATCTACAAAATATTCCGGTAATCACTGGAAGTAACATGCACCCTCGCATGCACCAAATAGTGGCGGAACAAACTGTTCGTCGGAGAATCTAAACCAGGATTTCCTGACCTGATGACAGCCTAGCTACCACGGCTCTTCTGAGGTGGCTCGTAATAAAACTTGACCAGCAAGGGCCTTTAAAGCTCGACACCCGATCGGATTTGGCAATCTCTACGACGTATTTTGTAAATTTTAAAACAGTTCCATTTTTTTCACAAATTCTTCGCTACGAATATCAAAAATATCGTAAAGTTGCTAATACAAGATATATAATAACGATGCACGAAATAATCTTCAAATTTCAATAAATCTTTTTGAACAATGTCTGACAAAATTTATTCATGTTAAAATATTTCGTAAAGTGAGAAAAAATTCTAAGAGTGCACGCATGGAGGCCAAGCTTCGTAACAAACCACCCCCACACACAGGTAGCTCAGAGACGCCGCAGGGCCTCCCCTGGCTTGCACAGGAATGAGTGCCTGACCGTTGTGATCTTGCCCACAGCTGCTGGACCTCCCCGACGACGCGCTGCTGGCCGTGCTGGCCTACCTGCCGCCCAGGCAGCTGTTTACGTGCCGCGTGCTGTGCCGTCGTCTGCGAGACACCTGCCTGCACCGCGTCCTGTGGCGGGACGTGTCCTTGCGATTCGAGGATAATGTGGGTTTGGTGCGCGCCGTGCTGGCTCTCGCCCCCTGCATCAGATCGCTGGACTTCCCCAGGCGCACTGAAATCCTGGCGCACCTGGTTAAAACCACCACCTGCGTCGTGGCTGAGTTAGCGTTATCCATTTCCGATCTCGATGAAATGGCTCTGGCAGAGGCAATCACAATGAGACTGTCTGCCCTGGGTGGAGTGAGAGAGCTCCAACTCGACCTGGGCAACATGTTTGAGTCTACGCAGCCGCTCCTACAGGCCGTCTATTTCCTTCGCGGTCTCAAGAAACTCACAGTGAGCACTGGACGCGCTGAGGAGTTGCTACCGGCTGCGTGGTGCGAGCTGGAGGTGAAGCCCTCCCTAACTGAGCTATCCTACTCCTCAGAGACTGCGGCTCCCTTCCTCCATCAGCTCCTGAGGACTCACGCGTCGACGCTGCAAGATGTGAGGCTGTATGTAAACGATTTCCCCGCCTCCGCGGTGGCAGGGATCCTCGGGCTGCGCTCTCTGAGCTGCCGGTCGAGTGCCGATCTGCGCCAGCTGTTAGTGCTGCCTAGCCTGCACACCGTTAAGTTGATCCAAGCTGGTGCAAGTGATTCCGGTGCGCATGAGTTCCTGCGTGAGGCGTCACACCTACGGAATGTACAGCTTGTGGACCCCTGTCGCGATGATATACTGGCTCTGGGTGAATCGCGTTCTGCCGGAGCGTTGGAAAGCCTGGACCTATTCATCTGTTTCTCTAGCGTCGTGGAGTTGCTCCCATCGATCCTTTCCAGGTTTCCCCGTCTGAGGGTACTCAAAGTTGACGGTGTGGGCCACGCCGACGCCTTTCTGAAGGTTGTCTGCCCGTCGTCTTTGCCGAGCCTCACTGCCCTCACGGTGCGCAACCTAGACATATGCCTCCACGCGTGGCTGCACGGACACGCGGTTCAGGAATTGCTTTTGAAGAATCCTCGGCTTCACCTTCATGTAGACAGATACCCTGTAAGGACCAGGAGGTGCTCATTTTGCTCCTGGTGCCGAAAGAAATGTCACGTAATGCTGGATGAAATAAATTGTTTCTCGTCGCATGACCGGACGACTGGTTGCCCGAGTGGCTGCCTACGGGTGACTGCGTGAGACACTGGTGACTCTGTACTTTGTGAGTTTGTTTTGTCAAGTTTTTGAAGGCATTTCTTGCTCCGTCCTAGGCTCCGCCTGTTGCCATTACTCTGTTGTAAATGTTAATATAGTAATATCAATGTAAGTAACTTACACTGGTAAAATTAAAGCGCAGTGTGACGCCTCTTTCAAGCTTTCTCAGGCCTGGGACGACTTCATTGAAGCGTAGCAAGTGCTAAGCTTGAAGAAGGGCGTACTGCAGCACACTGAAAGTCATTCGCTCTGCTTCAAGTGTACGGATCCAAAAGTATTGCCAAAATTTAGCATCGATTTCGAATTGGTCAGGATAATACCGTAATTCACTCCAGAATCAATGAATTAAAAAAAACAAAAACAGAATAGTATTGTAAAAACCAGCGAAGTTTGTCCATCTTTCACTTAGGAAACTACAGGCAGTTAGTACTGACTTGTTCCTTAATTAGCAGGTCCCCGTTAGTATTTCTCAGCTGCTCGTATTCACTGTTATTGAATCAGATGTACTTACAATAACCACTGCGGCAACTGATCTGAAGAAATATGCAGAGAGGGCCACTTAATGGCGTTGTGTCCAATTAACAAAGCATCCAAACACGGTGGTTTGAAAACTAGGGGAGTAAGACACGCGGAACCAGCAGGACCAAGAGGCTAGAGCACCGTGGGCAGCAAGTGTTGATGAAAACCCTTTTCCAAATCACTCCAATTTTCATAGTAAGTTTGTATGATGAAAACCAATGTGCGCCAACAGATGTCACAGACCGCCCTGGTCTCACAGCACAAAAATAAATTGAATTAAAATGATGCAAGTATGTACAAAAGAGTCTAGCGGTAGCTTTTTTTTTCAAAAAGGCTTGTTCTGTTGACAGGAGTGACTGCGAATACTGGCAGTGTAGTGCACATAGTAATCCAGGTACAGTTATTTTTCATAATCAAAATGTGAATGTGAATTTAAATCTGAAACACCAGGCACGCACCAGGCCCATAACCATCCCATCAAAACAAACCTGGCTACCGCTAGACTCTTTTGTACATAATTGCATCATTTTAATTCAATTTATTTTTGTGCTGTGAGATAAAGACCAGGGTGGTCTGTGACATCTGTTGGCGCACATTGGTTTTCATCATACTAACTACTGTGAAAGTTGGAGTTATTTGGAAAAGTGTTGAAATCTTACTTCATCGACACTTGCTGCCCACGGTGCTCTACACTGTGCGAAAAAAACACAGTAAATCCTGTTCTGATTAATGCAGCTTTCACTGTAGTTCAGAACACAGCATTTACTGTACTTTTGGACAGGATCTACTGTACTAGGTACGGGATTTACCGTGCTTTTAGAAGCAAGTCCGGAATATTCTGAACGTGGTACGGAAAACCCTGTAACAATGCACAGTAAATCCTGTATTCCAAACTACAGCAAAACCTGGCCAAAAAATTAAACGGGATTTCCTGTGATATTTTATCACAGTGTAGCCTCTCCCTGCTGGTTCCGCTAGTCCTACTCCCCTATTTTTTAACCCCACCATATTTGGATGCTTTATTAGTTGGATACAATGCCATGAAGTGGCCCTCTCTGCATGTTTTTCAGGTCAGTTGCCGCAGTGATTATTGTAAGTACATCTGATTCAACAACTGTGAATACGAGCAGCTTAGAAATATTAACGGGGACCTGCTAATTAAGGAACAAGTCAGTACTAACTGCATGTAGTTTTCTAAGTGTAAGATGGACCAACTTCACTGGTTTTTACAATGCAATTCTGTTCATTTATGTGCAATTTTTTCTAATTTATTGAGTCTGGAGTGGATTACGGTATTATCCTGACGAATTCGAAATCGATGCTAAATTTTGGCAATACTTTTGGATCCGTACGCTTGAAGCAGAGCGTATGACTTTCAGTATGCTTGAGTTCGCCCTTCTTCAAGCGTAGCACTTGCTGCGCTTGAAACCAAGCGGAGGAATACGCTTCAAGAATATACGCTTGATTTAAAGCGTAACATTACGCTTTAGTTTTACCAGTGCAGTTAAGTAGGGTTGCACCCGGGCAAGTATCGCGATAGTGTGTGTGCTAGTGGAAGTCAGAGATGAAGTATTCAACGAACGAAAGTATTCACTGCAATTCCGTTGGTAAGTTTGCTTGCCACTCTAGTAGCGCTCCGGTTTGAATGCCAAAATTTGGCCTTCTAGGCCCGGATTGGCCTCTCAGAATGCCAAAATTTGGCATGCCGGCAGCCGGGCATGCCAAATTTTGGCATTCTGATAGGCCAATCCGGGCCTAGAAGTCCAAATTTTGGCATTTAAAACGGAGCGCCACTGGAGTGGCAAGCAAACTTACCAACGGGATTGCAGTGTTTAACATGATTATTTCACCTCCAGCATCACAATAAGGCTGCCATCAACATAGTACCATTCGAAACAGATAATTTAATTGGTCTTTCTGTTCGAATATAGTGCTGCGTTACGTGTACGCCCAGCGTTACTCTGGATAAGGTCGGCGTGACCGAGATGGCCCTTGCCACAGCCCTTAAACCAACCTTATTCTCCATTCCTATTATAATTGACCAGTAAATTATAATGCGGAGCTCTATATGCGTACAACATTTTTTAAATTACATCTCCAAATTGATGCCGTACACTTTTATGTACTTCTCCGGGATCCCCGGCAAAGCAGGCTTTCCATTTTCATCCATGATTTCGGCATACTCGACGACTGCTTCCTCCTGTCAACAAACATAAGAACAAGTCTGAATGAGAGAGACGGACTAGAAAAGTGGACTTTGGTCATCACGCTGCACTGAGGAAACCAACCAAAGGTGGACAACTTCGAACGCACTGAATTACTACACTGCAATTCAAAGGGTGAGACGTCTCACCCATTTCCGGTGATACAAAAAGTCTCACCGAAAAAAAGTCATACACGAATGTATCACCGAAAAAAAGGTCGTACACAAATGTATCACCGAAAAATGGTCAGACATCAGTGAGATGGACCCTTGTTTTCCTGAGGAAGTATCACTCTTTTTCGGTGATACATTCGAGTACGACCTTTTTTCGGTGATACATTCGTGTACGACCTTTTTACGGTGATACACTTTAGTATCACCCTTTTTCGGTGAGACAGTTCTGTCTCACCCGTCAGATGGTGAGATGTATCACCATTTGATTTACAGTGTATGCACTTCTCTTTACACTGCGAGAAAAAACTGCGGAAAGTCCTGTTAATTTTCTCACAGCCTCCCTCCGTACCCAAAACAATGAAGATCTCCGTCTTTTAAATAACGGAGAGCCTCCGTCGTTTTTTCCACGGAGATCTCCGTCCCATTAGAAACAAAGATCCTCCGTTGTTTTTTTTTTTTTTCTTTTGATCAGTTCTCCATTGTCCGAGCGGCCGGTATCGGGACGGTATCGCCTACCTTAGATCTCTGATGACGATGTTGGCATCCTAGACCAAGGTTCCGACCATCCGTTGAAAAGGTCTCATCAATTTGTACTCGAATCAGGACTTTATGTAAAAAAATTCCTGGTGAACCCCCTTTTTTCAAGATCCAGTTTCTGAAACAGGATCTTGAAAAAAGGGGGTTGACCAAGAAATTTTTTTAGGCACGAAGTAGCCTTCAAGCCTCACCGGGGTTGTTTTTGTTTTGTTCTTTAAAAATAAAATTATATTCAGTCTGGCCCCTTATGCAAATCCGAAACTTTCTATACTATTTTGATGAGATTTGGCAGAGTGGTAGAACTTTGTACCCTGATTTCAGTGGTGAAATGTGGTTGAAAAGTGTAGGGCCAATTTTGAGAAATTTTGAGTTGAAATCGGCGTTTCCATGGCAAAACTCGACTCGTCAGCGAAAAACAGAGGGAGAGGGGGAGCCGAGCCACCGGAAATGGAATCCGACCAATAGCAGCGCTCCTTTTCGCCTCTGTACAGCTTACACCAAAAACGCTCGCTCCCTTGAAAAAGCGCGTTCGAATCGAAATTGTCTTTTACTGCAGCTAGAAGAGCTCCAACAATAGTATAGACGTTGTTTTCGAACGTGGCCATTTGGATCGACCGGTCGGTCGGTGATGGTTGGCCATAGTGTCCCGCGCCGTTGCGCGCAGGCCCTGTTGTTTTCAGAAATATCAACCCTAATTGATCTAAACTCTTTGAATCGGAGTGAAATAGGACATTAAAACTGCGTGCCTGTGCAAATGCATTTGTGAAAAAACTATCCCTAACGTAGTTTGAGTGTGACTTTAAGTCCCTTTTGAAAACAGTTGGCGTGTAGCTGCAACTTGTAGCGAGGTTTGATGGTACTTCTGAACCTAAGACGAAACGATCTGGATACGGGGGCTGTGCTTTTTTCTAACCTTAAAGCTGGGTGATCTCGACTATTTTACTGCACGTTTCTGTGAATAACTTGTCCTTCAGGTATTATGACACTGTCTCAAATGTCTGTTTTTGACACAAATTGATACGCAGCTGGTCTTTACGTAAGTTTGAGTATTATTTATAATGGTCTGACAAACGTAAACAGAACTACACACAACGCAGTCCTAGCCGTAGCTATCTTTGTTAAACCAGAACATAAGTATAAAATTAACTTCATGACTACTAGGATTTCTTGAAATCGTATTTTTTATTCCTGATTCGAGTAGATCTGGATGAGACCTTTCCAACGAATGGTCCGGAACCTAGGTCTAGGATGCGAACATCGTCATCGGGGACCCTGTATAAGGTGCCCGTCGACGTCCTCGGGGATCTGAAGCAGATGATACCGTCCCGGTGTGGTATTGGCCACTGGACAACGGAGAGATGGACAAAATAACAACGGAGGATCTCCGTGGGAAAAAACCAACGGAGGCTCTCCGTTATTTAAAATACGGAGATCTCCGTGGTACTTTGGGTACGGAGAGAGGCTGTGAGAAAATTAACAGGACTTGCCGTAGTTTTTTCTCGCAGTGTACCCTTCCCCGTACTCCCATGCTCACTCACGCACTGATTTCCCACGCTAAAGATGAGGCACTTCCCGACGAGCTAGTAACCTGCGGTTTCGCCATTCGACGCGAAAGGCCCAAAGACACTCGGCAAAAAATGGTCAAAATACCAAGCGTTCGTATTACAAAGTAAAAATAATATAGTAGGACCTAGGGAGCGGTGGCTGTGAAGCCACTGTAATCTTTGTACTGCCCGTTTCAGAAGTACCTGACACTCGCGTTATTTTGGTCCCAGCATCTAAACCGTTCTATTTGGTGGGGTAAAGTAAGCGATCCGACACGGTAAAGAACTTACAGTCGGCTCACTTACCATACTCCTCTAAATTGAATGAGGATCGAATACTCTACAAACTCAAGTGTCGACATAGTACACTCCACCTGGAGTCAACCTAGCATGTACACTCCACCTGGAGTCAACCTGGCATGTACACTTCACCTGGCGTCAACCTGGCATGTACACTTCACCTGGCGTCAACCTGGCATGTACACTGTTCCTTAAGTCCCCTACCTTTTGCATGTAAAGCAGAGCAACAGTGTACTTGCAGGTACACCCTACCTGGCGTGTACTTAGCAGGCATGCTCCAGCGTGGAGTGTACATGCTAGGTTGACTCCAGGTGGAGTGTACATGCCAGGTTGACTCCAGGTGGAGTGTACATGCTGGGTTGGCTCCAGGTGGAGTGTACTATGTCGACACTTGAGTTTGTAGAGTAACCCTGTCGGAGCTCTGCAAACTCAACAGTGCACTCAGTACACTCTCTTTAGCGTGTACTCACGCGTACACTCCCATGAGCGTGTACTCATGAGCACACTCCCACGAGAGTGTACTCAGATGAGTACACACCTACAGCTGCATCGACTGCTAGGCGTGCGTAGGTGTGTACTCATCTGAGCATACTCTCATTAGAGTGTACTCAGATGAGTACACTCTCTCGGGAGTGTGCACATCCGAGCACACACTCGTTGGAGTGTGCTTATGAGTACACGCTGAACAGAGTGTACTGAGTAAACTGTTGAGTTTGCAGAGAGTGTCAGATACTTTTGCAACTGGTAGTACCACCAAGGGCGTTCTCCTTAGGCTTTTCGGTACGCGCACCCTCCCAAAGTGGGCCAGAAGATCGGCGTAGGCGGCCAAAATCCGACGCGCGTTGAGCTCCACACTCTAAGAATAACGTACGGTTTTCGCCGTTAATTTATTAACAGGACTTGCCGTACTTAGAATCACGGTGTTTACCGTACCTAGAACTACAGCGTTTACCGTGCCCATAAAAGTACGGTGTTTTCCGTACCTAGAAGTACAGCGTTTACCGTACTTGTAAGTACGGCGTTTACCGTACTCGTAAGTACGGCGTTTACCGTGCCTGGCAGTTCGGCGATCACCTTACTTAGTACTATGCGCTTGTCAAAAGGCACTCATTGCTGGACATCAAAGTCAATTTTGACGATTTTGAAAATTTACTCAAACTCTTTGGAATTAAATTTAAGGCGAGATCTTTTGTACAATGTAGAAACTACGGGAATCGCCGTACTTCCAGGTACGGAAAACACCGTACTTCTATGGGTACGGAAAACGCTGTACTTCTAGGTACGGGAATCACCGTACTTCTAAGAATGGCAAATCCTGTAATTATATAAACGGCGAATACCGTACATTCTTGTCACAGTGCAGAGACACTCAACAGGACTTAAACCGATCGTGAGACCTCCGGTGCCGCCACCAATGGATTCCTCGTTCGGAGCCCAATCCATTGGCGGGGTCACACGGCTGGTTCGAGTCTCATTTAGCTCAAAAAGTTTCTGAGATTTTTGTACCGCTACCACCGGTCTTTTGGCCCACTGTAGACTGGTAGTACTACAAAGGGCGTTCTTCGTAGGGTTATCAGTGCACTGAGAATGAAAGAGTCATGATCATGACTAAAATTTAGGGTGAGGAATTCTTTATCACCCAAATTTGGGTGAGGAAGGTTTCCTCACCCAAATTTGGGTGAGAATACTATGTAGCCATATAGGTAGCCGATACCCCTTCCTCACCCAAATTCGGGTGATAACGTGTTCCTCACCCAAAAATGGGCATTGATCAAGACTCTTTCATTCTCAGTGTGTGCACTCCCACCTGGAGGCCCGCCTTGGCCGCCGCTCGCTGGCTGCCGATGCCGGTGTAAAAGGCGCTGTAGCGCGGCACCGCCTTGCCGCGGCAGGACGCCACCACGCCGCGCACGATGGCCTCTCCAATGCCGCGCCGCCGCCGGTCCCGCCGCACCCACATGCCCACGCCCGTCACTGACTTGCCCGCGCCGCCGGGCTTGCTCTTGTGCTTGGCCAGGGCCGCCACCACCGTCATCAGCACGCGGAAGGAACGGCCCTCACCCTGCAAGCACAAGCAATTCGTAATTTACCACTGTCATTCAACGACTGTGAATGTGTCGTCATAGCTGCTAGCATGTGGATTTTTTTCACACTGTGAAAAATCCTCACTTTTGAGCGGAAAAGGTACAGAAGGAACGAGAACGGAGGTACGAAGAAAATAACGAAACGTCCGTATTTGCTTCACATGAACCCGTGAACGGGTACGGAAAATAAGTAGATAATTTCCGTAGTTCGCAACCACGTACGGTCCAGGCAAATTGTTGACCAGACATGTTTCGTATGTACTTTTTCCGTCCTTTTTTCTCCCATTGCACGATCTCTTGAATATGGTGTCACATTCGTTGGAACGTGACACAGCCGCTTAAGCAGGAGGTCACATTCGTTTGACCGTGGATCATCATTCAAACGAATGCGACATCATATTCAAAGAAACGTGGCAAAATTCACATTATAACAACGGCTAAAACGGATTCTCGTTTTCCCTGGAACTCCCTGAAAATTGCTTATGTCTTTACTGCAGAACGTAACTGTCCACTAAGCACGCACTTACAAATGCATTCTAGCAAGTACACACTTTCAAACGCTTACTTGGCCAAGTTCGCACTTACGAATGCATGCTTGGCAAAGTACACTTACAACTGCACATTGGCAAGTACACACACTTACAACTGCACGTGGGCATGTACACACACGTCTGCAATCAAACGACGTAATCCGGACACATTGCTCTGTTTCTGTCAGTTACGATTCGCTCCACCTCGTGACTTTGAGGTTTCATTTTACTGGAAATAGAGGGTGTAGATGTGGCGCGTGTATGAAATATTAATTTAGATACTTGTCAACGCAAGAAAAAGTATGCACACGCATCAAAATATGTTTATGTTGTCAAAAATATCAAATGCGTCCAGAGACGTAGTCACGATAAGACCCTAACCCAGTAGCAGTTTCTGAGAGCCTATTCCAGTTTATGTGACCAAATACTGATTCATTTACTGGCGTTTTCTGTGCAGAATCGTTACGGATTCTGACATTTTGATTTACTGCGTACGCATATGCATTTGTAAGTGTCTACTTGCCAAGCATTCATTTGTAAATATATCGTGCCCAATTATGCGTTTGTGTGTATGTGTCTTGAAGAAATGTCCCATAATACCAAGGAAATGGCGCAAGCATAATACGAACGCAGTTTTTCTTCGTATTACGAAGGTTTTTCTTTGTACCTTACAATGGAGAGCCCAAAAAGATTCGTATTATGAAGGATTTTAGCTTCGTATCATGCCTGCGCCGGATCCACTGTAACTGTAACGTAGCTCAAACCTCGTTTTAAGACATATAGAGTGTAGACAGTTAGGTTGTAGGCTAGACAGGTAGGTTTGTTGTTTGCATGTCATGGAACTTTTTTTTTTGGGGGGGGGGGAGGGGGACTATGACAAAAAAAGGGGCACACATACCATCAATTTTTTACCGTCGCCTTCTAACAAGTACATTCCAGCACCGACTATTTCTTGTTCTTTCTTTCCATCAGAAGCTCCATCGTCCTCTAGCACAACAAGGCTGTATCCTCCGCAGAGTGCTTCCTCTATCAACTTAACATACTCTCCCGTTGACACCTGTGGCGAAGATAAAATCATCATCAATAACCTGAGAGACACAGCCTCTGCATAACTAAAATATAAATAAGAGTCTGCTCTCGCTCGTCTCCCAAAGAGAACGAACACATGGCCAAAAACGGTTCCAGTTTTTTTTCCCCCAAGGGAATCGTCTATGTCTTTACAAATGAAAACCCGGGACCATTTTTGCCGTACAGACGCTGTCTTTGGGATCAATGTTGAAAGACATTCAATCAAAATTTACCTCATCTGACAGACCAGTTTATGAAAATATGGTATGGTACCTCTAGGGGCTCAAGAACAAATGAGCGAAATCTGAATTAAAATGGTTTAAGGCTTGGTTGGTAAGTCAATCCATTTCGTTTTGTTTATTTACCTGTAGTGTAGACTGAGTAAACCATAAGATAAAAAGTGCCTCTATCGTTTGAAAGGCTTACCTCATCCTGTGTCCATTTAAGATGCTTGCAAATGGTCTCGTCGTTAAGAAATTGGGAAGTGTAATACTCTACAAGGCGTTGGTGTAGGTCCGGTGTCACATCCTGCACGCGGTATGTGATCACCTTCCCGTTCGTGTCCTTGTACTCGTGGGTGTACCACACCTTTGCTTCGGCTGCCTGAAATAAAATTGACGCCAGTGAACAAATTAAGGCAGTTCCTGGGGTGTGACGTGACGTCCGTCTTGCTACGCACTAGATAGACAAAGCTATAAAAATTTGGGCCATTTAGGGGCGTAAAGCGATTTAAAGCCACTATCCAAACCTTACGTCCTTTGAAGGACGCAAAGTCATATATGCCCTTCCCAAGGGTGTGAAAGCCAGTAAAAGCAACATAAGATCTTTGCCATAAAATCAACGCCTTTTCCGAAGGGCATTAAGAATTATTCCCGATGAGAGAAGTGTAAAAGGTTTTCACACTGAAAAACCAAACGTGGTCTAGACTACACCACTGGTGCCGTCAAATGAGTGCCATTTCGCCCGCATCAGTTGGTGTGGTCTAGACCACGTCGTGAGTGCTCTCGGCGACGCGTCCTAATAAATGAACCCTAACTGTCAGTGCGGATCCAAAACAATCCTGTCAGTGCAGGCCCAAGTCAATCGCAACTGTCAGTGTCGGTACAGAACTATCCTAACTGCACGCACACAACGTGAAAATCGGTCTTTCCTTGCAGTCCGTGACGCTCACACACTACATGAAGCTACTTGCCAAAGAGCTTGTAAGAAAGTCTCATCCTCATTTAAAAACGTAGACATTATATTTCAGGGATATCGCGGGTCACCGATTTGCAGTGAAGGGAGTGCATAACCAGTTTTAGCCACCTTTGCAGTAAGGATTGTTTTGGATCTGTCATGGCAGTTAGGATTGTCTTGCACTGTCAGAAACGATTGTTCGAAAACAACAAAACTGTCAACAATATGGTCGTTTTCCTACAACATCTTTGTTTAAAACTGAAACGACGGAAAAGTTGTCTTCCAACAAGTAAGTTGTTTTAGAATGACCCAACTGTCATTTATCAACAACATTCTCTGTTCGTAAACGACTGCTGTCGTTTAAAAACAACTGTTGTCAGAAAAAAAATTAGCAATAGATTTGTTGTTAATTAACAACAAAATTTCTGACAGTGTGGATCTGCACTGACAGGGTTGTTCAATTACACGGCGTTGATGTATGCCCCTCCCAGGGGCATGTACATAAAAGCAACATAGGATCTTCCTCATAAAATCAATGCCCTTTTGAAGTGCTTTAAGCATTATTGCCGATGAAAGTAGTGTAAAAGGTTTTCAGTTTTGAAGGACGGTTCTTATATGCCCTTGTTCCGCGTGCAGCCAAGATGCCCCCGTCCACATCCAAATCGCTCGAAACGTAGCAAATAAGTCGCACTCTGTCCCTAAAGCTTTCGCTACATCGTACCATCCAGAAGTTGCAATAGGTCACTGCACTAATAAAAGAAAGGCATTTAAACCACGCCCTTACGGGCATTAACAGTCTCTCACGCCCTTAAGGGCATAAACGGCCTGTCACGCCCTTCAAGGACGTGAATTGTGAACCCTTTGGGATGGCGTGACAGGTGTAGGACTTTAAGGCAAAATTTTAATGCCCTTCCACAGGCATTAAACGATTCACGCCCTCAAAGGGCATAGCTTAAATGTCTTTGTTTTACTAATGTAGAAAAAGGTATTGACAAACGTCGTTTGTTTGCAAGACTCACCTTTTGACTCATACTGTGCTATCTGACCCGAGCGGTTTGAAAGCAGGTCTATGCCGCTCCGCGGACTCCTTGCGGCTGGGCCTTGACTCCTAGCTCTCACCCACGCACCATATCAGTGATGACGTTCTAGCATCTTTATCAGGCATGACTCTTACCTGTCAGAGTTGTTAGAGCTAATAAGAGGCAGATTAGGCCAGTCTCTACATTTGTCTGCGCCGCCGGCGCCTGATAAGGTATTCCGCTGAATCATGCAATAATCAGCGGAATTCCATCCGCGCCTTGAGTGATCACTGCTGTCCCTTTCCTGGACACTTCCACTGCAAATCCTAGTGTGAGGCAGTTTCACACTACTTGGCGTGAGCCAACATGTCTCACGTTTTAAAAGAGCACGGTTTTCCCAGGAACTCACCGGAAATCGCCCATGTCTTTACTGTACATTCACTCATCCCTGAGGCAGCGGCGAACCTTTGCTATGCAGGTCTTTTCTTGGTGCCATCATGAGTGTGGCAAACAGCCTCGAAACAACGAGCAAAACAAAGAATCGAACCCTTACAATGCACCGGAACAGCACTCGGACAATGACGCCCCCGGTGGGGCTGGGCTGTTTAACTTCCCTTTGGTCGCCGCTGCCTCAGGTATGAGTGAATGTACAGTACTGTAGGCTGTTTTCTTTCAGCCATATGTGACCCAAGTTTGTCCCATTCTTGTAAGTGTGAGACAGTTATCCTAAACTGTGACAGAAAGGTCCGATTGTGACTGCCTGGCTCATTGGTCTAGCGTTTCCAGTCACGAAGAGGGACGTCGGCCCTCTCAATAAGTACACTGACGATAAAATTATTTCGATCAACTCTCTTGTGTTGCAATAGCACATTCAACCACTGCAAAAAATAATTAAAAGATGTGTTTTTTGAAATTTTTATTTGTATTACGCAGAACTGAACATAAATTACTAAATGAAAAACTTTCAACAAGTTACTTTATCACAAAACCAAGCAACGTATCAAATCTCAAAATCAAAGACTTACAATTCTGAGGAGAAATACGAAGGAAAATGAGAAATAAACTGTGGAGGGACTCGCTGAGCGATCCCAACCGAAACACTCAGACTATTATCATCATCAACATTAGCTTCATTTTCATAGATATAGAGAAATAATAATCAAGGATCCGCGACTGAAAGCTTGTGGAGGCATTGAGCTTCTCATTCCAAGAACTCTACGTCCTTGAGAGTGGTGCTTTCGGTTTTGCCCGTTTGGCAGAAGCAGTCCGAGTAGCCGCGTCCGTATCGTTCGTCTTCGCACACGCCTGCAGGGCAGCCGGCGCCTTCCAGGGCACGCAGGTCTCCCTCGCTCTTCACTTGACCGAACATCTTGAAGCCCTTGACACTCCGCGAAGGCTGTTCTTGGAAGAACACTTCCAGCCGTCCCTTTGCGCTGATCAGCACAGCGCCCCTCTGAACGCTTTGACCAGCCACGCAGTCGGGCAGCTTCATCATGACGCTTTGGAGGGCTGTCACGTCCACGGTGCCGTAGGCAGTGACAGCGTCGTCCCCTGCGCGAAAACAAAAGCCAAGGTTAATCAAGTTTGATATCTATGCCAAAATTATCCGCACTTCTCTGCAGTCATACCTATCCTCATTTAAGGTGCCCGAATTTGATATCTAAGGTTCTTTTGTTTCAAAATCTCACAATTAAACCGTGCTTTGTTATTTAAAGTTTGATGTGTTTCAATAGATGTCTATGTCTTGGTCATGTAATTGCATTCCCTTCATTTCCTTGAACATTTATTAGTACTCCAAACGCGACTTACGCGTTCAATTTTTACTTATCTTGCCCAAACTTTTTGTCAACGCACTTAGACGTACAGAGAACAAAGCGATAAAGAGATATTTCAAACAACAGGTCTTATTCTCATGTAAAAAAAACAAACATCCTAAAAAACAATGTCAAAGAAGGTCAAAATTGTACTTTTTTTTTGGAAAATTTCAAATTCCTGTTGGTGGAACAAACATCTCTACAGTTTTGTGGAATAGGGTTCAAAGAAGCTCTCATAAAATTTTCAAACTTCTCCGGCAAAATGGCAAGCACAAGTGATTTTTTTTCCCTAAAATGCGACTGTTAAGAGAAACTAGACCACTGTGCACAGGCGGACGAATATGAACCAACTTTGGTATGAAACATTAGGTCAATTAATATCCTTAAGTTTGAAAAGCCTGGGGCTACACTCTCAGACTTGTATCGACTCTTTTCTCTCAATTATTGATTTTTCATCCTTTGCTTACACTGAAAATGTTACGGTCGGACACATGGCCAAATTATGGCGTGACAAAAAGTCACGCCAAAAATTGGCGTGACAGGAAATTCACGCCAAAAAATGGCATGACATGTGAGTCACGCCGTCATGTGGCGTGAATGGCAGTGCGTTTTACGAGAAAAGTCATGCCAAAAACCGGCATGACAGGAAATTCACGCCAAAAATTGGCGTGAATTTCTGAGTCACGCCGATTTTGGGCATGACTTTTTGTCATGCCGGTTTTTGGCGTGACACTTTATTCACGCCCCTAAAACGGCACGAAGTCACGCCGATAGATTTTCAGTGTACTTAGTTTTTTAAACAGCAATATGTAATATGTAGTATTTCCTCTGTGACCATGTACAATATTGTTCACTATAAAGAGTAAATTGTCATCAATTAAGGACTTTTTTTTAAAAAGTCAATTGCGTATTGACTTTTTGTCAATTGCAAACTGCCTTTAAGTCAATAAAACGAACAAAATCTTCCATAGATATTGAGGAAATAGTACGTTTTATTGCTGTTTAAAAAACTCTTTCCCAAAGGAAATAGTACAGTCGGGTGACAGTCATCTAGTGCTCAAAGACCCCCTGACCCAAGAAAGATTCCGATCAGCACCAAACTTTGGGGATCGATAGAGGCATGCCTCCTGAGTCCTCATGCCAAAATCCCAAAAATTCCCACCGTCACATCCGGCTGACCCCCCACCCCTCCCCCCCTTTGTGACGTATTTTCCGAAAAAAAAAATTCAAAATGACGCTTAAATGAAAAGGGAAAAGAAATGATACTCACCAAATTTATAGATAAAATTTATTCAATCAAGTCCTCAGTCCATGGGGAAGCAACCCAGGATGAACGTCTCACAGGCGCCCTTTTTGAACGTTATCCTATCAACAAGGCCGTTTTCGACGGTAATTTCGGAAAATACGTCACAAGACCCCGACCACCCTCCTCCCCCCACGTCACATCTCGTCACATCTGGCCATACCCCCCCCCCCCAAACGCGTGACGTAGTTTGTGCACGGCCCCTTAAAATCCTGAACAAATTGGTACCTGAGCGGTCACTGTGCGATCAAAAATGAGCGAGCTAGACCGTTTTGACCGCAGCGGCGTCACCCTGCGGAACACGCAGCGGGTGCCCCGCACGCCCCCCTTTCCGGGCCTTCGGTGCTCCTAAAACTCGAACGCGTCGCGAGAGGAGAGTGAAACTTTGCAGGAACATTGGGTATAGTACAAAGATCGGATGTCGTTCTAAATTGGTCTCGATTTAGCGCCCCGTTTGTTCCAAAAATGTTCAATTTGTACAAATTGAACAAAAACTTGTAGGAAAATTATTCTGATTGGGCTTTTTACATGCGCGCGGCAACATTTGTTCACATGTTAGCGAGTGGAACACGAAGTTGTATGGGAGCTGGCAACAAACACACTTGAACGCCTTGTTAGAATTTTGTTTATGGTACATTTTGAAACAGTGGCTAATGTCTAAATATCGATATTTCGGCGGACTTTGGGCGGCCACTGGACTAGATCTCAGCCAGGAAATCGTGTTTTCTCTACGGGATGCCGGTCTTTGGGCCTCTGTTTGGCTTAAATTTGCTTCGAAGTGCGATTTTCCTGCCAGACTTGGGAACAGCGTTGCCGCAAAGTTGGTCAAAACTGTGACAAATACATTAATATCGTGAATTTGACGAACTTTGGACGGCGACTACGTCCGATCCAAGCCATGAAATCACGCAACCAGGAAAATGCATGCTAGAAACAGCCCAATGGTCAATGTTCTGTCGAGAAAGTATAGTTTTCCGGCTTAGTTTGGAAGCGGTATTACCTCAAAGTTAGTCAAAACTGTAACAAATGCGTGAAAAATCGTTATTTTGACAAACGTTGGACGGCTTTTGACGTCCGATCAAAGCCTTTAAATCGTACTTTCTGTATAAGACAGTATTCTAGTGAAGCTTTCTAAGCCTGCTGTAACCATAAATTACGATTTCACAGCCAAGATAAGACACAGTGGCCGCCTTGAATCAGCGCATATAACAATTTCTTTACGTTGGTAATTGTATTGACTACTTTTACGGGACCACTGCTCCCAAACGACGGCGCCAAAATGTACCTCGCAGCAAGAGCGTGTTATAAAATGCTCCAAGGAAAATATACCATAAACAAAATTCCAACAAGGCGTTCAAGAGTGTTTGTTGCCAGCTCCCGTACAACTTCGTGTTCCACTCGCTAACTTGTGAACAAATGTTGCCGCGCGCATGTAAAAAGCCCAATCAGAATAATTTTCCTACAAGTTTTTGTTCAATTTGTACAAATTGAACATTTTTGGAACAAACGGGGCGCTAAATCGAGACCAATTTAGAACGACATCCGATCTTTGTACTATACCCAATGTTCCTGCAAAGTTTCACTCTCCTCTCGCGACGCGTTCGAGTTTTAGGAGCACCGAAGGCCCGGAAAGGGGGGCGGCGGGGCACCCGCTGCGTGTTCCGCAGGGTGACGGCGCTGCGGTCAAAACGGTCTAGCTCGCTCATTTTTGATCGCACAGTGACCGCTCGGCTACCAATTTGTTCAGGATTTTAAGGCCTACAGCGTCGTGAAAAACAACTTTCTGCGAATCCCGCCCAGGAATGACGCAAACTTCACTCAAACATTGTTGTGTGTTTTCTAAATTTCAAAGTTTTGACTTTGCGCAAAGTTTTTTGGACTTAAGATTTAAAAATCTGAAAAAGTTAAACATGGATGTTGTAGCCCAGAGTTTTTTGAGTACCCGTGCGGCTCTCTACGCCAAACGGTTAGGTCGTGAGACGCAAAAAACCACAAAAATCCAAAATGGCGGACTTCGAACGCCGATTGCGCCGATGTGCACGGTGGGATTTTGGCATGAGGACTCAGGAGGCATGCCTCTATCGATCCCCAAAGTTTGGTGCTGATCGGAATTTTTCTTGGGTCAAAACACTAAATGACTGGACTAATAGAAAATCTATTACAGGCTGAGAGTGTATTAGTTTGGAATTTGGCATTTTCATCCACACCTCATCTTAACAGTCCATCCTGATGTTTTTAAACGGTAATTACCGTTCTCTTTTCAGTCATATGTATCTATTTTCCGAATCGACTCCCCTTTGCAGAAATGAATTAGTCTCAACAAGACAAACAAAAACTGTCAAACTGTGCCATGAGCTTGGATGCGAAATGAAAAGGTATTGAACTTCAAAAGTGCTACATCCCCCTAGGTTCAAAATTTATAAAAAATAAATAATTGGCACTTTTAAAGCTTAAATAATTCCTCATTCTGCATCCAAGCCTATGACATGTAGTGACATTTTTGGATTGTCTTCTTGAAACGAAACCATTTCTGTAACAAAGAGTCCATTCAGACGCTTACAGAAACTGACTACACTGAGAATGAAAGAGTCATGATTATGACTAAAATTTAGGGTGAGGAAGGTTTCCTCATCCAAATTTGGGTGAGAATACTATGTAGCCATATAGGTAGCCGATACCCCTTCCTCATTCAAATTTGGGCTAGGAAACTTCCTCACCCAAATTCGGGTGATAAAGTGTTCCTCACCCAAAAATGGGTGTTGATAAAGACTCTTTCATTCACAGTGTAAAGACCGTGTACAGTATTGACCGGTATAATGTAGGGATGGAAAGAACAAATAAGGTTAACCGATTATTCGAACAAATTGATTAATTGGACCCCGGTTAATCGAATAAAACGAGTTTTTTACTTATAGAAATTCGAACAAATAACCGATTAATCGGTGAAATTGTATGTTCAAGTGTCGATTAACCGAACAAAAAAATTAGCTTTCCAACCCTAGTATAATGAGTACGATAATTACTGTACAAAAGCAACAGAAAGGACTGTTAATCAAGGACAGTGAAGACTGCACGCCCCACCCCCCAAAAAAAGTCTCGTAACTTTTCGTTTTCTTGGTTTTTCCTTCAAGAATAAAAAAATCTTGATACAAGAAAATTTTTGTTAAGACAAAAAAGTTTGGCTCAACAAAATTCTTTTTGAAAAAAAAAAAAATCATTTTCTCCTTGATTCAAGAAGTTTTTTTTTCTTTTTTTTGGTTGTACACTGGATGCTGTTTTTGAATACACGGTAAAGGCTGCAGGATTCACCTCGATATTTTCTCTTAGTGTCGTCGTCGTCGTCGTCATCGTCCACCTCGTAGTCCACGTTCAGGCCCTCCAGCTCCTGGCAGATGGCCTTCTTTTCTTTCCTTGTGAGGCTGGCGGCGATCGCAATGCGAATGTCACCGCCTTCAATAAACCAGCTATCGTCGCAGTTCTCCTCGACGGTGGCCTTGAGGACGGGGCCCTGCAGAGCGCGTGCCTCGGCCAGCGCGTTCAGGCGCTTCTGCAGCCTTTTCAGCACGGCTTCCTTTTAAAAGCAAAGAGAAAGAAGAAATTCATCATTATTACAGTTCACACTCACACTTAATGTTTTTAAACAAATTTTTTACGAGACGGCACAGGTTTTGGTGCAGCTGAACATTTTGTAGGAATTGGTGCGTGATCTTGCACCAAAATAGAGGAAAATGTGCAGTTTTGAAAAGTACATCTGCGCTTCAAACTGTGACGCTTAAAGCGTACGTACTAGCCTGGGGAAGACCTTCGGCCTTGATGCTGAGCTGGCTTTTATTGCAGATGCAAATGCATTTTGGCCTATAGAGTTGCACCTATGAAGCTTGGCCTATGTAGCTTGGCTTATAGAGTTGGGCCTATGCACACATATATGAATATAGTAAAAATAAAAAGAGGAAGATACCTCTAGTAAACTAAAGGTATACGGGGGGGGGGGGACAATTCGACTATTGAAAATCCCAAACGGGTGCTTCGCTTCGCTCAGCAAACAAGTTCGTTACGACACTCGATACCCAAGGGGTCCCTCACTCGGAATTTCGGTGTAAACAAAACGTGTGAATGTGTTAGATTGTTTGGAACTTTTGATGATTTTGTCGTGCTACTTGCCTACTTACAGGCGTTTTTGAGGCAAGATTGTGGGATCCTCCAAGCGTACACGGATTGTTTCTGTGAGGGACCCCTTGCTCGATACCTGAATTTCGCAATTCAAAGAACTTTGAAAGTACTGATAAAGCTCCATTTTCCCAAATTGCCCACATGACAGAGGCAACATACTTTATAAATGCAAAATTTTGCCAAAACTTCAATACGTGAAGTGTTGCACCCTAAGAAGGCCTCTAGACGCGATGAATTGTTGGAATTTCAACCTCAGTTTGACCGCTAAACAATGTAGTGAAAGCCGAAACATAACGCTTAGAACGAACCTTGCGTGCCACCACTTGGTTCGCTGCAGCGATGTCGGCTTTGGCTGTCTTGATCTTGGCCTGCTCTTCTTTTTCTGCCGCTTCCCGGTCGAGGAGTCGGTGGACTCCGCGGCAGGTGCTCTTAGGACCAGACCAGCAGTCCACGCACCAATTCCCCCTGTGAGGATCAGGTCCGACGGAAGAGTACAGTCCACCGTCGGTTTTTTGTCCAGCTCCTGCTGTTCGATTTTTGTCCCAGTGTCATCCCCACCACATCGGGTCCGGGTCGGGCCTGGCTGGGCCTGCCGGTGCCTGCCCTCACCGGCCCCGGCGCGGTGCAGGTAGGGATTACGGCGGCCTAATCCGCCCGACCCAGCTCAAATTTGAAAAAGAGATTTGCGTTCAACTTGTGTACCAGCCATCATGCGGAACGCATAGCTGACTTAAAACCAAGCAAAGTGGTATTAACTTATGTCAGAATTCGAGTTTTTAACCGAGTTACGGAAGTTTTTTTTTTTAATTCCAGAAATGATTGTTCAGTTTGGACACTTTCGGCTGTCTTTTTCTTCAACTTAGATTGATCGCTGCCCTTTAATGAGGAGGCTGGTAAAATTAAAAGTCTATCCGACCGCGGAAAGTGGCTGAAATCGAATTTTGGCAGCGACCAGCGGGCCGGTCGCGCTCGTGCCCGGCCACGCCACTCTGGCTGGAATAAGCCGTCGGAGCCTCGCCAGGGCCTGATCGATTTTTGGGAGCAGCTCCTGCCGGTGAGGTGGACAAAAATCGACAGTCGACTGTGCTCTCTCATCTTTTAATGGACATTTAAAAAAAAAATTCATCAACGTTTGTGCTCATTAATAGAACGACGGTAAGAAGGTCAATAGATTTGTCAAGACGAAACTGATAATTAAAATTATAAAACTAATAAAAATTTAATAAACTCATTACCGTGCACTCAAGTCAATAAGTCATAAAAGACTACGAGGCGGAGAGTGTAACGCAAAGCGGAGTTGACCCGGTAAACTCGAGACAGTCGTTTCGAGGCACGATGTTCACAAACTGGAAACGGATCCTTACCTACTGAAAATCGAGCCAAATAATATGGTGTAAAAATGTTTACTAATCTGCACTCTTGAAACCTTACAAACCATTTTTGGCCTTGCAGACACAAGAAGCTTGTAAGAAAAAGAAAAAGTATTTTCAGCATTCATACGCCTTAGAGATGCAAATTTTCCGTAAACTTTCAAAGTGTTGCAAAGAAACCGGAAAAATTGGAAAAATTAGTTTTAAGGCTCTACAGTGGAAAATGAGCATGAAACACTACTTTTGTGTTGCGTTGGACCTCTACTTCCACTCGCAACCCTAGATACACAAGTGCAACAACGAAAATCGCATGAGAAGGAAACATAACAGGGTATAAATAATGTGAGTGCACTGAGAATCGTCCGCACACAGTGATGAAGTTATGTTTTTTGCCTACTTACAGGCGAAAAGTCGGGCGTTTTGCCTACTTTTCAGGATGAATCTTTCCAATTTTTCCGAGGCCAGGGAAAAAAACCGAAAAGAACACTGTTTTTTTTTTTCCAATGTTTCCGGAAACTTTCCGGGCATTTTCATCTCTAATACGCCTACACGTTGAAAACCTTTACGAAGTATTCTAAGCATCAATGAGGTCCAAACTATTTGAATTGCTACTCACGAATGAAGAAATAGTTCATCAATTACGAAATATTTACATTGAGAGGGTATGTAAGTATGCTTGTTACAACATAGAGCACTATGTTGAAACAAGTTACTTTTCTTTAAATTGCATAATATGCATAGTTTGTACGGTTTTGAGACTGCATGTGCATGTTCAAAGAAAATACTTCGTAATTTCCGAACTTATTCTTCGTATACCAACTTACGGGTCCGACTTCCGCTGCTTGCTGCTCGAGGGAGCCTCGTTCCCAGCAACATTGCTGCTGCCTACGGCCCGCTTGCCGGACATGTCGCGTCGCTCTCCGGGAGCGGGACGTGAAGCTGAACCTGAAGGACAAATGTGGAGGATGTGAGAATGCACACACGGTAAAAGTCTTACAGTGACATTTCAGCTATGTTACGCAGGAAATGGAGCAAACATAATACGAAGGTGTTTCTCTCCATAATAAGAATCTTTTTGGGATTCTCACTGTAACATATAGAGAAAAACCTTCATAATACGAAGGAAAAGTACGTTCGTATTATAAAGGAGGAAAATGGCACCTTCATAATACAAACGTACTTTTTCTTCGTATTATGAAGGTTTTTCTTTGTATGTTACAGTGAAAATCCGTAAAAGATTCGTATTATGGAGAGAAACACCTTCGTATTATGTTTGCTCCATTTCCTTCGTAACATAGCTGAAATGTCACTGTAAGACTTTAAGCGTGCACTTAAAACCTAAAAAAAAATGCATTTTTTTTTTTTGCCGCGGTGCTCAATATGGAACTTCGGAGAAGATTCAAACCGGAAACCGGCACCACAACGAGAGAAACAAATGAGCGTCGCGCGGCCGTGCTAGGCGGTGGTGGGGGCTTTGTTCGGTTGAGTGGGGGCATCGTGCGCGCGCCGACTGTACCCCCACTGCGCCCATTTTGGCCCTGACCCCCAGCACGGCTCCGGAACGCTCTTTTGTTTCTCCCGTAATCTTGCTGGCTTCCGGATTGAGTCTTCTCCGAAGCACCCTATTCCAGTTATCTGTATCACTCTCGAACGACTTTATTGTTAAAACTATAGCGTAGTGCTACCCCCTGTTTTCAAGCGTAATCAGTTTACGCTTGAAATCAAGCGTAACAGGCCCATCCGCCAAGATTTCCCCTATCTAAATGCATGGGGGAATTTCTAGTGAATGCATTTCAAGCGTAACTTCTTCAAGCGTAACATTATGCTTGACTCAAGCATAGAGTTACGCTTTAGTTTTACCAGTGTTAATGTTACGCTGAGACACCTCTCTAAAAGAGCTGTTAACTTCAGTTTCCTCGCCGGTCACCCTGTGATGCGAAGCTGTTGACCGTTGACCAGCTGGTCTTTGCCTAGTAAAACATCACACATCACGAACCCAGCCGTCGTCCAATCCTGCCACCTGCGCTCAGCGGTGCCTGACGCGAGACCTCCTGCTCGTGCGAGACACGCTCCCTGCCGCTGTCAGTACTGGCGACTCGCCAGACTTGTAGGACTGTGGGACGATCCTGTGCTTGATACACTGATCTACATTAGTGTCTCTTCGAATAAGTTGAGATTTCGGTGACGTGTAGCAGTCATGGACCACATCGCGGAAAAGACACAGCTCGGCAGTTGCAAGTCAAAGGTGAAAGAAGAAGTAAATGGTTCTCTGCAAACTCAACAGTGTGCAGTACACTGTTGAGTTTGCAGAGCACCTGAGTAACTCCACCTGAGTGTACGGAGTAACTCAGTACACTCACTTGAGAGTGTTCTCACGAGTACGCTCTCTTCAGCGTGTATTAGTAAGTGCACTTTCTTCAGCGTGTACTCAACGGCACATATTGTCAGACTTACTGAGGTGTGGTGTGCACGTGCAATGATCTAAGTACAATCTCGTTTAAGTGAACGCATCTCAGTAAACTTTCGTTGGAGTGCACCCATCTGAGTTCACTTTCGTTGGATTGGACTTGTGAGTACACTGAGAATGAAAGAGTCATGATCATGACTAAAATGTAGGGTGAGGAATTCTTTATCACCCAAATTTGGGTGAGGAAGGTCTCCTCACCCAAATTTGGGTGAGAATACTATGTAGCCATATAGGTAGCCGATACCCCTTCCTCACCCAAAAATGGGTATTGATCAAGACTCTTTCATTCTCAGTGTACACACTGAACAGACTGTATCGAGCACACTGTACAGTTTGCAGAGTCGCGGATCAGAAGAGCGCGCAGATACCTGAAGGATTATGGAGTCACGTTTAACTTGAGTGTGCAGTGGTAATTTTCTTCTGGTAACCTTTGAAATAGACCTGGCGGGACTGTCGCGGGTGGCACTTTCAGCAATACTCCCTGGTAAATGAGTATGATTGAGTTAAGCTAACCGTTGTGCTTGAAGATGTTACGCTTAGATCGAAGCACGGACGGAAATGACCCCATAGAGACAGCAGGAGTCAATTACTCACTTGATCCTACACAGTAAAAAGTCTACGAAGCATCGCTTCGCAATACGAAGAAAACGAAGGCATTGTAAAATCTACGAAGAAATGCTTCGTATTATGAAGCGAAATCCTTCGCAATACGAAGCATTTCTTCGTAATACGAAGCAATTCTACAATGCCTTCATTTTCGTTGTAGCTACAAAGCACATTCTTTGTAGACTTTTTTGAGTGTACTCTTCTATTTGCGATTTATGACATTTTCCCGTTCTATTTCATGTCTAAAAGTAGTATCAAGAAGGAATAAAAAAACCATTTGTTTTTGTGGTAGCTTACTAGTGGTTTCTAGTGTTCCTCCAGTTTACCTCAATTTAGGGTTTCTCTTCCAGTAAAGGAAGGGAGTTTATAACACGAGTTCGCTATGTCGTCTTGTTCTTTGACATGACAGGATTCATCCGATGCTGCCTCCTCGACTTTCTCTCCAGCCAAGAAGGGCAAAACGGCGCCGCCGTCTCAAGATGGCGAAGTGTAGGCTGAGCAGCGGTTGTCAACGCTGCCGGACGCTTCGCTTGGGCTGCAGGCTCTGCAAAGGTCGAACCGCACTGAGAAAACCTTACAAACTATTTCGGGCCTTACAAAGAAAAGTAGTTTGTATAACAAAGTATTTTGAGCATACATAAGCTTACGAAGAAAATACTTCGTAATTTACAAACTATTTCTTCGTATAACAAAGTATTTTTGTTTGTTATATGTATGCTCAAAATACTTCGTAAGGTTTTAAGAGTGCGCCAATGCGCGGAGGTGAGTGCCGCTTTGCGGATACACTGTTGCAAACGAACGTTGCATCATCCTCGTAAATAGGGAACATCGGAAAAACGCTGGACCGGTTCACAAGAAATCGAAAAGAACAAAGTAAGCGAAACTTGTGAGAATGAGCGTCTGCGTCGCCGTTCTGCCGCTTCTGCAAGGCTACATTCGCATACAAGGCCGGCTGTTGTTCTTGATTTCTTCTCAACTTCCGCCCGAGCCCTTCTCCGAAGTACCATATTGTGTCACGACCCCTCATACTCGTATTTACTTTTTATCTCTTCCACACTTATCATCTTACGATGGTAACGCGAACGTAACATACGCTGAAATCAAAACATGCGTATTACGCTGAAATGTCATCGTACTACAATCGCAACCAACGTACCTTACGTTGACAACGTGCGTAATACGTTGAAAACATGCGTATTACGTTGAAAATCCTGCGCACCTTACGTTGACATTCGTGCGTATTATGCAGGTTGGAAATTGGTCGTACCTTACGATGGAAAATCATCGTATTACGCACGAAAACCAACGTAAGATGATAAGCGTGTGCCAGGGGGTGGAAAAGACCAAGAGAGCGCTTGAAGCTTTGCTCCCCGCTTCTGAAGAGGTTACATTCTCTTTCGTCATTACGAAAACTAGGCTGTTGATTGGAAACGCTTTGCACAGATCAAAAGAGTTTGAAGTGCATCAGATTCATTCAGCTTCCCAAATCTTCCAAATTTAACTCCCATTACAGAGGAAGTGTGTACACATGGTGTCACCGGGGTTTGTTGGCATTTTGGCCATTTTCAGGGTTAACTCTTACATTTGTTGTGGTTAAAAATCGGTTTATCGGGAACGCCTAAAAGCATAATGTACCCTACATTTCATGCTCTTTCGATCTGTGCAAAGCGGTTTCGAAACAACGGCCTAGTTTTGACACTGTGGCAAAAAACTACGGAAAAGTCAGTTTTGCCAGGATTCTTCGCAACCCCAAACCCAGTATTTCCTGTAGCCTCTTCACAGTATATACTGTGCGACACAGTTTTCTCCGCATGCCCTTCGCAGACCATGGAGGTGCACGGAGACTACTGCGCCCTTCAGAGAATACTGTGAGTCGCGCAGTGAATACTAATATTGTAAAGAGGCTACAGGCAATACAAGAAATAATGGGGTTACAGAGAATTAGCACCAGTTGTTAACAGAATTCTCTGTAACTTTTTGCCACAGTGGATCTCAAAGTTTTCTTTGACCCCTTCACAGAGCAGGGAGCATGTGGACATGCGGACTCTGAAGCTCAAAACGCGTATAAAGTTTTGTTCGCCTGCTGAGTCGGAAAGTAACGATTCTTAAGCCTAATGACCGGAGAAGTAACCCTATTTGGGTCTCTGCACTTATACTTTCGGCGCAGCCGTGTATTGTTCCCGATGTAAACCTCAGTCCGCGTCGGCCCTGTGCAGCTTGCTAACCTGCCCGAAGATGTGCTGCTGCAAGTGGTGGGTTTCTTCACGCGCGAGCAGCTGCTGGAGTGCCGCTCAGTGTGCCACAGGTTTAGGGAGCTCGCCCTCCACTCTGCCCTCTGGCGCAGGCAGAGCCTGTCACACCCTACACAGCGAGCTCACTCTTCCTTGAAGGAGAAGTATGAATTGCTGCCGGTAACAAAGTGCAATGCGTTTCGAGAATACCCTATACTTATGCATAGGACGGCATTGCGCATCGCGTGCGACGCAAAAGCATCGCACCGGTTGGCGCGATGAAAACGGCTTCAACTGCATGGCACCAATCGACGCTATACTCATACCCTTTGGATTCTCAGTGATCACAAACTAAGTTTGGAGTCGTAATTTGGCGGTGTCGCCATGGTGTCACCTCCTCGACCGTGAACCTCCCGTGCACCATCAACCCCGGCGAGTGGGAGGAGGAGGGGAGCGGGTTAGTGAGTGACGGATGGACGCCCCATCAACGAGAGCCGTTTAATGGGGACTGTCTCCAGCGGGGGTTGGGGGTGAAAGCAAATTGAAATCACTTAGTCCTAATGGTAACGCCGTGCAGGCGGGATCTGGGTCTAGTCGAGCCCGGCAGCCACAGGCATGGACATCCTTCGACGGAAAGTGACGTGGTTAGTTTCGCTCTCTGCACCACCAGGATGGATCCCTGGTCACATGAAATGATATTAAAATGTGATGTTCAGTAATTTGGAGGGCACAGAAATTTGTTTTGTTGTGATAGGGCAATATATGCCTGCGAAACTCCATCCGAAAACTGCATCAACAAAATCCTTAAAAACCTGTGACTCCAATTTCCGTATGTAGCGGTTAACCAACCCATATACAGAGGTAGTGCGGGGAAGAACCGAGCACGTTGAAGGGGTAGAGTAATTGGACGCCCTATTTTTAGACTGAATGTTACTTATATTCAACTTCAATTTACACTCTGCCTTTAATGGACATTTTATCAATATACATTAACGTAAGAAGCTTAACAGATTTTTCAAGTTGAAATTGATCGTATTGTCTATGAAACAAATAAAAATGTTAATATGCTCATAATGTACATAACCGTCAATACGTTGTTGTAGAAAAACTCAGTACGAGTCTGAGAGTGAAAGTACGTCTCCTCTTGAATGACCGTGATAAAGCTTAGAATTAGTATGGAATAACGACGAAGTAACGCTGAAATAACGTGAAATGATTCGTTGTTAAAATAACGGTGAACAAAACTTTTCAAAATAGTTTGGCCCTTCCTCCAAAATTTACGGGTGGTGACCTTACCGGTTTCCGAATCGCTGCAGGCTGTGGCGGCTCGGCAGGCTCTGCGGGCAGGTGCCGGTGGCCTTCGGGCGGTGCCGGTGCCCCGCGGGGGAGGGCCGCGGCAGGACCAAGACCGGCGCCATCAAGGGCGAGTCGCGCGGGATCCCAGTGCACAGTGGGCCAAAAGACCGGCGGAGGCGGCGAAAACCCGAGACACGTGTTGAGCTCCAGAGTCGCTAAACAGGGCACGAATCGAACGTGTGATCCAACCAATGGCTTGCCCGTCCGGAGAGCAATTCATTGGTGGGTCACACTCACACGTTCGGCTTGAGTCACATTTAACGACTCTGGAGCTCAAATCCCGTCGGGAGCTTTGACCGCCTCCATCGGGCCCACTTTGCAGTGTGGCCTCCGCGCTGCCGCTGCTTGGCGACCGACGCAGTGCTGCCATCGCAGAACTGGGCTATGTACTCCTTTGGCCTGCTCGCTCTCTTCGTCGTCCCCGTCAGCGGGTTTGCCATGTATTGCCGGGCTGTCTACCAGGTATGGGAGCACTAAGCCTGCACATCCAAGGGCTATGAGTCTGTCGTTCATTGGTGCAATACGTTTGATGCCGTTTTCATCGCGTCAATTGGTGCAATGCTTTTGCATCGCACGTGAACGTGAAGTGCAATGCCTTCCCATGCATTAGCTTTTTCGCGACGCATCGCACGTGAGGTGTGATGTCTCAAGGAATTACACCATACGCGCTATATTCATAGCCTTTGCAATACGCGGGGGTGATGATCGGTCGATGGTCAGAATGATCATAACGGATTAACGGTTTGGTAATCGGAAATGTAAGGCGCATTACGAGTAAGGTAAAATATCAACTGTGGGTCACTTATCAATTATGGACTTTTTTTTTTTTTTTTTTTTTTTTTCAGGCCGCTACAAATCCATGAATGAGCGAATAAATTTCAATGTCGGTATGGGTCTTCCCTAACTGCCCTTTGTCACCTGAAACGGCGCGGTTGCCTGAGAAACGACCACAACGCCACCTGTACGGCAGTTAAGAAAGACCGCAAAATTCAAAGGAAAATTGGGCCTATGCGAGGGCAAGAAAGGAAAAAACGAGATGTTTTTGGAAAATTTTCAAAAAATCGAGTTGTGTAATGAAGGTGAACGTCCTTGCCGATTTAGGTGAATATTAAGTAAAGGAATAAACGTCTGCCTTAGTTTGGCTAAAAAAAAAAATTCAAGGTATGGTGCGCGGATAGCTTAAAAAATTGCTGAGCCACAATTTTTTCCAAAAATCAATTGTGGGTCAAAACAGCCTATTTTTGAAACAGCCTAGCCGTAGCTCAGTAAACGAGGACGACAGACAGAGCTGCTATGCTGCAAAACGAAGGCAAGGGATCATATTTAAACGCCTAAAAGCTATTTTGGCTACTTACTTGTTCAAAATTCATACTTTAAATATGCATTTTTCAAAACAGTGACCCACAACTAATTTTTACCTTCATCGAACTATTTGGATTAATTTGTCCGCAACAAAAATGAAACTTAAAAATTTTGAAAGATAGGTGTGTTGGGCTGTTGCGTCACAGGTTCATCCGCCCACACTGGTCAAAATAGATACTAATGGAGAAGTATGACGCCTTTCGTGAAGCGTACGAGAGCTCATGCGCTCTCTTGCTCCTCTAAAATTGCAGGTGGGGAATTGCCTCGAAGCCAAGTGGTACGCTTCAAGAAGGAAGTAAAATCTTCAACCGTATTTACATGCTTGAATGAAGCGTAGAACTATGCCCCAATTTACCAGTGGTGCAGATTTCCCCTTCGCATGGGGAAATTTCTAGTCTAGACTTGATTTCAAGCGTTACTGTCTGCTGGACTCAACCATACCGTTCCGCTCTCGCTGAGCGTCTATAAATGCTATTCCAGCACTCCTCCATCTCCAGGACGGACCGCGTGGTGAGCTCGGCGGGCGTGGCACTGGTGACTCTGACCAGCGTAGCGGCCATCTCCCAGGCCTGCCTCATGCGGCACTGCATCATCGACTGCGTCAAGCAGCTGCGCGCGGTGAGCACTCTGCAAACTCAAGTGCCAAGCACGCACTGCAAGGAGTTAACCCAAGGCATGCACTTCTTTGCGGCATGCCTCCGGCACACACTTGCTTGTTCCATGCATGCGTTAGCTACGGGCATGCAGGAAGTGTGTGCCTGAGGCATGCAGCAAAGACGTGTGTGCCTGCAGGCATGCAGCAAAGAAGTGTGTGCCTGCAGGCATGCAGCAAAGAAGTGTGTGCCTGCAGGCATGCAGCAAAGAAGTGCGTACCTGCAGGCATGCAGCAAAGAAGTGCGTACCTGCAGGCATGCAGCAAAGAAGTGCTTACCTTGGGTTGACACTGTGAAAAGCGTGCTCGGCACACACTTGAGTTTGTAAACGTTTTTCAATGAAATTTGAGCTACGTTACAGTGAATTCGCCGCAATTATAATACGAAGGAAAATTTCTTCAAATTACGAATCTTTTGTGGGTTTTTACTAAGAAAAACCTTTGCAATGCGAAGAAAAACTGTCTTTCAATGAAGCTTGCGCCATTTTCTTCGTATTATGATAAACTTCTTCGTAAGACATTTAGAGTGCATGCACCAAATAGTGGTGGGACAAACTGTTCGTCGAAGAATCTAAACCAGGACATCATGGCCTGCTGGCAGCCTAGCTACCACGGCTCTGCTGGGGTGGTTCGTATACTGTAATGCAACGAGTGTGACGTCATATTCGTTCGAATGTGCATTTTGTCACGTTCGTTTGAATGTTGACCCACGTTCAAATGAAATGTGACACCCTAATTTAACGGCCGTGTCACGTTCAAACGTATGTAACATCATATTTAAACGAACGTGACAAAATTCATATTCTAACGAATATGACGTCGGTAGGGTCAAATGCGACCAAAATTTTTCCTTTTTGACCCCGAACTGGACCCAGGCGGTCGAGTGCCGTTTCCGTCACATACGACCCTAATCTTTACTTCGAGGTAGACATGGTTTCATACGTTAAAAGTGCTGATGACGAAAGTAACATCTTTTTAGTTTCCGACAGAGATTCGCATCACTATGGGCAAAAATACGACAGCAATTGCGAATGTTGAAAATGTACGGGACGGGCCAAAGTTGCCGATTTGTATCGCCACTTTCCCTGTTATTTATATCTGACACCTGTTATGTCTGTAGCCGGTTACGTCTGTCAACAATTATGTGGATAAACAGTTATGTGGGTTTAAAGTTATGTCTGAAGCAGAACTCCCAAGCTATATAGGAATGTTAATGTACGAAAAAATCTCCAAATTTTTAATAAATCTTTATTTAAGAATATTTAACAAAATGTATCGTGTTTAAATATTTCGTAAATTCACAAAAATTTCTGACAGTGAATTCGTATTGTGAGAAATTTCTTCGGAAGACATGTAGAGTGTAAGCTTATAATGAAAATACTCCGTAACTTGCGAACTACTTCTTTGTTTCACAAACTTAAAAGTTATGTACCTTCCATATGCTCTAAATACTTCGTAAGGTTTAAAGCGTGAGCGTACGCAAAATAAAATGATGTAGTTTTATATAGTCGGTGGGCGTCACGGACTTTATTGAGAGAGCGATTTTCACGTCATGTGCAGACAGGATAGTTCTGAACCGCCACTGGAAGTTAGGATTGTCTTGGATCTGCAAGCACTGACAGTTAAGATTGTCTTGGATCTACAAGCACTGACAGTTAAGATTGTCTTGGATCTGCAAGCTCTGACATTTAAGATTAGATTGTCTCGGCTTTGCAAGCACTGACAGCTAGGATTTGTCGGTAAGACCAATTTCTCATAGTACAAGTGTAAGTGTTCTCTTAGTGGTAGCTTATACAGTAGTATTTCAATGTGAATGACAATGTGTATGTTAGTGTGTAAGATCTTTTTGTTTCCGGCTCCTGGAGCACTTCTCCGGGACGCTGTACTGTGCACAGTGTGGTTGTGTTGTACATGAAAAGAATGTTTATCAAGTTCTATTCGTCTTTCTGTAGCGATTTACGCTACCCTACATACCCTGAACAACAGGATTGTCTTGGATCCACACACTGCGAGAAAAAAATCACGGATTTAATACGGAAAAAGTACCGCTAATTATTTTCCGGCCACTAGCGTTATGATTACGGTTTGGGAACGGTCTAAAAAGAGGTACGGTAAGGTCAAAGAGAAGGCACGGTGAAATTGTAAACCAGAACGGTGAAAAGGAATCATCATATCATAATATACGGAAAACTTGGACCGGCAGACTGTTAACACCACCGTGCCTTCTCTTTGACCTCACCGTACCTCATTTTAGACCGTTCCTAAAACCAACGGCTGAACCGTTGTTCTTAAAATATATTTTCGTGTTTTGAGTCATGGAGGAGACAGATCTGTTGATACGGAAAGACCTTTGCAGTCAATGACGCCAATCTTCCGTTAATCCAAAGCTGTTTTTAGAGACGGATTCATTTTTTATCCCTTTCAGTCATTCCGAGGGTTCCGTAACAAAATTTGACCGTTTGAGTTCCGTCATGTCACCAATATTTCCAACAGTGCACTTGTGTCCTTTCCAGGTGGACCTGTTGCTGCGGAGCGGCGCGCCTCGAGTGCCGAGCGTGCTTATGAGCTGGCTGGGGGCGCTCCTGCTGCTCGCGGTGGTAGACGTGTTCTACGCGTACTTCTACGTGGGAGTCATTTGGGCTGTGCTGTTCCTGCCCAACCTCTTCAACTACTTCAACTCCTACGTCATGGAGGCGCTGTTCGCCGACAACGCTTACAGTGTGTTCGTGCGCTTCCGCACCTTGAACGCGCGCCTCCAGTCCCTCATGGACGACGCGAGGGACCGGGGCCAAGGTACACTGCCAAGCAAAGACGAGGGAACTATGAACTAACAGGGCGTATACGATTCACGCCATTGGGCCGATGTTATCGGTTTATACCATTCAGGGGGCGGAAACGACCTAGAGAGTGCGTGAAGCTATGCTCTCCGCAAACTTCAAAATTATGAAAACACGGCCGTTGTTTGGCACACGCTTTGCACAGATGGAAAGAGGATGAAATTTAGAGTGCATTAGACTTATAAGCCTTCCCGAAACTTCCCAATTTAACTTCAACTACAGAGGATATGTAGACACATTGACGGCGTCACCGGGGTTTTCAGCGGTTTTCGAGGCTTTGTTGCAGTTTTCGGCATTTTTACTTACATTTATTGTGGGTAAAATTCAGTGTTTTAAGAAGGCTAATAAGCCTAATGCACCCCAAATTTCATCCTCTTTTGATTTGTGCAAAGCATGTTTCAAACAACGGTCTAGTTTTCATGATCTCGAAGTTCTCCTGAACCCCTTTGCTGGAGCGGGGAGCATGGTTTCACCCGATCCCTGGGTCGTTTCCGTCCCCTGTACCATTTGAATACTCTGGAAACCTTCCAAACTATTTTAGACTTTACCCAAAAAAAAAAGAAAATGCTTGTTGTAACAAAGAATTAGAGCATGCATAAGCTTTCAGAGAAAGTAATTCGTAATTTACTATTTGTTCCTGCGACAAACTTCAAAGTTTGTACCTTACATACGCTTAAAAAACTTCGTAACGGTTTTTAGCGTGAACAGGCGTAAGTTAGAACATGGCAGCTAAAGTTAAAGGCCTTCACGAAGGTACCTTATTACGCCCCTAAAGGGCATGATAGACCGTTATACCCGTAAGTGCATAGTTTTTATGCCTCACCAGTGTACTGTTATAAAGGGGTAAAGTACTTATTTTATAGCAGCGCGCTTAACTTTTGTGACAAATGAGCCCTTTGTTGAACTTTCGCAATTATTGGTGTGGATTACTGCAAGGCATTTCAATGAAATTTTCATTGCAAATCAAAAGCAGTAGGCTTGCAACTTGAGTGACATTGATGTTGTTTGCAGATGGGTTGCGCTGGGCGAGGCTCAAAGCACCCTGCTGGGCGCCGCCTAATGCCACGGCCGTCACGGCCTGGGTGGTGCGGCCGGGCATCGAGGACGCCGGAAACGGCTGGACAGAAACGAGTAAGGACTCCGCTTCGTCCACGGTGAAGATCGAGGGTCCACCACTCTGGTAATCCTGTGTACACTTTGCCCAGTAATCATGGATAATCATATGCCAAAACTGGATATTTTTATTATTTTTATCGGCTTTGGGGAGTTTTTCTTACGAAAATAGGCAAAAAATGCACGTTGCTGGCCAAAATTATAGAATTTTGTCAGATTTTTTGTACGTAATCACTGGTAATTGGTAATCCTGTGTACACTCCTGAGCTGAGTGGTGGACCCCTCGGTGAAGGTGCCGCACAGGGTGCCAGAAGGCCGGTGCAGGCGGCCTAAACTCTAGAAGGGTTTTGAGCTCCAGTTGTTAGACAGAACCCGAACTGAACATGTGACCCCCACGGTGACCCCACTACACTGTGATTGCAAAGGCTATGAACAGCGCGTATGGTGCAATGCAGTGAGGCATCGCACCACACGTGCAATGCGTCAGCCGCATCGCACCTACGTGCGATGCGTCCCGAAAATGCCCCATGCTAATGCAAGGGACGCCATTGCACTTCACACTCCCAGTTTCCCACTTAGAAATGCTGTGCTGTCATAACACTCAGCTGATTCTCAGTACTTTACGACACACATCCCATCCATCATAATACAGAGAAATTTGTTCATTATACGAAGAAACTGGCCATAAGTAACTGAGAACCCTTCACCAAAGGTTACTTTCGCTCCGTCCGAGATTTTGACCGCTTCTACCAGTCTTCTGGCCCACTGTTAGCCACCTTAAGGTGAGGTGTGGGTGAAAAAACAGCTAAAAATGCTGATCTAATAACAATTTGCATAAATGATTCCAAACAAATTCTGTAACATGCAAGTATGACCCCTTTTAAGTTGAAGTTTAATGACTTGTAAAACATCTAACTTGAACAAACAAAAATGACACTTGTTGCTGGCTTACAGATGTCGTTAACTCTCAACGACAAGTTTTTGCATTCAAAATGGATTATGGGCAACAGTTTTTGACTGATTGGTCTCATCCTTTATCCTGAACTTCCTTGGATAATTGTCCACAAAGTTACATAGCGATATTCATAATATCAATCATAGTTTCGGGGGAAAAAAAAATATTTTCAGGTCAGAAATATCGTTTTTTTTTTTTACATTTAATTTTCTTTTTTAATTCAAATAATTTTTTTGGGTGACGCTGTTTAACTTTGTTCAATAGGTCATTAAGAAAAAAAGAAGCCTAAGACAGGCTTTTTGGACAAAATCTGTTGCGCAGAATCAATGTGGCTTAAGCGACTAAATTTGATGAAAATGGTGTGTATCTCTGGAACGGCTGGATGGATTCTGGTGCTACTTCAGGTTGTCTTGTTTCTATATAGACCCATTATCACTGCAAAAGTTGGACCCACTAGGTTTAAAGGTTTTGGAGATAGTATTATCACCCACACCTCACCTTAAAATTCTACACTCTCAAGATCCTACTGAGCTTTATCTTCGTAATACGAAAAAAAGCTTAGTATTATAACAGCCCAGCGAAGGTAGTAACCTATGATGAAGGGTTCTCATTAACTTATGACCAGTTTCTTCGTATTATTAACAAATTTCTCTGTATTGTCGTACCTTTGAGTCGTAAAGCACTGAGAATCAGCTTAGCATTATGACAGCTCAGCATTTCTTAGTAGGAAATTGCACCGGAGCTCTTTTGCAGTGCTCGTCCAGGTCCAGGAGCTGGGCGACGCGCACGCGCTGCTCTGCGAGAGCACGCTCAGCCTGACGCGCCTCTTTAGCGCCGCGCTGCTCGTCGACACGCTCAACCTGCTGCTGCACTTCGTGGTCACCGGCTACTTCTTCTTCGACGCGCTGCTGCAGGACATGACGCTCCTCATGGCGTCGTACGCGGCCGTGGAGGCCGTATGGCTGCTCGCGCACCTGAGCCGCATCCTGCTGCTCGTGTGGCCCTGCTCCAAGGCCAAGCAGGAGGCATGTCTTAGTGGACGCACAGTGGCCGTGGGCGAGGCCGGTATGGAGGTGACCACGTCGCTAGACGCGGTTTGAGCGCTAGGGTCGCTGCATGGGACCAGGGATGATACCCAAACCAAAACAAGACCGGGCCGTTACGCTGGTAGTTTGAATTTATGACTAAAACTCAAAAACTATGGCAGCTAGAACCAAGGAACCAAGTGCACCGGAGTTTTGTTCCCGTATGCACACTAAGTTCCTTTGTACAATTTTTGTACGTGCCCTCACAATTTTGCGCATACGTGCTTTTCGTACAAAATTGTACCGAATTTCGCACAAATTTGTGCGATTCTGCGTACAATTTTGTACGAAAAAGTTCGCATGTCGTAAACTGTGCGAGACTACGTACAAAATTGTACAAATACATTTAGTGTGTGGACCATGTCGAAATTCCGCTTCTAACAGTTTTGTTTTTTTAGTCCCAAAAAATAAAAAACTCAAGGAAGCGGAAGTTAGATTGGGGTCACACGTTCGGTTCGAGTCCCATTTAGCTACTCTGGAGCTCAAAACGCGTCCGGGATTTTGACCGCCTCCACCAGATGACTACTCTGAATACTCTGTGCATGCTGTATAAAAGTGTGTACCTGGCTAGAATACACCCAAACTTACGATCGTCCTTCTTCCGCATTAGTGCCCGGTGTACGTCAAATAATCCTGCAAATCGTTTGCAGGATCCTGCAAAAGGTGCTTGCCGGGTATTTGGAACTCATCTACGTCGGTGTTACTTCCACTTATAAGATCTGGAGCCCCGCGGGGGCCGGGGAACATCCCTAAATAGGGTCACGAAAAGGTCAATCTGAGCCGAAAGTACGGACCGGTCCGCGGCGGCGTATTTAAGTGTTTTCGCGGACTAACTACTCTAAGACTAAGTGCCGTAGGTGCTTGTCAGGTACTTGGTTCTCATCTTGGTCATCGTTGCTGCGACTTATTAGATCTGGAGCCCCGCGGGGGGCGGGGAACATCCCTAAATAGGGTCACGAAAAGCGCAATCTGAGCTAAAAATCGGAACCGGTCCACAGTGTGATCGAGTGTTTTTGCCGACTATTTACTTAAAATGGTCCCGGCCCAGCGTGGACCGGGGACCATCCGTCGGCAAAAACACTATTTATTTTAACACACTATAACTTTTTTCCTAAGGGATAAAAAAAATGCCTCTGCGGGTCAAAACCTTTATTTTGACCTTAACTATCGATGTACCAAGCGGCATCGCATTAGAACGATTTGCAGTATTCGGTTAGATTGTCTGACGTACACCGGGCACTACATACCAGAACACTTACCTGCCATGTGAAGTCCTCTTTTTTACATTCCGTTGATAGGCGTCAACCATGTACACATGTAAACCCTTTCTGAATTGTGGAGTGTAGCCGACAATGATTCGGAGGTGAAAACAATTTACTTCGTAATTAGTTCCACCGATCCGAGGGGGTTAACACTTTCGTAATGCCCGGTACCAAAAAAGCCGTGTATTACGCGTAATACACACACTAAATGTTATGTACAATTTTGTACGAGACATCACAGTTTTTTGTGCAGATGAACTTTTCGTACAATTTTGTAAGAAATTTTGTAAAAATATGGGGAAATTTGTGCAGATTTTCGTACGAAAATTGTACGAGAAGTTCATCTGCACCAAAAACTGTGATGTCTCGTGCAAAATTGTACAAAACATTTAGTGTGCTTTATAATACCATTTTAGGGTCACATGAGGCAAAATTTAGCATTCTAATGCCGTAATACAGGGGTAATACCACCGTAATACAGCGTAATACCGAGTGGTCTGTACACGATATCTTGAAGTGATCTCCCCCTCGCACCGATCCGTTTTTAAGACAAGTCTGATCAGCAGGCCCAGCAAACGGGGTTGCTAGTCGGCATGTTCATGAACTTTGTTCCGGCGAACGGCGTCCTTCGTAAGCAGGTAGTAGCCTTCTTCGCAATCTTTCTGATTGTCTTGGTTGCCATCCCAAGTGTTTCATTTTCACTGACGTAGTGTTCATCACGCAGCTCGAAATGTTCACACTTCAGCTCTTGCACCGACATGTGACATTCAGCGTATGGGGGCTGTTCGAACTCGACCTCTCGTTGGTTGTTTCCGTAAGTCACACTGCGAAAACTTATTCTGTAGACAGTTGCAACAAAAACGTACAAAAAAGTCTGATAATTTTCTTCGCCGCGGTTCTCCACTGTAAAAAAAACAAAACCTACTTTTGTATTGAAAACGTACCGAAGAAAAGAGTACGGAGGTACAGAGAAAAGTACGCAACGTCCGTATACTGCTAGAAAAAAATGTGGATAGTACAACAAAAGTACTGCGAGGATTGTAGGGAAAAAGTACAACGATGATTGTGTAAAGTACAATCAGAATTGGGAGAGGTACATCAACACCTGGACGGATGCCGTTTCGTCATTGGGGCCCTTTGTTCTTTGCACAATGGTTATTGTACTTTAATACAACAAAAACTGACTTAAAAATTTCCCAGTATTGATAGTACTTTTGCTGTGGTTTTTGGCTGAGCCCTCTTTAACTTGTAACTTTAACTCTATCTTTAAAGTGGCGATGCCACTGCAATCCAGCGCTGAGCCGTAACCCGTCTCGTGGTGAAAATTGTCAACCCGAGGGTAGGGCCAACATACTGGAATTAAAGCGAAAACTGTCTACGGTTTTTATTTAACTTTTCGCAGAGTCCCAGAAATTTAAGGAACGAAATAATATCATTTAAGATCTGCTTTGGGACAAAAATGTGTGATTGCTCCCTGAACACGAATTCTTTACGTTGTGTGAAATGACACCTGTTTAATTGCAAAGTGTTGGTAGGCTCTCTGTTTTTGACGTCTGTTTTTGACATTTGAGGTGCGAAACACGTTACATTCAATTTTTCATGAGCACTATTTCCAATTGCCGCCGCCCCTACTGCGCCACCAGCACCACCTCCTCCCCTCCCCACTTTACTAGTTAAGAGGATACATTTGAAAATCAATTTAACTGTGTGTCCAAAATAGGCAACTTTAGCTCAGCCTTGAGTGTTAACTCTACCTAGTATGTTGCAGTGTACTTGCCCCATTTGAGCCTATGTTATCGGGTACGGAGAAAAAGCACGGAAGTTCCGTACTTGGCAAGTACGGACGGTCCAGGCAAATTATTGACCAGACATGTTCCGTTCTTTCTCCGCACTTTTCCCTTAGAACGAAAATAACGAAAACCCAACACTCTGAATGTCTAACAATAAAATTTGAGCTACGTTACAGTGAATACGGCTCAAGCAAAATACGAAGGAAAATTTCTTCACGATACGATTCTTTGTGGGGTTTTCATTGTATTGTATAAAGAAAAACCTTCGTAATACGAAGAAAAACTGCCTCCGTATTATTCTTGCGCCATTTCCTTCGTATTATGGGAAATGTTTTCGTGAGACATTTACAGAGAAAAGCCTCCTGTCAATATACTAGATAAGGCGAAGGTCTCCTCCGGCGTGGATAGGCAAGACGCTTGCATTTGAATGTACACTATCACGTCACATTCGTAAAGAAGTGAAATTTGTCAGGTTCGTTTCACAAGGGAACGTTTTCAGGTGTCAGTAGCCGATTGCCCTTAACTTTTGGGGTCTCAAAGAACACCACCAAAAAGAATTTTTGGCGCCTACAGTTTGTGCTAAAAGTCATAATAGCGTCCAAAAAAAATTGTCAAAGTTGCGAAAAAACACTAAAAATAGATTTTGATCCTAAAGTTTCAAAATGGCCTACGACTAATCCAGAAATATGTTTCTTTTTCGATTTAGGAAGAAATTTATGTTGTTTGCTCAAAAATTGACGAACGTCCAGAGATAACCTTTTTTATCTTTGTTTTTATGTCGACATATTAAAAAAAGTGCCGATTTTGATCGAAAGGCTGACAATTAGCCTACAACATCTAAAAATAGGTTAACTTTTTTCGATTTTGGAACAAATGTGTTGTTGGTCTTCTCAGAAGTCCACCGATCTCTCAAAAATATTAGTGCGGATTTTTTTCAAGTCGTGAAATGGCCTAAAACGTTACAAAATATTTGTTGTTTTTTATTTATTTTGGAAGAATTTTTCCTTTTGATCTTCTTTCAAGTTTTTAAAAAATCAAGTTGTTATTTCGACCAGAAAGCTGCCAAAGGCCTGAAGCGCCAAGAAATATTATTCTTTCGTTCCACTGTAATTCAAAAGGTGAGACATCGGACCAATTTTTGGCAATACAAAAAGTATGACCGTTAAAAAGGTCATACACAAATGTATGACCGAAGAAAGGTCATACACAAATGTATGACCGAAAAACGGTCATACTCGAATGTATGACCGAAAAACGGTCATACACGTATGTATGACCGAGTAAAGGTCAGACATTAGCGAGACTGGCCCTCCTTTTACCTAGGGGATAAATCAACCTTCATCGGTGATACGAAAAAGTATCACCCTTTTTCGGTCATACAATTGTGTATGACCTTCAAAACGGTCATACATTAGTGTATGACCCTTTTTTCGGTCTAACATTTTAGTATCACCCCTTTAAGGATCAGAAATCTGACCTTTCTATTTTCAGTGTCTTTAAAAAATATTTATTTAAGCCACTTGGGTACTGTGGTATCTCATCCAAACGATGGCGACCACCACATTTTGTCACGATCGTTTGAACGGGATACGATATGTATGCCACGGCCATTTGATCATGTCAGCCATGTGCCATTCACAAGGTTAATGCATCCCGGGGCTTTTAGGAAAATCTGATCATTCCCAGGAGTTTTCCTGGAATTCCCAGGAATGTCGGTTCATCGAAGAAAATGGTTTGGCCGTAAACATTAAATATATATGGTGTCATATTGAAACCAATGTGATAGTGTGAAGCTATCACATTTGTTTGGCTGTGACACATGCGCCATGATTTACCTAGTGTAACATTCATTGGACCTTTTTTTGTCACTGATGACGAATAGGTGCAGCAATGGAACGAAAGTCGAATCTGTTTTTATGGTTGTGGTTATCTCGGAGAAGGATTCGACTTTCATTCTATCACTCTACTCTTACGGCCGCGATTTTAAAAGGGGCACGTATTTTAATAAGATAAGCATTTGTTTTTTAAACTTATTGCTGTCAACAGGAGAACAAAGCAGGGCAGTAGTACATGTCAGTTGGGTGTTTATCGAAGCCAAATATTTTTTTTTACTGTCTATCGCATTCTTAAAAAACTAGAAGTAAAAATAAGTTCTCAATTCTTTCTTTGTAGATTAATTTATTTTATAGATCTTCATGACAAGGTTTTAAATTTTTAGAATAAGCCAAATTTAATTCAGAGGTGAACGTTAAAACATATACATTTTGAAGATGGATAAAGCTATAAACCGTCCCGTTCCCTTTCTCTACATTGAATTCGAAGACTGCTTTTCTTACTTCACTCCAAGTTTCTTTTTAATAAGGCAATAGAAATATTTAGAAACAGCATCAATTTAATTTTATAATCAATTAGTCTATCAAAGCCACTGAACTATTCAGGTACAACGTCACACACTGATAAACCAAACGTGATCAACCACACAAACTGGTGTCAAGTGAGTGCTATTTAGACCACATCAGTTGGTGTGGTGATTGCATGGAATGACCACACCATACGTGGTCTACACCACACCAACTGATACGGTCAAAATTGCTCTCATTTGAGAGCCGTTTTTTGGCGTGACACTTTATTCACGCCCCTAAAACGGCACGAAGTCACGCCGATAGATTTTCAGTGTTTCATCCATGTTTTGCCTCATCAGGAATAACACGTTATGAACGTTCATCCTCAAAGAAAGGTTCCAGGAAAAGATTCGCGAAAAACATCACTTTAAAACTATACGAGCACAACACGATGAGACACCCCTTGCCTACTGCTAAAATGGATAACCTATAAAGCTTTAAACGTGGGCAATTTAATACAACATTGCGTAAAAGCAGCACCACTTGCGGGCCACTACCCTTATTTACGTCTTGCGTAACATACTTGACGAGTCATCAAGTACGACGTGCAAAGATTCTTCACAACTGTCGCCTGCTACCACAAGAGAGTAGAAAATTAGATGTTTCCAAATTTATTTTTAAAAAAATCTTAAAAAAAAAACAAATATTAAAAAAATAATTACTTTTCTTTGAAATTTGTCGACTTCTGAGAGAACTTCAACACCAAAATCGAAAAGAACAGTATTACTGGACGTTTTAGGCCATTTCGCAACTTTTGGGTCAAAATCAATATTTGTGTTTTTTTCGAAACTTTGTCATTTTTTTTTTGGACGCTATTATGACTTTTAGCATGAACTGTAGGCGCCAAAAATTCTTTTTGGTGGTGTTCTTTGAGACCCTAAAAGTTGAGGGCAATCGGCTACTGACACCTGAAAACGTTCCCTTGTCAGTGCGACGTCACATTAATTAGAACGTGACACGGGTGTTCAATTGGGATGTCACATTTGTTTGATCGTGGATCAATGATCACTCTGCAAACTAAAGTGTGTACATAGTACACTCTTATTAGAGCATGCTTCTAAGCACACTCTTATTTACAGCATACTTGCTAGGCACACGCTAAAATAGTGTGTGCCTGGCATGTACACGCTAAATAAGAGTGTGCCTACAAGTACACGCTAAAATATATTGCATTAGTCCTATCTAAAAGCATGGGCCAGTTTGAGTGTACTTGCAGGTACACTCTTATTTAGCGTGTACATGCCAGGCACACACTATTTTAGCGTGTGCCTAGCAAGTATGCTGTAAATAAGGGTGTGCTTAGAAGCATGTTCTTATAAGAGTGTACTATGTACACACTTCAGTTTGCAGAGCAAACGAATGTGACATAGTATTCATACGAACGTGACAAAATTTACATTCTAACGAACATTCGTTGAATAACAGTGGACTGTTCTATGATTGCAGGTACTAGGGGCAGTAACAACCTATCTCGTCGTTGTGTTGCAACTCAAGGAACCAGCGAGCGGTTCGTGACAGAAAGATGTACTCAAATCATACGCATTTAAATATTAATTACTAATAAATTTGCTTGTCAAATTGCATTTCATTTTCCTTGGGGTTACAAAGCAAGAACATTCACTCCAGCGTAAACGAAATTAACTCAAACCAACCCCTCCCGAGAAAACCTTCCACCATCCTTTCTTGCCGCGCCACTACAAAACATTTTTAGTTGATCCACCCGATCGGAAAAGCCGTCCAGTTGTTTAGCGTACAATTCGACGTGATCACATGTGCATGGTTGATTAAAACGCTAAAAATGACCATCACCTTTTTATAAAAACTGTCCGTACTTTGAAGTATAGCTTCAAACAGAATCAGCAGCCAGTCTAAAGTTTGGTACCGTCTTATAGCCTAGACCATCATCTTTGAAAATCAGTACCGTTTGATGCTTTTCGGCTTGAATGAAAACTGTTATTAGTAGAAAAAGAAACTGGTATAAAACAGTACAGTCCCCTGGGGAGGAAAAGTGTGAACATGAAATTGTTAAGGGGAAAAGATTTGATTTGGCGAGACAAAATGTTAACACATGTTATAGAGTAAATGAAGAAGTTATTGGGCGTTTTACAGGCGAGGGGAAGAAAAGTGGAAAAAAGCTGTTTTACTAAGAAAAGGCTTTTTGGACTTTTACGTCCATGTAGAATCAGAACCAATAGACCAATTTTGACGAAACTTGAACTAATGGCAAGTCCCTACACCCCACTTTAGGCTAAAGTCTGTTTTGAACTAAGATTGGACCTAATTTAGTTCCAAATTGGAATTCTTTTCACCATTCTTTCCTTTCCCGGTGGTATACTTTTCTTACCCTTTTCGAGAAGAACCGAAATCACATCAATTTGGAGATGTTGTTTGTTCTGTGATAAACTGAAATCGATAAAAAGTAAACCATCTTATCGGGAAGGGACTACATTTAATTTCTACAGAGCAGAATAGTTAAAGCCTCATTTGTAATTTCTCTACAGTGCAAAGTAGCCGTTTCGTACTTTTCTCCCCAACCTACCCCTACCCAGGCTGACTTATTATTTGTTATTGGCTGAGCGATTAGCCAGGGGGCGGAAACGACCCAGGGAGCGGGTGAAACCATGCTTCCCGCTTCAGCAAAGGGGTTCAGGAGAACTTCGAGATCATGAAAACTAGGCCGTTGTTTGAAACATGCTTTGCACAGATCGAAAGAGCATGAAATGTGGGGTGCATTAGGCTTATTAGCCTTCTTGAAACACTGAATTCTACCCACGATAAATGTAAGTAAAAATGCCAAAAACTGCAATAAAGCCTGAAAACCGCTGAAAAACCCGGTGACGTCGTCAATGTGTCTACATATCCTCCTGTAGTCGAAGTTAAATTGGGAACTTTCGGGAAGTCTTATAAGTCTAATGCACTCTAAATTTCCTCCTCTTTCCATCTGTGCAAAGCGTGTTCCAAACAACGGCCGTGTTTTCATAATCTCGAAGTTTTCCTTAACCTCTGCAGAAGCGGGGAGCATAGCTTCATGCGCTCTCTAGGTCGTTTCCGCCCCCTGGGTTAGCGAAGCCAGTTACTCCAGTGGGGTTGAAAAACTTTTCCTGTCAGTCTGTCTGCCTGTCCGTCCGTGTGTCCGCACTACTCCTCCCAAACGGCTCGGCCGATCGGGGCGAGATTTTACAGGGTTGATAGGGCATACAGGACAGGAGCCCCGTTTGAGCCCCGGTGGTCTGAGCCCCATTTAAGCCCCAACCCAAGCCCCAAAATGCAGAGCCCGGATTGAGCCGCGACCTGAGCCCCGTTTGAGCCCCATCTGAGCTCAGGTCGGGGCTCAAACCACCGGGGCTCAAACGGGACGGGGCTCATGTCCTGTATGCCGTTGATAGGTATGTTCTTGGCTCGCAACACGCCAAAATTAAGCTTTTTATCTGAAATCATTTAGTCGTAAACGTAAAAACACTAAGAAAACGGCAGAAAAAGTGCAACTTTTTTGTGACTTGTCATTATAGAGACATTTTTACATGGTTTCGCATGGTTTAGAAGGTGCTGATGACGAAAATGAAATCCATTTCAACCCCTGACCAAAGTCTCAACCACGGAGGGGCTACCTCGACTAGAATATTTTAATTTAATATACTTCGACCATTCATCACGTAGTGCACTACTCACTCATTGCCTCAATGAACCTTAAAACAGCTTGCCGAAGGCAAGCAGGGAGCCCCGCAGGCCAAGGTAGGTGTTACGCCAGGCGTGGACTGTCGAAACTGGCGCAGCATCGCGAAGCCTATTACGACAACACACGGTCTGGCGTTAACCTACCTTGTGTAATACGTAATTTATCAAAGAACCATATTTTTGTCTGTATTCCGTTAAGTTTTTTATGGTTTTACGGAAACCCTGTTTTTAAATGATATTCTCCCCTCAAACACGATACATTTTTTAAAATGCTCCTTCAAAAAGATTTATTGAAATTTGGAGATTATTTCGTGCGTCGACATTATTTACCTTGCACCAGCACCCTCACGATATTTTTGATATTCCTAAGAAACATTTTGTTAAGAAATGAAATAGTTTTTAAATTTACAAAATACGTCGTAGAGATTGCCAAATCCAACTGGGTACCGAGCTTTGAAGGCCCTTGCTGGTCAAGTTCCGACGAACAGTTTGTCCCGACACCATATGGTGCATGCGAGGGTGCATGTTCCTATTTCAATGATTGACGGAATATTTCGACGTTTTACTAAGTGTCTTGTAAATTGATGTTAACGACGTAATTTTAGGCTTTACGACATATTTAAAGAGCATTTTACAAAGCTCCAGTGAAATCTTCGTAAATTTACAACAAATTTTTTATCAGTGTTTAGGTATGTGTAGAGTGTTACGGTATCATCTGCTATTAAATCGCATCCCTCCAAACTTTTTGGGTTTTAGCAGTGAACGTGTTGAGTAAACGAATGAAATAATACAGCGTTGGTGTACCCCTCCCCCCCCCCAACCGTGTCTTGTAACTTACTTCGCGAGGCTGCGCCAGTTTCGGCCACGGTGTACACCGTGGTTTCGGCCATGCGCGCGCGCCTGGCGTTTACACCTGCCTTGGCCTGCGGCGCTCGCCTGCCTTCGGCACGGCAGGCTAGTCCTATTTGCCCTAGCAATCCGTATACACTAATCTTTCGGATTAAAAGACAAAGGAGCATTCTGTTTCTTTTTTTGTGCAGTCACTGAAAAAAGTGCTTTTTGTATGCCGTTTTCTAAGTGTTTTTTCACTGGTCCTACTGAATAAATCAAAATAGGGAGCTTAGCTCCACTGAACCTGTAGTTGAGTCGATTCTTTGAGTGGCATCTGTTGGACAAACTGTTTTATGTTGTAACATTGTGTGGATATGTTGGCAGCACTGGTGTTGAGCAACCCCAATGTTAATCTGTGTTCTGTCTGGCAACTGAGGTTAGATAAAAGACATGGATCACGTCTACTTATTCCCATCCCAACATCTTTACACATCAATAACTAACAGCATCCAACTCTGAGGGAGTCGTTGGCAATTTTGATTCGAACGCGCTTTTTCAAGGGAGCGAGCGTTTTTTGTGTAAGCTGTACAGAGGCGAAAAGGAGCGCTGCTATTGGTCGCATTCCATTTCCGGTGGCTCGGCTCCCCCCTCTCCCTCTGTTTTTCGCTGACGAGTCGAGTTTTGCCATGGAAACGGCGATTTCAACTCAAAATTTCTCAAAATTGGCCGAACACTTTTCGACCACGTTTCGCCACTGAAATCAGGGCACAAAGTTCTACCACTCAGCCAAGTCTCATCAAAATCGTATAGAAAATTTCGGATTTGCATAAGGGGCCAGACTGACAATAAAAATTAAAAAAACCCAACCCTCGTGAGGCTATAAGGCTACTTCGTGCCTAAAAAGATTAATTTTCGAACGTTCGTTCATATGTTAAGCACACCTTTGAATGTACAAATTGAGAAGAAGAGGTTCACAACCATTAAAAATCAGAGCACAAAATTTTATTTCTCTTTTCGGCACTTGTACGGCTGGAAAATCTAATCATAGGGTGCTGCAGTTGTCGCCGTTATCATTACAGACTTGTGTAAAATTGTGATGTTATTAAGACAAGAACAAAGGGTTTGCAAAAACGGGTCATATCTCGAAAACTCGCGCAAACCACTCGCGTCTCCCGACCGTTCCCGACCGTTTTCCCCAAACATTCTGTCCCAAATAAACATTTCCAATATCCTATTTATCAAAATTTAAAAAAAAAATCTAAGTCAAAATGAAAAATATTCAATACCAGGAGTACAACATAAAAATACCCAGAGGAAAATACCGCATCCACCTCGTTTAGATAGGTGGATTGGGGGCCCTTCAAAGGTCCTTCAGACGTTTTCGAACGGCTCACCCGAGGGCACCCGAGGGCACCCGAGGGCACTCGAAGAGTTTTCGGACGGCGTGGGGGACAGAATCTCGAATGCAACCCTGGCTGGCAGTGTGGCTGCTGAAGCGTGGACGCGATGATCGCGTCGCTGGTTCCGGCCCGCGCCTATCAAACTACGGCGCTTCCACGACAGAAGGATTACGCGTCGGGCGTCCTTATGTAGATGTCAAGGTCACTGTGTTGCCGGGGCGAGGGTTTGCAGTACGTACTCCGTTCCTCTTATCGCTTATCCTCCGTCCTGGTAATACTTATCTAGTCTGTTGGAAATCCTACGGTGTCGCCGACATCAAAAGTCCCCCGTCCCCAAGCATTTTCACTCAGTCTCATTGCAAAGCCGAGCAATAATGAACTCCAAGGCGCTGGCGGCCGCCGTGGTCCTCCTGGTAAGTCACTGGGTCTCCAGTTTATCTTTTAGTTGGCGGTTCCAGTCCGGAAGCAAAGTGATTTAGGAAGAGGAAGAAGGGAATATCGTGACTTATCTCCACATTGAGTTTTCATTTTATAATTATGCCTTAAAATGGAATGGTTTACATCATTGCACCAAATTATTTGACTTCATTCCGTACAGTTAAGGAGAAAAAGGACATGAGCCCACATTTAATTCCTTTGTACGATTTTTGTACGTGGTCTCGCACAATTTTGCGCACACGTGCTAATCGTACAAACATGTACGTGATTTCGCACGAGTTGGTGCGATTCCACGTACAAAATTGCACGAAAAAGGTTGCATATTTAAAAATTGTGTGAGACCCCGTACAAAATTGTACAAATACATACAGTGTGTAAACTAACCCCTTTCACGGTCAAAGTTTCATCGGAACATAGAAATTACACAACCTTAGCCCACATGTGTCCATTGCGAAAATTGTCAAGAGGATATCACTCAACTTGCAATTTTATTAATCTAAAGAAAAAAATAATCAACTCAACATAATCCCTCTTTAATCTAAAACTGAAGGTGGAAGGAAGACATAAGTCCAAAAAATACACCCACAAACACTGAGAAAACCTTACAAACTATTTAAGGCCTTACAAAGAATAGCAGCTTGTTGTAACAAAGTATTTTGAGCATACATAAGCTTACAAAGAAACTACTTCGTAATTTACGAACTATTTCTTTGTATAACAAAGTAAATTAGTTTGCACTATGTACGTATGCTCAAAATACTTCGTAAGGTTTTCAGCGTGCACTTTACACTGACCATATTTCCATTTGACCTGTCTCCACTTCGTTCCATTGAAGATGCCTATGCAATATCCTTTCGAATAGAAAATGATAGGTCGTGGAAACTCTCTACAGAGTACTTTTATTCATGTTGATTGAACTTTTTATCATCTACACTCTCAGCCTAATATGGACTTTTATGTCTATTGCTTATGGAGCTTTTTGAGCAAACGTAAATTGTACTATTTTCTCTTTAGCTATGCACAATTTTGATCGTTTTTAGGATGAAATTGTCAATAGATCATGTAGAAATAAAAAAAAAAGTTGCTTTTCACAAAAAGTTAGGTTTAATAGACTAAATACCCTATATAATAGACAAGTGCAAAGCTTCAGAGAAAATAGTACATATTACGTTTCCACAAAAACGTTTTGGCAAAAGATAAAAAGTCAGTACGGGTCTGAGAGTGTACAACATTTCTTTGAATTGTTTTTGTTTCCTCTCCTGAAAAATGGCCAAAATGGAGTTGTCCCCTTCTTCCACTGCCCGGATCATGTGTCCTTCACTGTGTTGTCTTCATTCGCACAGGCGATCTGTGCCGAGGCAAAGATCATCGGATCTGCCGACGCCGACCCGACCGACGTCCCCAACAAGGGCCTGGAGCTGCAGACCCTGGGCGCCGACCTGCGCGACAAGCCCGGGCAGGGTGTGGCGTCAAACGCTCTGGACAGCCTCCTCAAGGCCGTGCTGGGCGCCCGGAACGACGTGGATGCTTTGCTGAAGGTCGCCAACACCGCCGTGCAGAACGCCGTGACCGGCGCCTCGAAGGCCGGCCGGGTCACCATCCATGCCGCCGTGGTCCGCTGGAAAGCTGCCCTGCAGGTGACGCCTACGCCCACACGCTAAAAAGCTTACGAAGTATTTAGAGCTTATGTAACGAGAAGGTTAACACTCGTTCAATGCTAGGCCGAGAGGAACATCCGCATTGAGTAAGAGCTTGACGCGTGTGACTCCAGATCAGGATTAGCGTCAACGACGATCTGGAGCGGTGCCTCGAACAGGAGCCCAGCCTGCTGGGCGTCGAGGCGGAGCTGAGCCAAGACGTGCAGGGCTGCGTGCAGGAGGCGTCTGCCGGCGCCACCAACGCCCTCAGCCGGCTGCAGGTCATCGACGCCGAGGCGAAGAAGCTGGTCGACGACGCACAACGGGTAAGCCGGTCGCTCTCGCACCGCGGCCGACGGGGTATGCACTCGCGTCTTAGTCGGTTCACTCTATCCCTAATAGTTCGCGTAATAGAAGTGTGTACACTGTTAGAAAGATAATTGTACAGAAACAAAAAAAAATCTTCAGAAACAATCAAATGAGTGAAGATTTAGTCGTTTAAAAACATTGAATGTCATCAAAGACCAAAGCGAAACAAATGTTGTAGAATCCAGAAAGCGAGACTTTGTCGTAGAGGAGCAAAATTCTTGTTATCACTACACTGTGATTCAAAATGTGTTGCAGACCTCAAAATAACCATGGTGTATCCCTTACCCTATGATAACTGCGTTGTACACCTCACATTACTGTCGTTAATTCTGACCCCTATGAAAACTGTATTGTACACCGCAGAAAACTGCAGTATGGGGGTCCCTACAAAATGTGTTTTAAGTAACCTCACCGCACTTTATCTGCGGTGAACTAAACACAGATAGTGTGGCTAAAATGGCAAAATTCGTCAAATCTGCGTTGAGTACAACGTAAAAATGTGAGGTCAAATCTACACCACGGCTGCAGATGCGTTACTTTAGAGACACCACAAATTGAGCTTCACCTCAGATAAATAGGTTAAAAGTACCTCATTTTCAATATCAGTGTATTTACGATATAATTTGTGTGCAAATAACATCTCTTGCCATTATCTTCACAATTGAATTAAATTATGATTAATTTTATGATCATATCATCTATTTTGGTTTTTTCAAGTCATAGGGAGATTATTTTCATAAAAGGCAGAATAATGAAAAATAAAGTTAACAACAAAAGTTGTCAAACAATATCGTTCGCAGATATTACAAATTCTTTTCTGACTTACAATACTTGCTGACTAACATCATGAGTTTTTGGTCAACGGCTTGTTTTTGAAGGTGGACTGTTAGTATGTTATTACAAGTTTGTCGTTTTGAAATTGTCCTTTTTTTACAAATACGGCAATGGTCTAGCAAACTATTCGTCCCAAAAAAAATCTTGTCGCTTAAAAAATTAGCGACAAATGTGTTCCTAAGAAACGACAAAATTTTTATCAGTGTATTAGTCGAAATTCTCAGGATTTTTCCTAATCTTCCGTGGTTTTGGGCTGTTTGGGGTTCTTTACAGATAAATCTTGGCAACTCTGAGCCGCAGACGTAGCAGTCGGGTCACCGGTTTTGAGAGAGCATACCCCCTTGTCTCGCACCCTTCACACAGTGAGCCAGAAGACCGGCGGCGCAGGAGGGCATGCCAAAAACTCTAGACGCGTTTTCAGGGCCCGAGTCTCTAATCAGGACTCGAACCGAACGTGTGACACCACCATTGGATTCCTCGTTCGGGAAATATCCATTACACTAAAAACCTAACTGCCCACTTAGCACGCACTTACAAATGCATGCTTGCAAGTACACACTTCCAACGCATGCTTGGCCAAGCACGCCCGTACAAATGCATGCGTGGCAAGTACACGCTTATATGCATGTGCGTAGCACAGAGTTATACGGCGCCAAACATGCAGTTGTAAATGTGTAATTGCCAAATGTGCGTTCTTGGCCAAGCATGCGTTTGTGTGTACTTCTAAGCATGCATTTGTAAGTGCGTGCTAAGTACACAGTTAGATTTGCAGTGTAGTGGGTGGGGTCACACGTTGGGTTCGAGTACCCACTCAGCGACTTTGAAGTTAGAAACACGTCTTGACTTTTGGCCGCCTGCGCACTGACATTAAAAATGAGAATACTTTCAACCCTATAATTTGTGGTGAAACTCAATCCACGGTGTCCTAAAAACTGCTGGTGCGGTACGGCTTTGACTGCTCACATTTTTCAGCGTTGTCTTCAACGCATATTTGACAAATATTGCCATTGTTGCGCCACTATCTGTGTTAAATTAAAGTCACCCTAGTTAAATTACAGTGAGGTTACTTAACACACATTGTGTCGGGGTCGGGATCATCATTATTTATTGCGGTGTACAATACAGTTTTCAAAGGGGTCCAGAATTCGCCACAAATGTTTTTGTGTAAAATCCATTTTCACTGCAAATCCAACTGTAGGACAGGTCGACACTTGCAGGTGAGGTGTCGACCAGTTTTGTACGACGCTTAAGTGTCGACCACGCAGTGGTCGACACTTCAAAGCGTCGTAGACTGTCTGGTCGACACTACAAAGCGTCGTGCAAAACTGGTGGTCGACACTTCAAAGCGTCGTACAAAACTGGTCGACACTTGCAAGCGTAGGACAATCTGGTCGACGCCTACAAGTGTCGACCTGTCATACACTTGGATTTGCAGTGTTGGATCACAGTGCGCGAGTCTTCTGGCCCCCTAGTGCTTCGGTGCGCCCGGCGAGTGCGAGAGAGACAGAGTCCCCGCGTGGAGCCTGGCCCTGCATCCTCGCGGCATCTGGTTCCAGGTGGTCGCCGAGTGCCAGAAGGCCGGCTGGCTGGCGTCCTTCTGCATCCTGAACCATGCCCCTTCGCTGACGGCCAGGAGCCTGGGCCTGGACACGGCCGCCGCCCACCTGTCAGCGCAGATCACCCGCCAGCTGGTGCTGCAGATCCCGCGGTGGAGCGCCGCCTGCGTGGATGCCGCCGTCCACGCCCGCGACGCGGAGGCCAACGCCATCATCGGCGCCGTGCTCGAGTGCGCCGCCGAGGGGTCGGGCACTGACTGACCTGAGGTACGACTGACCACTGACAAACTGAGGACCGGGTCAACATGCACTCTCAGTCTCATATGGACTTTTATGTCTCTTGCTTATGGAGCTTTTTGAGCAAACGTAAATTGCACTATTTTCTCTTTAGCTATGCACAATTTTGACCGTTTTTAAGATGAAATTGTCAATAGATCATGTAGAAATCAAAAAGTACATTGCAGTTGACAAAAAGTGAGGTTTAATGGACTAAATACCCTATTTAATGGACAAAAACGTGCAAAGCTAAAGAGAAAATTGTTCATATTACGTCTGCACAAAAAACTTTTTGGCAAGAGATAAAAAGTCACTACGGGTCTGAGAGTGTGGGGGCGGCACAACGGGGCTTTAACTCGGGGGGAACCCGGGGGTAACTCGGGGGAACCCGGGTTTCTGATTTCTTTCTGATTTCTTCTAGCAGGGGCTGGCAACGGCGAAGGAAGCGCGTGAAGCTCAAGCTATGCTCGAGCGAGGTGCTGCGGTTACGCACTTGTTCGAGATTATGAAAACTAGGCCGGTGTTTGCAAAACGCTTTGCACAGATCAAAAGAGCGTGAAATTTATGGTGCATTAGGCCTAGTGGTCTGCCTGAGTCCCCTCAATTCAGCCCACACAAGGGAGGCAATTTTAACATTGGGATGGCGCGGCCAAGATTTTTCCTAAATCTTCGAGTTTTTGTGTTTTTTGGTGAAAACCCTTCATTTTATTGTGGGTATAACAGGAAGTATCGAGGAAGGCAATTAGCCTAATGCACCCTTCATTTCCTGCTTTTTCCATCTGTGCAAAGCGTTTTGAAAACAAAGGCCTGGTTTTCATAATCTCGAAGAAGTGCGTAACCCCTGCACCGAAGGCGCGAGCATCGCTTCACGATCTCCTTGGCCATTTCCACGCCCTGCTTCTAGATTAGGAAGTTGCCTGTGCTCTCTCTTGATAGCCATGTTGAGGTTCCTCAGGTCGAGGCATACTCTGAGCTTCCCATTCTTCTTGTGCACCACTACGAAGGAGTTGACCCAGTCCGTTGGTCCTTTGACTTTCTCTATGATTCCTTGTTCCTCCATGGCATCAAGCTCCTTCAGCACTGGCTTGTGGGCGAGCGGCACCTTCCTAGGGGCATGAACAGCAGGTTTACTTATGTCACGCAAAATAATCTTATACTCATCTTTAAACTCTCCCACACCAGCCTGAAAGCATTCTTCAAACTGCTTGAATTTCTCAGGGACTCTCACCGGTTGCTCCGGTCTCTCCTTCTTGCTTAGCCGGTCGATTCTTTTGACAAGTCCGACATCTTCACCTGATTCCCAGCCGATGACAGGCTTAACATCATCATCGATGATGTGGAACTCCACCACAAATTTCTTCTCCCTGATGATGCATGGCAGGAAACATCTTCCAGAGACGTCGACATGACCCTTGTTATAGTTGAATAGGCCATCAGCAGATGGGAGTAGTTTTCCTTCCTTGGATTTTACTTCCTCATAAATCTTCTTTGGAATCGTATTCACATCTGCTCCTGTGTCGATTTTAAAATCAACTATCTTCTTTGCATTGACTTCAATTCCTTCATACCATTTCTTCTTTCTTCGACTAGATTCCTTCTCAATGCAATCAATCTTGAATGAGTCTCCATCATCTTCAGACTCAGTTTCATCAGTGTCATCACTGTCTTTTTCAGTGTTGAGTCCGAGAATGTATTTCTTCTTTTTCCTTGTGTCACACCCACACGAAAAATGGTTTCCTTTCCCACGAGCATTGCAAGTTTGACCATAAGCTGGACAACGTCTTGGCTTGTGATGAGTGCCACAAAATGTACACTCTCCTCTTGAGTTACCGCCTTTCCTCTCTTTCTTCTTGTAATTAGGATTATAACCTTGTTTCTTCTTGACATCATTGTATTTCTTCTTATTGAGTGCATCAGTGCTGTGAGCTTCTTTTCCATTAGGGAGCGTTCATTAATTACGTAAGGGTCTTGGGGGGGTGGGGGGGTCGAACAATCGTTACGGTGGCCTTACGTGGGGGGGTGGGGGGGTCTAGAGCAAGCCTTATGTGAGGTTTCCGAAACGCGCCAAAATGGGTATTTCACGCGCCGCTTTGTGCATTTTTGTCGTCGCTACGCCTGCCTGCGACGCGCTCAACCGAGCGGCCGCTGGCTGGACGGTGTTATTTCTCTACACTTGATTTATTTCAGCCTCCTAGACCGCTTTTCTATCTTCTGTGATGCACAAAGCGTATCAGAAACGGTAAAAACGCGTTTCGGCGGTTTAAGGGGTACTTTCAGCGAAAATCTTACGTAAAGGGGGGGGGGGAGGTCTCAAAAACTTACGAAGCCTTACATGGGGGTACTGGGGGGTAAAAAAAAAACCCAAATCGCCCTTACGTAATTAATGAACGCTCCCTTATTGCCATTTTTCATGACATTGGATCTTTGACGGGTATGCTCTTCTGTTCTGCATACCTCAACGCATCTATCTAGCGTTAGTTTCTCTACTTGAAGTAGCTTTTCCCTCAATGCATAGTTGCTCACTCCTACTACCATCATATCTCTTATGAGATCTTCTAGAACTTCAAATTCTCATGATTTGGCTAACTATCGCAGTCTTGACAAAAATGCATCTATTGCTTCATCTTGCTGTTGAACACATGTGAAGAACTTGTATCTTTCAAATGTGATGTTAACTTTGGGCAAGAAATGTTCATCAAACATCTTCACTACTGCTTCATACGTAGGATTTTCATCTACAGTGCCATCTCTTTTCAGAAATGTGAATGATTCTAGAATATCATTTCCATCATCTCCAATTGTATGCTTCAGCAGCCCTCCCTTTCTCGCGTCTTCAAGTTCTGGCCCAGCCAGTGCTTGGGCATAGTTTTCAAAGTCCTTCTTCCGTTTCTTCCATTTGATGGAAATATCACTGACATTTACCTGCAGAGGTTCTGGTGCTTTGACAGGCAGATGTGTGGCCATTATCTTGATGACCTTGAACTTGAAACGTGGTGGTAGGTTAGGGCCACACGTGGGACCCGTATTGACTTTTTATCTCTTGCCAAAACGTTTTTTGTGCAAACGTAATATGTACTATTTTCTCAATAGGTTTGCACTTTTTTGTCTATTATATAGGGTATTTAGTCTATTAAACCTAACTTTTTGTCAATCTCAACGTACTTTTTGATTTCTACATGATCTATTGACAATTTCATCTTAAAAACGATCAAAATTGTGCATAGCTAAAGAGGAAATAGTACAATTTACGTTTGCTCAAAAAGCTCCATAAGCAACAGACATAAAAGTCCATATGAGGCTGAGAGTGTGTGTAGATTTTTATTGTGAGTTTAACGTTGTTTCTTATGTTTGAGATTGTGCAGATAATGAAAATGACGTCTCTTTGGACCCCAACCTTGATCCTCGAATAAAAAATTTACGGGACGGGCCAAAGTTGCCGATTTGCATCGCTACGTTTCCTGTTATTCAGAAAAAAAGTCTGATTCGAGATTCAGACAGTTCAGTCTAACAAAAGTGGTCTGAATTTTCAGAATTTTTTTAACGGTGTAAAACTCCACACTTTCTGGTGTGGAGACGAGACAATCTCCACACTTCAAGCTCAGAGTAACTTACAGAGCCCCGCCCCTATCTCTTAGTATGGTGCAAGCGTGGAGAACTTCACACTTAAAGTGTGGAGACTATGAACTCTGCACTTCCAAATGTGGAGACTGAAAGTTCCACACCTCCGCGTTTCGAGTGTGGAGTTGGTTTCACAGTGGAGTCATAAGGGAGTGCTTAAGCACATCATACTCGAGTTTCGACTTCAAAACGTTTTGGCCTAAAACGAAAGAACACACTGATGTGTTAGCTTGGCTTTTATTGACAGAAAAGGTCGATCTCCTCAGATTTGACTGAAATTGGAATGGATCATTGCTATGTGTCTAAAATTCAGATGCCCGATGTTCGATGGTGATCATATCAGCATGATGATCTGGGCATGATGCTAAAAGCACGGTATTAAGCAGCACCAGCGTACAAAAAATTTAAGACCAAAGGTACAAGACAGAGAATGAAAACAGGAAAATATATTAATGTAAATATCGCAAACGTAAAATATCACAAACGATTTGACTTTTGTGTTGTGTTTCAGATCTGGTCTCCTCCTCCGCGGTACTTGTTGTACAGCTGCTGCCAGAAGGGCCCGAACGTCCCCAGGATGTCCCCCTTCTCCATCGTCAGGTTGGCGTCGATCCTGAGGAACTCGTCGGGCTGTCCCTTCACCATCGGCGTCCACTCCACTGGCAGGATCGTGTCGTCCGTCTGCGGAACAGGCTTGCTGTCGACCAAAACACGTAGGAATAACAATTTGCACACAATTCCAAACCTTTTTAAAAATTCAAATTTCTCCCCTGTAAAACCTTTACCTCCTACAATTTTTTTTTTTTTTTTTGCAAACGTATTACGTACTATTTTCTTTTAAGCTTTGCACGGTTTTGTTCATTGTGTTGGGTATTCAGTCCATTAAACCTGACTTTTTGCCAGTTGCAATGTAACTTCATCAGTTCTTCATGATCTATTGGCAATTTCATCTAAAAACGATCATGATTGTGCATAGCTCAAGAGAAAATAGTCCAACTTAAGTCTGCTGGAAAAAACTTTACAAGCAAAAGAAAGAAAAGTCCATATGAGACTTAGAGTGAGGAGTGGACAACTCCACACTCGAAACGCGGAGGTGTGGAATTTTCAGTCTCATCATTCGGAAAAGCAGAGTGCAGAGTTTGTAGTCTGCACACTTCAAGTGTAGATTTCTCCACGTGTTCACCATGCTTAGAGATAGGGGCTCTGTCACGTACTCCACACTTAGTTTAAAGACTGCAAACTCTGCATTAGCAAGTGTGGAGTTGTCCACACTTGGATTGAAAGTGTCTTGGCAGTACAACTTAGATGAAATCGACTATCTTTGAGCAACAGGACATCTCTGGGTTTGTCAGAAGTTTTAAGTGTCAGTAACTGCCCGTGTCAGTAACTGCCCCACCCTTCCTTGTAAGACTGTCTGACTGTCTCACACGCTGTGATAATTTTGGCTGTTACCAAATGACAATTTCAAGGCTGATTTTCCTTCCAAAAATGCTATCAAAACAATTGATGAAGTTGTTGTCACGTCCATGCAATAAGTAGATACAATTTGTGATGGAATTGTCATCTTTTGAAAGTGATGAAAAAATCATCCGCAATTTTGTCATTAGGTGACAACGCATTTTCACAGTGCACTTGGATTTGCAGGGCACTAAAAGTGGACTCACCCGAACTTGACGAAGTTGCTGAAGAGTGTCACCTGCCTCAGGATGTTGAGGGCGACGGGGTTAGTCGTGTTAAGCGGCCACACGTCGTCCTCGTCCTCAGGCCACACCTTTCTGTCCTCCGTGGCGTGGAGCGGGCCTGTCCAACACATACACTGATAAAAGAAAAATCGTAAAATTATGAACCATTCTTGTATAGTATTTTCCCATAGTACATTCATATTATTACGAATAATTTTATGACGAATGATTCATTATTTTTATGAATAACTCGTTTTTTTTTACGAATGCTTCATTAGACATATGAATAATTCATATTTAATTAAAAATGTTTCGTTTCCTAGTTTTTTCGTTTAAGCATCACGAGCTGTTCGGAACTTTACGAATGATTCATAATTTTCTTTTATGAGCCATTCGTAATATTACAAATCACTCGTAATTTTATGAATGTTTCATAATTTTTCTCGTAAAAGTACGAATCATTCTTACTTTTATGAAAAATTCATAATTTTCTCTATGAGCTATTCATAATTTTACGAATCATTCGTAATTTTATGAACGTTTCATAAGGTTTTTCAATGAGCCATCCTTGTTCAGTATTTTCTCATTGTAAAATCGTAAATTAACGAACAATTTAACGATGTATGGTTCATTATTTTACAAACAACTCATAGATTTTGGGTACTTTTCGGTCACTTTCAGGCAATTTTTCCCCAAAAAATTGCGAAGGATTCGTTATCTTTTTCTTATGAATGTTTCATAGAACGTATTTTACGAAGCATTCGTAAAAATTAAGAAGCATTTATCATCAAATTTGTCGTAAAATAACGAAAACTTCTGTCAGTGTAGGTCGGGGTAATAATGGGACATCGAAAACTTGGGGGGAAATGGGACACCTTCTAGTCTTGACAAGATTTAGCATGTTATAACGTCATACTATAACATGTTTGTGCTCAAGAAGTCGGTTGAGGTGTCTAGTATTCCATTTTTCATACATAGTTGGACGATTTCTGCTCATAGAAGTATCTAGAAATCAAGAGGAATATGGCAATCATGGGTTTTCTAAGGGTCACAAAAATTTGCCAGAGATTCTCTAATAAAATACATCGGAAGGTTGTAAGCGTGCTGAAAGACCAGGATTTTGGTATTTCGGTCCACCAACTCATTTTTAAATTAAAACATTCGCTAGGTTGCAATTGTGGAAGTTTTCTGTGGGGTAAAACAGGGACACTCCTGGGAGAAAAATGGGACACTTCTCAATGGTAAATAGCCGCCTTATAGTGGTGACTTTACAAATTCTTTTAAATTGACATTTCTAATCGGAAATAGATTTCCCTAGACATAGCAAACAAAAAATGAAACACATGTGATAGGTATGAGAGCATATTAGAAAAGAAATTAGGCTTTGAAATCACCAACTAGGCTCAAAAGGTCTTTTTCTACCCGAGTTCTTTTGAAGTGCAATAACTTAGGTTATGCATGAAGTGCTACTTGTCCCGCCCCCGCAAAGGCCGCCTTTGAATCCACCACTGCCCATTTTTACCCCAGCGTGTCCCATTTTCATTCCGAACTTGCAAGTGCAAGTCCGAATTTTCACAGTTTTTTTAAAATAGAACTGCTAAATAAAAATGTTTCTCTTAAATGTTATTTCAACGCCTTATTGTGTGAAACAGGCTACTCTATCATGTAAATGCATTACAAACACTCCAACTCTCCCATCAGGCGCGTATTTAGGGGGTAATTACCCCCTCCTCGGGTACTAGATAGGCCACCTGGAATGTGCGCAACAAAACCTACTCTCCCCCTGCAGGTAGGCAAAAAGCACAGCCTCACCCCCTCCTCGTAAAAATCCTGGATCCGCGCCTGTCTCCTATGCAGACTTCTAGAGACCTTTATATTCAAATTGTCCCATTATTACCTCAAACTCTTTTCGACGGGTCTTTTGAAATATTTATACGGAAATGGATGTTGCACACTAAATGCTTTTGAACCGAGGGGTTACCCACTCCGGGAATCATGTGTACACTTAACCTGGGAATCATTCCAATTTTTTCGAAATTTTATTGAAAATCCTTATAATTCCAATGGTATGTCGTCGTAATCGTAATCTTGAAATAGTGTCCCAACACACTAAGAAAAAAACCAATTTCTTAAAAAAAATTTCCGTGGGATTTATTCAGGAATCGTGGGAATCCGCAAACGTGTGTACACCAAAATAAGAAGTGGGTAACCCCTCGTTTTGAACAGGTTTTGTCCAAGAGCTTCTGTCCGTAGCCTCCTCTCAATAATCACCGTAGGACTTAACTTAACCTAACCGCGTTTTCACTACAACCCTTAGTGTCTAAGAAGCACTCTTTTACAAGTGCATACTTCAGCATGTTGCCAATTGGCAAGAACTATGCCAATGCATATGCGTGCTTACTTCACTGTAAAAATTTATGTGCTTTTGTACGGAAACGGTACAGAAGAATATAGTACGGAAGTACGGACACAAGTACAGAATGTCCGTACCTCATGTAAACGGCTACGGAGAACAGAAAGCTCCGTACTTGGCAAGTACGGATGGTCCAGGCAACTTGTTGACAAGACATGTTCCGTACTTTTTCCGTCCTCTTTTCTACCAGTGTTGACAGTTAGTTAGGTTTATAGTGTGGCATGGAACTCACAATAGCCATTGATGGGGAAGTCGTAGCGGTAGGCGTAGACGGGTGCCTTTTCCTCCCTGGCGTGCATGCGGATGGATCGGGCTGTGTCCGCCTTGATAAGTGCGTCTGAGAAGAACTGCAAAACACAGAGAAGTTATCATAGGGCGTCTGCAAAATAAGCAACGCCTTCTGTCCCTTGCACTCTTTGCAAGCGGACCTCTGACTGTACTAGTATCAATGGATAGTTCCGTGCGTATGGGTGTATTCTGAGCGCCACAAATCCGGGAAAAAAAATTTCCATTTCATTATGGTTCAGATGGTATCTAGAGGACCTTTAGGATCCTTACAGCTTGGGCGCGCGTCTAATCCATTTTCACTTTTAACGCTTATAAAATATAAGCGAAATGACGACGTATCTTACAGATTAGAGATGACGGAAAATTTCATGTTTCGGTCCCTACATGAAAATTACTAATGCTACTTTCCCCGTGTTTTGGCCATCATCTTAGGTCTGCAGTCCTCAAATTTTCCCGTGAAGCGCGAGCTTTGAACATTTGTCGTTTGGTGGTAGGAGGGGATGACGGAACTGACATCAATAAAAATACGCGCCTGTTTTTGGACCTACCCTACCCCGTCCCGCCGTTCGTGCTCAATTTAAAACTGCTACATATATCCACAGTTTCTCATCCTTGGGTAGTATCCGGCTCGCGATGGTGAGAATTTTTCGTATCTCGACCATGCACAGATCGGAAACAGCGTGTTTTTTTTAAACGTAAGATCGTTGCTGTTCACTTACGATGGACATTTTCCGGCCACTGATTTGCCGTACTTGAAATGCGATAAGACAAGCCATATTCTACTGAAATGATGTTTGGGTGACAAGGAACAAGTTACAATACAAGCAATGATACCTGTCTCTCGCACCACTGTTCAAAAGTTGAACTGTCACTCAGTAGGACAATGACGGATCTTACATTTGGACTACTTCTGCAACTATTCCGGAGAATTCATGTGACATATTGGGTCGGTTGAAGTGGGTATAATGAGTCTCAATGCGATACTTCATTTTTGTGTGGAACTTCACCGATAAAATGCACTACAACGACCCAGGATGGCGAGGACACAGAATTCGCCCATACGCACGGAATCACCCGAATTGCAAGAGAATATCGAAACCCTTCCGGCCGGGTTTTTCGGTCGCATCGTCTAAAACGTTCATTTATGTTGTAGTGCAAACTTTGCCACGTTGAATTGATTTTGATGACATATTCGTTTAAACGTGGCATCCTTATTAAATGGCCGTGTCACGTTCCAACGAATGTGACATCGTACTCAAATGAAACAGAGAAAAAGTCCCATTCCATCGAATATGACGTCACACATTCGCCGAATAACGGTGAGTGGGGCAATTTGTAGTTTGTAACACAGGGGGCAGTTCGCAACAAACATCCATTGACGCAAAAGGGGCACCTTATTGATTTGTAATCGACCCCGCCGTGGCTGGTTCCGTCGAACCTTGAGAAGAGACTGAACATTCCAAATTCTGTGACGAACTGTCCCATCCTCCCTTAACACACCCCTACAGCCGGCTCGCTCACTGTCGCACCGCTCAAAGTGGAACGGTTCACTGGTAAAACTAAAGCGTAGTATTGCCCTCTGTTTTCAAGCGTAATCAGTTTACGCTTGAAATCAAGCGTAACAGGCTCATCCGCCAAGATTTCCCCTATCTATGCATGGGGGAATTTCCAGAGTACCCTTCATTTCAAGCGTAACGTCTTCAAGCGCAACTCTACACTGTAAGAATAACGTACGGTTTTCGCCGTTAATTTATTAACAGGATTTGCCGTACTTAGAATTACGGTGTTTACCGTACCTTGAACTACAGCGTTTACCGTGCCCATAAAAGTACGGTGTTTTCCGTACCTAGAAGTACAGCGTTTACCGTACTTGTAAGTACGGCGTTTACCGTACTCGTAAGTACGGCGTTTACCGTGCCTGGCAGTTCGGCGATCACCTTACTTAGTACTATGCGCTTGTCAAAAGGCACTCATTGCTGGACATCAAAGTCAATTTTGACGATTTTGAAAATTTACTCAAACTCTTTGGAATTAAATTTAAGGCGAGATCTTTTGTACAATGTAGAAACTACGGGAATCGCCGTACTTCCAGGTACGGAAAACACCGTACTTCTATGGGTACGGAAAACGCTGTACTTCTAGGTACGGGAAACACCGTACTTCTAAGTACGGCAAATCCTGTAATCATATAAACGGCGAATACCGTACATTCTTGTCACAGTGTATGCTTGACTCAAGCTTAGAGTTACGCTTCAGTTTTACCAGTGTTTAGACGGCGTGACCGGAAATCTGGCCGGAGGCGTTTTGATTCTTTTGAAAATCACAGTACCGTGTCCCAGCGGCACACAAGGTCGCAGCTTGTGTCGTATAGGGAAACGTTGAACAGCTGATGGCGGATGTCGTCCGTCACCTCGCCGAAGGTGTACGAGTAGTTGGCGGGGTCGATGCCGAGGGCCTCCATGGCGAAGTCGGTGGGTATGATGCTGCGCGGCGTTGCCGGCTCCAGCAGGGGGCTATTGATGTCGGGCAGTTGGCCCAGCACTGCAACAGCGACGTCGCAAGTGGGCCAGAGGACCACCACAGTAGGCCAGAGGACCACACAGGGGGCCAGAGGACCACACAATGGGCCAGAGGACCACACAGTGGGCCAGAGGACCACTCAGTGGGCCAGAGGACCACACAGTTGGCCAGAGGACCACACAATGGGCCAGATCGGGGCCAGAGGACCGGCGCGGGAGGTCAAAACGCGTTTTGAGGTCCAGAGTCGTCGCTGAACAGAACTCGAACCGAACGTGTCCACACTGTGAAATACAGTCGTAAATTTACGACATTTAAAAAAAACAACAAGGTCATTTTTTAACGACTTTTGTCGTAAATATACGACAAATTTGTCGCTAATTTTCATAACGAGTCAGTTCGTTTAAAAACATATTCAGTCGTAAATAATCGAACTGCACCGATATAAATAACTTAAGCCGTAAATTTACGAGAGATCGTAATCGAACCACTGCCATTGTCGCACAGGTACAAGTTGAGTCGTTATGATACGATTTCGGTCGTAAATTAACTACTAAGGTTTTAGATTTACAACACAAACCGTAATTATACGACAGAAGTCGTAACGTCCTGCCATCTTTATAAGATTGTCCCGGAAAAATAACTTACGACGATGTAGTACGGGAATGATTTTAAAGTCGTAGAATTGCGACCGAATTGTTACAGAACGACTTCCGTCGCTATGAAAATAAGCGACGTATATGACGTTAATTTACGACCATATTTTTAACAGTGCCCCGATGGATTGCTCTGCGAACGAGGAATCCATTGGTGGGGTCACACTTTCGGTTCAAGTCCCAATGAACGACTCTGGAGTTCAAAACCCTTTGGAGTTCCGAGAAGTTGTATAAAAAGTGCGTGGATGCGTTGCGTGGGCACACACTCATTACTTTGTAGGTTTTTGTTCATACGTGCCACACGAAATTAAACATGCACGTGTTGCGCACAAAATTGTGCGCACGATTTTCTGCATACCCGCGCTTCTAATCGTGCATTGTCACGTACAAATTCGTGCGTTACAAAGTGCATGTTTAATTTCGTGCGCGCGCGCGCACAAAAACCTACATAGTAAATTAGTGTGCAGAATCGATTCCTACTTTGCCCAGGTAGCCTATGTAAAGACGTAGGAAATTTTTAGGTAGGTGCTGGGAAAAACAGGAGCCGTTTTTGCCGTGGTCTCTCGTTCAAAATTGTTCAAAGGTATATATGAGCTCCAGTGTAACCAGGCAAGAACCCAAGATTCGCTTTCAGAGAAAAGGCACTTTCTCATTTCTGGAACGCGGAGTCACATTCCTGGAATAAGAGAGCATACGACAAAGGAAGGACACACGGTTATACATGCCACGAATGTGAGGTCATATTCGTTAGAAAATGAATTTTGTCACGCTCGTTTGAATACAATGTCACGTTCTAATTGGGGTGCCACATCAAATGAACGTGACAAAATTCACGTTCAAACGAATATGACGTCACATTCGTTTAATAACATTACACACGGTCTCAAAGGGCCAGCTCACTGTAGTACATGATGCCGGCCGGGTTGTACTCGCAGAGGGTCATGCCCATGATGATGGGCACCCTGGAGCGCGCGGGCTCCAGGATGTAGGCCTCCCCGTCCTTGAGGATGAGCTTGGGCTCCTCGCCGCCGTCCGGCCTGCTCTCCAGGGCCACAGTGGGCGGCGCCGAGGTCGCGGGGGTGATCTTGGGACGCGCGCCCTCGGCGAACGAGATGCCAAGCTCCAGCACCACGGCGGACAGATCGTGCAGAGTCTGGGTGTCGGTATTGTTGGGGTAGTACTTCCTGAGCGAAGAAAGATGTGGGTGTAAAAACAACAACAACAACAACAAGAAAAAGAGCGAAATATGCTAACTATTGAGACAGAATTGAATTAATTGTTTTAAACGCTGTGTAACTTTGTGCAATAGGTGTTTGAAAAGTGAAAGAAGCCTAGGAGAGACATTTTTTACCGAATTTTTAGTCTGACCAGAACGTGGTCTGACTTTTGAGCCCAGGCAAAACGGTCCACGGCCTACGGTCAGGCGACAAGCTTCACCGTTTAGTCACAGGACATTTTTGAAAATTTTAGTGAGACTTTCAGGTCTGACCAACTAACTTTCCAAGACTTTCTGCCCCACCATATTTTGGCGCAAAGTCTTTTTTTTTCCACTCTTTTTACCTTGGTACACCCATAGGTGACCATATTTTGACCCACAGAAGCCTAAAATCGACATAGGAATTTTTTCATTTGTAAAATCAGCGTAAGGTTTGGTTAGGCCCTGAAACTTTAAACCTGTTTTCTCAGTAACTTTTTTTTCGACCTTGCGCGCAGGATATCTTGGGCACTGTGAGAGATATAATTTTGTGTAAGGGCTTAAAATGATCCCTGTCCATATAGCTAGAAGAGAAGAGAGAGTTTTTGTCGAAAAAAGAATTTAATCTTCAGTTACAGAAAAATTTGTGCCCAAAAGCGGCATGAAAACAGTCATAATTCTAGTTTTAAAGATAAAAACACAATTTTTTTTCAAACTCCGGTTTTCTTGTGTTATTCATTTTAAAAATAAAAAGATGTGGTAAATTTGGCACATTTTTTAACAACATTTGATTTGGAAATCCTGCGCGGAAGTATTTAACCCCTTATGCCGACCAAATCAAAAACATGTGTCAAAATTCAAAAACGGGCCACCAAACATGCACCCAAAAATCGTAAAGGGATAATAGGCATGAAAAATTTAATGATGTTGTCCATTTTCAAGTCAGGGTGACCAATTGTCAGAAAAAAAGGCTGAAAAAGCATTTAAAAATGACGGATTTCACTCCCCCCCCCCTTAAGGGGGCAGTAGCGCCATCAATTTTCAAAAAATCGATTTTTCGTTTTTTAACCAGACTTTATCTGTTGGCAACCCTCTTCAAGAATCTGACAAGATTTTGCCGAAATACGTTGTCATTTAGGCTCCAGAGTCGTTTTTATAAATTTATTTACACAGGTTAGGTTAGGCACGTTCAATCTTTTAGGCCGTTTTTCTAAATTGTAGATTTTTGGAGCTTGCGCGCAGGATTTTGAGAAAACGGTTTGAGATATCGCCCTGAAAATTTAGCGGGTGTTACTACTAGTGAGATCCTTCAAAATGACCCTTGGGTTTTGGGATTGAAGCATTTTAAAGCTTTTTAAGAAAACATTATAATGTCAAATTTTAACATGTTTTTTAACGTTTTCAAAAACTTGAGTTTTGAAATACTTCCTGATATTATTTCTCAAAGCTAGAGGGTCAGTTTTACAGCCCAAGTATGTAAAACAAGTGGTTAAAATTTGGATGGAAAATTTTTAGCGGGTACTGAGTAGCTCTGCGCGCAGTGATATTTTGTAATTATTAGGCAAATATGTTGTGTTGTCTTCTGCCCTTCCCACACCCCACAAAAATGACCATAACTCAACAAATTTTTTTTAAAAATAATCCTTAAGGAACCCTCTTTTTAATGGTAACTTGTGATTTTCTCCTCGATTAACAGAAAAAAATTAGCAATAGGAGAAACTTTGTTAAAATTTGACAAAAAACAGATGACGATGGCGCTACTGCCCCCTTAATAATTTTCAGTTAAGTATTTACATTCGGCACACCTCACCTGAAGAAGTCCATGGCGATGCTGCTGAGGTCTAGATGCGAGTGCTCCGCGTAGGCCCAGCTCAGCAGGGCGCTGCCGCTCTTGATGATGGCCCCCCGGAACAGGCCCTCGGTGTCAGGCAGCAGCGTGAGCCAGTGCACGGCGGCCGCGGCGGACGAGCAGCCCTGGATGGTCACCTTCTCCGGGTCACCGCCGAACGCCTCCATGTGGGAAATCGAGGGGACTTTGAATTTCACACTGGTATAACAATGGCGTTAAAAACTACGCCCTTAAGGGCTTTCACGCATATCGCATATGCACACTGAGGAATCCTTACAAACGGTTTTGAAGAAAAGCAGCTTGCTATAACACAGTATTTTGAGCCTATATAAGCATACAAAGAAAATATTAAGTAATTTATGAACTATTTCATCGTATAACAAAATAAATTTGTTTGTGTTATGTATGCTCAAAATACTTCGTAAGGTTTTAAGCGTGCACAGTCTCTCAAGCCCTTTAAGGACGTGAATCTTTTCATGCCCTAGGGACGGGCGTAAATGGTACAGGACTTTCAGACAAAATTTTAAGGCCCCTCCAAAGGCATTTTACGAGTCACGCCGTTCAACGCACTAAATTGCTTTGTACATTTTTCGTGCGTTGCGTTTACACAAAAATAAACATGCGGGGAAATGCACGGCGCAACAACGCACACTTTGGTGCTAAGTTGCGCACAAATTCGTGCGTTTTAAAACTTATGCTCAATTTTGTACAAAGCATGTGCACAAAAAAGTACATAGCAATTTAGTATGAAGGGCGTAAGTCTGTTACTCACTTCACGGGCATAGTTTTAATGCCGTTGGTATACCAGTTCAGTGTACAATTGTTATTTTTTATTCCACATGAATTTTGGGCAAATTTTAATGAATTTCATCGAAATTTTCACGAATTTCGGTATAAACTTCGCTGATTTTTAAAGAATTTCTCTGCATGTCGACTAAATTTAAAGAAAGTTGACTAAAATTTGTGAGTGTTCATAAACTTTAGTGACCAATGAGAATTTGTTTTTTGGAGGAAGTTATTTACTGGGGCATAGATAATAAAGTAAGTTTAAGGTAAAAATTGCCTTATTTTCTTTTATTACATAACGCTTTCCTCACACCAAGGTGGTTTCTTTCGTCTTGACATGTTACTTTAGGAATATATTTTAGGCTTTAAATAACGTTCGGTTAGCAAAGCGTTTTCAATAACCAGGGCACTTTCAAAAAGAGAGTTCAACGGGTATGCTCCCAAAACTGAAGTGTGTACTCAGTAACGCATTTACAGATACACTGTTAAAAAAGACGCACTTTTCGCAGGGAAAAAGGTACGGTCATTCCGTTACCTCGGCGTACAGTAAAACCCCTACCAAAACACCGCGCTGTAAGCGCCCATGTTACTAAAACCGTACTCTGTACCCCCAAAACTGTGCTGACTGAGGAACGGTGCAACCAGGCAAATTGTCTACCAGCTTTGTGCCATACTATTTCCTGTGGATTTTTTCTTCAGTGTACTTTGCTAAATACACATCTGCAGATGCATTTGGCTGAGCACACTCGTACAACGTATGCATGCACGTAGGCGTGTACTCAGCCAAGTATGCATCTGTAGATGTGTACTCAGCAAAGTTTGCATTTTTAGATGTGTGCTTGTAGGTATGCATTTGTGGATGCATACTGATGTGAGTATACACTTCAGTTCATGGAGTGTTCCCACCTTGATGTTCTTGTTGACCCAGCGCAGCGCCGCCACCATGTCCTTGAAGCCGGCGTTGCCCGGGGCCAGGTCGCTGTCCAGGCTGAAGAAGCCCATGTGGCCCAGGCGGTAGTTGAAGGTGACCACGACGAGGTCCTTGGCGACGAAGTAGTCGGGCCGGATGATGTTGCCCGAGCCCTCCTTCATGGTGCCGCCGTGCACGTGCACTATGACGGCCAGCAGCTCACCTCTCTGGTGACAAGCGTTACATTATTAGCGATTTCATACAAAGCGGACCACAGCGGACCGGTGGAGGTGTTCAAAATCCCGGACTGATTTTGAGCCACTGGGTCGCTAAATGGGCAGAGAACTGACCGTGTGAACCCTTCAATGGAGGAATCATTGGTGGGGTCACACGATCGGTTTTAGTCCTGTTTCGCGACTCTGCACTGAAAGAAAAATAACCCATTTAAGGTAGTCTCCTTCCCACAATAGGGAAGTCGCAAACCTGTTTTAAGTGTGAAACGAGAGCGGGGAACAAGCTCAGGCTTTTTTGGCAGCAAGTCTGCCCAAAACAGGGGTGGGTTACCCGTTTCGCACTTAAGCTAAATGAGGAAGGGTTGAGTGAATTTTCAAAGTTGTCCAAATTAATTAACATTATTTTATAGAAATGGAGTGATCTTGACAAGACAAACAAAAAATGTCAACAAATGTTATTGGTTTGGATAGGGAATACATAAGTTATTGAACTTCTAAACTTGTCAAATGGCCAAAAAGGACCAGGGTTTGATACTTTTGAGGTTACATAACTTGTCTATTTCCCATTCCAACCTATGACATGTGTTGGCATCTTTTGTTTGTCTTTTCAATATGAATCTATCTCTGTTAGGCAATGAGGCAATGTTCATTTGAAGAACTTTGAAAATTTGCTGAAACCCTTTGGATTTTGAAGCGAAACAGGGGAAAGCCCACATTGTTTTGGGAGGGATCAAACGGCATGGGGGAAACCCGATTTGGATAAAATCCTACTCGTTCTTGTTTCACACCCAAAGTGAGGAAAATTTCACCCAAAACGGAAGAAAAAATCACCCAAAACAGTTTTTATTTTCTGTCTGAGTGGAGCTCGAAACGCGTCTGGAGTCAAGGCCGCCTGCGCCGGTCTTCTGGCTTACTGTGCGGTGTCGGTGAACTGAGCAACAGCGAAATGGGAACTGCGACTACCTCATTTTTGCTCTTTTGCAGCCAGGGCGAGTACACGTTGACGTGCAGGCAGTCCTCCGAGCCTTTCATCGTGGTCACTTCGCCCTGGAGGCACCGTTGGTCGAAGAGCACGGCTTCTCGGACGCCCTGCCACGGCTTCACGGGGCGCGGCGCCTAAGGAAGCCCGAAAGGGGAAGAATGAGAAACTCAGCGAAGCATATTAACCGAACGAAATATTGCAACTGCACGCTCATTTTCTTACGTTGATTTCTATGCATAATACGATGATTTTTCACCGAAAGGTATGCTTTAATTTGCACATACGTATTATGCACAGTTGTCAACGTAAGGTATGCATGATTTAGCCGTATGACGCGTATTTAGTACGTAGGGGACGTATGATTTCATCGTATTACGCATGATTAAGCGTAAGATATGAATTTCATTGTAGTATGCATGTTTTCATTTCAACGTATGTTACGCAGATCGCTTTAGCGTAAGAACGAGAGTGTGCCTTTCATCGTATGTAACGTCACTTTTGTAGGAATGCGAATCGTATCGCGTTCGTGAGAATGCGAATCGTTTCCCGTTCCTATTTCACTCCGATTCAAACAGTAATGAACATTTGAGGATGGCATTTCTGAAAACAACAACGCCTTTACGCAGCGGTGCGGAACACTCTGGCCAACAGTCACCGGCCGACGGGCTGATCGGCAGATCCAAATGGTCACGGTCGAAAACAACGTCAACGCAATTGTTCAATGCAATGCAATTCGAATCTCGGTGGGGTGTGTTCACCAAAGTTGTTTTTATTTCAAGTGAAACGTTGTTTCCGATCTTTTTGAGAAGCTATCACATAACACCTATCCCTTGATCCTTATACAGAGCACATCGTTCGTACGATATCTTTTTGTCTGACCTGCCGTGCCATACCACTCGACTCACACAGTGACGAGGGGTTGACGTCACATTCGTTGAAAAACAATGACAGGCAAAGCTTTGCACACGATCGTCTGATAAGGCGACCGTACGCAATTATTCGACCAAGGCATCGCATCACAGACATTACCCTTCCGAGTTTTGGTAGCACGCCAACTCCAACCACGAAGCGATACGTGGTTCAAACATCTGGAGTCAACAAGCTACGCTTACACTGTATTTTGAGCAGAATACTGGGTGCCTTTCACATTTTGAATAAGTTTGCACGCAAACATTGTTAAAAAAATTTGTGGTAAATTTACGAAGATTTCACTAGAAATTTTTATAAACGAGAGCTTTGGAAAATGCTGTTTTTGAAATGTGGAGTGAAGTCTTAAAATGCGTCGTAAACATCAATTTTCAAGATGTTTGAAACCCTGATTGTCCAGTCCTTTATCGCAGTATCGTTCCTATTCTATTCACTGCAAAGATTGCTCTAGAGAGTAGTAAGAGGGCGCAGAGCAGCAAAGTCATGGCTGAAATGGCTCAAAAGAATAAAAAAAGCACTTAAATGTTCACTTGTTATATTTTTCACTCTGAAGAATGGCCAAGTGCATTCAGTTCTTCTCAACATTCACTTTCCCCTTAAGGCAAATACATTCAGAAAAATAATCATGTAGTTCAGAGGATACACAATAAATGTCTTGGGCCCTTTTTTGTCCCATGAATGATGTAATTTTAAGCACATCCGTCGGTGATGCAATTTTGTGCCCAACAGGTGACACAAATTGTACAATAAAATAGCAATAGGCAAGAGGCAATTTGTGTCACCTGGTGGGCACAACATTGCATCACCGACGGATGTGCTTAAAATTGCATCATTCATGGGACAAGAAAAGTCCCATGACATTTAGTGTGTCCGTTTCTGCAATATAGGCATTTTCACTTTCAGCATAAATTTTTTTTTCGCCTCCCATATCTTGTATCAATCTGAGGTCAAAAGCAACAGTTGTCGATCAATTTTTTATGCTCTTTAAGAATAAGCAATAGCCAAGTGTCTCAGACTTCAACTTAACCTTCATTTCAGCATTCCACTTTCCTTGAATTTTTCCGAGTAATTTCCCTCCAAAATAGCCTTGTTTCACCAACTCTGTAAACTCAACAGTGTACTCAGTACACTCTGTTGAGCGCGTACTCACAAGCACACTCTCATCAGAGTGTACTCATCTGAGCACACTCTCATCACAGTGTACTCATCTGAGCACACTCTCATCACAGTGTACTCAGATGAGCACACTCCAACGAGAGTGTACTCAGATGAGTACACTCTGATGAGAGTGTGCTCAGATGAGTACACACCTTAGCACGCCTGGCATTATATGCAGCTGTAGGTGTGTACTCATCTGAGTACACTGTTGAGTTTGCAGAGAAGGATGGCAGTTCGTTGACTTGAGAAATAATGACTCGAGACGGTAACCCCTTCGGCTTGGCATCTTTCCTGGAGTGACGTACCTTGAATCTTAACTCTCCGAGGGGCGGCTGGGCGTAGGGTACGCCAAGGAAGGCTGCGTACTGGGGAATCCCGGTCTTTGGATTTGCTGGCCTGCAGAGCCCCAAAAGCTCGCCGGACTCCACCCTGACTCGTGGCGCGCGGCATTCACTGCCAAACGAAATCGTTAATATTAATGCTAAATGTAAACCATCTTAAGTTTGACAACACTTTTAAAGGATGACAACTCATAAGGGTTTGTGACACATAGAAAATTTCTTACATTTAACAAAACATTACAGGACAAGGTATTAAAAGATTGGTAAATTTGTAATAAATAATTGGTAACTAATAACACTGTTGTAACTCAAGAAAGCTCATACTACGACTAAAGGCTAGTAACCAGGAAAGACTGTCCGTTTATTTTGCGGTGGTAATATTTTTTTATTATTTTTTTAGCTTGCTTTGTTTTGCTCAGAAAGATAAGGGGAAAGAAGCGAAGATTACCCGAGGAGTACGTCTAGTCAGTGTACATGGGCTCTTTCAATCATTTTTTCAGTCACAGTCCAATCATTGTCTGTCAGTCAATTCTAGTCCCTTGAATCTTTTCCAGTCACTCCAACCACCTTCCAATCACTCTAATCACTTCCAATCACTCTAATCACTTCCAATCACTCTAATCACTTCCAGTCACCCCAGTCACATCCAGCCAATTTTAAGTCACTTTCAGTCATTTTTTTAGTCACATCCAGTCATTTTAAACTTGAAGTTCAGCAGCAATCGGCGCCAGAAGTTTCTTAAAGTAGTCCAAAATCGTACTTTTAGAAACTTCTGTCGCCGATTGCTGCTGAATTTCAAGTCTGAGGCCATAACATGCCAATCATATTTTTTTCGGATTGTTAAGACGTATTCATTTCCGCCATCGAATCGTTTCTATCACTAATTGGAAATTTTGCCTTCATTTTACATTTATGATGTATTCGGTGTCTGAACAGTTTCCGAGGTACTGTGAATGGATGTTCCCAGGGTACAGTGAATTCCGTTCCTTGAGGTACAGTGTCTGCTGTATCCGTGGGTACGGTAAACAACTTCTTTCGATGTACAGTGAAGAGAGGCATTAAGATTAACAGTCACAACCTTCATTTTTTCTCCCAGTGCAGTCAAATTGTGCTAGCTACAGTCGAAATTTTGACTAAAGTGATTAAATTTTATCACTCTACACTGTGGCAAAAAACTACGGAAAAGTCACTTAATTGTTTTGCCGGGATTCTCTGTAACCCTAAACCCAGTATTTCCTGGAGCCTCCACAGTATTCATTGTGCGGTTCACAGTTTCCTCCGCATGCCCGTCGCAGACCATTGAAGTGCACGTAGTCCTACAGAGAATACTGTGAATCGCACAGTGATTGCTTTAAAGAGGCAAGAGGCTACAGGAAATACTGGGTTTTGGGTTATAGATAATTAGCACGAGTTGTTTACAGAATTCTCTGTAACTTTGTGCCACAGTGTAGTCACTTGCAGTCGACATCCAATGCCGCAGTCAATCTCATCTAGTCATCTTCAGTCATTCCCAGTCACTCCATTCATCCCCAATCATTTCTAGTCATTCTTATCATTTTCCATCATTTCTAGACATTCGTATCATTTTCCATCATTTGCAGTCATTTGCTATTTCAGTCCGTGTACACCCATTGTGGGAGTGACGTACCCGAGATAGCCGCGTTGCTAACAAGGTTCTCTTCCTGCCGGTCACAATATTTAAACCGATTCCCTCAACCAATCCTATGTAGATTTACACACTAATGTCACGGGACATTTTTGTCCAATGAATGATGCAATTTTAAGCACATCTGTCGCACTGGAAATGTCTTGTGGTGAAAGGCTGCACTAAAATATAATGATGCAGATTTTCTCCATAATACAAGGAAAATTCCACAGAATATCTTTTAGAAAGAATTTTCAAAGTTACGTTCCAAAGGCAGCTGCACACCATATTACAGAAAATTTTCTTCATATTATGGAGAATCTTCACCATAAGACATTTACGGTGCGGTGATACAATTTTGTGCCTCCAGGAGATACAAATTGTCCAATGAAATATCAAACTGCACTACACATGGGACAATTTGTATCACCTGGGGGACACAAAATTGTATCATGGACATCATTCATGGGACAGAAAATGTCCCATGACGTTTAGAGTGTACATTTAGGTGCACCTATGGGTGGGGTTACTCGGGCAAGTCAAGTGTGTGTGAGCGAAGCACGCACTGCATGTAACAAATCACAAAGCACATACTTGTTCACTGGGAGAAAAAATGAAGGTTGTGACTGTTAATCTTAATGCCACTCTTCACTGTACATCGAAAGAAGGTGTTTACCGTACCCAGGGATACAGCAGACACCGTACCTCAAGGAACGGAATCCACTGTACCCTGGGAACATGCATTCACCGTACCTCGGAAACTGTTCAGACATCGAATTCATCATAAATGTAGAATGAAGGCAAAATTTTAAATTTGCGATAGAAACAATGCGATGGCGGAAATAAATACATCTCAACAAGACGAACAAAATATGATAAGCATGTTATGACCTCAGACTCGAAGTTTGGCAGCAATCGGCGTCAGAAGTTTCTAAAAGGGTCCAAAATCGTACTTTTAGAAAATTCAAACGCCGATTGCTGCTGAACTTCGAGTCTGAGGTCATAACATGCTTATTATATTTTGTTCGTCTTGTTGAGATGTATTTATATCCGCAATCGAATTGTTTCTATCGCAAATTTAAAATTTTGCCTTCATTCTACATATATGATGAATTCGATGTCTGAACAGTTTCCGAGGTACGGTAAATGCATGTTCCCAGGGTACAGTGGATTCCGTTCCTTGAGGTACGGTGTCTGCTGTATCCCTGAGTACGGTAAACACCTTCTTTCGATGTACAGCGAAGAGTGGCATTAAGATTAACAGTCGCAACCTTCATTTTTTCTCCCAGTGTTTGTTGCAGGCCCGGCGAGTAAATATCTTGTGCGTGCCTGTCAGGCACGCACCTAACAAGTGTAACTAACAAGTGTATGCTCTCGGAGTGCTCTGTGGTTGACTCCAGGTCGTTCGTATGGCACACGCACTTGGGTTAGCGGAGAACTCACTTAAACATTTTGTCGGTCTTATGTCTCTTGGGTACTGCAGCACAGTGGGCCAGAAGACTGGTGGAGGCGGACAGGTTGTCAGTTCCAGAGTCGCTAAATGGAACTGAAACCGAACGTGAGCCTACCAATGGATTGCTCTTCGAACGAGAAATCCGTTGGTGGGGACGCACGTTCGGTTCGAGTCCTGTTTGTTTACACTCTAAATGTCATGGGACTTTTTTTTGTCACATGAATGATGCAATTTTATGCACATCCTTTGGCGATACAATTTTATGTCCACTAGGTGATGCAAATTGTCCAATGCTTATTGCAAATTGCTATTTTCTTGTACAATTTGTATCACCTCACTGAGAATGAAAGAGTCATGATCATGACTAAAATTTTGGGTGCACTGGTAAAACAAAGGCATAAAAATTACGCCCTTTAGGGCATAAATACTCTTTTACGCCCTTGCAAGGGCATAATTCATTTATGCCCTTGGAAAGAGCGTAAATAATATAGGAATTTCAAGCAAAATTTTAATGCCCTTCCCAAAGGCATTAACGATTTATGCCCTTTAAGGGCATAATTTTAATGCCTTTGTTTCACCAGTGTGAGGAATTCTTATCACTGAAATTTGAGTGAGGAAGGTTCCTCAAGGATAAAGTGTGCCTTGTCCAAAATTGAGTGTTGATCAAGACTCCTGTATTCCCAGTGGCTGAAGGACACAAAATTGTATTACCGACGGATGTGCTGCATGGGACGAAAAAGTCCCATGTAGGGATGTAAAGGCCGGTAATATTACCGGTAAAAAACGGTAAAATACGGTAAAATACCGTATTTTACGCAGACCCCGGTAAAATTGGTATTTTTCGGTATTTGTGACATATTGGCATATTTGAACAATTAAAACACGGAAACGGGTATTATTCAAGATACAACGACTTTTAATTGGGTTTTTGAGGTGCTCTTGGTTCGAATTTGCCGCTCGTACTTGTTTTCTTCCTTCCCATTGGGCTACGGCTACAGCCGTGCGCATGCGCCTGTGCCTCGGCCGTGGGGAATACACCGGCGCGGCGCAGCGACACACGTGCAACCCGTGCATCCGTTGCTAGCACTAATGCAACAAACTCCACAGGCAGTGGCACTACTGGTGGTAATAGGTCTTCAAAAAGAGTGAGGCGTAATTAGGAATTGGGTTTTTTAAACTTTAATCTGACTGATTTTGTACCCGATCTGGGCTTCCTGTGGAACTTTTCCGTTCTTAATTGTAATTATTGTTCCTTTTTTGTACTCGTGATTGACACATTGTGACCGTCAATAAATAATTCATGACGATAGCCTTATAATTTTGTGTAGTTTCCTCACAAAACACCTCCCAACGACGAATATTTACAGGGAAATACACGCAAACATCGTTAAAACAAAAAATAGCCAATTTTACCGAATTTTACCGTAAAATACGGTAAAATACCGTATTTTACCGTATTTTACGTAACTTTGAATCTTACCGGTATTTTTGCATCCCTAGTCCCATGACATTTAGTGTGTAGTGACTCTGCGGCTCAAAACCACTCTATACGCGCCAAGAGTTTTGGCCGCCTGCGCCTGTCTTCTGGCCCATTGTGTAACGGTCCGAGTGCCTTACCTCCGTTGTGGGGCCGGCGGGGCCGGCTGCAGCTCTAAGAAGTAGAAAGATGCGACGCTGGCCCCCGCTAGGAAGGCGAGAACCACACCGACCGCTACCCCTGGCCGGCCACAGCACACACAAGTCAGCGCACCCCATCGTTACACCCGTACACTGAAATTCAAAGGGTGAGACATCTGAACAACTTCACTGTTATTCCACTCACGATGCAGACCGCACTTTCAGTGCAATACAAATTTCATCGCTCCTTTCTGTGATGATCATTGCAAAAAGGTGCGATGATCTGCTGTATCGCAGAATTTTGCTATGATCATTGCAAAAAACTGTAATGACTGCGACCTGTAAACTGTAACCGACCTTTCGTTCCGCATTCGTTCGCAAGTCGTTCTTTAAAGGCATAATGACCCAATGCCTTTCGAAGGGCATTGAAATTCTGTCTACAAGTCAAAGGACTTATTCACGCTCCGTTCTTAGGGCACAACACGATTCGCGCCGGTGAAGGACGTAAAATCGTTAACGCCCTGCAAGACCATATGTAGTTTTAATGCCTTTTTTTAACCAGTGTATCAGCGTTTTTCCGTCACACATTGAAGTGTCACCCATTTACGGTCAAACATTTTGGTATCGCCCTTTTCCGGTCAGACAGAAATGTGTCACCCTTTTCGACGGTAAGATGTCGGATGTCGCACCTTTCGATTTTCAGTGTTGTCGCCGAAACACTGCAAGATCATATGTGTGCTTAGTACACAGCTGTAGGAGCGTACTTACAAGAACACATCTACGGATGTATGCTTGCACTGCAAATCCAAGTGTAGGACAGGTCGACACTTGTTGGCGTCGACCATTTGTCCTACGCTTGCAAGTGTCGATCAGTTTTGTCAGACGCTTTGAAGTGTCGTCCACACAGTGTCCGACGCTTTAAAGTGGCAACCACAGCATGTCCTACGGCAAACTACACGCAGTTTGCCGTAGGACATGCTGTGGTTGCCACTTTAAAGCGTCGGACACTGTGTGGTCGACACTTCACAGCGTCGGACAAAACTGGTCGACAATTGCAAGCGTAGGACAAACTGGTCGACGCCTACAAGTGTTGACCTGTCCTACACTTGGATTTGCAGTGTGGCAAGCACACAGCCGTATGCTTAGCAAGAACACAGCCATACGTGTATGCTATCCCACCTATTAAGGCGCACTCCTACAGGTGTGCCTGGCCAAGCATACACTTAAAGCTGTGTGCTTGCCAAGCATACATATATAGGTGTGTGCTTGTAAGAACGCTCCCACAGCTGCGTTCGAAGCACACATTTGATCTTGTAGTGAAGTTGCCCTTACACAACTTTCTCAGGCGATGGGCTTTCTGCATGATGTGGCGCTCCACTGTAAATCAGTGGCGTGTCTAGACTGACACTCGGTCTTCACGACACGAGATATACACCCAACTGGGCTACTAGACTTACGAGATAACACAGTCGATACGGCACGCGTCAGCTTGTAGGGCACCCTGAATACCGTAAACTTGTTAGCTGGACATGCCGTCACTGTTATCTCCGACGACATAAAAAAAATATTTAAAAAAATGCCAATGCATTGCATGGTGTTCCGGTAATTATGTTCATAAATTAAATTTTTGTTGTAAATGTAGAAAGGTAAAAACATGCTGGTATTGGCACATCTTTCCTAAGTCGGTCCTGTGCAAGTTAATGCCGATTCGAAAGTTTTAATTTGGTACACACTAAATGTCATGGGACTTTTTTTGTCTCGTGAATGATGCAATTTAAGCACATCCGTCGGTGATACAATTTTGTGTCCACCAGGTGATACCAATCGTCTAAAATTTATTGCGAAATGCTATCTTCTTGCACAATTTGTATCACCTGGAGGACACAAAATTGTATTACCGACGGATGTGCTTAAAATTGCATCATTCAGGGAACAAAAAAAGTCCCATGACATTTAGTGTGTAGAAGAAAGGAAGCAGTAACATGCATTATCATGGGTTGGCAACAATATGCTCGGTTTGCGCCCTTGAGAAACTGGCGAAGCCGAAGAAGCGAGTAGTCGTGCAGTAAAACTATACCTGCCCCTCGATTGTTGTTGAGGCGAAAAGTCTTGAAATGAGAGAGAAACTTACGATGTTACTGAGTCAGGTTCAACCGTAAGTGCATTTTATTCGTCGGTTTCAATGTGGCGCATATGCAGTTCCTCGAATTTGGCGGGGTTTTCCTTCATTTCTGTTTGCCAGTTTGAATTTTGGCGGGTAAATGACATTCGTTGTCATGGTAGTAAGTTAGGCCGTAATTAATACGGATTAAAGCAGCCTGTACTGTACATTCAAAAACCAGCATGCACTGTACATGTCCACAGTTTTGACTGTCCCAATTTCACAGACTTTGAGCCGATGCTGAGAGTGTAGACGGAGATCTCCGTTATATTGGGCACGGAGATAGGCTGTGAGAAAATTAACAGGACTTTCCGTAGTTTTTTCTCGCAGTGTGGTTCGGCAAGAATAACAACTGTTTAGAAATTTGGAACCGTTACGAAATTCTGTAACCAAGTTACAGAACGAAGAAAAGGAAGGAAAGCAACCTGGGAAGACTAAGTTTTGTGTGCTAGTTTTGTGTAGTGTAAAATTATACGGCAGATAGCACTTGCACGCTGAAAACGTTACGAAGTATTTTGAGCATATATAAGATACAAACTATTTAGCTTGTTAAACGAAAAAATAGTTCGTCTGTTACAAATTATTTTCTTTGCAAGCTTAATAATAATTTGTTATAACAAGCTTCTTTTGTTTGTAACGCCCAAAATAGTTTGTAAGGTTTTCAGATAGTGTGCGCCGCGGCTACCGGCGAAGAGGATACAGCCGAGACAGCCCTGTGGTTCCACTTCAGCAGACATTCTACGGCAGTTGATGGAACGAAGAAACAATCAGTGAGCCTCGATAATAGATTGCTTGAAGTGCGTCAGCCCTGGCCATGGTCGCTCTACGTAATCGTGGACACGTCGGCACAGTAAACAGTCCGCCTGCACACCTCCACGATGCGTGCTGTAGTCAAAGATTAAGGCCAGGGACTGGTGAAAAATAGATCTTAGAAATCGCTGGTCTAAAACTTCTGATTTTTTGTCAAAATCTTACCCATAATGAAATACTATTTCGGCCAAAATCCCATCCCAGAATATCAAGTGAAGTGGGTCCTGATATACAGGCATTTCAATAATTTTGTGAGTGTTCGTTAAAAAATTTCTATGCGTTCCCCATTTTGGTAAATTGACCTGACCGGCACAAATTTTTGTTAGTCAAAGTCCAAAGAACAATCGTAAGTGACTGATTTCAGTTTCCGGCACTTATACCAAAATACCAAATTTTCAAATTTGACAATTTCCAAAAACCAAAGATTTTTCATTTTTCGGTAAAAGACAATATTCGAAACCATAATTCTAGGTGGAATAAACAAAAACTGTCACCTACGATTCTTCCCTTTAACCTACTGAGTCAGTGGAAAAAATATCACTGGCGACACTTCAAACTGAATGCGCACAGGTCTATTCGAATGCTGAAAAAGTGTGTTCGGAGAACAGGGCGTTTGAAGTTTGGTGACAGTCGAAGAGCCTTTTCCTCCAATTCTGGCTGAAATCTTCTTGCGCATACTATTTTGTCGTAAAATGTTGACCTGGACATTTTTCACTTCTTCGATTCATTGATAAAAGATGCTGGCATGCACAACTCAAAATGTCCAATACAATATCATTGGCAAGTCTTTCAAGCAAGCATTTCACTATAATTGATCAAAAATGTACGAAATAGACAAGTTGTAATGAATTTTCAGCTTAAAAAGCTTGCAGTTAATAATGTAGTGAAAATTTTGCGCTGTGCATGCCAGAATCTTTAAAAAGGAATCGAAAAAGTGAAAAAAGTCAGGGTCAACCTTTTACGACAAAATAGTGTGCGCAAGAAGATTTTTGAAGATACTAAATATGGCTAAATACAGCCAAAATCGGCCCAAAAAGACTCTTCGACAGGGTTCATGGCTTGGCATGTGCCTTCAAAAGTCAATTTTAAGTCTCTCCTAAGTAAAATTTCACATTTCAGATAAATTATGACATAAGGATCTATTTTGAAAATGGCCAGATTTCCACCAGAACCTCCCTTTAACGCGATAATGGACGATTTTACTAAAATGCGGGAATGCAGGGGTAAACTAAGATGTATTTGAGGGACTTCCAGGTCCCGGAAAGTCGAAATCCCGTCGGATCCTGGAAGAGGAAGGTTCAAAGGACTATTTTCCCCCCAAAACTCATATCATAAAATATTACCGAATTTCTTCATTTTTTCCCATGTCCCTGACCTCTAGTAGTTAGCTTGTGTGAGAACTTCCCGATTCACCGCAAACCTGTTAGAACAAGGATTACACAGTCAATTTACTCCGGCAGCTTTTGTCCGGAACTGAGCATGTTCGGCCTACCAAAAAGTAGATATTTGAAAGATGAAAAAAAAATTGAGATCATTGCGAGAGAGAACTACGACAAGTTCTGTCAATTAAAGTTGAGGTGTAGGTGAAAATGTGACCAAAAACGGCTTTAATGCGTGTCTGATTTCTTTGGTATCTGTCACAAAACTCCCAAGTGAGTTCAGTTTTTATTTTTTAGTTCTGTTATATCTCTCAGATGATTTGTTACTCTAAAGCGTTCAAACCGGTTCAAACGAATTTTTCTAAGGTAGTCATCTAACTGTATTCGCTTAATTTCACTTTACATTTTTCTCTCTACTCCGAAACGCTGCGACTCCTGTGGACGCAGCAAGACAGCACCACGGCGTAGCACCCCCAGGCGTCCGGCATGCTAGAGCCAGGGGGTGGAAACGGCCTAGGCTCCGCCTGGTCCCATGCGCGTTACCAGTGCCGGTCTACGCCGCTCGGGCCGATATTGCACACTGCGTTACCAGTGCCGGTCTACGCCGCTCGGGCCGATATTGCACACTATAGGACGGAAACCGTTTACAAAAGCAACGAAACCGTTTGATCATCCGTTAGATAAGAGTCTGAAGGGTGCTAATATATCTTGATATGTCTGGAAAACTGCCCCTAAAACGTTCTATTAGCTAAAAAGTAAAAGAATTAGCGCTGAGCTGTTCTTTAGAATTTCTCATACTAGCAGCCGATTTTGACGTTGACGGCCTGTTACGTTTTCGTTGTCAGACGGTTTCGGGAGCAGTTTTCCAGTAATTTCAAGGCATATTAGCACTCTTCATAATATTTTCTAACATGGGTTCAAAGGTATTTGTCGCGTTTACGAACAGTTTCCGTCCTCTAATGTGCAGTGTCCGGCCGTGCGCCGCGCGGAGATCGTCACTTCTTCGCTTGTGTATGAAGTTTCAGTGTTTCAGCAGCTTGAAAATAAAAAACTAATGGCGTGAAATAAAAGATCACAAAATTCTACGTGGAATAGGCCCATTGCATACACAGCAATTCCGTTGGTAAGTTTGCTTGCCACTCAAGTGGCGCTCCGTTTTGAATGCCAAAATTTTGCCTTCTGGGCCCGGATTGGCCTCTCAGAATGCCAAAATTTGGCATGCCGGCTGCCGGGCATGCCAAATTTTGGCATTCTGATAGGCCAATCCGGGCCTAGAAGGCAAAATTTTGGCATTTAAAACGGAGCGCCACTGGAGAGGCAAGCAAACTTACCAACGGAATTGCAGTATATCCTTCTTACAGGCTTTATGTTAATAAAACATTATTTTGAAAATGGGTTGTGGCGTTACACCGGTTTTGGCGACACACATATTATGGCTAAGATAATGATAACTCGTTGGAGAACCACAATAAAACCTAGTGCATTCCATGTGGCGATCCATTACCTCTATTTTGTTCACTGCATGTTGGGCGAAAACTGAATCTAAATAGTATAAACATTGTGATTTTTATAGGTTAGTCGTCTTTCGCAAGCCCGTGCTCGGCAGTGGTGGCACCTAAAATTGTTTTAAAAATACCTGAACAAAGCTTAGTGAGCAAGCTTTCAGGAAAACACAGGCCTCATTTTCTTTCAAGACGAATCAAGCCCACAATTCGGGTCGAACTGACGCGTTGCGGTGCCCGGCCGGCACGGCGCGCGCCGCCACTGGTAACGCGCATAAGACCAGGCGGAGCCTAGGCCGTTTCTACCCCAAGGGGTTGACCACTCAGCTCAGGAGTGTACACAGGATTACTGATTACCAGTGATTACCTACAAACATACTTAAAAAAAAACTCCATAATTTTGGCCAGCTAAGAGCATTTTGGCCTAATTTCATAAGAAAACCCCCCAAAATCCGATAAAAACGGCGAAACTAGCCAGTTTTGGTGTGTGATTACCAATGATTACTGGACGAAGTGTACACACGATTACCAGAGTGGGTAACCCCTTGTTCTACCCCCTGCTAGAGCGCTGGCACCACCCGCTCGAAGCTGTCCTGATGTGCCACGACGACGCGTCCTGGACGACGTCCTTGCCGTGGGTCCTCCTCGGCCTGCGGTCCGCCTGCAAGGACGACCTCGGCGCGTCCACGGCCGACCTGGTTTACGCCTAGCCGCTACCCGGGGTAGGGCTGGGCGGTTAACCGGTTAATTTTCCGCACGCAGAAAAATAAATTAGCTGGGTTTGCTAATGTACCTGAGCAATAGAGACTTAGCACAAGAAACTAATATCCTTGGCTACATGGTTCAGATTTAGCAGCTGCACCTAACACAAGTTAGCATGACTTGACAAAATTCTTAGCAGAGAGGCTTAAGGGCTGTTGCTAAGAAATTAGCTGCGAAGGATAAGGCGCCTGTTGACCTGCATCGTGGGCTCAGCATAAGATATGAGGCGTTCCCGCCCATTTTTCCTTATCCCTTTTTCCTAATGCCCATTTTTCCTAATGCCATTTTTCCTAAAGCCAAATTTCCTAATGGCATTTTCCTAAGGCCGATTTTCCTGACGCCATTTTTCCTAAAACAGAAATATAGCCCCCAGACAGCAAGTCTACCTTTTATTACAGTACAATGGTGTGGGCGAGTGATCGCAGGTACTCCACGCGCTCGTTGGCCTCCTTGCGTTGCTGGTACTGCATCACGATGCTCTGGATGCGGTCGTTCTGCTGCACCCATTTGGCCTTCGGTGCCGCGCGGACCCTCTTCCCCATGGACCACTCCGCCAGCTGGGCTTCCGTGTCTGCTTGCTCCTTCTGCAGCTCCCGGAGGAAGGAGTAGAGATCCGGGTGCGCCTTCCCCACCACCAGCCTAAATCACGAAAATAACGATGTTGGTGCTACCAATTTCTCATAGACGGTACGTCCTGCACTCGGCACATCACCCACCGGAAACGGTTGTGCCAGCCCTCAGCTAAGTTGTTTGTACGATGCTGTCCCTCAACTGTGGCATGGTACTGGTTCCACCTCTCGATAGGGTACCTTACAAAACATGGATTTGACACGGATAAGACAGCTTGTTTTCTTGTGCTTTCTCGTCTAATTCGCATCTCGAAGTACCGTGGAGGGTTATTTCTGCGCCGGCCCCGCACTGTCGTCGTCTTTCCCGTCACGTAGTACTCCTTGAAGTACTTGACGATGGGCTCCAGAGCGGCAGGAACAGCGCGCTGCACCTCGAGCAGTGCAGGTTTGACGTCCTCCGGAGGTACATACGCCAGGGCAAGCAGCATGTGCGTCCCCACCTTCACCTCGCGGTCATCAGGATCGTTGTATTGTTGCTGCAACCCAACCGCCTGGACCTGAGGATAGACGGAATCCTACTGTACTTTACGGTTTTGTCAGTAACAGTCCAACCTGCGATCGCCTTGCCTACCTTCCGATACACGCTCTGCCCCAGGTGAAAGAAACAGCATCGCACGTCCACCCCGGGCATGGTCTTGGAAACTGCGCTTAGGATGCCCAACTCGAAGTCTGACATAGTGCGTTCAGGCTCATTGAACGGGATGTTCTGGGAGTGGGTGACATCCAAGACGGCCTGCACAACTCTGGCGTAGTGGACTTCTTTTTTTGACGGAAGAAGAGCATACACCAGAGGGAAGGACACTCGGTCTTCGTCGCCGTTTGATTTCACCCGCGTCACGACTCCAGAGATGGTGAATATTTGAACAAAAATACCAGGGCATTCTTGGAACGTCCCGTCCAAGAACCAAGTTCGACTCCTCCCAAGAAGCTCCAAGTTGCGGCGAGTGCCGAACACAATAACACGGTTCTCCCGCTCTTCTTCCTCGTCGTCCTCACCGTCATCAAATGAATCATAAAGAAGGAAATTTTCCCCCAACAATGTCTTGGTGAAGCGCTCCGGAAGCTCCCCCAGTTCAGTTAGCCGCACGGGATTTTTAGGCAGGTCTACTCTTCTCTGTCTGCGGATAGACTTCTTCAGATTTTCGCGGTCCGGGAGTTGGCTTAAAATGCCGGAAGAGACTGAAGGCAGCTCAGCACGCAAAATTTGGGCGGGAGGCATACCAGGATGTTCCGCGGCAATCCTCTTCAGACTTCGGACGACCTTAGCAGCGCCAACTTCTTCCCTGTCGGGGGGGTGTGAGTGTTCAGGCTGGCTGGTGTCCCCTTTCAGCACCCGGAGGTCGTCTCCTTCCCCGATCGTCACTGCAGTCGCCTTGCACGTTTTGTCGGTCTTGCCACGCTTACATATCCAATACGTTTTGCCTTTCGCTGAAGTATTTTTGTAGTATAAGAATCCATTTAAGGACAACTGTTTGCCAATAATTTCTGCCATCGTGAATTTTGAGCCGAAAGATAAGTACTGAAATTTAGAAACTGGTGCTGAGGCGCACCGTGGCGCACTGTACCACCACTGCCTCCCAACAGTGGCCCACATTGTTGTGGGGCCCAGGCCGGCCAACAGAAAACCAAAAGCGTTGAAAATTCCCGCGTCTTCCCTCATTAGGAAAAATTAGGAAAATGTTAGGAAATTTTAACATTAGGAAAAATGGCTTAGGAAAATAGTTCATTAGGAAAAATGGTCATTTGGAAAAACGGATTAGGAAAAACGGATTAGGAAAATCGTACGGGAATCATATGAGGCCTTCCGTATCCCTCTCCGGGTCAGGAACAGCAGTAGCCGAGGGGACAAAGGTTACAGATCGGCGTGTGGAAGTCAGAGGTTCAAATGTCCAATTTTTTCTGTCTTAGTTTTGCCTACTAAGACCTTAGCTGTCTAGCTAATTTGTGTCTGCTCAGAATATTAGCTACTGTTGCTAAGGAACGAGCTGTCCATATACAGCTAAGATAATTAGCAAGGGCAGCTAAGTGTTAGCAGCCGACGCTAAGTATTTCTCTGCGTGCGGTTCATGTCACTAACTGGTTTTGCGGTTAATTTTTTTACATTGACCGGTTACAGGCGTAACCGGTTAATATCAATTAACTGCTTCCGAAACCGTACTATAAAACTGCCATTCCTGTGAAAGGACGAAGTTATGATTTTGATGCGGTGGAAAGTCTACTAAGCCAAGTTCTCTGGCAAAATTAGCGTCCTCAGCTCAATAAAAAGGCTTTTTGGTCAAGCCCGACTGGTTAGAGACTATTAGTGAACCGGCATCAGCCATCCACAGCTGCAATTTTCTATTTCTTTCGCAACTTTATAAAAAAAAGACCTGTGTTACTTTAAAGTATCCGGTTATTTCAAAATAACCGTTAACCGGTAAAAATACGGTTAATATCAATAACCGTTAACCGGTTTCAAAATCCAGTAACCGCCCAGCCCTACTCGGGGGCCTCGTCACGTCCACCAGCGCCCCGCCCGCGGCCGCAGAGCTCCCAGGTCTGCTCGCCCGCATCCGTCATCCGCCGGCAGGTGGAACGACTCCGCCCTCAGCCGGCCGCCGACCACGGCCGCAAGGCCACCTTCACCTTCCCGGACATCGCCACCGCCACGCACGCCGATATCCGGGACGGTGCGGGGCGCCCTGGTACCGCCATACTCTGGCCCCCACGCCGTCATTTCCGGGACGCCAAGACGGTCACCCTGCAGCTGCCCCGCCGAGTCACCAGGGTGCCCATCGAACGGGTCAAACCGGCTTTCCGTCTCGCCGGCGACCCTGTCTGCAGCGGAGAGCCCACCCCGCCGCGTGGCAACGCCGCCCCGACGCCAGGCCGCCCTGACGACACCGGAACGCCCGGCCCCGACAACGCCGGAACGCCCGGCCCCGACAACGACGGAATGCCCGGCCACGACAACGCCGGAACGCCCGGCCCCGACAACGCCGGAACGCCCGGCCCCGACAACGACGGAATGCCCGGCCGCGAGACGACGAGCGCGCGGCGCACCCGTTTTAGGCGCGTCTCGCACCCTCTAGCGCGCTTCTAGCAACGTGCGCTCCGCGACTCTGTGAGGGGCTCCTGTAGGGGTGTGCGAATCGTGAATTTTGTTTTCGAATCGAATCTGGTTTTAAATGACCCGAATCGAATCGATTCCGCTATTTTTTTCCGAATCGAATCCGAATATCTTCATAAAATTTTCGATTCGAATCCGAATATTGCCATATTTTTATGCTTGTATTAAATGTCATGTAATGCCTACTTGGCATGTATTTTTGACAATCTAGGAAAACAAATTGGTCCCAAGACAATTAATTTGGGTGAATGGAGGAGCAGGGGGCGGAAACAACCCAGGGAGCGGGTGAAACCATGCTCCCCGCTTCAGCAAAGGGGTGCAGGAGAACTTCGAGATCATGAAAACTAGGCCGTTGTTTGAAACATGCTTTGCACAGATCGAAAGAGCATGAAATGTGGGGTGCATTAGGCTTATCGGCCTTCTTGAAACACTGAATTTTACCCACAATAAATGTAAGTAAAAATGCCGAAAACTGCAATAAAGCCTGAAAACCGCTGAAAACCCCCGGTGACGCCGTCAATGTGTCTACATATCCTCTGTAGTTGAAGTTAAATTGGGAACTTTCGGGAAGGCTAATAAGTCTAATGCACTCTAAATTTCATCCTCTTTCCATCTGTGCAAAGCGTGTTCCAAACAACGGCCGTGTTTTCATAATCTCGAAGTTTTCCTTAACCTCTGCAGAAGCGGGGAGCATAGCTTCACGCGCTCTGTAATTCGTTTCCGCCCCATAGGAGGAGCGAAGGATCGGTCGATTCGAGGACGAAACGCGTTGATTCGATTTTTCGAATATTACGGTATCGAATCGACGATTCCGTGAGCGAATCGAATCAAAACTACGCAGATTCGATTCGATTTCGAACAATTCGCACACCCCTAGGCTCCTGTGGCTACCCTTGCCACAGGCGCCTGCCTAGTAGTCAACCACATGGACAGCCGCACACGAGGGGTTGCCTGCCCAGCCAGGCGCTCATCACCGCCTCTTCCGCACCCTGCCTGGCTGCGGAAGCCTCCGCGCCCTGCCAGGTAGAGATAACTCCACTTGTATTTTAATGAGTCGAATGTAAATAGAGTCAACTTAACTTAACTACGCTCCCTTTTTTTAGAACACTAGTGGGAAAAAAGAGGTTACTCCAAAAATTTGCCAGAGCAATAGAGGTTCTACGCAGACCCGAGGGGTTACCCACTGCGGGAATCATGTGTACACTAAACCTGGGAATCATTCGTAATTTTTTCGAAATTTTATTGAAAATCCTTATAATTTCAATCGGATGTCGTCGTAATCTTTCAATAGTGTCCCGAAACACTCACTTTTCACGTAGGATTTGTTCAGGAATCGTGGGAATCCAGAATCGTGTGAACACCAAAATAAGAAGTGGGAAACCCCTCGCGCAGATCTCAGCTCCACTTGAATTACCTCTAAATTCCACCTTGTTTGGGAGAACTACGTGAACATGGCTCCGTAGTCTAATCTAACGTAAAGATTCAAATCACAGAAACCATCTACGGAGTGATCACTATCACTTTTGGAAATTTTTAGTGTTTTTACTTAAGCTTTTTTTTTTCTTTTTTTTTAGAACTAAAATCCATTTGCATAATTCATTAGTTCAGTTTAAGTTTTTTCTGTAAACAGTTTTTTGTTTCTCCTGAAAAATAATGAAAATTGAGCTATCCCCTTCTTCCGCTTCATGGATCAATTGTGACCGCCGGTCTCTGTGCGCCGGTCGCCCGCACGCCTGCGGGGAACATCATAGGCCAGCCCGCTGAACAGGCGTGCTTGCGGGACTGCCTACCCATCAGGCGCTCGCGAGACCGAGAAAGGCCCGGGGAAGAATTTTGAGGAAATTTCAACCACTTAAGACCGCAAAAACACTATCTTGTGCAGTTTAATGAGCGATGGCCGGGCTGGGCCGGCTGCTGGCCAAGCGATGGCGGTGTGCAGGCCAGGCCGCAGTTCGACTTGGCTGGGCCTGAGCCGGGTCTTGGCCGGACTTGGCCGGGTGTTGGGTTTGCCGGCCGGGTCTGGGCCGGGTCTTGGCCGTAGTTGGCCGGACTGGCCGGGAGTTGGCCCTTACCAAGGGTAGGTCAATTCTGAGCACACCAACTTGTTCCTTACTCAAGTCTGCATATGGGAGTCAATTTCCAGCCTTGTGGCTCAACCAAAATACTTGGTTCAATGGTCTTGGACACATTCAATTCGGTCTGAAAATATTTTTTTCACCAAGTGTAGACAACTCCACAATTCAAGCGTAGAGTAACTCACAGAGCCCCCATCTCTCAGCATGGTGCTAGCGTGGACAACTCCAGTCCTAAAGTGTGGACACTGTGAACTCTGCACTGGCAAATGAGCAGACTGAAAGTTCCACACCCGTGCGGTTCAAGTGTGGAGTTGGTTTCGCAATGGAGTCATAAGGGAGTGCTTCAGCACATCATACTCGAAATTCGACTTCAAAAAATTTTGGCCTCAAACGTGAGCACACTGAGAAAACCTTACAAACTATTTCGGGCCTTACAAAGAAAAGTAGTTTGTATAACAAAGTATTTTGAGCATACATAAGCTTACGAAGAAAATACTTCGTAATTTACAAACTATTTCTTCGTATAACAAAGTATTTTTGTTTGTTATATGTATGCTCAAAATACTTCGTAAGGTTTTAAGAGTGCAACGTTATAGAACACGTCCTGTCAGGCACCTAACATCGTTTCTTGTAAACCAATGTGTCGTCTTGAACTTTTCTGCACACTAGATAATATGTAGAACTGTGTACGTGTGACGTGAAAGATTTCGTGTATGCCTGAAATTTGCATGATATGCGTAAAAATGCAAATTTGAGCACAATTTTAGGGCAAACGTTAAGCAGGTTTAAGGTAAGCGATCTATGTACACTGCAAATCCAAGTGTAGGACAGGTCGACACTTGTAGGCGTCGACCAGTTTGTCCTACGCTTGCAAGTGCCGACCAGTTTTAGTTTTGTCCGACGCTTTGAAGTGTGTCGGACACTGTGTGGTCGACACTTCAAAGCGTCAGACAAAACTGGTCGACACTTGCAAGCGTAGGACAAATGGTCGACGCCTGCAAGTGTCGACCTGTCCTACACTTGGATTTGCAGTGTAGTCGTTTCAGGATAAAGCGAATCGTATCTTAAGTTTGATCATTCGGGACGGATAATTAAGAGAGTTATTGGAATCTGAGTGGAATATACTTCTAAAAGCTCCACTGGTTTCGTTTATCCTTACTCTTCAAGTTTAGTGTGGATCACATAACGATCCCCTCTAATTTTCAGGTGTTTTAAATGATCAAACTCAAGGAGCACCAGGGTCACCTGTGGGAACAGACAAGCGGACATATTTAGGGGCCATCAGATTTCGGTCAAACTTTTTCTTTCGCAAGGATATCATGAGAATCAGAATGCACTCCAAACTTTGTGTCAAGATACATTATCTATTCCAAACGATTTTTCGAAAGAAAGACAAATACTTCTTAAAATAAAGCTTTCCCAAAATACTTCAGACAAAAATTTTGATTATATCACATTTTTGTGGTTAAAATGTGGTTTGACGTGACAGTGCTCAGCACGCTGAAAAGGGAAGCAACAACACGCAACTTGACTTTTACATTTGGGTCAGAAGTAACCAATGCAGGCTAAAAGCCTAATTTTTGTAGTATTTTTCTTGCTTTCAGGAGAAATTACGTATCTTGGCTCAAGGTTTGGCGAGTATTCTTGATCTCGAAACTCTAAATCCTTGTACACCTTTTTTTTTTTTTTTTTTTTTTTTTTGGAAAACTTAACAACGCATGTGATAAATCATGCATAACTATGTACAAAAAAGTACATAAGGATTTAGTGTGGAGGCATCATCTTTCTCTTTAAACGAGATTGAAAATTTGGTGTGGTGAGGAATTCCGGGTAAAAGTACTCGTAAATAAACAACTGATACGTTTTTATTTTAGTTTGAACACATACCGTTAGCAACAAATTTTTGATCTGAATTAACCTTATGAATGAAATATGTATAAACTCAAAAAAGACTTGGGTATTCATTTCCTATCAATTCGGAAAAGTTTGAATCACTTCTACGTGTATTCGCATTGTCAGAAATGATGATGGGTTTAACACAATAACGAAATTGATCTGGCCTTTTGTATATGAACATTCTTTGGCACATAAGTTGAGAAAAAAACGAAAACAAGACACGTACTAACGCACGTCAAAACAAACGGTCCATATATGGGTGAGGTTTTCGACCTATGACCTTCCATGCACTCATGGTGTCCTGAAATTGGAACCTCGGCATCCCTTCGTTAGATAAAAAAGAATTAACGACAGGACTCGCTCTTGCATAGTTTTGAAGATGTAGGGTTAGCGCCGGTAGTGACGTGACTTTCTTCAAGAGGCACTACAGCAAACTACAGTGGTTCGATGTTGACTTTTGCGTATCAACGTCTTGGCTGGGGCTCCTGCCATGCGAGAACAAAAGTTCAAGAACGAAATGTATTAGACAACTCACAAGATGAGCTTGTAGAGAACTCTCATAAATTGACGTCATTAATTTGGGGTTTTAAAAAGAAAACAAGCCCCGCGTACAGGCGTAACGCATTTTAATGCTGTGATCCTAAATTTACGTCCTTTAAATGGGGATAAATTAACGATAAATGCTCTAGGGGGAGAAGAAGCAAGTTTGGTTTCCACCAATCAAAACAAAGCACAGTATTACCCTCCACTTTCAAGCGTTACAGGCTCATCCGCTAAGATTCCACCCGTCGAAATGCATGAAGGAACAGTGCATACCTCATTTCAAGAAATGCGTCTTCAGGCGTAACTTTTCGCTTGACTCATGCAAAGAGTGACGCGTACAAAATACGCGTACTCCATAATGTAACCAATGTTATTTTTTACCCAGTTCTATTTGTTTTCATTTAAGCTACAGTGAAATCCGCCTATAACGTTTCTGTTTTTGCCGCGATTCTCTGACGTTATAAGCGGAGAAACGCTAAAACGAATTTTTTTACATGTAAAATGACCAAAATGTGCACGGGAAACCCGACGCTATTAGCGGAGAAACGTTATATGCGATGACGCTTTATCGAGAGTTGACTGTACTAGGTTCCCACTTAGTCAATCGTACGTGTAAGCACCCCTTGTTCGGAACTAGAAGCTGAAATGAGTAACCAGAAGCCGGTAGGGACTGACGTCCCCAACGCAAGTGAAATTCACGCAACAGAATCAAGGACTTAAAAATGTTTCGTGTGGAGTCCTCCACGTACGTACCGGATCCACGCGTCGTGTCTTGGGCAGTCGCCCCATTGTTCCTCTCCGCAGTACAACGCCACCTCTTCCCAGGACGGCCCGTATCCCAGCACTCCACCCTCTGCACTGCCTCCTAGACAGCACTCGGATCGCCGGCCTGGATCACAGAGCGAACACAATGACAAATGAGTGTCTATCACGAATGTCGAGCATGTCCGCTCAACAGAACCTCAAGCTTGAAAATGTTTGTGAAAATATTTTTATGTTTCATTCCTTTAAGAGGAATTAACCCTGCTGGTCTCCGAAGGTTCTTTAAATGACAGGTACACACTAAATGTCATGGGGCTATTTGTTGTCCCACGAATGGTGCAATTTTAAGCACATCCGTCAGTGATACAACTTTGTGATCACCAGGTGATACAAATTGTCCACGGCTTACTGCAAATGTCTGTCTTCTTGTACAGTTTGCATCACCTGGAGGACACAAAATTGTATCATCGACGGATGTGCTTAAAATTGCATCATTCATGGGACAAGAAAAGTCCCATGACATTTAGTGTGTATTGTAAGAATCCAAGGGCTACGAGTTAAGCGTTATTTGAACCCACACCAATTGGTGTAATACTTTTGCATCGCACGCGATATGCCTTCCCATGCATTAGCATAGCACTGCAAAGCCAGTGGTAAGTTTGCTTGCCACAAATTTGGTAAGCTGTTTTGAATGCCAAAATTTGGCAAGCTTTGACCTGGAATCTGTAGAAGCTTTTGGATTTGGATCGCCTTTGGATTAGATGTGTCCCCAAACATATTAAGTGGTTGCCCCCTCGGATCTGGATTTCCATCAAAAGACCTCCCCTGAAGGTATATGGAAATTTTAACAGTGCTGACTGAGTACTCACGTGGGGATAGGGAAGTCCTGCGGCTCCACGGCGTGTCGCGCAAGGCAGTCCTTCAGTTGACGCTCCGCGGCCGTCAGCCTGTTCTGGGCGCGCGCCACCTTCAACTTGGCCCTAGTCGCGTGGCCGCGGTCCTTGGCTGCGGCTAGCCTTGCTGCGCGGGCCTTGGCCTTGGCCAGCCAGCGTCGGCATCGCTGCACCGCGACCCTCAGCGCGGCCAGGTCACGCTTCGGCTCGGCCCGCGCCGCCTGCAGGCGTGCGTCCCGTTCAGCGATGAGGGCCACCCGCTGGGCAGCGAAGTGCTTCCGCTCCCGGCAGTTGGCCCGAAGCAGCTGCTTGCGCTTCACCTTGAACGCCCTGAAGCGCAACGCGTCGGCCCTCGTGGCGCGCCGCACCACTTGCCGCATCGCTTTGCCCTCGGCGACGCGCTTCGCAGCGGCCTCGGCGTGGCGTTTGATGACTAACACGGCGTGCTTCAGCGCGTGCATGGCGATAGCGTGCTGCCTGGCGCCTTCAAGCTGGGCGAAGCGGGCGTGGCGCTCCGCAGACGTTTCCCTGAGCATCGCACTGCCGCGGCTTGATTCAGGAGCAGCGTCACCACCGCCGTCTTCTTCATCATCAGCTTCGTCTGCGCGAACGTCATTTCTTCCAGCAGCTTCGCCCGCGACAACGCCTCTTGGACCTCTGCGGGCTCTTCTTCGTTTACGTTTTTCTTCGTTTAGGGCTTCCAGATGAGCGGCAGATCCGCCACTTCGAAGGCGCGCAGTCAGTGAGAGGGGTCCGAGGATCATCTCAAGGCCCCATCTTCGCAGCGCAGTGGCAGCGCGGTCGTCGTCAACGGCTCTGGGTACACTTTTGGGGCCTACGCGAGGGGCGCCGGGTCCAACATTGGGGCCTCCACGACGAGCGACTGGTCCACCGGCGAGGCCTCCGTGAGGAACGCCGCGGGGAGCGCCGCGTCCTGGGCCGCGTCCATTGGCTAGGCCTTCGCGGGGAGCGCCGCGTCCAGCGAGGCCTTCACGGGGAGCGCCGCGTCCCCCAGCGAGGCCTCCGCGGGGAGCGCCGCGTCCCCCAGCGAGGCCTCCACGGGGAGCGCCGCGTCCAGCGAGGTCTCCGCGGGGAGCGCCGCGTCCAGCGAGGCCTCCACGGGGAGCGCCGCGTCCAGCGAGGCCTCCACGGGGAGCGCCGCGTCCAGCGGGGCCTCCACGGGGAGCGCCGCGTCCAGCGAGGCCTCCACGGGGAGCGCCGCGTCCAGCGAGGCCTCCACGGGGAGCGCCGCGTCCAGCGGGGCCTCCACGGGGAGCGCCGCGTCCAGCGAGGCCTCCACGGGGAGCGCCGCGTCCAGCGAGGCCTCCACGGGGAGCGCCGCGTCCAGCGAGGCCTCCACGGGGACTGCCTAGTTCATAAACGTGGTCTCCGTGGGGTGAGATCCCGCGTAGTGCCCTCCCTGGAGGCATTTCTAAAAACACACAGCAAGATTGAAGATTGACCCCGAACCACCAGTTGCAGCTCGCTGAAAACACAATTAACCCTGGCTACGTTTGGTTCGGCTGCGCGATGGGGCAGTTCGGTTTCTGCAATTCAAAAAGTTCTCTCATTTGAGGGGTCGTGGTCTACCATGACCATTTACATTTAAAAAAAGAAACGCTGGAAAAGTGTCATGAAAAATTCCTTTGAACTTTTTGCTTTGGTCAAGTTTCTGAATTTGTTAATGTTAGTCACATAACTAAACTATGCTCAAATGCCAAATCTAGTCAAGACGCTTTGGAATGAGCTAAACTCGATAACTCGCTCGGTAAAAGAAACAACCGAGCTAAAAGCAGCGTTAAAAAAATGCTGCGAAAATGGAAAATTTCAACGCAGGCCTTACCTTATGGTCAGACAATATCCTACAAGTTCAGAAAATTTTGTTGAATTCGGAAAGATTACTCATTAAAAGTCTGTACGAAGCATTTCTTTGTTATGAAGAAAACGAAAGCATTGTAAAATGTCTACGACGAAGGGCAAATCCTTCGTAAAATCCTTCCTGGTGTTACCAGTGTAGGTCGGACACAAGTAGTATACATGAACCATCCGGACAGCGGCCATCTTTCATGGCCCATCCGGACAAGCCACGGTCGTGTCTTCTGCTAACGTATCAAACAATGTTTTTTCTTTAGATTTTTTTCCAGATTTTGTATGGGTGGTTGTTCCCTTGAATGGGTCTAACCTGAGGCATCTTGGGGGAATAAACCCTCAGCCCTTTCCCGGCCGCCGCGCGCCGCGGTGTGTACGTCAGCAGGCGCGGATTCCCCCCCCCCCCACCCTTTCACAATGAAACGAATGTGACGTCATATTCGTTCGAATGCGAGGGGGTCAACACTTGCGTAATGCCCTATACATAAAAGCCGTGTATTGCGTAACACCATTCAAATTTGGCAAAATTTAGCATTTATATGGGCAGGTTGGACATGAGCCCCGTCCCGTTTGAGCCCCGATGACCTGAGCCCCAGCTAGAGCCCCGGTCGAGCCCGACTAGAGCCCCAGCTTGAGCCCCGACCTAAGCCCAATTTGAGCCCCACGCCAAATAACTTCCACTTTTCCCGTGTTTTGGGGCCAAATTGCGACTTTTCTTGGCGTGGGGCTCAAGTCGGGCTCAAGGCGGGGCTCAAGCCGGGCTCAGGTCGGGGCTCAGTCCGGGCTCAGGTCGGGGCTCGAGTCGGGCTCGACCGGGGCTTTAGCCGGGGCTCAGGTCATCGGGGCTCAAACGGGATGGGGCTCATGTCCACCCTGCCTTTATATGCCGTAATACACGTGTAATACCACCATAGTAAAGCGTAATACCGAGTCGTCTGTACACGGTTCCTTGAAGTGTTTGCCCCCTCGTTCGGATGTGAATGTTGTCACGTTCGTTTGAACATGACGTCACGTTATTCGTTTCAATATTTCAATCCACGTTCAAACGAATGTGACACCCTAATTTAACGGCGGTGTCACGTTCAAACGAGACCCCTCCCCCCTCAAGTGCGTCACGTATTCTATGGACGACTCCTGACATCATATACAAACGAACGTGACAAAATTCACATTTTAACGAATATGACGTCACATTCGTTAAATTACAGTGTTCCTGGTTCCGCTTCATGGTCACCCAAAAACTAACCTTTAGACTACTGCAACTGCAAGTATAGAAATATGAAGTCCATAGACCATTCCGCTGGATCTACTTCGATCCCTCGAAAAAACAAATGCACCGGAAGTCAGGTCGCGTCAGCCAATCAGAAGCCTTCTTTCATCAGTGGTAGCGCCTACCTTTGATGAGAGGAGGCTTCTGATTGGCCGACGCGACCTGACTTCCGGTGCATTTGTTTTTTCGAGGGATCGAAGTAGATCCAGCGGAATGGTCTATTCAAGGGGTCCACCACTTCGGTAATCGTGTGTACACTTCGTCCAGTAATCATTGGTAATTACATTGCCAACTGGATATTTTTGCTGTTTTTATCGGCTTTAGAGGGTTATTCTTATGAAAATAGGCAAAAACTGGTCCTAGCTGGCCAAAAGTATAGAGATTTTTGAGACTTATTGCAAGTAAACACTGGTAATCAGTATTCCTGGGTACACTCCAGAGCTGGGTGACACTGGTAATCAGTAATCCTGCGTACACTCCAGAGCTGGGTGGTGGACCCCTCGAGTCCATTACGACAAGTTAGATGCTTTGCTTCTATTCCACCTGACCTGAACCAAAATTCATGTCACTCAAGGGGCCGTCCATTAATTACGTTACGCACTAGGGGGAGGGGGGTCTGGGTCAACGTAACGCTGCGTTGCCTTGGGGGGGGGGGATCAGAGCCAGCGTAACTTTACGCTTACCACATTAATTTTGAAGCAGAAATATGCAATTTTTAAAAGTAAATTTGGGTTAAAACCGAGCTTTACAAATATTTTTAGCGTGACGTTACGCATGAAGGGGCGAGGGGGGTCCGAGTTAGCGTAACGCTGCGTTACATGGGCGAGGGGGGTGAGGGTGGGGTCAAAAATCGGCAAAAAGTGCGTAACGTAATTAATGGACGGCCACTAACCAACCTTGGTAGGATAGGATTTCTCTCAGTCTGCGACAAGAGCATCGAGTTGCGCCAAGTTCTTGCTGTGTATCCAATAGGGTACTTCGGAGAAAGGCTAGGGCGGAAGTTGAGAAGAAATCAAGTAGAACATAAGCCGGATTTGTATGAGAACGTAGCCCTGCGGAAGCGGCAGAACGGCGACGCAGACGCTCATTCTCACAAGTTTCGCATACTTTGCTTTTCTTGATTACTTCGCAACTTCCGACCCAGCTCATCTCCGAAGTACCCTCTACATACGCTCGAGTCTGATTCAGAGAAGGTAGCCGTCTTTCACGCTGCACCCGTAGGAAATGGGTGGCAGTCCGGTTCACTTGTTGCAGAGTCGATGAACAATCCGATAAATGCACCACTGGTAGATCGCGGAACACAGCGCGACGCGACCGCGACTCTTGACAGCAGCGGCTGCGCGAACTGGCGGCGTCGACGCGACTTCAGTACGTGAGGGTGAGGCACTGTACGAAGACGCGCTGACTCAGGCCGTATGCACAAAGTATTCCCCACGTCCTCGCATTGGCACTGTGCCCGTCGGCGATATGAGGGTTCCAACGCCCTTCTAGAACGGACCAAGAAGTCCTTTTGAGAAATCTCACTGGCGGATGAGCTTTGACGCGTAAGATGATCGACTAAGGGGCCATTCATTAGTTACGTTACGCACTTGTTGCCGATCTTTGCCCCCACCCCTCGCCCATGTAATGCAGCGTTACGCTAGCCCAGACCCCCCCCCCTCCCCATTTAAAAACGAATTGTTCCGAAATGCTGCCGAAAGCTGTCCGAAGCAGTCCAAACACCCCCGGACTGCTCCACACTGAAAGAAAAATGTCCTGTCGACACCGTTAATTGATTACCAGTGTTCACCGTAGCCAAAACACAGTTTTCACCGTTGCAAAAACACAGAATTTACTGTCACCAAAACACAGAAATTGCCGTCATTGTTTTAATAGTAATTACCTTTAAAGAAGGTTACAAAATTCATTGTAAAATCTTTCACAGAGTTTTCCGTAATGTTTGTGACAGAAATGGCCGTTTACAGTAACGTGGATAACTACGTTATTTTCTCTCACAGGAATTACTGCTTCTTCTGATTACCACCCTATCTTCTTACAAAGGGGATGGCAGCATGGTTAAGGTAGGTTTGGATAGTCTCGACCACCAAAATGTGCTCGGGAAGTTGAAAAGTGTAACGGTAATTTCCGTCAACGAAAATGACGGTGTTTCCAACTTGCAAATTTAAGGCGATTCCTGTCCGAATGATAACAGTTTATCGTGTAGTAAGTTTTACGGTGTCTATTGTTACCTTGTCAATGGTAAATTATGTACACTACAATAAATTCTGTGCTTTGGCTGGTAAACACTGGTAACTAATTAACGGTGTTGACAGGACTTTTCTTTATCAGTGCACAGAGCGCCCGGGACTAGACCGGATTGTTCGCCACGAGTGCGCGTCGGGACTGGGACTACCCGATATCAGTCCGATCAGAAGATGCCTCCATCGGACTGCCCCGAGACCGCGAAGACCGCGGACGGGCCTAGCGTTTAGGGCCTTAGGGCCTTTGACCAGGAGGAACCTAGCGAGCGGTGGAATGTAGACACCGAGGGGGAATTCACTCTGGTAATGGTTGGTTGTCCGGTGTGTAATTGATCTGTAATAGTTCTGTAATGTAATTGGTTAAATGAGCAGTTGGCAGGAAAATTTAGTGACATGTTTTTACTTTTCTTGCCATGAAGTTAGTTTTTCTTTAGTTTTTAGGTCTTAACGTTCAGTATTACGGTAACTGTAACGGCTCCCAATAAGAGAAACTCATTATTGAATTTTAAAACCGTACAACGTTTAAAATACGCGACATTGTGGGTCATGGCATTGCACGATTAGTGCGGTGTACCGCATTGCACCGCACTACACTGGTAAAACTACTCAGTAAAAAGTCTACGAAGCATCGCTTCGCAATACGAAGAAAACGAAGGCATTGTAAAATCTACGAAGAAATGCTTCGTATTATGAAGCAAAATCCTTCGCAATACGAAGCATTTCTTCGAAATACGAAGCAATTCTACAATGCCTTCATTTTCGTTGTAGCTACAAAGCACATTCTTTAATTGTAGACTTTTTTGAGTGTAAAGCGTAGTATTACCCTCTGTTTTCAAGCGTAGTCAGTTTACGCTTGAAATCAAGCGTAACAGGCTCATCCGCCAAGATTTCCCCTACGATTTAGTTTAACCAGTGTACTTACCAAGAAAAGGAGTTTATTGTTTTTTCTCATTTACATGTTTAACTACATTGTATGGGGGTTGCCTAGGGTTTTGTCCCTGCTTTTACATATACAAGGTAGGTTTACGCCAGACCGTGTCTTGTCGTAACAGGCTTCGCGATGCTGCGCCAGTTTCGACTATCCACGCCTGGCGTTACACCTACCTTGGCCTGCGGCGCTTCCTGCTTGCCTTCGGCAAGCTGTTTTAAGGTTCATTGAGGCAATGAGTAGTGCACCACGTGATGAATGGTCGAAGTATATTATATTAGAATATTCTAGACGGGGTAGCGCCTACGCGGTTGACACTTTGGTCAGGGGTCATAATGGATTTCATTTCCGTCATCAGCACCTTCCAAACCATGCGAAACCATGTAAAAATGTCTCTAAAATGAAAAGTCACAAAAAAGTTGCACTTTTTCTGCCGTTTTTTCAGTGTTTTTTCGTTGGTACGACTGAGTATATTGCGATAGAAAGCTGCATTTTGGTGTGTGGCGAGCCAAGGACATACCTAATAACCCTGCAAAATCTCAGCCAGATCGGCCGAGCCGTTCAGGAGGAGTAGTGCGGACACACAGACAGACAGACAGGAAAAGTTTTCCAACCCCAGTGAAGTGACTGGCTTCGCTAATCGCTTAGCTAATGATTGTTAAAAAAATGTTGAGGCTACGTTACTTAACATTTTTATCCGAAAACCCCGTCGGAAGGAGAAACAGATTTATGTGCTTGAGAGCGCGATCCAAGGAACGCCATTCCTTGGATCGGGCTTTACCTTATGCGCGCCGGGGCGTGCGTTTAATTATTTCTTCTTATGTAAACTTCTGGACTATGGGTAGAGCTTGCATCTAGATTAAGACTAAGGTTTTGATTCTTATTCTAACTGAAGTGCTAGGCGTGGAGCCTAAATCTACACACTAAATGTCATGGGACTTTTTTTGTTCTCTGAATGATGCAATTTTAAGCACATCCGTCGGTGATACAATTTTGTGTCCTCGAGGTGATACAAATTGTGCAAGAAAATAGCATTTCGCAATAAGCTTTAGACAATTTGTATCACCTGGTGGACACAAAATTGTATCACTGACGGATGTGCTTAAAATTGTATCATTCATGAGACACAAAAAGTCCCACGACATTTAGTCTGTAGGGTGACTAGGGTTTTAATATTTACAGTTCGTTTCGCTTGCCGGACAGGTGAGGGGGGAGTGGGGCCGGGGAGAGGGGCGGCCAAGGCTTGTTCGGGTCCGCTCAGGTGCCGAGGTTCGGCTCGGCTCAGCTCGTCCCGGCTGCTCCCGCTGCGAGCTGAGGCTCGCTTCGGCTCGTCAGTCCGGCAGTCCTGCGGGAGACGTCTCACGCCGCTCGCTGCCGCGTCGCGTCGCGTGGCCGCAGACGGTGTGGCCGCATGGCAGGCTCTTGGGCCGCCTCCCGTCCGTGTCGAACTCCTCCATGCATACGGGGCACTCCATGGCCGCCGGGCTGCGGGCATCTGCAGGTGAAAGAAGCAAACGAATATGAGACAATCGCAACGCCTCGCTCACTGGAGTTTCGTGAATGTTTCACACAAAAGCTTAGGAAGGAAACAGACGTTGGGAGTTTTAGAATGTTGCATCTTATTTCCTTATGTCTTGCAAGAGATTTTGTAGCTCTAAAGGACGCGTCTTATCTCGCCTCTTATCAGCGTTGAGTCATTTTTGAATTGCTGTTGCACTCCCCGGTCAAGGTGGTGTTATCTTTTCCTCACTGCAAATCGATAGGTGGTAAGATTTCCATCCCTCACTGGCAGTGATTGTAGATTGGCGGTGTCCACGTTTTACCACCAATACGAAGGCGGTACAGAAATTAGTACTGCCCTTATAGAACCGTTTTTACCGCCTGTAAAGAGCTTTACCACCACACCTAAAACCCTACGAAGAACTGCTCTTCGTTATACGGGTCAGTTCACCGAAATGTGGGAACTTTAATCGGGATGGTTTCGACCTTGAATTTTGATAAGATTGATATATTTTGGCAAAAATGACCCAGATATCAACTAAAGGCCTCCAAAATGACTTCAGTACAAAGTTCCTGCCAGGATTTTCTCCTGGAAGTGGCACACTTAAGGTCAAAACAAGCGGTGCTTCAGCGGCTTTTTGGGCGATGTCCGATTCCCCGATACGAATACTTACAAAGTGTAATCAATAGCTACAGAGTGGCATTATGACACCCAAAGTTAATGCAGTATCGAAGGAGGACACTATAAACTTCGTTTTACACAAAGTCTCGCCACACCATGGCGAGACTTTTCTGTCTGGCCACAACGTGGTTAGACCACCTTTGAGCCCGGCTGCCGGGCATGCCAAATTTTGGCATTCTGATAGGCCAATCCGGGCCACTGGAGTGGCAAGCAAACTTACCAACGGAATTGCAGTGACAAACAGTTTGTACCGCCACTATTTGGTGCTTATATATGAAGGTGCATGTTACTGCCAATGATTAACGAAATATTTTGTAGATTTACCATGTATCTTGTAAATTGATGCTAACGACGCATTTGTGAACTTCACGATATAATTCATAAACAGCATTTTACAAAGATTTCGTTTTTAAAAATTTCCAGTGACATCTATGTAAATGTACGACAAATTTTCTACACTCTCACCTCGCTACTGACTTTTTGGTCAATTTGTTAATAGTTATCCAAGTAATTTGTGCATCCATAATACGTACTTTCCGGTTTTTAAGGAACAACTTATGAATTGCTAAGTAGTGTACTGACAATTAGGTATTGTAAATAATTTTGCAAAGCAAATTTATCCTACTTACTTACAAAATTCCAAGTATTATGCTTGCTTAAACGAGTACGTATTTAATGAAGAAAAAGTCCGTAGCGTGCTGAGAGTGTAACAGTGTGTTTGTGTGCGTGAGCGCAGGCATGGTGCGGCGCGCGCTGAAGCTGTCCAAGGCCTGCTTGTTGGCGGTGGGCTGCGCCGGCCTGGTGCTGTTGTACTGCCTGAGCGTCGGGCCCGCCGCGCCGCCCGCAGCTACCCTCCACGAAGAGGCACAGCAGCAGCTGCTTGCGTACCTGCGCCGCCCACTGGAGAACGCCACCGTCGCCCTTGGTACGTGGGTCAGTTCGCCGAAATGTGCACTCCAAATCCAAAGGCGACACTTGAGTTTCTTTTTTGGCGATATAATTGAGTATCGCTAACAAACGGCCTTACTGAAATACCATGCCTTCAAAACGGCGATACATAAAAGTATCGCCAATATTCGGCGATACTTCGGAGGATTCCCAAGAGTTTGCAATAAACTTCTAACACCTAAAGGGGACTTCTTCATTGTTTATTGCCAGATTTAGGCGGTACTCCAAAGTATCGCCAAATTTTGGCGATACTTTTGTGTATCGCCGTTTTGAAGGCATGGCATTTCGGTAAGGTCGTTTGTTGGCGGAACTAAATTGTATCGCCCAAAAAAGTACTTAAAGTATCACCTTCCGATTTGCAGTGTGGGAACCTTTTTTTGGTATGGTTTCGACCTTGAATTTTGATAAGATTGTTATATTCTCGGCAAAAGTGCCCCGGATATCAACAAAAGTGCCCCGGATATCAACAAAAAGCCTCAAAAGGGACTTGAGTACAAGGTTCCTGCTAGGATTTTCACCTGGAAGTGGCACTTTTTTGAGATCTAAACGGTCCTTCAGCGACTATTTGGCCGATGTACGATTCCCCGATGCGGAGACCGAGCGGAGACAAAGTGGAACCAATAGCTACACAGTGGCATTATGACACCCAAAGTTGGTGCAGTGTCGAAAGTGGGCACTATAAATTTCGTTTTACAACAAGTGTGGGGTCGATAAGTCAATTCTTTTGCGTACTGCGTAAGAATTAAGTTTTTCTCATTGCGCGTAATTTACGCACTTTTTGGCACATGAGTTAGCTCTTGCAAAATATTGTTCCCGCGTTCGGAAAACAAAGGTATCAAAGTGTTTCATCGGCAGGCGCGCCTGCGCCCGGCTACCTGGTGTACAGCCCGTCGTGCCGCATCCCGGACACACACCCGTTCCACCCGTCGCTGCAGGGGCTGGTGCACCGCGAGGACCCCATCGTCTGCTCCTCGCTGCCGCCCCTCACTTACACCACGCTGGTGGCCGAGCAAGCCGGCGCGCTGGGGTCGTCGCTGGCCTCACACCTGCTGCGCGTCGACACCGAGCAGCTGGCCAAGTACACCCCGTGGTTCTATCACAACGTCAGGTGCTGCTATCAGATCGTCACCCGCGTGGACCCGGAGCCCGGCGCCACCAACATGGACATGGATGTCGACAACAAGTTCCGGTAAGCATGACTCCCAGGCCCGCCCACAATGAAAGAAAAAAAGTCCTGTCAATACTGTTAATTAATTACCAGTGTTTACCGTAGCCAAAACATGGTATTCACCGTTGCCAAAACACAGAATACCAAAACACAGAAGTAACCGTCGGTGTGAAAATAGTAGTTACCGTCAAAGAAGGTTACAGAATTCATCGTAGAAACTTTCTAAAGATTTACTGTGATTTTTGTGTCAGAAATTGCCGTTGAAAGTTACATGGATAACACCGTTATTTGCTGTCACAGCAATGACCGTTTCTATTTTCAACCACCCTTTCTCACTAGAAAGGGGATAGCCGCAAGGTTAAGGTAAGGTTTAGATAGTCTATACTACCAAAATCCCCTCGGATAATTGAAAAATGAAACGGTGATTTTTGTCAACGGAAATGACGGTGTTCTCTAACTTACAAATTTCCGGCAATTCCTGTCTGAAAAATAACGGTACAACTTCTAAAAAAAATTTACTTCGAATATTGTTAACTTCTTGACTGTAATATCTGTACATAAAAAAGGACGGGCGTGTCTGTGTTTGTGAAAACAGTGTATGCCTTTGTTTTTGAAACAGTAGATTATGTGCTTTGGCTACGGTAATCACTGGTAACTAATTAACGGTGTCGACAGGACTTCTTTCTTTCAGTGCAGGCCGCATGCCCTAGACAGTGTTGCCAGAAGTTTGGTCCGCCGCCCCACCGCCAGAGCGCGCGGAAATCGCAAAAACCGCGCGCTTTCAAATAGCCCAAAACCGCGCACTTCGCGCGCCTAAAATAGCCCAATTTGCGGTTGTATTAAAAGATAGAAAGGGATACTAAGCAACAAAAACACCGAAAGTAAAAAGTTATTCAGATAAAACTTGTGACATTTCCTCAGCCTTGCAGCGAGAGAAAACGTTTGGGAGGCAAAACAAACGACGAGCGGAGACAACAAACGGCATAACAGGGCCGCATAACTGAGTAAATCACACAAATAGCCCAATTTTCTCGGAAATAGCCCAAAACCGCAGCCTTTTGAAGACTTTGTAGCCCAAATGCGATTTACCGCAGCAGGCAGTTTTTGCCCGCGCAAAGACCTTAAAAAATTGCCCAATATGCGGTTTATAGCCCAATCTGGCAACACTGGCCCTAGACTCCGACGGAGTCCTGGCCCATCGACCCTGACCGGATCTAGACGCAGCCGGCGGACGACCAATAGAAAGCCGGCTGAGCGTTAGGAGATTCTGGCCAAAGTCCCGCCAAGGGGTAGAGGAGAGGTTTCCTTTCCGAGGATTCGACTCCCTTCATTGTGATTTCGGCTGCGACCCGCCCCAGCCCGGCCTCGCGATGACGGGATGTGAAGATAGATAGAAGACCCCTACCCTGCCAAAAATTCCGTGGTTTGGGCCGAAAAATGTACGGAAAAATGGTGTCCGGACGGATACGGAATAGGTAAGGACCTTTCCGTACCGGTTCTCTGTGGTCCCCATAAGGATCTTTTGTAAACTGGTACTGAAAATATCACTAGGGTAAATCCACCCTAAAATTTCAGAGTTCATGTCAGAGTTTTAGAGTTTCCCTTAGAGTTGCAGAGTCTCTCTCAGAGTTGCAGAGTTCCTTTCAGAGTTTTATAGTTTGCTCAGAGTTCCAGAGTTTATACTCTACAGAGTTTCTGAATCCTTCTCTGAGTTCCAGAGTTTCATCCGCAGTCTGACAATCTCTTCAGAGTTGCTGAGTCGCGCTTGAAGGCTTAGAGTCTAAGTCTGAGTTTCAGAGTGGTGTTAAAATTGACAAGGCTCTAAATCGAAAAATTACAGGAATATTTCCTTGAAATTTTTATATGCAGCATCTCCACACAAATTAAGTAGGGGCATTTCAATTTTATTAATTTCGAAATCATTTTTTCTCCTATCTTGTGAACCGTTGGTGGTAGCACAAAATGGATTGCGGATTCGGATCGAACCCGGTTTCCCGACCCCAATCACATTATGATACTGATATAACACATTTGGTTGGAGATAATGACACTTTCAAGATAACTCCGAACCTCTAAGACTCTGATTGTGCCAAGTCTGAACCTCTGATTATGTGACTCTGCGAAACTCCAAATGGGACTCTGAAATTCTAACTCGGAGGTGTGCGAATCTTTAGACTTTCTCTCCCAGAATTCCTGGTCCTGAGTTAGAAAACTCTGAAATGTCAGAGTGGGATAAGTCTGGGAGTTTTTATAGTGCATTTACCCTAGTGATGTACGGAACGTCCGTGGTTGGCTAAGTACGGACGGTCCAGGTAAAAAGTTAACCAGACATGTTCCGAGTAATACCTGTACTTTTTTTAATCAGTGAACACTCCGGCCGGACTCCGCCAGCCTCTGTCGGAGCTTAGCCGGCCGGATCTCGGCCGGATCTCGGTCGGATCTCGGCTGGGTCTGGGCCGAGTCTTAGAAGAGCAAGAGTCAAGGGTGGGCGAAAAGGGAAAACCGTTGCGTGGGATTTTGAACCCGGGGCTTTGGCCGCAGCATGGGCCGGTGCGAAGACCTGGTCGGCGAGGCGCGGCTGGAGCCTGACGTGGAGTTCGTGATGGTGCGCTGCTCCGCGACGCGGCCCGGCTGGCCCACCAGGGAGGTCTACACCAACATGCACGCCGTGGTCGCCCCCAAGGCCGCCGTCCAGGCCAAGCTCAGGGAGAACCCTGCGCGGTGAGTTCTGAGTTCGAATCCAGCTGGTCACCCATTTTCTCATTTGGTGCCTTTACACTCTTCCAGCGAGCCCGGAGACCCCCGCATGTCCGTGCTCATCGTGGGCGTGGACTCGGTGTCCAGGCTCAACTACATCCGCACCATGCCGCGCACGTCCGAGCTGCTGCGGTCCCACGGCTGGCACGAGCTCCGCGGCTACAACAAAATCGATGACAACACCTTCCCCAACCTCATGGCCATCCTCACCGGCATGACTCGGACGCAGGTAGTGAAATGTGTTTGGGTTGCTCCTGTTCATGCCGATGAGTTCAAGGAACAAAGGCCGATGTCGCGCGATCCCTGGTAGACAGCAGAACATCCATTTGGGCAACGATAAAATACCCGCACGCCTTTCCGGCCGCGCGCCACAATACGCGGACTTTACCCGACCCGCAAGGCGTTTACCCTAGCCGAACCCGACCCGCGCCGAACGTCTACGGACTTGCGTATCTAGCGCGGGTAGGAAAAACCCGCAAGTCTTTGGCCACCCGCAACGGGGTGCCGCGGCTTGGCCGAGCATAAGTTTGCGGGTTCCCTATAGTGAAGATTCTCCATATTATGGTAACAGTTCTCTATATTATAGTGGTGCAGCTGCCCTTGTAACGACATAACGTCAAAAAATTTTTGTCCCTTATAGATAATTTGTGAAATTCCCTTGTAATATGGAGTCAATCTACACCATAATATGTTGGTGCAGCCTTTCACCGTAAGACATTTGGAGTGCATAAAACAGAAAAAAGGTCGAGTTGACGTCAAGTGAGCTAGCATAGACAAAATGTAGTCATGCTCTGCATCAGTGAACCCTCATGATCTGAATTTGACAAGGTATTTTGTGTCAAATACACAACGAAATATACCATACTCACTAAAAGGACATCAATTGACATGCACTTGACGTCAAAAGACGCTAACGTTGACCGTTGTTGTCAGAAATAACCTTTTTAGGCAGCGCGCGGCATCGGTCTGTCTGCTGGGGAGCGCGCGGCGCGCGACACCGGCCTTTCATTCCTTGGACCCATCAATGCGACGACAAATTGGTTGCCCGGTCCCGGTCTTAAAATGGTTCTTGTCGAGGGGGTAAACACTTAGGAATCGTGTACAGACTACTCGGTATTACGCTGTATTATTACGGTTGGTATCAAACGTGTATTGCGGCATTGAATTGCAATTATTTTGGTGGATTTGACCCTAAAACGATGTTACAAGTATGTTCAATACTGGGATTTTGTGCACAGGTCATTACGCGAGTCTGTAACCCCCCTGCCCTTGTCGCTCAGGTGGAGGAGCGCTGCTCCCAGACGGCCATGACCCCCTTGGATGACTGCCCCTTCATCTGGCGGAACTTCTCCCGGGCGGGCTACGTGACGGCCTACGTGGAGGACGCGCCCACTATCGGCACCTTCAACTTCAAGCTGGCCGGTTTCAAGCACGCCCCCACCGACTACTACCTGCGCCCTTTCATGCTGGCCGCTGAGAACCAGATGCAGGTAGCTTTTGCCATTGCACTGCAAATCCAAGTGTGGGACAGGTCGACACTTGTAGGCGTCGACCAGTTTGTCCTACGCTTGCAATTGTCGACCAGTTTTGTCCGACACTTGAAGTGTCGATAACACAGTGTCCGACGCTTTAAAGTGTCGACCACACAGTGTCCGACACCTGCAAGTGCAACCACAGCATGTCCTACGGCAAACTGCGTGTAGTGTGGCTGTGGTCGACACTTGCAGGTGTCGGACACTGTGTGGTCGACACTTCAAAGCGTCGGACAAAACTGGTCGACGCTTTCAAGTGTAGGACAAATGGTCGACGCCTACAAGTGTGGACCTGTCCTACACTTGGCTTTGCAGTGTGTAAGGGGGTCACACTCTGAGACTCGTATTGACTTTTTAGCAGATGATACCTTCGCTAAAGCTAAGCAAGCTAAGCTGCAAATGCACTGAAGGTGTCAGCTTGCTTTTACTATAGTTTTTAGTGGGCGGGCCGTGCGTGAATGTCGCGCAGCCTGCGCGGAACATCAACAATGCCTCCCCGCGCCCAGCCCCAGCGGAGCACACTGTTAAAAATAATCGTAACGACATTTCGAAGAACAACAAAGTCCTTTTCCAATGACACATTTATTTTACGACTTTTGTCGTAAATCTACGACTTTCGTCGTAAATATACGAATCTGTCGTCTTAAATATACGAATCTGTCGTAAATATACGACAAATTTGTCGCTAATTTTCATAGCGATTTTGTTCGTTTTGAAACATATACAGTCCTAAATCTACGAACTGCATCGTAGATTTACAACTTCGATCGTAAATTTACGATCGATCGTAATCTTACCACTAAAATTGTCAAAAAGGTACGACCTAACTCATTATGATACGATTTCGGTCGTAAATTAACGACTTGGGTCGGTCGTTAATTTCCGACATGAATCGTATTTTTACGACACGGATCGTATTTTTACGACAAAATCGTAACGTCCTGCCATCTTTTTTTGATCTTTTCTGGCAAAAAAATTTACGACCATGTCGTACCAAAACGATTTTGAAGTCGTTGAATTCCAACCGAATCGTTCCAGAACGGCCCTCGTCGCTATGAAAATTAGCGACTTATACGTCGCTAATTTACGACATTTTTTTTAACAGTGCACGGCCACTCGTGCGCGGGGTGGCATTGTCGCAGGCCGGCCTGCAGCAGCTCCTTGCACGTGGGTGAAGCGGGTGAGGCCAAAGCCTTAGGACCGCTCTACTTTTCTCATCGAGGATTAACACGTATGTATGGCAGTCGGGACGTTAACCTATCCGGGTACGCCTGCACCCGTATGGCGTTAAACGTGTTAAAGCTAAAAGCAGAACTACCAATTTAGACAAAACATGAGGAGTATCATCTGCTTTCATTACCGTTCATGGAATGGGATTTTATCACTTGCCTTAAAGATTTTTGTGCAAACGTAAAATGTACTATTTTCTCGTCAGCTCTGCACGTTATTGTCCGTTACATTATGTATTTAGTCCATTAGTTTATTAAACCTGACTTTCAATTCAATGTACTTCGATTTCTACATGATCTATTGACAATTCAACCTTAATGGCAGTCAAAATTGTGCATAGCCAAAGAGAAAATAGTACAGTTTACGTCTGCTCTAAAAACTGTACAAGCAAGAGAAAAAGAAGTCCACATGAGACAGAGAGTGGAATAACTTGAAGCCAGGCCACTGCAAAGCCAGTGGTAAGTTTGCTTGCCACAAATTTGGCAAGCTGTTTTGAATGCCAAAATTTGGCAAGCTTTGACCTGGAATCTTCAGAAGCTTGCCAAATTTTGGCAAGCTAATGAGTATTTTCGGGCCAAGCTTGCCAATTTTTGGCATTTAAAACGGCTTGCCGATTCTGTGGCAAGCAAACTTACCACTGGATTTGCAGTGGGGGCTGCTGCTGACACTCACTGGTAAAACAAAGGCATGAAAACTACGCCCTTAAGGGCATTGGCATTAACGGTCTTTCACGCCCTTTAAGGGCGTGAATCGTTTAAAGACGTTGGGAAGGGCGTGAATGGTATAGGACTTTCAGGCAAAATTTTAATGCCCGTCCAAAGGCATTAAACGATTCCGCCCTTCCAAGGGCGTGAATCGTTTACGCCCTTTAAGGGCATATTTTTAATGCCTTTGTTTTACCAGTGCTGCCACTGCCACAGGTGCGGCAGATGCACTACCTCAACGTGTGCCTGGGCCCGACCACGGCCGCCGAGCACGTCCTGAGCTACGCGGCCAGCATGGCGACGCTGCTGCGGGACAACCCTTACTTCGCGCTGTTCTGGATGAACTCCTTCAGCCACAGCAGCGCCAATCTGCCCAGCGCCATGGACGACCGCCTGTTCTACTTCTGGAGGGACCTGCTGCAGTCCGGGGCGCTCAAGGACACCCTCGTGCTGTTCCTCAGCGACCACGGCATGCGGTACGGAAAGATCCGCGAGACGGAGGTAGGTCCATGCGCCCAGCGACGCAGCCAGAAGACTGGAGAACACTGAGGGTCCACCACTCAGCTCAGCGGTGTACACAGGATTACTGATTACCAGTCATTACCTACAAAAATGCTCAAAAAACTCTATAGTTTTGGCTCGCTAGGAGCATTTTTTGCCTATTTTCCTAAGAAAAAGAAACCTTAAGCCGATAAAAACAGCGAAAATATCCAGTTTTGGCATGTGATTACCAATGATTACTGGACGAAGTGTACACACGATTACCAGAGTGGTGGACCCCTGCAAAAAGTTACAGAGAGTTCTGTTAACAATTTGTGCTAATTTTCAGTTCTCTGTAACCCTAAACCCATTATTTCCTGTAGCCTCTTAACAGTATTCACGGTGCGACTCACTGTATTCTCTTTGGACCTTACTGTCGTTTCCGTGCACCTCAATGGGCTGCGACGGGCATGCGGAGAAAAGTGTGAGTCGCACAGTGCATACTGTGAAGAGGCTACAGGAAACACTGGGTTAAGGGTTACATAGAAACCTGGCAAATAAATTAACTGACTTTTCCGCAGTTTTTTTGCCACAGTGAAGGCGGTTGAAATCCCGGACGGGTTTTGAGCTCCAGAGTCGGTAATTGGGACTCGAACCGAACGTAATACCCAACAAAAGGACTGCTCTCCGAACGGGGAATCCATTAGTGGGGTGACACGGTCACTTGTAAGTTTGGTTCGAGTCCTTAATAGCGACTCTGGAGCTCAAAACGCGTAAGGAGTTATGACCGCCGGAAACAAGACACTGTCCGCATTTGAGTTTTGCAGTCTGAGACCCATGTTTAAACAATTATTATAGAGCACTCGAACGCTAAGGGTCTGTTGAGGCTTATAAGCCATGATGTTGTTGATGATGATGATGAAGATGATGATCCGATCTTCTGGCCCACTGTGTGCCGGCGGAGAACCCGACTGACATCCCTGGCTTGCTTGCAGGTGGGCTGGCTGGAGGAGCGGCTGCCCTTCATCAACGTGTGGCTGCCGGAGTCGTTCCGGCAGCGCTACCCGGAGGCCGAGAGGGGCTTCCGCGCCAACGAGGACCGCCTCACCACGCCGTGGGACATCCACCTCACCCTGCGCGACGTCCTCCAGGCGCACCGGGCGCCACAGTCAGCGACGTCCGGGGTCTCTGCCGACGCCATCCCCTGCAGCGCCCCCAGCGGGGTCTCGGGGGCGGCGGCGTGCCCCGGCTGCCAGTCCTTGTTCTGGGCCGTGCCCGCGAACCGCAGCTGCGCCGACGCGGCCGTCGACCTGCACTGGTGCACGTGCGTGGAGTACGCGGCCTCCCAGCCCGGCGAGCGCGCGGCGCGCGGCGCGGCCGAGCACGTGGTGCGCTTCATGGCGGACAAGCTGGCCGAGCGGCAGGCCGCCAACGCTTCCGCGCTGGACGCGGGCTGGAACTGCGCGCCGCTCAGCCTGCACGCGGTCCATTCCGTCCGCAGCCGCGAGCCGCAGCGAGGCGTCCGGGACTTCATCGTCATCCTGGAGACCACCCCCGGCCACGCCCAGTTGGAGACCTCCGTCCGCGCCACCTATACGAGCAGGTACACGCTGAATGTTTTGGGCCTTTTTTTGTTCCATGAATGATGCAAGTTTAAGCACATCCGTGGGTGATACAATTTTGTGTCCTCCAGGTGATATAAATTGTGCAAGAAAATAGCATTTCGCAATAAGCTTTAGACAATTTGTATCCAGGCGCGGATACAGGGGGGGGGGGGGGGCAAAGGGGTTTTTATGAACTTGGTTTGTTGGTTTTTGAACTTTCTATTTGGACCAGCGGGCACCATGTTAGGGTTCAAACTTTTAACAAGTACCGGAAAGAAAAAACAAGGGTTTTAGCATCAAATGAGGGAGGGATATGAAGGACGTAAAAAGGTGTGCAAAATTACATGGTGTCATTGCGTGCAGTGGCGGATCCAGATGTGACCTATGGGGGGGGGGGGCAAAGTAGCACTTTTGCCTATTTCCAGGGGCTAAGTATGGCTTTTTGCCTACCTTTCAGGCGGTTATCTAGGTGCCATGGGGGGGGGGGGGGCAAAAGGCCTGTCACCCCTCCCCTGGATCCGCGCATGATTGCGTTCACGATTTCAGTCAAAGTTTTTAACTTTTAGAATCGGGAAAGTGCATCTGAGAAAGCATGAAACTGCCCACAAATTGAACCCAAAGTGCTAATGCCCCCTTAATTTAAGAAAAAGCCAACTCAATTCAGTTAACACGGGATAATAATAGGACACCAAGGCTCGAAGGAACAAAAGGGAAGACAGAAGTAGCCGAATAACCGTATGACAGGGAGGGTGAGGAATTTTACAAACACAGTTTTGCTCGACATACCTTCCTGTGGCGCAACAAAATCTAACAGAATCCGAAACAATACGACACAATCAAACATTCTGTATATAATTCTAAGTGAGGGACCCGTCGTCTGGATTTCTGCCATTTGAATGGGCGTCCCAAATGTTTTTTAAGCACGCAAAGTACAAGTTTGAAAAGAAACTTATCCCTGATTGTGTTTATGCCGCAGCGCCAGCAACGACAAGCAGGGCGCGCGGTACGAGCTGCTAGGCTCCATCAGCAGGATCACCGAGTACCGGGAGCAGAGCCAGTGCATGCACAACGCCGACCTCAAGAAGTACTGCTTCTGCACGGGCGCCGCCGCGCCGCCGCCGCCGCCACCCGCTCTCACCGCAGGGTTCATTTTCATTTTTATTTATTCGTCATATTTTTGTTGTGTATAATACAATGGAGTGGTCAGAATGTCAGAATCAAACATAAAACACGTGGAAACATTTAAACAATCGCCGGACTATCACAGACAGGAAGCAAATACTTACAATGATTCCATGCGGTTAACACAAGACATAACTCAGCAGTTTATAAACTCGTCATAATTAAATATTATTTTCTACCAACGAAGCTTTTAACTTACTTTTAAAGGTGTATGGACTATTAGCACCGCGTTCACCATTCACTAATTCTTTCGGTATCGGTCGAAACATAGTATCATGACAAAGAGTCAGGTTAACACTCCAAACAATGAAACAAAATAATGCAAAGCTGCACCATGACGGAGAACTGCTTCCCCGGACCTACAGCTGGCCCCGCCACACCCGGCTGCACCGCACGCCTCACAGCAGAATCTCGCTGACTTTCAATGTTCTTCCGAAGTCGCCGTGGTTGCACTCCTCGTCTTCCCACGCAACCTTGTTACACCGCAGGCAATGCACCGTGGCACCAGGCGACAAAGGTGCCCAGAAAGTGTGCGAGATTTGGCGCCCTAAAAACTGGGGCAGGCGACTTAGGCAACCAGTTTCAGGGCATGCCCAATTTAGAGTGTACCCGGCGGCCTTACTTCCAGGTACGGTGAACACCGTACTTCTATGGGTACGGTAAACGCTGTACTTCTAGGTACGGTAAACGCTGTACTTCTAGGTACGGTAAACGCTGCACTTCTAGGTACGGTAAACACCGTACTTCTAATTACGGCAAATCCTGTCAATAAATAAACGGCGAATACCGTACATTTTTTTTACAGTGGATGCGCGAGGCGACTAGACTGCGCCACACCGGCCGTCTTGCTATCTGAGACCGCCTGACCAGATAGCGGCCACTCGTTGCAGCGCAGCAATCAAATCCCCCATCGCCACGGCGTGTTTAGACGGGGCAGCGAGACGGGCACCGACCGAGTGCGCGTACTGAACCAGCAGGTAGAAACTGCTTTCCCGAAACGGGCGTGCAGATGTTTTGTTATCCGCTTGCATCGGCCAAACGAAAAGAGCTAGGTAACAACTGCTTACATATTTGGAATCAGCATAAAATTTTACAGGTAATAGCGTTCTTTCTAGACGGTGAATCTAAAATTATCATCGTTATTTTGCAGCCCAAACGCAAATGAGTTGCTCAATGGCGCTCTGATCCCATGTCTTTGCACGATCGCGGTTTGCTCAAAATCACGGATTTGGAAACGTAAATGTGGGTGAACGGAGCGTCGTATCACAAATCCGAAAACAGATTTGGAATCCTTAAGACTTTTACCATGGTATAGGCACCAGACGATCTTTACAATATTTAGATCTAATCATGATACTCGGCGGCAAATTTCAGTCCATTTCGTGTTTTGAACGAACATCTGCGTGGCTCAGCTACCCTAAAGTTTAGGGGAACGTCGCTCAGAGAAGGGGTAGAGTCCTTTTCCATCTACATAGCCTATACAGTGGCAAATTTTCTGAGAATTCTGAATCTGTTCTCAGATTGCTAATGCGACACTCCGTTCGTTCACATAAACGTTTGCAAGATCAAAATGTTACCCGACGAGACATAGGAATTTCGGGTCTTTTTAAAACAGATTTGACTTAAGGCTGCAAAATAACCGTGATAATTTTAGATTCAACGTCTAGAAAGAACCCTATTCCCTGTAACTCTTTGTGCTGATTCCAAATATGTATGCAGTTTTTACCTAGCTCTTTTTCGCATGGCCGATGCAAGCGGATAACAAAACGTCTGCACGCCCGTTTCGGAAAAGCAGTTTCCACCCGCTGACAAAACCAACCCCCACCGCGCAGTGGGCCGGGAACGCTCTTTTCGTGATCGTTTTGCCAAAACTCAAATTGACGCTCGGAACTTTTAACTGTCTTACAATGGACCCCTACACTGCAGACCTAATTGTCTACTAAGCATGCACTTACAAATGTATGCTTGGCAAGTACACACTTACATGGTAGGTGTACGCCAGACCGTGTCTTGTCGTAACAGGCTTCGCGATGCTGCGCCAGTTTCGACAATCCATGTCTGGCGTTACACCTACATTGGCCTGCAGCGCTTCGAGCTTGCCTTCGGCAAGCCGTTTCAAGGTTCATTTAGGCAATGAGTGGTGCACTACGTGATGAATGGTCGAAGTAGATTATATAAGAAAATTCTAGTCGAGGTAGCCCCTACGCGAGTAACTGGCTTCGCTGGAGCTGGAGCTGGACAAATCCGAGTTTTGGTGTATTCCAAAATTTTCTGAATATAAGTGATTATGGAGAATATTAGGGTTACCCAAAAATTTGCCGATTATTTTGATTGTGTTTGAATACGAGCAATTTTATATGAATATTTTGATTATTGTTAAATATTGTGAATATTTTTCGAATATTTATGATAAGAGATGATTAGAGTTGATTAACTTGATTATCTGTGATTATGGTGAATATTGGTTCAGTATTCATGATTATTTCTTAATATAAGGTGAGAGTTCAGGCCGCTCGCGCCGGTCTTATGGCTCACTTCTCGCGGGTAGGGGGAAAAAGGCGGGTTCGCGCCGTAGCAGCATTCTCTCATCAGTGTGTCGCTTTTTCATTCGTTATTATGTGTGATTTATTGTGAGAAATATTTTTACAATTATTTTTATAACAATTGTACAACAATTGTTGTACTTTAAAAGTACAATAAATTTCTGATAAAAACTTGGCAGTAATTTGTGTACTTTCGTAGTGGTTTTTTCTTGCAGTGCACAACTCTCACTGGGCCGCCTGCACTGTTAGAAATAAGGGTGACATGACGGAACTCAAACGGTCAGGTTTTGTTACGGAACCCACGGAATGACTGTAAGGGATAAAAAAATGAATCCGTGAATGAATAAACAGCTTTGGATTAATGGAAGATTGGCGTTATTGACTGCAAAGGTCTTTCCGTCTCAACAGATCTGTCTTCTCCATGACACAAATCGTGGAAATATATTTTAAAAACAACGGTTCAGCCATTCGTTTTGGGAACGGTCTTAAAAGAGGTACGGTGAGGTCAAAGAGAAGGCACGGTGGTGTTTATACAGGGTGATTCCCAATACTTTGAACAAAAGCAGGGGGCTAATTCCGTAGGTCAAGGGGATCATTTTTCACCCTTTGAAGTAGTGGGCGCAAATGCATCGTTTCCGAGATAATGGGGCGTTAGTAATTAGTCATTGTGAAAGCGACGTAGGCCACCCTCCACAGGGAGGCGTGTGGAGGGCTGCCTACCTCTCGGGTGGTCTGCCGCGCGGCGCGCTGAAGCGGCGCGCGGGCAGCGTTGTCGTCGTCTGCTAGGCGCTACCGGCCGGCCGGTCTGCGGCGCCGGTGGGCGAGAGCAGACGACACCTTTTCCGCATAGAGGCTAGCCTAGCACTGCGGCCGGAACTAGGAACACACACACAACCACACGAGGGTCTTAAGTCAGTTCGGCTGTGGTTGCGTGTGTGTTCCTAGTTCCGGCCGCAGTGCTAGGCTAGCCTCTATGCGGAAAAGGTGTCGTCTGCTCTCGCCCACCGGCGCCGCAGACCGGCCGGCCGGTAGCGCCTAGCAGACGACGACAACGCTGCCCGCGCGCCGCTTCAGCGCGCCGCGCGGCAGACCACCCGAGAGGTAGGCAGCCCTCCACCCGCCTCCCTGTGGAGGGTGGCCTACGTCGCTTTCACAATGACTAATTACTAACGCCCCATTATCTCGGAAACAGTGCATTTGCGCCCACTACTTCAAAGGGTGAAAAATGATCCCCTTGGCCTACGGAATCAGCCCCCTGCTTTTGTTCAAAGTATTGGGAATCACCCTGTAGTCTGCTGGTCCAAGGATTCCGTATAATGATATGATGATTCCTTTTCACCGTTCTGGTTTACAATTTCACCGTGCATTCTCTTTGACCTCTCCGCACCTCTTTTTAGACCGTTCCAAAACCGTAAGCATTACGCTAATGGCCAGAAAATAATGAGCGGTAATTTTGCCGTATGGAAACCGTGATTTTTTTCTGGCAGTGTGCGCCCATGTTCTCGTAACGGCGGAAACGCCATATCACTAACGATATATGCAAAAATAGTACTCGTACGTATTTTTGCAAATTTTTGTCACTTTGCAAACTTCCCTGGGAGTGGACGGAACAATAATACCGACATTGCACTGACTGGTTGTTCAATCAGAATGCCGACGAACGTGGTCTACACCACGTTCACGCCGGTACGAGAACCATGTTCCCGTATTCACCACGGTAACATTGAATTCTCGTTATTGACACGGTTCTCGGATTTTTATGGCTTCTCCTGTACCAGAACATGTTCTCGTATAAAGTTTGAGTCTAAAATCGAATTTTTTATTTGAGGTGTGCTAATATTTTGAACCCAAACCACAAATGATAGTTTTTCAACTGGTACGAGAACATTGTTCTCGTGGCAAAGGCTCAGACGCCGACACGAGAGCGTGGCTCTCGTGGTTCATAGGAGATTTTTGGTGCATGGTGTTCGGCTGGTCATACCAAGTCCGAATATGCATGTGCCATGTGGTTGTGACTTACATTTCGGTAGTTAGCACCTTCGGCATCTGGGCTTTTCCACCCAAATCGCCTTCGGCGCGAATGTGTTAATGCTGTTTCTATTTAGGACAACTTTGGCTCCTTATAGGGGATGCATGATTTTGTGTCCTGTTTTAGGTGGAAGGGGGCGGGATACTTACGATCCTAGGTCAGAAAGCGCTAAATGGACGCTTATAACCATGCAAAGTATTTTGAGCATTTGATAGGAGAAAAGATTTTAATTTGTCATGCGAAGAATAAGTTTGTAAATTACGAGGCAGATTATGTCTACGCTTAGGCACTTTAAAAAGTCTACGAAGAATCTGCTCCGGAAATCGTAACTATGAACATAACTAAGGCATTGCAGAATTGCTTCGTATTACAAAGGATTTTGCCTCATAATACGGAGCATTTCTTCGTTGATTTCACAATGCCCTCGTTTTCTTCTCATAACGAAGCGACTCTTCGTAGAATTTTTACGTTTGTTTGTAAAGCCTAAAATTGTCTGTTATGTTTTCGAAGTGCCCTAAGGGTGCCGAGTCTAGGATCGTGCTGTGACCGAAAAACATGTGAAGGTGGGTCTAACCCGATTGAACTGTGTCATTTTTAAGTAACGAGCGGGGTAGGATTCAGAAAGCTTACTACTTTACCCAGGATGGGATGGTTGGAAGAAATTTTATTCCGAAAAGAAAGAAAGGAAACCAAAAATGTCAAGTTCTTTTGACAAGCAGAAGAAGCATGAATGACTGAAAACATTATACCATTCGGAAAAAATCGGTCAACTTATGTACACAGTGCGACACTACTAATGAAAGCAATCGAAATTCTGGACAGCACAGTGGCTCAGTGGAATCAAAGCCCCTCACTCGTCTTGCGTTTCGAAGCTCTTTTCTCAGTGTGACATTCGTTTCAGCGTTTGAAACGGAAACGTTAAATACGTTCCTAAAAATATTCCTGAAGGCTCACGTCGGCTTTGTCATCCAGTAAGATAGGGTGGGGCAGTTCGTATCAGAATTTGTAAGTTTCGCCCTCTTCTCAATGTCATTTTACTGCACCGGTCACTACCTTGTCGATTGCAAATCGAACAAGATCCTTAGAATTAAAGACTGTTAACACTCAAATTTCCTTAAAAAAATCCTTCAGGAGCTCACATTGCGTGAATATGGGCTTTTGTTCCCCACTCTCCCTTACGAGTAACTTACAGTCTTTGTTAGTACGCGTGGTGAGCCAAGGGCATGCCTGATGCCCCTGCAAACTCTCAGCCGGACCAGCCAAACACAGTGGGCCAGAAGAATGGTGGAGGCATTTAAACTCCCGAGCTATATCAAGTTAGGAAAGGATAAGGTTTTGCGCCAGCGCCGGAAGGTGAGGGGCAGGGAGGGGGATGGCTGCGTCTGGCTTGAGCTTGACCGCCTCCCCCTGCCCCTCACCCTCCAGCGCTATCCAGCGCCAGCGCTGGCGCAAAACGTTCTCCTTCCTTAACTTGATATTGGCGACGCAAAGATTACGCGAGCGCCCCTGGTGGCGAGTCTGGAACTAGCGTAAGGCAGACACCTGCGGTCGGATCGCTCCTAACTTACGCGTAGCAGCCCCGCGTAAGTTAGGAGCGATCCGACCGCAGGTGTCTGCCTTACGCTAGTTCCAGACGCACCACCAGGGGCGCTGGGGAGAATCTTTGCGTCGCCAATAGCTCCGGACGGGGTTTGAACTTCCTTATCGCTAGATGTGACTCGGGGCGAACGGGTGACCCCACTCATGGTTTATCTCCGAACGACGAATACATTGGTAGGGTCACATGTTCGGTTCGAGTCCTGTTTAGCGACTCCAGAGCTCAAAAAGCATCTAGAATTATGGCCGCACGCCAGGCGCGAATTAAGGGTAGGGGTAATGGGAGTAATTACGTCCTCTTTGAGCGCTAGATAAGGAACTAGATAGGAAGGTAGGCAACACGCGCACTCACACCGTGCCTTTTATGTAGGCAAAAGCAATGCTGCACCCTCTCCGGAGGACGATCCTGGATCCGCACCTGCCGCATGCGATGGTCTTCTTGCCAACTGGTAAACCTTCTAGGAGTGATTTCCCGTTGCTTCATACTAAATGTTTGTGTAGAATTTTGAACGTGACACTTGCACAATTTTTCGCATGCGGGGAATTTGCATAATATTATGCGTAAAAACGTACAAATTTATTCAAATTTGTGCACAATTTTAGGCAAAACGTTTCTCAGGTTTAATGCATAACCACGTACAAAATTCTACATAAACATTTAGTGTGTTGGCAGAGCCCCCGATCATTTCCAGCCCTGAGCAAACTTCTCCCGTTCTTTCGCCTCACTGCGGCGCACCATGGCCTTGAACGCCTCGTTGAAGCTGAAAGTGCACCAGGGCGGCAGGTAGCGCATGGCCAGTTTCAGACCCCACAGCTGGACGGTCTGCCACCAGTTGAGTGTCTCGCGCAAGTCCGTCTTCTGGCCGAGCACGTCCTCGGTGAGGTAGACGAGGCTGGCCATGAAGCCGGGGAACGGCTGCACGTAGGTGGCCAAGCCCTTGATGATGGACCTGATGACGTGCTCCCAGTAGCGGAGGCTCTTGGAGTCCATATTTCGGAAGTTGGGGCTGTGAGCGAAACAGAAGTGTTGGATTAGACTGCGTTCCTTTGTTTCGAGGAATAAACCATAACTTGTCAAGAACACTGGTAAAACTAAAGCGTAACTCTATGCCTGAGTCAAGCATAGAGACGTCACCCTTGAAGTGAAGGGTACTCTGGAAATTCCCCCATGCATTTAGATAAGGGAAATCTTGGCGGATGAGCCTGTTACGCTTGATTTCTAGCGTAAACTGACTACGCTTGAAAACAGAGGGTAATACTACGCTTCAGTTTTACCTGTGAAGGGCGTACACACTTATTCCTGACAAAGGAAGGCTGTGCAGCCATATTATGGAGCGAATATCGCTTGTAGTACAGAGAATATACGTCAATTTGTTCGTAATTTGCACAGACTTTGACTTCGTAAGGTACGGAGCGCGCACAGGAGCCACAAGACGATGATTTGTCACTCTAGTACAAAGATACTCGCCTTCGTAAGAGAAAAAGCGTGTACTCCACTGTTAAAAAAAATCTGAAAATTCAGACTAAATGAACTGAAGTTTTTTTAGCATAAGGCACTCTGAATTTTCAGACCAATATTTTCAGAAACATGCTGCCTGAAAATTCAGACCATAGAATTTTGACCCGAGAATTCAGACCATAGGTCTAGATTAGTATTTATTGAGTTATTTCGGTTTAAAGATGGTAAAGACATATGAACTATATTAGAGAGGCATGCTCCTAAGAAGAGCGGCTCAGCCAAAAAATTATTTGAAGGGAAATGTTCCTTAGGGATATCCCTTTTTGGACACGTACAAAGTCAATGCCCCACGCATTAAATTACGATGACAAGGAGAAGGGATGTTGTGTTTTAATACGCTTCAAGAGAGCGTTTGAGCCTGTGCGCTTCACTGAGTATGAAAGTCCAGATCAAAACCGTATTTTGCGCGATACCGTGTTATAAAACAGAAATTTGGGTGAGGCTCATTTTATTAACCAACTTGAGGAAAACTTCATCCCCAAAATTATGCAATAAAATAACTCTCACCTAAATCCGGTTGATAACAAATACCTACCTCACCCAAAATTTTAGTTTTTATAAATGGCTCGTTCATTCTCAGTGAATTTAAGGGATTCATGACGTCATTACGTTTTAGGGCTTGTGCATTTGAACTTCGCTGTCGCGTGTCTGACTCACGCAGATGTAGGAACGGATACTTTTGTGGTACAATGAATAGGTTGGAGCGCAGTAAAAATAAATTGAGAGGGCACAGGTTCAGGACTCACATGATCACGAGGCGCAGTACTAATTCGGATCGTTTCAAAACAGTGTCCAAGTCACCCAATGCGAAGTTGAAGCGATCCGCTATCCCCAGGGAGTAGCCGAATACTGCCCACGTGTGCAACAAGGCCTGTGGAGAGAATGCCAAATTAAGAATGAATGCAGTGAATTTCAACGTAAATTTGAGCAGATGACACTAATGACTTTCCACTGAAACTTTGGGGAATTTTGATAAAATTTTCAAAGAATTTTCATTGATTCCTGGAAAGGTTAACCCCTTTGGTCGTCACCAAACCATTGATTGACTCGGCAAAAGAGGTTCCTGACGTGGGAAAACCAGGCAGCGTTTTTGCCAAGTGGGTTCCAAACGCGGGGCGAGTCACGAGTATAATCATGTATACTAATTGACCCGCACGCAGTGTATTCACAAGTTCAAAAAGAAGAACATTTTGCTAATTTTTAGCACGATTAGGCATTAAGTGTCGTGTAAAACGGTAAATAAAGCCTAAAGACGTTTAAGAATGTGAAATTGATGAGTTTAACAAGGTGTACTCATCTGTTCTTATGAACTCGTAAACCAGAAATCTTTTTGATTCATTCCTTGGTTCCAAACCGGCTGGAACCACTGTAAATCAAGTAGTGGTGCATCTCACCATCTGAGGGGTGAGACGGAACTGTCTCACTGAAAAAGGGTGATACTAAAGTGTATCACCGAATAGAGGTCGTACACTAATGTATCACCGAAAAAGGGTGATACTTCCCCAGGAAAACAAGTAGGCCTGGGCGATTATTGCTTCTAATCGTAATCGGTCGATGAATAAAATAATCGCGATTGGTGTCGATTAGCAGTTTGGTAATCGGTAATCGAAAACGCACACGATTAATCGAAAGACATAGATTAATCGGAAGAAACCGATTATTTAGAAATTGCCAAAAGAAGGTTTATACTTGTGACATGCTTAAAATAGCATGTCGTAAGAAGGTAGGAAAATCATTTAAGCAACCTTGAGTGTCTAAGACGACTTTTCTGCCTTAACTGGAAACATTTTCACCCGTTCCGCTCAGAATTTGAACAGATGCCGGATACGATAAACGATAAAGCGACGATTAATCGATCATCGATAAATAATCGTTCAATACTTCGATTACCGAACCACTAATCGAGGGTTTGAAATAATCGGACGATTAACAAAATAATCGCGATTATTTTCGATTAGTCGATTAATCGCCCAGGCCTAAAAACAAGGGCCCATCTCGCTGATGTCTGACCATTTTTCGGCGATACATTTGAGTACGACGTTTTTTCAGTGATACATTCGTGTACGACTTTTTTTTGGTGATACTTTCTGCATCACCGAAAATGGGTGAGACGTCTCACCCTTTGACTTGCAGTGACCTCACCTCGAGTTCCCTGCGCGTCATACTGGGCGCTCCGAACAGTTCCGGCTTGAGAGCGAACACGCCGATCATGGACCACTGCGTGAGGGCCATCTCGGCTTGCGCCAGGTACGGCCGCCGGAGAGGGTCCCAGGCCACGGACACGGCGCCCTGCAGCGGGCCCACCCTGCTGACGGTAGGGACCGCCAGCGTGTCCGTCGAGAAGGTCTGGAAGGTGCGCTGGAGTCCGGACGCGGCCGGACACAGGAGGTTCACGTGCCGGCCCTGCCCTGTTGTCGCAACGAGACTTTAAGGTATATTCCACAGTGGGCCAGTTGTAGACGCGTTTTGAGCTCCAGAGTCGCTAATCAGGACTCGGACCGAACAGCCCACCAACGGATTCCTCGCTCGGTGAGGTATCCATTGGTGCGGTCACACGTTCGGTTCCAGTCCCATACGGCGACTACTCTGGAGCTCAAATCGCTTCCGAGGTTTCGACCGCCTCCACCCGCCTTCTGGTCCACTGTGCATTCCAAGAGAAGACAGACATCAATTGCACAAAGGACTTCGGTACAAGCTCAAATGAACTGTTTACATTGCACACTGCAAAAACGGGTTTCCCTGGGACTCCATGGAAACCGCCAACTTTCCTGCAATAGGCTGCCTGGGAAAAACCAGGAACCTGTTTTTACGCACGTACCTATGGTGAACTTCACCTGACGTTCCTCAGGTGAACACTTGGCTAGGTCCTTTCTGACCCTCTCGTGTGCTCTTCGCACGTTGACAAGGTTCTTGTAGGCCCCAGACTTGGGGTCGAAGGGATCCCCCGAGTACCACGAGAGGAACTTGTAGACGGTGGACAGGTAACGCCTGCCCGCAGCTTTCGGAGAGGTGGACCTGCGGTGCATCATAGCGTTCAGCAAGTTGGTCGTTGTTTTTATCTTATTTCGCTCGCTCTTAATAATTTTACCCAACCGTCTCTTAACACAAGCTCCAAATTATAATGTACTTTAGCTTTCATCCGAAGTTTGAAAGCGTTGTGTTATAATGTTTTTCCGGGTTTGTATTGGTTCAATATTTACACAGTCCATAATTTGAGGAAGAAAATAACCTAAATGTTTTGGACCAACATTGGTGATGTCAAGGGGGAAACAACTTCGAAAAAATTTGTAAACTGCCATTTCAAATTCAAATTATTTCCCGTTATTTCAGCGTTATTTCTTGACAAAACTTACACCAAAGTCAACTTGTTTCGTGCTGACAGTTGACCTGCGCCTTTCAGACGTAAAATGCGTCACGTATGCGACGTGCAGCTTATGAGGATCCAGAACTAAATTCGTCACCTTTCTGTGGAGATGAGCGGGTCCATCCCTTCGACGAGGCTGTACTCGAGGAAGATGCCCATGAGGCTGGCGAAGCTGATGCCCATGAAATTGCGCCTGGCAATGCACTGGCCTTCGCGAAAGAGTTCCTCATCGTACCAGCTGGGCTTCACGTCCTGGGGCGCGCCGCTGTCGCCAGGGATGGCGGCGGCCTCGGGTCCGAAGACCGCGCGGATCTCCTCTGGGAGCGATTCCCATCCACTCAGTGGGTGGTGAAACTTATATGGGAGGCCATCGGGCTGAAAAGACCACACGCTAAATGTTTTTGTGCAATTTTGTACGTGGCCTCACACAGTTTTAAACATGTGAACTTTTTCGTACAAATTTGAAGGTAGAGTCGCAATAAATTGTGCGAAATCACGTTCAAATTTGTACGAAAATTACGCACGCGCAAAATTGTGCGAGACCACGCACAAAAATTGTACAAAGGAATTTAGTGTGCACATGCATCACTATACAGGACCCGGTGACACATAAAGGTACACTGCGAATCTAAGTGTGAGACAGTCTCACACTGCTAAGCGTGAACTGATATGTATCACACTTACAAGTCTGAGCCACGTTTGCCTCACGCTCGCCGGTCATGTGAGACAGGGTTTGTCTCACCTCATATATGAAAGTGTGAGATATCATTATCTCACATTTGAAAGCGTGAGACAAACGTGACTGACGTTACTCACATTTGTAAGCGTGAGACATGTTGGTTCATGGTAAATATACACAGAAAATTAAATGGCAAGACTTTGCCCCAAAATGTGGCGAGGCAAAAAGTCTTGCCAAAGACTTGGTCAGACAAAAATGTACAACTCATTTTGGATCACAGTGTTTGTACGTACCTTGGTGCCCTCATCGTGCTGACGGGTAAGACGACGAACGTGGGTGTCCTCATCGTGCTGACGAAGCAGACGTTCGCCTTCTCCGTGAGACCGCGCGTATTTCACTGACATTCTTGAAGGACTCTCTCTACTCTTGATGTAATCACTCCATCGACCACTGTAAACATAAAGAAACCGCCGCCTTTAAAACATGTTACTTGAGTGGGGTCATTTCAGACCTAGACGACCATGAAACATTTCGTTCAAATTTGATTCCAAGGTGACCCCGGTAGGCTGGAGCACGCTGGCATAGTTTCAAGTCGATATCTCGATTACACTGTTAAAAAATTCGGATTGAAATTTCATAACATGTTAATGTAATTATTATCACTTTTCTGTTTTGAAATTTCATGGCGATTTTCTGCAATGAAATTTCATAGCAACGTGTTATGAAACTTCATTATATTGTTAATGAAAATTCAGATGCAAGTTATGACATTTCAGTTGCGATTGTGATGTTGTATTTCAGTTCAGGCTAATGAAATCTCAGACTGGTACCTTGACTTTTGGTAACCCACACCAGGTCTAAAAATAGCTAACGGGTAAAGTCCAATCTAGACATGGCTCATACTTCGGAGTGCGATGGAATGAGAGATGTCAGTGGCGCATAGTACTGCATCTACGAAGGGGCTCTCGCGTGGACCTAACGTGATGGTCGGCCGTAGGCGCCAGCGAGTCGCAACATGGTAATGCGTTTTTCTCGACTTCAGAGTAATATTTTGTTTACAACTTTTAGCATACGTCTAGAGCAGATATTCACTCAGGTAACCAAGCATAAACTTTTGAAAAAAATATTTATTTTACTTAAATGAATCGGATATACTTATTTGTGAACGGACACGGCGCTCCAAGCGCCACCTAGCGACAGGTTCTTGAAACTTGACTTTGAGCCCAGGTGGCTGACAGGGCCGTACCACTTGAGCAGTGGATTGTCCACAGTTTGCGTTTATTGATACTAAAATACTTTTTTGGTGCGACGTTTGATTTACTACTCATATCTTCACGCTATATTACTCAGGGAAGAGAATAGGAATATTCCAAATCACGATTGGGTTTCAACTCAGTCAATACTTAAGTTCCTTCCACCCGGGCAATGTAAGAGCCATCATAACTTGCCTACCAAATGTCGAAGACCAACATGAAAGTTTATATCTTGGTTATAAATTTTCAGAACCATACTGAATTTGTAGTGTCACGTTTTGACTTTTCATCAAATCTCTTGACGTTTCACTGCAGACTTGATTTATCAAGGAGATATTTTGACATGTCATTGAATGTGTTCTGACATTTCATTCCATTTATGAAATTTTATGGCCGCTATGAAATTTAATGGCGTTCATGAATTTTCAATGCATATTTGTAATGAAAATTCATAACATTTTTAACAGTGAGCCCCACAGTCAAAAAAATTCTCAACACGATGCTGAAATCGGCTGCAATATCGTAACTGTTGCAGACAGTGTATCCCCCAAGCTGTTGCCTTTTTAATGGACTCAAATTGATTTTGAAAGTTTAGCTGGTAGTACTGTCGAACAGAGGTTTATTTGTTCATTGGCTTCACCGCCTAGTTGGTAGGCAACACCAACTCCTCAACACATGCGTGAAGTGCGGGCGGGCCTACCCTTCGGCCACCGGGCGTCTAGCTCAGGGAAAGTTACCGCATCAACCAATCGTATCACTTAGCAAAAAGTTTCGTAAGCGCAGCAATGTAAGCCATTAGCGCATCCACTTGCTCCGGCCAAGCTTTTCGCACTTCTTGGGAAGAAATCCCGGCCTAGATTTAATTCACGGTAGCGCTAATTAGTGGCTTGCGAAGCCTTCGGATCTGAATTGAATCGAATCGAATCATGCTTCCTTCGATTCGGATCGATCTCGAATGAGCAGGATTCGGATTTAGGTGATTCGAGAAAACCGGTCACCTTTCGTTCGTATTCGAATGTGGAGCCCGCGCATGTTTGCCAATATGTTTCTTTTATCCTGATAATTTACTCAAAAGACGTCGAAATGAGTCGTAATCCAATCATTCTGTTATTTTAAGAACATTTACTTGGCCCAAGTTGCAAGTTTGTCCACGACCGAGTTCATTCCAGTACATTTTTTGCTTCGATTTGAATCGGATTTGAAGTAGGAACATTCGATTCAATTCGATTTGAGCGAAAAAAATTACATTCGATTCAGGGAAAAAAATAAAAATTCGATTCGATTCGACTTTGAAAAATGCCACTTCGCACGCCACTAGCGCTAATAGTCGCTCAGGAGAAGGAATAAAATTGTCCTCCGTGTGTAACAATTTTACAGATTGCCTTCTTTCATGTTAAAATGTCACATCCGGGAGGCATCCGATTGTTCACCGGCAGCCCATGCGCAGTCAGCGCGACTGATCTCACACACCTCTCCATGTTTTAAATGGTTTGGGTCAATACCGGCTGTAAAGTCTAACACGCGACTTTATGTGCGCATGAGTAAAAGTTTTGGGAAAACTTTTGAGAATAACCTTGGGAAAATATAAAATTGGGAACAACGGATTAGAAAAAAAGGATTGGAAATTTAATTTTGGGGAAGGATTACTTTGAGATAATGTATTTTGCGAAGCTTTCTTTTGGGAAAAATAGGTGGGAACGTTTCTAGAACGTCGATCAGACATTAAAGGGCTATTAATTTCTTCGACGGACGCAGCACTTACATTGATATGTCGCCAGGCACCAAAAACACTGCAAATCCATTGGCAAGTTTCCTTGTCACTGCAGTGACGCCCCCTTATGGGTGCTAGAATTTGGCTTTTGCCGACCCCGCATCGCCCTAAGAGAACGTCAAAGTTTGGCGTTACCACAGAGCGATATGAGAGGTCACATGCCCAATTTTTGGTATTCAAAACGGAATTCTACTCGGGTGGAAAGGAAACATACGCATTGATATCTGAAGATGGCTCATTGTGCCACGACTGTTTCACAGTAGGACAGAGAATCAGGAGTTGGTCTTTACAATCGGAATGGGTTGGTTGGTGAAATCCGATAGTGGCGACCATGTTTGTGATTGTGGTAACCGACCATTCTGAACGCGGTGATGAAGCATCGTTGGTGGTGATCGAGGGTCGATCGTGACGATCGAAAGTTCGTCTGGGGCATAGCCTATCGGCCAAGTCAATCCCTACGACCAAATCCTGACTGCACCGACCGAACTTTTTTTTTTCCGTGCGGCGCATGCGGCCTGAAGTCAAGACGCGTTTTGAGCTCAAGAGTCGCTAAATGGGACTGAAACCAAATGTGTGATCCCACAAACAGATTCCTCGTCCGAGGAGCAATCAGGGGTCACACGCTCGATCCGAGTCCCATTTGGTGGCTAAGGAGCTGCACTTGTACAACAAAGGCATAAAAACTACGCCCTTAACGGCATTAACAGCCAAGACTTGGCTCACTTTATGCCCTTGGGAAGGGAGTGAATGGTAAAGGACTTACGGGGAAAATTTTAATGCCGGCTTCTAAAGGTATTGAACGATTTACGCCCTTTAAGGGCATTGGTTTAATGCCTTTGTTTTACTTGTGTGAAAACACGTCTAGGACCACTATGAATCAGACATCGAAGTCTCGCCAAAATATGCTCGGACAATAATGCCTCGCCACAAAAAAGCGAGACTTTTGTGTCTGACCACAATTAAGTCAGACTTTTGAACCCAGTCAGTACGGTCCATGCGGCCTGTGTAGCGGTCAGACAAAAGAGTCTCACCATTTTGTGGCGAGACATTTGTGCCTAAGTCTAGGCGAGACTTTCAGGTCTGACCAAAACTTGGCAAGCTTTTTTGTCTCACCATATTTTGGCGCAAAGTCTTTTCATTAAACTTTCAGTGACCGGTCTCCAGGCCCACCGTCTGCTGGGACCCGCCGGGAGGGTAGGCAGCCCAACGCACACCACAGGGCTATGCCACTTCACCGCACTTTCCCTCTGCGGCGCCGCCGCGGCCAAGGGAGAAGAGGGGGGGGGGGAGGAGTGTGCGTGCTGCGGTCAGAACGCGGGCAGCAAGGAAATGGCACGAGAAACATAACTGATTGGAAGCGTGCTCCGGAGCTGAGCCAACTCCCGTCTTTTCCTCCGCCGCTTCACTGATAGTCTGGAAATGTGACATCACATTTGTTTTATCGCGAAAAAAGCCATGTGCGTTTGAGCGTGACACCCAACACGGAGAATGAAAGAGTCTTGATAAATACCAAATTTTGGGCGAAGTATAACTTTATCACCCACTTTGGCAAAAAAAAAAACTACGGAAAAGTCAGTTTATTTCTTTTGCCAGGATTTTGTGTACCCTAAACTCAACATTGTCCGTAGCCTCTTCACAATATTCACATTCACTGTGCGACTCGGTCCGTCGCAGACCGTTGAGGTGCACGGAGACCACTGTAAGTCGCACAGAGAAGACTGTATGTCCCACGGAGGATGTCGTAAAAAGGGAACGAAAAATGTTGGGTTCTGGGTACGGAGAATCAGCACAAGTTGTTTACAGAATTCTCGGTAACTTTTTGCCTCATTGCCCAAACTTGGGTGAGGATTATAAAATCTCTCAAATTTGGCTGATGAAATGATTCTTACCCAAAATTTTAGGCCTGATCATGACCGTTATTCTCAAAGACGCTGAACTTTTTCTGTAATTGAAATTGTTAGCAAGGTTCTAGCTTGTGTCTCGTGCCACTGGCTGATTGGAAAGGAGACCGAAAAGCGTAGCTCAAATTTTCCAAACTTTTCCCAAAGAGCAAAATCAGAGAAGACCGACCACCTCTTCCAGCGACCTCCTCCGATTTGTCTGAATTTTTGTGGGCTTATTAACTAACTAAAGGACAGTCTAAAGCCAAAATATTAGGTCCGACAAAAAATAATTGGCCTAGATATAGCCAATTTTATGTTAACTTTATGAGAAAAAACTCAAATTTGGGTATTTGGGCCTGAGTCCACACTTTTCATAGGAGCGGGTTAAAATTAAGAAACAATTTCTAAAATTGGCCAAGGAACAAGAATATGCCGATAGATTTGACCTCCGACCAATATCTTTAGAGTGAATCCCAAAAAAACCCTAAAAACATAAAAATACTATGTTTCATGACTTTATCTAGTAGAAAATGACGCGGTTAATTGAATGAAACCAAACGCAGATTTCTCTGTCTAACCGTTAGGAGCACAGTTTTGGTATGCAGATTACCTAACGAAGAAACTGCATATATTTCCCCGTTTTTGTGCAAAATCGCCTACGACTTTGGTCGAGAAGTTCACCTGCACAATAAACGGTGATGTCTCGAACAAAATTTTCACAAAAACGTTAACTGCGTACTGCTCTGGATGCAGAGGCAGGAAACGGCACGTCGCCTGGCACTCTGGCAACCAAATGGGCGCGGCTGGAGGAGTGGAGGCCGAGAGCATGACATGCAGGGGCATTTACGGGCGGCAGCCAAACTAGCATCCATGCACTTTGGGTGGACTAACCGCAGGGCGCTTCGCTCGCCGTGCACCACAGAACGAACATTTATCACTCACAGAGCTGCACGCGTGACGAAAGGGCGCCGGCACTCAAATCGCGATAGGATCAGGTTTTATGGACAATCTTTTACATGGTAAAACTATTGCTACACCAGATGTGATATTTTTATTATGAAAATAATATTTGGTATATAGCAGGAGTTTTCACAAAGTCAAATCTTGACGATATAGCAGCTGTCTCGACTTTACCCCGTGTCCCAAAATTACCCCAACTGACCCTACCCACTGTCTCTTTTGGCAATAAAATGTTAATTGCAACTCTTTGCCGTCGTGCCTTAAAAAAATGGCTTGTATCATTTTAGAAAAGAAGCACAACAAAGTGCACCTAATAGCTAAAATAAAAGGGAGGTCACATCAAAATATTTTCTATAACAATTAATTTTACCTTAGGATGCGGTTTATTGTGGAAATTTCCAACTCGGTTTAATTGCTGAATTTTTAATCTAAAGTTTCCAAGGCATCCTCCTCAAGGCCAAAAAGGCTCACCGCTGCCTGCAGCAGCGAGCCTAGAAATCGTATGGTATAAGCCGCCAATGCCGAGCGGTAATTGAGGCAAAGATGGGGCTGTGTGCAAAGTTTGGTTCAGATCCGTCAAAGGAAATTTTCGGAAGGGCAGACAGCAACCCATTGTACACACTAAATTGCTATGTAGTTTTTTGTGCATAGCTTTGAACGAAATTGAGCATACGTTTGGAAATGCACGAATTCGTGCGTAGCTAAGCATGAAAATGTGCATTGTTATGCAGCACCACGTGCGTTGTTGCGCACAAATCTCTGCATTCCACGCGTATGCTCAATATCGTGCAAAGCTATGCACGAAAAAACTACACAGTAATTTAGTGTGTATTGTGATTGACGCATTCCATCTAATCAAGGTCCAATATTGCATCGAAAATCTGATGGGTTGGGCCAAAAGGTATAAATTTATTCTATTTTGAACGCAGTAATGGAAGGGAGTCAAACAAGCCGTTTTATCGATGCAGATTGTATGAAACTTATCACATTAAAAATACCTGATAACTGACCAAAACGGCGTTATGATTCAAATCGTTTCTTTGCTGAAGGGTTTTTCCTGCAAAGTTTCTGAGTTGACTCCCTGAGACGGAAAGTGTCTTGATCAATACCATATTATAAGCGAGATCTACCTTTTTGCCCAAATTTGAGTGATGTTTGCTTTGTCTCACCCCACTGCAAAGCCAGTGGTAAGTTTGCTTGCCACAAATTTGGCAAGCCGTTTTGAATGCCAAAAATTGGCAAGCTTGGCCCAGAAATACTCCTAAACTTGCCAAAATATGGCAAGCTTAAGAAGATTTCAGGTCAAAGCTTGCCAAATTTTGGCATTCAAAACGGCTTGCCAAATTTGTGGCAAGCAAACTTACCACTGGCTTTGCAGTGCCACATTTGGGTCATAAAATTAATTTTACCCAAGTTCTGGTGAGAGAGAATACTTCTCACGCAACATTTTAGTCCTGGTAATGACTCTATTATTCTGTGTTCCTGACACTGTGCAGGCATTGCGAGGCGTCCGCATGACCCCTCACGTGTATCATTGCCACGCGCGGCCTTATTCTCAGAGGTGCGGCAGGTGGCTGGAGTGGCGGGGGAGTCCTGCGGCTACTTCACTTGTGTCCAGCTGTGCTCACCGTTGGAGACACTGGTAAAACTTTTTTACCAGTTTTTACTTTTTGACGCATTTTAAGGGGTCAAGAGCCGCCCCCCCCCCCCCCACCCCGCTCCCGGTTACGGGCCCTAGAAGGCCGACTAAAATGTGGGCAAAATGCATCAATGTACCCCTGTTAGTAGGGAAAGAGGCAACAGATTGCACCAGCGAATAGGCATAAAAGTGTTACTTTGCCCCCCCCCCCCCCCACTCAGGCCCTGTATCTACCCGTCAATGTTATCGGGCTTATTCGCCAAGATTCCCAATATCATCTCAATTCATCAAGTGAATGATGGGTCGATTTATCGACTGAGCTTCATTTCAAGCGGAGCCTCACGCCTCACGCGTGACCATATCTTAGGTTTTTCGAGTGGAGGACAAGCCTCATCCATTTTTATGCCATTCATGGTATTGTTATGAATGGGTCAGAGCGTGCGCTCGCGACCGGAGAGCGCGTCGAGGTGGCAAAATATGCGTGTGTGGGGGCCATATGTGTCGCTTTGCGTGCGTGTCCCTGCTTCGCGGCAACAAACAGTGTCAGGGTTTCCCGTTCCTCAATCCTGGGAAAAGTGAACGTTTTAGCAGGCACTGCCTTTGCCGTGCCGCAACCATTGACGGCCCACATCTGCTCCACGCGTGGATTCCCCCCCCCCTCCCCCCCGGCTTTTCCCTCCTCCTCCTTCTCCTTGCCTTGCTGCCGGTGCCCTCTTCTGCAGTCACGGCGCTTCGCTTGCAACGTGGGCGCGCAGCGCTCAACGCTCAATTTAATTTACAATTGATTACGTTATACATTTACGATTGACTGCGTGCGTTTACAATCGATCGCGTTGATTTCGTAGCATTTACGACGGGTCCTGTTCAAAAGATCTTCACTGTGCGTTCCCCCTAAAAGAATCTTATCTGAAACGCAGGCGAATTTCACTAAGTTTGATCATTTGATACAGCTACTAATCAACATAATTTGTGATTTATTAACTTAAACTTGAAGATGAAAGATCAAAGAAACCAATAGTGCAAGCAATATATGTTCTGCTTACTCTCGTAGCAGTCCCAAATGATCAAACTTGGTGAAATTCACTTGCGTTTCAAATAAGACTCTTTTGGGGGAACGCCCAGATAAGATCTTTTGAATAGGACCCCTGGATTTACAGTTAATTGCATAGTGATGGCCCCCTTACCTTTTTGGCTGAGCAATAGCAAAGCCCTTCACTACACTGTAAAACCAAACGTAGTCTAGACCACACCACTGGTGCGGTCAAATGAGTGCCATTTTGACCGCATCAGTTGGTGTGGTCTAGACCACGTTTGGTTTTTCAGTGTAATGACGTTGAGCCGAAATAATTGCCCGTTTTAGTCTGTCTGCATCAATGCTCCAAAACGGTTTCCGTGATTGGGGTAAAATTTAGCGGCATCATTTATTCGATATATCAAACGGTCGCTGCATAATCAATTTCACCTTTCAGGCTCAAGCGGAAAGCCACACTAACCGAAAAACGCAAAAGAGGCAGAGAAAAACACAATTTATGTTATCAATCCAATGATAACTATTTGAAGGTTTACACCGTTTCCTGTATTCAGGAGGAGCGTGCGACGGACAATGTCATCCAGTTTGACTCTCTCTTCCCCCCTGAACCGAAGTCTCAAAGTTTAAGCCTGACCGTATGACCCTTAAAAAAATTGAGCTGACACCACTGTCTGAAACCCCGTAAAAGTAAACTTAGTATTGAATTTTCGGATCGAGTTCAGCAATTTCTTGCGTTTTAGAAAGACTACTGAGCCCAAAATTAACATTCAAATTGGCCCGTGAACCGTCCGTGGCCAAAATGCGAAGATTACGGTCTCACCTTGCGAACGCATTTATTTGTGTGGCGATAGTTGGCAAACATTGCGCCGCAGGCCAAGGCAGCTCTTGACAACGCCAGGCGTTGATTGGTGGAACTAGCGCGGCATCGCGAGGCCTGTTACAAGACGCGGTCCGGCCTGCACCTACCCTGTAGTTATATCTTGCGGGAACTCTCGATCTCAGCGAGTAGCTCGGCACTAGAGTGTTGTTTTCCTGTTGAGCAACGCTACATCAACCTGACACCCTCTTTTGTCACGTTGTAGTCGAATCAAGGCGAATCAAAACGATCACTCTCATCCTTCAATGGGCATTTTCTTAATATTCATTACCGTTTGTGCACTTTAATAGAGTTACGTTAAGAAGATTGACAGATTTGTCAAGAAAAAAATAATCTTATAGTTTGTAAAACAAATTAAATGTTAATATGCTCTTTAAGGGGGTATCCCAGTGTATTTTCGTCAAAAAATCGAAAAAAAAATTCTTGGCTAAAAATGTTCCTTAGAGTGTCCTAGATACAGTACAGGTCACCCGAGCGCTCAATTCAAACGCGGCAGGAGGCTTTTGAACCATGGTAAATGCTCATTTCACAAAGATATAACAGGAAATTTGAAACTTTAAACGCGTTTTTCTCCGTTTGATGTTTTTGAAACGGCTGCCGCTCTGTAGGCCACAAAAATTGAGCTAGGATTTTGAAATTTGGCACAGAGTAGCTCCCAACCTTTGTCCAGGTAATGACGTTCCCAGATTTGACCTATCCCGTCCCTGAATTTTTTTTATTTAATGCTAAAGGTACTCAAAAAAACATTTTTTTAAAAAAAAATATTTTTTTTTGAAAAACAAAATTCTTTTTCGACGTTGTGACCTCGGCTCATATGTAGGTAATAATTCCCTGTTCCGGTTTTTGTTTTCAAACGCAGCCCTGAGGCTCCAGAGTGGCAGCCGTTTGAAGGGACCATGAAACGCCGTACGGGGTATCGCCGGTCCTGCGCGGGGTATCGACGCGGGGTGGGGCGGGAATTGAGGCTTGGGATAACTACTTTCAGTCCTTAAAATTTGGTTTTGATACGATGATTAGTTTACGAGGAATAAATTTTAGCGCAAAGCTCTGCACATTTCATTTCTACACTGGGATACCCCCTTAATGTGCACAAAAGTCTTTACGTTATTAAAGAAAAAATCAGCACGGGTCTGAGAGTGATCAAACTGTAGTTGATTTCTCAAGTTCAAACAGGGTTACTCCAAAGACTTCTTAATTTTATGACTTATTGACTGTGGTCCGAGTGGGCCGTCACCTTCACTGTCTCGCCTAATTGTTTATTTGGGCGCCACTGACACACTCGAACCTCATTTGTGTCCTCAGACGGTCCTTCGCGAACACAAGCTATTCATTATATTAATTGCAAACAGAGGGGTGGGATGGCGAAGATTCGAGGAGGGCATGTATGCAAAGTCGGAGTTGCAGCAGCAAAATGAAACCTTCACCTGGGGAGGCGCGTGGTTACGCGGGTGGCGAAAAGAAAGTGCCTTGTATCAGCCTCTGCATAAAAAAACATTTTAAAAAAACTAAGAGGGAAGTAAACCACACAAGGTCAAAAATACCGCGTCTTTGCGCGTTATTTGCGGACAAGGGAGGTAAAGGACGAAGAGGGACGTCTAAATTGATTGAAGGACTCCTTTATACTCTACTAGGAGGTGAAAATCACAAATTCATCGTAATTTTGTAAAGCACTGCAAGAAATACAATACACGACCCGCTTGAGTACAGGATTTTGACTAAACAGAGACTCCTTATTGACTCAAATTTGGTGTGGATCATCATAATACGTCATTCTCGCTTGAACTTGGGAAGCAAATTTCAAAAAATTTTAGTGCCTCAAACTCCGTGTTCTCTTCGTGTTTTGACAAAAATTCAGCAGTTCGTGAATTTCACACGTGCGTTTGTTGAAAATGTCTAAAACGAATATGAATTTAAAAATTTAAAAAATGAAAATGAATAAAACAGTCACTCATGCCTAAAATTGACCAATTTTAGACGCAATTTTCTCGTCATGTCAAATTTTGGCATGGATTTTCTCGGGAAACGACATGAACGTATCTCAAGCACACATTTTGTTGTTGCATCCAGTGACGCCTACTCAACCATCTGAACCGCGCGTCCATGGCACACAGAACCTGCAGCGTGCCTGCATGCACATTGCACACTGTTCCCAGCACGCCGGCGCACAGTGGGTCAGAAGACCGTTCACGTGGACAAAATCCCGGACGGGTTTTGAGCTCCAGAGTCACTAAATGGGACTCCAACCGAACGTGTGACCTTACAATTGGATTCCTCGTTTGGAGAGCAATCCATTTGTGGTGTGGGGTCACACGTTCGGTTCGCGTCCCATTTAGCGACTCTGGAGCTCAAAACGGGTCAAGAATTTTTGCCGACTCAACGGACTTCTGACCCGCTGTGCGAATAGTGTGCGAATAGGAATAGTCGTGAACGCCAAGCACACTATTGAGAACAGTGTGAATCGAAGCTCACCGCTCGTTGAAGTGTGCCACACACCACCCTGCACACAGTTCGGTTTGTAGAGTAGAGCGGCACACTCTACCGCAGGCCAGGACGGGCGGAGGAGGGGAGGAGAAGGAGGGGAAAGGTGGGCGGGGGGGGGGGGGTGACATCATCCCGTCCCTCCGCCCCCTGCCCTTCACCCTGCTCACGCCTGTGTGGCCGTGCGCCGCGCTGGGCGTGGATCATAACATGTAAAGTGGCTTCAGAAACGGTTGGGGGTACACGTCGTGCCCTTGCCCGGCGTCTCTTTTCTCTCACGCCAATTTGTGGGCTCGTGTCGCACAGTGTGTCAGAAGGCCGGTGGAGGCGGTCAACAACCAGGACGGGTTTTGAGCTCCACACTCTCAGCACGTTACTGACTTTTGCCTCATTAACTACGTACTCACTTGAGCAAGCATAATACTTAATATTTCTTAAGTAAATATGACCAATTTGCTTTGTAAAATTATTAACAAAACCAAATTGTCAGTACATTACTAAACAATTTATAAGTGGTTCCTTAAGAAAGTACGTATTATGGTTGCACAAATTACACAAACTATTGACAAATTGAAGAAAAAGTCAGTAGCGCGCTGAGAGTGAGAGTCGCTAAATGGGGCTGGAAAGAACGTGTGACCCCGCCAACGGATTGCTCTCTGAACGAGTAATCGATTGGTGGGGGTCACGCGTTTGGTTCGAGTCCTGAATATAAGCAACTCCGCACTGATATTAAAAAGGAGGTACTTTCAACTTAAAAGTAACGCAGCTGGAGCTGCGAGTTCTGCGTTAACGCAGATGTGGCAAACATTCTCATTTTTGCGACACTATCTGTGTTAAATTCAACAAAGTAAAATTGCGGTGAGATTACTTAACACACATTGTTTTGGGGTCAGGACCATCATTATAAAGTATGGGGGTATAGAAACCAGTAGGGTCAGAGTTTCGCCGCAGGTGATATGAGATGAGGTGTACAACCCATTTCGGACCACAGTATGGAGCTCAGAACGCGTTTAGAGATTTGGCCACCTGCGCCGGTCTCATATTTTTGCATGCCTTAATTTGGCCCAGTGTCTGCGCCTATTCTATGCATAGAGATTCGATCTAGGTACGTGCTTGCAGCCAGGAGGTCTCTCGGAAAGCGCTCGGCGCGGGGACCGTGGCGAAAGAGAGAAGGAGAGAGATGGAGAGGGGGGAGGGGTGTCGGTTGCTGAACCGTCCCCCCTCCCCCCCTCCCTTCCCACCTCCTTGCATGGCTGGACCGGTTTGCAGGACGGCTCCTCTACGCTCTACCTCCACAATCCAGCCGATGCTGGGCACAGTGACCGCATTTTCCACATTGGAACCCGCTGCCCGTGCGGGAGACTGATCCCGATGGTTGCTTTGTCGACCTGTCCCTCTCGCACTTACAAGGGATGCCTCATTACTGCGGGAGCGACAGAGCGAAAAAAAAAACCACTCCCAGAATCGGTCTGCAGGCATGTCTGTCTGTGTCGTCATTGTGCGAGTTGGTTCTAGTAATGAGTTAAGCGTGCTTTTCACACTAAATTCCTTTGTACAATTTTTGTACGTGGTCTAACACAATTTTGCGCATACGTGCTATTCGTACAAATTTGTACGCAATTTCGCACGAATTTATGCGATTCTGCGTACAAATTTGTACGAAAAAGTTCGCATGTTGAAAATTTGTGTGAGACCACGTACAAAATTGTACAAATACATTTAGTGTGCAACCTCGAATCGAATGTTAGAAAACGTCACTACTGAATCGAATTCAATGAGTGCACATCTTCAATTCAAATACGAATCATTTTTTTTTTTTATTAACTAAAACAACAATTTTTAGAGGACTGGGCCCTGTTTAGGACTATAATTAGACATAGTTTTTACATTGCGGTGCAACTTGATGTCCGGCAATGATGTATAAATAAATGTCTTGAGAAGATTGAAACGAGCAATTGTTTCGACGCCCTCTAATAGAATGATCCTGACTTCCAGAGCAGACCCAAAGCAATCCCAATTGCCAGAGCAGATCCAAGACAATCCTAACTGTCAGTGCGGATTGAGAACTACCCTAACTGCAAAGGGGGCAAAAACTGGCTAAGTACTCTCTTCACTGCAAATCAGTGAATCGCAATATCCCTGTAATACAATGTCCACGTTTTTAAAGAAGGATGAAACTATTTAACAAGTTCATCGGCAAGAAGTTTTTTGTAGTATTTGAGCGTCGCGGACTTCCATAAAAGACCTGTTTTCACGTCATGTCGCGTCATGTGCACTTAGGATAGTTCTGCATTGACACTGGAAGTTAGGATTGTCTTGGATCCGCACTGACAGTTAGGATTATTCTATTAGCGCGTCAAAAGTTTGTTGTTTTGGTCCAGAAACAAGCTTTACGGTAATTTGACATTTGTTTCTCGTTTTCAACGGAATTGAAAGTACGCTGATATGATTACGATCTAGAAGCGTTTCGCACACCACTTGTCGGCTCGTTGCAGGTTATCACACTTCACAATGTTCTTTTCAGCAGGCCAGTGACGCGGCGCGCAGACCGGACCAGTAAAGTGGCCGATGGCCGAGGAGGTCGACTCGTTTGTGAGTCGGATGAGCGCTTGCGTCGCTCGGCGCGCTTCGGAGGCTCCCTCCCTCCACCTGCGCCTGCAGACACGGATTCCGAGAGACGTTTTCATCACTCTCGCTCTCTCGCACCTTCCAGCACGCCTTCTGAGTGCGAGAGGGACAGAGCGACGGCGCAACCGACTGTCGGGCTGCTTGCGCCGCGCCGCCGTGCGCTGACCTTATCTCCAGGTCTTGGTACAGCGGCAATTGTTTCATATCGTCGCTGGACGCTGGACTGGCCCGGTCCTACACAGTTTTGGATTTGTAGTTTCATGCAGCTGTAGGCCCAATTTTCTTTTATTGTAGCATAATTCGGCACAAAAATTCGCATGAATGCCGAACCCGTGTTTTGCGTAAATTTAGCCTAAAAACAAAAAAAAAAAATTATTCATGCAATCGCGTATAATGCACGTTCGTAATTCTTTCGTGTGCTAATTTCAATTTTTCGGGTTTTTAGTACTCATGTGATGGGCTATCTGCTTCCTCGTGTTTCAACAAAGAGAGTGCACTGCGCTCTCAGCGCGTTACTGACTTTTTTCTTATTAACTACGTACTCGTTTAAGCAAGCATAATGCTTGGTATTTTTTAAGTAAGTATGACCAATTTGCTTTGTAAAACTACTAACGAAAACAAATTGTCAGTAAACTACTTAACAATTCATAAGTAGTTCCTTAAGAAACGGAAAGTACGTATTAAGGTTGCAAAAATTTCTTGAATAACTATTGACAAATCGACCAAAAAGTCAGTAGCGCGCTGAGAGTGTGGAAAGCCGCAGGCAAGTTTGCTTGCCACAAAATTGGCAGTCTACTTTGAATGTGAAAAATTGGCAAGCCTGGCCTTAAAATGCCCTCAAGCTTGCCAAAATTTAGCACTGCATGGCGGCCGAAGCGCCACGTTTTGGCAAGCTGATGAAGATTTCAATCCTCGACAATATTGACATTCAAACACTGTTATTCAACGAAAATGACGCCATAATCATTAGAATGCGACTTTCATTTGAATATAATGTCACATACGTGTGAATGTTGATCCAAGTTCAAACGAATGTGACAGCCGTCGTGTCAAGTTCACACGAATGTGTCATCGTATTCAAACGAACCTCACAAAATTCACTTTCTAACGAATATTGCGTCAAATTCGTTAAATAACAGCCGATTTTAAGGCAAGCAAACTTGCCGCCGAATTGGCAGTGTGATAAACGCGAGTGGTGTTGGGCAAAGCCCGGCGTGGCACTGCTCCTCTGAGGCGGCGCGGCGTTGCGCGCAGAGCACGCAACGCGCAGAGCTCCGCGCGGAGCAGAACGTGAACTGTTGCAAACCCGGGCCAATCACTGTTCCTGTTGCCATGTGTGCCGACGCTAAGAGCACGCACCCGGCGCACAGTGGGCCAGAAGACGACGCAGGCGGCCACAATTCTAGACGCGTTTTGAGCTTCAGATTCGGTAAAGGGGATTCGAACTTCGAACCGACCGTGCGACCCCACCACCGGATTGCTCTCCGAACGAGGATTCCATTGGTGGGGTGACACGTACGGCTCGAGTGCCATTTAGCGACTCAGCAGCTCAGAACCCGTCCAGAGGTTTGGCCGCCTGCGCCGGTCTTTTGGTCCATTATGAATGTGCAGCGGCGCTGAGAGAAGGAAGACCCCGTAATTTATTGGCCAGGATTCGCCAAACCCCAAATACTATTTTGACACCGTTACAGTTTTTTGGTGCAGATGCAAGTTTTTCAATGCTCTTTTATTTTTACTGTTTTTTTCACTTCGATTTGGAATCCATGACACGTAAATGAATTTTTTGTTTCGCTTCCTTGATGAAATTTTGTCCTAACTATTCCTGTCATAAATTTTAAATATGGGTATTTTTTGGGTTTAGTTTTGCCTAGCAGTGAAGGCGAAGTACAAAAGACAACAAACTGTAGTGGCACTATAATAGAAAATGTAGTTTGGGAGCAGCGAATCCCGGCACGTCAATTATCAGTCGATAGTGTTTCCTCACAGTGTGTCAGTCTGGCAAGGTGCCCGACCGCTGCATCGGTTGGTTCGGCCGACCCAATGGTGGCCTTGGCTCGAGTTCGGGTGAGTTCCGTTCGGGTCCATCCAACGCACTGAGAAAACCTTACAAACTATTTCGGGCCTTACAAAGAAAAGTAGTTTGTATAACAAAGTATTTTGAGCATACATAAGCTTACGAAGAAAATACTTCGTAATTTACAAACTATTTCTTCGTATAACAAAGTATTTTTCGTTGTTATATGTAGGCTCAAAATACTTCGTAAGGTTTTAAGAGTGCGACACTTCGGTTCGGGTCGACCCGCGACCGAACCGAAGACCCCACTGGTAGCCAACGAATGTGACATCACATTCTTTGCACGTGGAAACTGCGATGTCAATTTGATCGTGACAAACAGTGAAAATTTACAGTCAAACGAATGTGACACACCGGACCGCTCTGTCACATTACTTGGGGTGTGACACGAAATCATAGGGTGAACTGTCACATTAAAGTGAATATGACACATGGTTCTCATGGACATATGTCGTGTCACATCGAAACGAATGTGCACCCACGTCCTGTCACGTTCGTTTGAATGTGACACGCCCTCGGACATGCCGGGAGTGACAGGTTGTGGGGTGTCACGTTCATTCGAATGAGACAATTGGGGCATGTCACATTCGAACGAACGTGACAGTATATGGGTGTCACATTCGTTTGGATGTGACACGACGTATGTAATTGGGTACGTGTCACATTCGTTTTAATGTGGAAGTTCACTTGCTGAGTTTGTGTCACGCCCGATTAAATGTGACAAAGCGGTGCGGTGTGTCACATTCGTTTGACTGTAAATTTTCACGGTTTGTCACGTTCAAACTGACATCGCAGTTTTCAGATTCAAACGAATGTGATGTCACATTGGTTGGCTACCAGTGGCGAGTCGCCTTGTTTTCACGATCCTTGTCAAATCGGACCCAGTCGGACCACCGCTCCGGCCCAATCATGGAAGAGCCGAACGGTTTCGATCCATTCAAAACCGCCGAAACCGAATTCGTCTGTGCATTTCCGTCAATAATTTTGGAAATTAGTAGAGACCACCCGAGTGCTGCTGCTGCTTTGCGGCATCGCTCGGAACCTCCGTACGGTTGGGCGCTGCTGCGCCGGTTCCGTAATGCCACGCGTCACGTTTCCACCTTCCTGTGGCGCAGAAATGTGACCCGACCTGACCCGGCATTATCTAGATGCGTCGTAACCGATGAGATTTACGGCCGTTATGCATAAAGTGCCCTCTTTTTTTTTTCTTGGTATATTTCATTCCCGTTTTATGTCATTATGGTTGTGGAGTTTTTCAGTAAATCAAATTTCTATCATCAACGTGGACTTTTCTTTCTACATCAATAGTTGTAATGCGTCAGATGTCAAAGTCAAATTCAGATGAAGAGTACAGGAGTCAACTGCTACATGGCTGCTGATGCGTCTTCCCACCGGAACCCCTGCCAAACAGTGGATAGGCCACCCGCATACACCGAAGCGTGCAACCTCAAGACATTGCCTACCCCTCAGGCGCTTCGCTTCGCGAATTCAGGAACTTATTTCTTTTTATCCATGAAGATCTTGTATTTCTTCGTCATTAGAAAAGTTCGACGTCAGTTTTTTGTAACCAACCGTGCCTAAACTGTATCACATTTTTTCAACGGTTCCTCCGTTGGCCCGCATTGTGCATTCTAGAAGACCGTATCAGAATTTAACAGAAACATAATCTCTCGCACTCTTCCCCCTTGTCTGTCTTTGTTTGTCTCTCTCTCTCTCTCTCTCTCTCTCTCGAGCACTAATCCGCCCCGCCAGGCAACACAAAGATTGACCAGCACTCCACCCTTTTACCGCTGCTGGAATATCGCCCAGCCAATCCATAGACCAGCGGTTCTCAACCTTTTTCGGGTCGCGACCCCAAAATGGCTGCCAAATTTTTTCGCGACCCCAGGACCAACGCTTCGCGACCCCATGCGACCCCACTTTTTTCTTCACATAAGGAAATAATGCACCGGCCGTTGCCCCGGAGCAGTGGCTACGGCTGAACCAGACGTCAGCTCACGACCCCAGGCAGCTTCTCGCGACCCCAAATGGGGTCGCGACCCCGGGGCTGGGAACCACAGCCATAGACAGTCGAGCCTCCCGTTTTGAATGAGTTGCTGGTTAGGGTCAGTGCGGGGAAAAACTGGACAGGGGAAGAACTGAACACGCCATATTTATTTAACTTCAAAAGCCGTATGCGCAGACCTAACAAATATGTTATGAGCCGCTGATGCCACGGGACAACTTTTTATGGTTGTTCTGCGTGTACATACGGTACACGGTACACTCTCAGCATCTTACTGACTTTATTGTCAGTAACCAGGTACTATTGCCTACAGCAATTATATTTGGTATTTTCTTCTAAGATACGTACAATTTACTTTATGTAATTACACTGTGGCAAAAACCTACGGAGAAGTCAGTTAATTTTTTTGCCAGGATTCTCTGTAACCCTAAACCCAGTATTTCCTGTAGCCTCCTTACAGTAATCACTGTGCGACGCACAGTATTCTCCGCATACCCGTCGCAGACCCTTGAGGTGCACAGAGACGGCTGTAAGTCCTACAGAGAACACTGTGAGTCGCACAGTGAATACTGTAAGGAGGCTACAGGAAATACTGGGTTTAGGGTTACAGAGAATTAGCACAACTTGTTTACAGAGTTCTCTGTGACCTTTTGCCACAGTGTATTTAGGAAATTTTTTTAGTCAATAAGTACTTACAAATATCTAAATAATTATTGCAAAAGCGAAAAGTACGTATTATTGTTGCACAAGAGCTGGACGTGCCACTAACAAAATGTCAGTACCAAAATGTCAGTGCAAAAAGTCAATGTCGATTCTGAGAGTGTATTTGAAGTAAAATTTGGGGTGTTGAGTTCTTCCCCTCTCCAGTTCTTCACCGCACTGACCCTACATCTGAAGGGCTTTCGCTTTGCTATGGATACGCTGAATACTCTTCTTGATAGCAGAGATTAAATAAAAGGCATTACCAACATTCTTTAAGAGGGCGTAAACGATTAAACGCCTTTGAACGGCGTGAATTGCCATAAGCCCTTGGAAGGGGCGTGAAAAGGTAGAGGACTTTCAGGCCACATTTTACTGCCCTTTTCGGTCATTATTAAGTCATTATGCTCGTGAGAGTCGTGAAGGGCGTGAAAGACTTGTTATGCTCCTAAGGGCACAGTTGTTATGCCTTTGTTTTACCAGTGTGAGCCAAATTATGTTATGTGAGAGCTTCACTGTATTTACTACATGTTCTACAACCAAATGCCTCACACTGCAAGAAAAAAAAACACAGCAAAATTAGATCAAAAACTTGCAAAATTTTTAGTCACTTTTTGTTGTACTTTAAAAGTGGAACGATTATTGCACGACGTACAATGGAGCCGAATGATGGAACGGTAGCACGATACCTGTCCAGGTTTCGTTCTAATTTTCCCAATTCTGATTGGACTTCCACAATCCTCGTTGTACTTCTGTCGTACTATCCATATTTGTTCTTGCAGTGCGAGGCGTTCGTCTCAGAAAGCAAAAACGCCTTAAGAGTACGTTAGCAGAACGCCCGGCTAAGTAGCAGAACGACAAAGGCGTTATGCGTTTCAATAGCAGAACGACAAAGGCGTTATGCGTTTCAATATTCAAGTTGAACGACACCTCTGGTCCGCCTGAAGAAGAACCCACTGGAACTGCAGTGCAAATACATGAGTAATACTGCCTGCCCTTGTCCGTGGCCTCGAGGCGTTTTACAGCTGTCAGACACTTTTAGAGGCTGTTGTTACAGCACCCACCTTGCGATTCGCTGGCTATCCTTGGACGCGTTTGATGGTTCATTGCCCTTGAATGAGTCCCAAAGTTAAACGCCTTGACGCAATCGGCAAGGTCAGCGTATATTACAGTAGTACTCCCACTCCCGTTCCACAAGGTTCACGCCAAGCAAAGGTGTCTCGTAACTCATCGCCTCAGGCGTTGAATAACGAAACGCCTTTGGGGTTGAGCTGCCACCTGTCCTGAGGCGTCTTGCTTTCCGAGGCAAACCCCTTATAGAGCTCAGTTGAAAGAAACCCATGGAAATAGTGTAGCTCACTGAGAAAACCTTACAAACTATTTCGGGCCTTACAAAGAAAAGTAGGTTGTATAACAAAGTATTTTGAGCATATATAAGCTTACGAAGAAAATAATTCGTAATTTACAAACTATTTCTTCGTATAACAAAGTATTTTTGTTTGTTATATGTATGCTCAAAATACTTCGTAAGGTTTTAAGAGTGCTCTGCAAATCCAAAGGCGATACTTGAGTATCTTTTTTGGCGATACAATCGAGTATCGCCAACAAACGGCCTTACGGAAATATCATGCCTTCGAAACGGCGAAAGTATCGCCAAAATTTGGTGGAGTATTGCCAAGAGTTTGAAATAAACTTAGAACAACTAAAGGGGACTTCTTCATTGTCTATTGCCAGATTTTGGCGATACTCCAAAATATCGCAAAATTTTGGCGATACTTTTGTGTATCGCCGTTTTGAAGGTAAGGCCGTTAGTTGGCGATACCAAATTGTATCGCCAAAACAGATACTAAAAGTATCACCTTTCGATTTGCAGTGAGCTCGTGCTTTCCTCGGTGAAGGTTTATGTAGAACTTCGTACGTGTTCGTACGATTCTGTGCATACGTTGAACTTGCAAAATATTACGCGTAAAAATGCACTAATTTATGCAGACAGACCGCTGCGCAGGTTTAAATTCATGAATCACTACGAACAAAATTGTACATAACCATTAAGCGGGGGGTGGAGAGTATTCGGCCTACCTTCCAGGCGAAACTGGTTGACAATTGCCTCTTTCTCGTCCCCTCCCCCTATCCCACGACCCGCGCTTGGGCAGAAAAGTCTGCAAGTAGAACATTGTAGAACACTGGCGCTGGCGACTCGGTGCCGCTTGCCTGCTACTTTGCTACGCTCCGCCACTTGCCCCCCCCCCCCCACTCCCCCTGCCCGCGCGGCAGCCACTCCACCTGCCCACTGCCCCGCCCCCTTTCTCCCGCGCCTCTGCATCATGGCCCATCTCGGCTCCCGTTGTAATTAAGGACACCAAGCGAGGAACCATTTTTTGTTACGGCAATCGATGAATGGGAGACTAGAGTAAAGGTGAGGAACATTGCGAACGACCAATCTCATTAGTTAGTGCTTTGTGAATAATTTCGAGGGTAATTTTACCCTTTTGGGTGTGGCAACACCCTGTTACCCGACATGAGAGGGAAATCCCACCTACCATGGTAGAGAAAATTTACCCCATAGATGGAGTGCGAATTTTACTAAACCGTGAATAGCAAAAACGCCCACCCACTAGGGTAAAATTACACTGAAAATGTTATGGTCGGACACATGGCCAAATTACAGCGTGACAAAAGGTCACGCCAAAAATTGGCGTGACAGGAAATTCACGCCGAAAACGGTATGACTTGTGAGTCACGCCGTCATGTGGCGTGAATGACAATGCGTTTTATGAAAGAAGTCATGCCAAAAAACCGGCATAACAGGAAATTCACGCCAAAAATTGGCGTGAATTTCTGAGTCACGCCGATTCTTGCCATGACTTTTTTTGTCATGCCGTTTTTTGGCCTGACACTTTATTCACGCCCCTAAAACGGCACGAATTCAGGCCGATAGATTTTCAGTGACGCTGAGCATCTAGTTGTCGTTCACAACACAGCTTCAGCAAACATTTTAGTCTGGTGTGGCACCCCCAACAAGGGACAATCTAGCGTCGGACACGCCTGTTACAATGCAAAAAGCGCGACAAAATCATACCGAATCCTAAACAATGCGACATCAAAGAACCTGTCGAGGGGGGCTCACTTGAAAAATTCTTTGTACACAAGTGAAAGAATAAATCAAAGTTTAAATAAAAAAAAGAAAATACATTAAAAATTAAATGTCAAAAAGAATTCCTGTTGGTTTACATTGCTTTCATGTCATTTGTTCACTATAACCAACGATTTGGTTTCATTGTTAGTGAAAAGCTCACGTCCCTGCGTCCCTTAAGACTGCGAAAACCCTTGAAAGCTAGGCAATTACTAAAAAGAAAACAAAAAAAAAACTTTTAATTAAAAGACAAAAATAATAAATTAAGAAGTCATTGTACGCTTTGGACCTTGGTGATCCCCCCAGGCAACCTGTGTACAGCAAAATTCTGACCCCTTGGGTTGAGGAATCACATTGAAATCTTGGTGGGAATGCGGTGCCGTGCGAATCAGACAAGGTTGCATGCTTTATTGCATAGGCTCACCGGGGAGGACCGCTGCGTGCTGTGTCTAGGATAGGTAACGCTGGACTGCGTGCGAGTCTCCTCGCTCCCGAGCTCATATACTCCACCCGCGAGAGGGGGAGAGGTGGGGGCAGTTGCACCATTCACCCCGGCATGCCACCTGGTCTAGAGTCGGCCAGTGCGCGCTGGTCAAGCGGCCATAGGCCGGGTTTCAGCTGGGTGTAACACGTACGAGAATTTGAGCGTGGCTGCAAAACAGAATGGCTGGCGCGGACGGAGAGGGGGGGGGGGGTCGTCTCTCCTGACGGCGGCGTAGAAGGTACGGGAGAAGTCGCACTTTGCCCCTGTTGGTAGGCAACTTTTGCGACATTCCCTTTCCCCTGAACGAAAGCGCGAGTTGCATGCTTCATTCAAGCAACTGGGCTTCATTCAAGCGTTACGTTTGAAGACCATGCTTCTTTTTTCAAGCGCACCACTTTACGCTCTGAGGATTTTCCTTTTGCATTTAAGTAGGAGGAAGGGAATGCTCCAAGAAATGTGTACCACACACTAAATTACTATGTAGGTTTTTGTGCATACGTAACGCACGAAATTAAACATGCATTTGTTGCGCACAAAATTGTGCGCATGCGCACAAGAATGCACGATTTTCTGCATACCCGCGCACTAAATTGTGCAATGTCACGTATCAATTCGTGCGTTACAAAGTGCATGTTCAATTTCGTGCGCGGGCGCACATGGAAACCTACACAGTAATTTAATGTGCACAAGTCTGCCTCACGAAGCAGCCTTCCCGGGCGAAAGGGAGCATGCATTTCTTCGTATTTTTTTGCCAAAGTTTCTGATGTACAATTTTTCAAAGTCATTCGGAGATACATACATATATGCTTTTTGAAAAGTTGCCGAGTGGGGAAGAAAACAAAAGCCGTCCCGGCCAAGGGTACAAGGGTAGGGATTCTTGCGACCGTTACAAATACCCTCTCCACGGGGGGGGGGGGGGGGCTGTGGGCAGGCGTTTGAGGTTGAGGGGACTGTTTGAACGGTCGGAAGAGTCCCCACCCGTGGCTGGGACGACTATAATGAAAAATCCGGAACCAGCATCGCTCCACCTTGCGGCCGCTGCCTAGAACTCCGATGAGACCTATGCTTTTGGCAATCAGAGTTCAGTTTTTTCAGGACGCAGCGTGTTACTTACTGGCCGCTGAAGCGCGCTAGGTGGAGCGCTTCTGGGCCTGACTCGGCGACGAGCAAAAGCGTCTTATAACATACAATTTAGTGCTTGTTTTCCGTGTGCTTTGGGAGGTATCACTGGTAGCCAACAAAAGTGACATCACATTCGTTTGCACGTGAAAACTGCAGTGTCAGTTTTAACGTGACAAACAGTGAAATTTTACAGTCAAACAAAAGTGACAAACCGCACCGCTTTTTTACATTACTTCGGATGTGACACGAAAATCAGCAGACAAACTGTCACATTATAACGAATGTGACACATGATACCCATTGAAATGCGTCGTGTCACATCCAAACGAATCTGACACTCATGTACTGTCACGTTCGTTTAAATGTGACATGCCCGAGTTGTCACATTCAAACGAATGTGACACCCCACAACCCCGACACTCATGGCGTGTCCGAGCGCGTGTCACATTGAAACGGACGTAACGGTACAAAGGTGTAACATTCGTTTGGATGTGACACGACATATGTCAATGGGTACCATGTGTTACATTCGTTTTAATAAGCCAGGTGCCAGTTGCTTTCGTGTCACATAAGAAGAAATGTGACGAAGCGGTGAAGTCGCCACATTTGTTTGACTGTACATTTTCTCTGTTAGTCAAGTTTAAACTGACATCGCAGTATTTACGCGCAAAGGAACACATCAAATGTTTATGTAGAATTTTGTACGTGACACTTGCACGATGTTGTGCATGCGGGGACTTTGCATAATATTATGCGTTAAAATATGCATAAATTTATGCATATGTGTGCACAATTTTATGCAAAACGTTACGCAGGTTTAAAATCATGCATCACCACGTACAAAATTCTACATAAACATTTAGTGCGAATGTGATTCGTTGGCTACCAGTGGTTCCGTACTAAAGTAGTACAAATAGGGTGTGTGCCTGGCTCATCGACGCACGCCGCACCCCGCTCTACTGCTGCCGCCTAGAAGTTACATCTCTCATCGAAGTGGGTGGTGGGGATGGGCCGAGACGGTGGGCTTGGCCTGCCACCGCAGCATTTATGTTGTTAAACAGTTTTTATTCATTAAAAGTTGCAAGGACCCTTTACAATAAAGAGGGATTAATATTGCGCGGTACCGAAAAACACCCACGTTGGGTGGTAAAAACGACCGAAGTACTTTAAATAAGTTCAATTTTAACAGTGGAAATGTGACGGAATAATCGTCCATACACATTTACTAGGGGGAGACGCAGCATTGTGTCCGAGGGCTGTTAACTTATTCACGTCTAAACGAGAACCGTAGTCTCGTTCCCGATTTGGCGTTCGCGTCTGACCGACCGTACCATTCTCGAAAAAGGCAAATAAAAAACACGATTTTAGCATTTTTGCCACAGATTCTTACACACTAAATTACTATGTACTTTTTTGTGCATTACCTTTGCACAAAGTTGTGCATGCGTTTCAATATGCACGAATTTTATGCGCTACAACGCACACTTTCGTGAGTAGTTACGCACAAATTCGTGCATTTCAAAACGCATGCACAATTTTGTGCAAATCTTGCGCACAAAAAAGTACATAGTAAGTTAGTGTGTAGGGGAGTTGATCAGACAATTCACAATGTACAATTCGTAACTTGCATAAAGTTTATAAACTTTTGGGTGAAATCTCGACTTTGCGTCGGGCTTTTTCCCCGAGAACTATGGTGGCATCCGAATAAGAACGCTGCTTTCGGTCGAGTTCATTCACCCGTAGTGTGTGGCATTGCCAGACAGCAATGCGCGATAAATTTTATTCGCACATGCTTCTTTTCAGTTTGGCACGTGTTGGCGTTTCAGCCCAGAACTCTAGAACCACCTCGGACATGATAGTGTTAAACGGGCAACATGGGGACCGGGGGAAGGGGGGGGGGGGGGGGGAGAGAGAGAGAGAGAGAGAGAGAGAGAGAGAGAGAGAGAGAGAGAGAGAGAGAGAGAGAGAAAGAGAGAGAGAGTTGCCAATCCCCACTACGTGACCGTGAACTTGGCGGAACGGTGGCGGCAGCGCAGATCTTGTGTAAGATTTGCGCAAGCGGCTGAATGCGGTTCGCTGGTGTTCAGGCGCGCCACCGGAGCCTTACATGGGACACATAGGACAATAGCAATTTTTGATCCCAAATTTCACGGAAAGGTTAGGTTAGGGTTCTCCGACGAGGTTCGTGTCTCGTGTCATTAAAACAAGCCCTTTGTCGTGCCACGGGTGCCTGACTTGCGGGTGACGTCGTCGTGACTTCGCAGGGCGGTCGACCGTCGCTGAGTAATCCAATTGATAGAAAAAGGTTAGGTTAGGTATGTGCATTAAATTTTCAGCAATTTCACGGCATTTTTTAAAAGTTACATGACCTTAAAAAATATTTCTAAGTCCCGCCTACGTCATCGATGATGTCATTTTCGCGTTTTGGCCATTTCACGGTCACTTTTTGGGAAGTGATAGAATCTTTTCCGATAAATTGTGTCGTTTTTCGAAAAATAAGGCCATTATCCCAATCCTTTTAAGTTCGTGGCTGCTTCTCGCTTCTCCGGTGCATTGATTGCCATTGACTTGGCCGCCAGCAAAACGCGCTGCCCACGGCGGCGATGCACTTCCACACTTCCATTTAACTTTCAAAATTTAGTACGCCCTCGTGAGCATACACTCTCCAGCATCGTGTTCCTCGAGTCCTATAGTGGGAGAGAAACGTGAGCCCTGTCCTGGTCGCATGGGACTCACCCGAGCGGCGAACTTCTCATACTTTGGTCAAAACGGGAAAAGAGTTGCGTGTAGTTTTTCATCCAGGCTCGATTTTCCGTCGTGGCCTAGACGCGGGGCAATATTCCGACCATTCTACGAGAAACTACGCGCAACTTTTCCCCCGCTTTGGCCAAAGTATGAGAAATAGTAAAGAGCATTTCGAGGTTGGCTGGCGTTCAGTGTATGGCAAATTCAGTTGGTTCACGTTTTTCTCCCACTATAGGACTCTACGTGTTCCCAGCCACCAGGCGGTATCTCGACGGCGCTCCACGAGGACCCCTGGGCAGGAGGCAAACCTTCCAGCGCGTGATGGATGGGGTGCCTACCTGAGAGGCGCACAGTAAAAAGTCTACGAAGCATCGCTTCGCAATACGAAGAAAACGAAGGCATTGTAAAATCTACGAAGAAATGCTTCGTATTATGAAGCAAAATCCTTCGCAATACGAAGCATTTCTTCGTAATACGAAGCAATTCTACAATGCCTTCATTTTCGTTGTAGCTACAAAGCACATTCTTTGTAGACTTTTTTGAGTGCGCAAAGCACCGCAACGAACATTGGCCGAGCGGGTGGGGAAATGTGCTGGCAAAGCGACACCACGTGGCAGAGGTCCTGAGTTCCTCACTGTTAATCCATTAGTGAGTTCTCTTCATCCCGTTTTGAATGCCAAAATTTAAACTGCCTCTCGTAATGCCGAAATTTGGTGGCCCGGGCGGCTGGAGTGCTAAATCGTAGCATTCTTACAGGTCAGTTCGAAGCAGGCCGAATTTTGACATTTAAAACAAAGTGTCAGCTGAGTGGCACGATGATCCCGTGCCTGGACATCCTTTTAAACAGCCTTCAAAAGTAAAAAAAAAAAAAAATTAAAAAAAAATAGTTTTTATGGCATCAACGGAACCTCGAGATGAACCTCTGAGCGTGGGCGAGCTACGGCGACATGCGAGTTGCCTTTCATTTTCACCTCCTATGGAAAATGATGGAATTTGCTGAAGATATGACGGAACTTACAAACAGATGTTTCTCACTCACTTCAAGTGCCCATCGCCCCAATCGCCACAGAAATATGTCGAACGTTTTGCACACAGCAACGGCGTCATGACACGTCTCTTCACGAAAACGGTGGCTTCGTAGACTTAAAAGGAGAGGTGTGAGAGGGATATACGGAAATTGCATTAAATGTTGCAACCCACAGCTTTCACGCTTAAGGATACTGTAAAGTGGAACTGGCATGTCCTAGAAATATTTTTCACAGAAAGTTCATTTTGAGATCAAAATTCAACCACTGTAAGACGAATTTATTCCCAAAGTTGGGTACCCCAACTCCCATTAGTTTTTAAGTTGTGAATGTTTACGTAAACTTTTAGTTGTTTCTCCCAAAGTCTCCTCACGACAAATGAAAAATTACCAAAACCTCAGATTCCGGCAATTGAGCCTTCAAAGACATAAAGAAAGCAAAATTACCAACAGAATAATAAGAACATTCATAAATGCATGGAGATACCTGACAACACTACACACGCCGTGCGCGGTCAATGTAACTTGGCCGCCTGGCGGCGGGCGTCTGTCGTTGGAGCGATCTCCGGCGGATAGAAACCAAGCGCATAGACGGGGTTCCTATGTGTCGCCCTGGCCAGGTGGCGTCGAGCACCGGTTTTTGAGCACGCGGATCCATGGTTCGACTCGACGCTCCGCTCGGCACTCCATGCTTGTTTACGTTTTCCCCCACCACTAATTTTGTCCCAATAACTGCCTCGAAAGAGTCTCCCGCGATCTTGATCCAGCCTTCTTCGCACCTTGAATCCGCCTTCCATGTATGAACGCGAAAAGGAGACCAGATCAAGGTTGTCAGTAGACAAAAACCCCTTGCGCAAAGCCTTTTTTAGCAGATGATACATTTATGTACAGAGCTATACGCAAAAGTAGAAATAGAAATTAAAATTATAAATGTGTCATAATGCTTGTACTCTCGTGTCGTGCGGCTGAGCCAGCGGCTGGATGGCTAGGCTAGAAGATAGTATACGGGCAGCTGTGGGGGCTTGGGGAACAGCCCGCGCGCCAAGGCCGCGTGCCAAGGCCGCGTGCCCCGCATGGTGCCCCGGCGCGGCGGTGAGGACCAGCAGCGCAGCACCCTAGTCTTATTTGGTATCATTTTTCTCGTCGGAACGTGAGGATGCAGAATCCGGCATCCTTTCAACTATTTAACTGATACCCGCAAAAGTTCGCATTGGTACTAGGGCGGAACGGATGCGCGGCGTCTGGTTACAAGTGGCGCGGAGTGCTGCGCTGCGCCGCGCTGCTCTTGTTTGTTTATGTTGGAGTGTCGACCGACGAAGCTCGGCTGCTTATCGTGACCGGACGCTGCGCCGAGGCTGGAGTGCCAAGTGCAGAACGCTGCGCCGATGCCGCGCTAGTACAGAAAACAACTTTTACGGGTATTGAGTATTCATGTGCTTGGCCATCATATTGTGCATCCTCGCGTTGAAACAAAGAGAATGATACCCAACACAAGTGGTATTAGGCATATCATTGTGGACACACATGCGTAGACATGAATACATCAAACAAAATTAGAAAATTAAAATTAAATTGTTTTCCTTAATTAAATGATGAACAAACATACATTGAAATAAACATTAGTATCATCTGCTTTCACGTTAGCGTTAGCGTTAACGTTTTTTGGCCCTTTTTCCAACCTTTTTTCATCCTTACTTCGCCCTGCAGCTGCCCTGTTTATGCATAGATTAAACACCTATAAGGCCTCGCCTTGAGCTATTTGAATAACAATGAAGCGTCTGCCGAAGTGTTCAGTCAGCAAACGCAAGACCCCTCAGAGGCAGGTGAACCTTCCTGCGCATGTCGAATGGGATGCCTACCTACGAGGCGCCAAGCACTCGGCGATCGGGCGAGCGGCCGACGGACGAAAAGACACCGCGGCTGAGGTGCCACAGGTTCAGTCGTGTCGGATCGAGAAAGTCGCGCGCTCACTTCATTGAGTCTTTCGTTATGTCTTAGCCTATCTTTTCCCTTGGGGTTGCTTATTTAGACACAAATGAACTTCTTGTCACAAATATTTGTAGGATATCTAAGTTTCACTTTACTGTATCCCCTTAAGTGAGATGACAACGTGAACGGTGGGCAAGATTACACCAAATACAATGGGCAGTACTGAGGTTTAAGGAAGTATAGAATATAAACAATATAATTCGCCAGAGTTTTATTGGAACCAGACCAATTGGGCATTACAATTGATCTGAGGGCGAAAACATAAATAAAAACAAAACTTGTTTATCATGAGACTTGATGCGTACGATTGTGCAATTAAAAAACCTGAAACTAACTGATAACCCCCGATTTAAGGACGAAGCCACGGACCGAGCTTCACGTAACACCAACTCTTAATCAAAATATTCACAACAGTAGAATCCAAAACCAGTAAATTCGCATGTCTAAAATCTGCATGAAATCAAACTGCTTCAAAGAACAATAATACTAAGAGGGTAAAATCTCTGAAAACACTTCCCATACCATGAAAAATACTGGCAGGGTCTGAGATCGTTTACTTCGCAAACTTCACTCCAGAGAAGCCGACGGGGACCACTTGGGTGAGCCGGTCCTCGGCCCTGCCCTCCAGGGCGTCCTGGCTGCTCTTGCTCAGGTACCCGAACAGCTTGGCGGCGTCCCCGCGGCCGTCGAGGCGCGTCTTCCTGAAGAACACCAGCAGCTGACTCCCGTGCAGCAGCACGGCGCCGCGCTGCACCGTCTGGCCCTCCGCGCAGGCGGGCAGCCTCGGCAGCACGGTCTGCAAGGCGTCCACGGCCACGTCGCCGAAACCCACAGCGCACTCGGTGCCCTTCATCTTGTAGTCGAGGCGCACGCCACTCAGCGCCGCGCAGACGGCGTCCTTCTCCTCCGCGCTGAGGTTCGCTGGGACGGCCGCCATGGTGATGCTGATGTCGCCGCCCGGGACGCGCCAGCCCTCCTTGTCGACGCCCTCGACGGCGGCCTCCAGGACGGGGCCGTGGCGGAGGCGCGCGTCCAGCATGACGTCCAGGCGGCCCTGCGTGGAGACCACGAGGTCGCGGATGTCAGCGAACCGCGAAAGCACATTGGCCTCGCTAATATGAATGTCGACGACCACGTGGTCGTCGTCGACGCAAAGGTCCTCCGCAGGTCCTCCGCACCACATGCACCAGTCCTCCCTGCACAAAGGAGAAAAACAGAGTTGCACAACACGGCTGAGGGATAGATCGAGGGGGCAACCACGTAGTATGTTTGGGGACACAAGATTTCTAAAGGGAAGAGATTTCGTCGGATTTCGCAAGATTTCGACCGCTTTTACGCCGAAAATTTGCTTGTTTTTTGCCTTTTTGGGGGGAAGATTTCCGATTTCCAGAGATTTCTGGCGCTCAAAGGGACACATGATTTCTTGAGTGGTAGCCCCCTCGGGATAGGTGCACTGCACTGTTAGAAATAATGGTGACATGGCGGAACTCAAACGGTCAAATTTTGTTACGGAAACCACGGAATGGGATAAAAAATGAATCCGTCTCTAAAAACAGCCTAGGATTAGCGGAAGACTGGCGTGGCGTCATTGACTGCATAGGTCTTTCCGTATCAACAGATCTGTCTCCTCTCTGTCTCCTCCATGACTCAAACCACGGAAATATTATAAGAACAACGGTTCACTGCAATTCCACTGGTAAGTTTGCTTGCCACTCCAGTGGCGCTCCGTCTAGACTGCCAAAATTTGGCATTCTGGGCCGGATTGGCCTTTTAAAATGCCAAAATTTGGCATTCGAAGAGGCCAATACGGGCCCAGAAGGCCAAATTTTGGCATTCAAAACGGAGCGCCACTGCACTGAGAATGAAAGAGTCATGATCATGACTAAAATTTAGGGTGAGAATTTCTTTATCACCCAAATTGAGAATACTCTGTAGCCATATATGTAGCCGATGCCCCTTCCTCACCCAAAGTTGGGCGAGGAAACTTCCTCACCTAAAAATGGGTATTGATCAAGACTCTTCCATTCTCGGTGTAGTGTAGCAAGCAAACTTACCAATCGAATTGCTGTGTTTAGCCGTTGGTTTAAGGAACGGTCTAAAGAGAGGTACTGTGAGGTTTAAGAGAAGCCACGGTGGCGTTTACATTCTGCCGGTCTAAGGTTTCCGTATATTATGATTCCTTTTCACCCTTCTGGTTTACAATTTCGCCGTGCCCTCTCTTTGACCTTACCGTACCTTTGACTGTTCCCAAACCGTAATTATAACACTAGTGGCCGGAATATAATTAGCGATACTTTTACCGTATTAAAACCGTTTTTTTTCCTGGCAGTGTGCACACTAAATGTTTTTGTACAAATTACACTGCCGTTCAAAATTAGCGGCCCCTTTTTTGCCCACGGGGCTGTTTCTATGTTTTTCGAGGTAGGATGCTGAAATTTGGCAGGTAGGTGCCCCCGTTGCTCTTCTTGAGCCCTACCAAGTGTGCAGTCCGTGCGTCCCTCTCAACGGCCAATCCAACCCCTTCATTGCTTAAGGGTGTAAAAACTGAGAGAAACGTGGCGGGGATGGGTTCGTGCCCACCCAAGGCGAGTCCCGATGAAAATTAGCGTCAAATTTCAACTTCTATGAGACTCAAACGACACAAATTCAAAAAGGGGTGGGTCCTCCGAGGGGTTGGTACGGCCCGGGGTGGTCGGAATCGAAAAAAACAAACTTGCACCGTGTACAGGAGAGGCCACTGAATCGTTTGCTGCCGGTTTTAAGCATTTTTGAAAACAACCCCCTCGAGGGGTTGGGGGTGACTGTGGAAAGGGGTGGGTTTGCCTGATTGCGATTCCGCTTGCACGGTTGTAATGGGGGAGACTCATTTGAGTCGGTACACGACACATTTCACGTTTCCGACCATTAAAAGTCAAAAATTTCGCACGTTTCTCTCAGTTTTTACACCCTTAAGCAATGAAGGGGTTGCACAGGCCGTTAAGGGGGACGCACGGACTGCACACTTGGAAGGGCTCAAGAAGAGCAACGGGGGCACCTACCTGCCAAATTTCAGCATCCTACCTCGAAAAACATAGAAACAGCGCCGTGGGCAAAAAAAGGGCCGCTAATTTTGAACGGCAGTGTATTTACGAGACGTCACATTTTTTTTGCCGATGAACTTTTCGTACAAATTGGTGTTTTTTGTGCAAACCAAAAGAGAAAATAGTACGTAATACGTTGGCACTGAAAAACTTTTCCGCAAGAGATAAAAAGTCGATTCGAGTTTGAGTGTGTGAGAAAAGCCTATTTCAAATTATAATAAAATGATACACGTTGTGGGTTACTTACGGCGCAGGCCTCAACTGCTTTCTGGGGGAGGACTCCTCTGCATGGCAATCCCCATCGCACGAGGCATCGGACGCCGTTCTCTTCAGCCCTACCATCTTCACCTTGGGGCGGTGCGTATGAACCTAAAACAGGAAACGTGGTCGAATGACATCACTTAGAATCCATGAGTGGAAATGTCTTGCACTGATGACCGTTGACAAGACCGTTTCAAGCTAGCGAGACAATAACGTCTCAATAGCGTCTGTTTCGATCCGGTTCAGGACCTGCGAAAGTACCATATTCATTCTATGATTCGCCAAGTGACAAACGCGTTGTCATATCGATGGTGGAACAACGGCGTAACATTGCGGTCGGATTACACTAGAAATTAATGGAAACGGGCTGCATCGCCAAGAATCCACTAACTTGAATTACATTACGAGTTACATTCTCGCTAAAAGCGGGTTCGATACCTGCTAGCGTTCCACCTTAATTCCGGTTTTGTACCACATTTGTTCCCGACGGGGTATGCACTAGCACAATGCCACACACTACATGTATTCGCACAATTTTGAACGTGGTCTCACACAATTTTCAACATGGGAACTTTAACGGACAATCTTGAACGCAGAATCGCACAAATGCGTGCAAAACTTCGTACAATTTTGTACGAAAAGCACATGTGCGCAAAATTGTATAAGACCACGTACAAAAATTGTACAAAGGAATTAAGAATGCAAGTACACATACACCCTGTACGACGCGTGATACACATGAACGTAAAACTAAGACATAAGGGGCCGTTAATTAATAACGATGCGCACTTGGGGGGAGGGAGGGGGGGTCTGAGTCAGCGTAACGCTGCGTTACCTGGGGGGGCGGGGTCAGAGCCAGCGTAACGTTACGCTTACCACATTAATTTTGAAGCAGAGATATGCAATTTTTAAAAGTAAAATTGGGTGAAAACCAAGCAATATAAATATTCACTGATATCCAAGTTGCGATACTTGCAACACAAAAACGTGCGATGATAGTCAAAATGTGATTCCCTCGAATCATCGCTCTCCAGATGCGATGACTTATCTATCACAATAATTTGCAATGATCATCGCACATTTCTGCAAAGATAAAAATGCACAAAAATGCGATGATGGCAACACAAAATCTGCAATCATTACAGTTTTTGGCAATGATCATAGCAAAATTCATCGATACAGCAGATCATCGCACCTTTTAGCAATGATCATCACAGAAAAGAGCGATTTAATTTGTAATGCACTCACTGTAAAGTCAAAGGTCAGAATTCATACCATCCTAGGGGAAAGAAAAAAAATCTCGCCATTCTGTGACGAGAATCAAATTTCTCGCCACTTTGTGGCGAGAAACAAAAGTCTCGCCATTATGTGGTAAGAACCAAATGTCTCGCCAATATTTGTCGAGAATCTTATGTCTCGCCAAAATATGGCAATAACTGTCTAGTTGATGTGAGGGAACGCAATATTCTCATAGATTGGACACTGCAAAATTAATGGTGAGAATTTAAGCCGCCGTGGAGGTCAGAAAAAAATGCTCACCCTTGCACCGGTGAGAATCGGAATTCTCACCCCTACAGCGGTGAGAATTTAGATTCTGACATCTGAAGCGGCAATTTTGATTCTGACATCTGAAGCGGCGAGAATCATAAGGCAAGGATATTCATAATTTGATTCTCACCGCTGTAGCGGTGAGAATTTTTTCTCACCAAAATTTGGTCATCATTCTCAGCATTCAATTTTCAGTGCTGAAAGTGCGGTCTGCATCGCAAGTGGAATAACAGTGTAGTACGAGGGGGCACTCAAAATCTATCGGCATGAAAGTCATGCCAATAATCGGCGTGACTCAGATTTTTAGGCGTGAATTTCCTGTCGTGCCGGTTTTTAGCATGATGCCTGTCGTAAAACGCATTGTGCGCACTAATCTACTTCGTACATTCACGCCAGATGACGGCGTAATTCACGTGTCATGCCTTATTTCGACGTGAGTTTGCTGTCACACCAATTTTGGGCGTCAACTTTTTTCACTCCGTAATTTGGCCTTATGTCCGACCATTCAATTTTCAGAGGGTATACACTTCCAGAAATCGTGTAGCAAGTACTCGGTATTACGCTCGAGGGGTCCACCACTCAGCTCAGGAGTGTACACAGGATTACTGATTACCTACAAAAAGTCACAAAAAAATTATAGTTTTGGCAAGCTGGGAGCATTTTCTGCCTATTTTTCATATGAATAACCCCCAAAAACCGATTATAACAGCACAAATATCCAGCTTTGACATGAGATTACCAATGATTACGGGACGAAGTGTACACACGATTACCGGAGTGGTGGACCCCTCGATTACGCTGCATATAACGTGTACAGCGGCATTAAAATGCTACATTTTGTCACATTTGACCCTCAAATGGTATTACAAATACGTGTAATACGCGTAATACATGGCTTTTAGGGACAGGGCATTACGCAGGTGTTTACCCCCTCGATGTAGTACATGACATCATTTGAGATGATGTCGGTATGACTCACCTTGATGTCAATTACTTCCGCTCGCAGTCAATGAAGGCTGGCCCAGGGCAGTACCAGAAAACAAGCGACGCCAAACAGAAATTAGTTGAGCCCTCTCACAACGTCGCAGACACGCTGGCTGGGCGCAGGACCGATTTGGAGCACAAGAATGGTTTGAACACCTGTTGGCAAGTCAGAGGACGCGGATGAAGACCTACGAGCAGGATTGATATGCTGGAGACATTGGCACAGAGTAAAGCAACGGGACGAATAGACCCTTCCGCTCGACGCGAAGGGAAAGACAGAAACAATTCTAAAGACAGGAAGGGGCCGTCCTTAAATTACGTTACGCACTTTTTGCCGATTTTATACCCTCCCCCTCCCCCACGTTACGCAGCGTTACGTTAGCCCCCCCCCCCCCCCCCCGTCTGCTTGTAGTGCGGTACCGAAGGAGGTAGCGGGGAATCAGAGCCATCGTAACGTTAAACCCTCATTTAATGTGGAGGTTGACGCACATCCCCGAAGAATAATCATGCAGTTAAGTACTGGAAGTAAAATTTCAGTTCATCTAAAACTTTGCGTTAAGTAACGCAGTACTTCGGAGTGGGTGTAAAAGATGGGGGAGGGCTGTGCCAGCGTAATGCCACATGAGGGATCTGGGGTTGGGGTCACTATGGGTCCGGAACTGCGTAACGATTAAAGTAGGTCCCCCTCTTACCTTGCTCAACGAAGTAGCCTCCGAACAAGGTGACACAGTCTCCTTTCACAGGATAAAACCGTGCTATGGCAAGGTTCTACTGAAAATTTAGCGCTTCTTCCGTTATTTTTTGCAACAAAGCATTAAAGTTGCATCATCAGCAGAACTTCAGAAATATCCCCTACTCAGAGTATCCGAACCATCGTGAACGTGTCGGCAGCGATCAAACAGATGCATGCGTCACGGCGTTAATACAGACACTTCCACCAGAGCGCCAAGTGAAAAAGAAGAATCACAAAAGCCGGAAACAGTCCCTTGTAATCGCTTATTTGTTACTATTATGTGTTGATGTGGGTTCTAAAAATTGTTAAAACTTAAACCAGGATGAGTTTCATGATTTAATTTTATCTAAACCTTCAAATAAGACGATTTGGAACTGGTTCCGGTGCTTTTTATTCCTCTTGTTTTTCACTCTGCGTTCTGGTGGAAGTGTCTAATGACAAAACTTCTACATTCAGGCCGATTTTGTGCAATTAAATTGCGCGCGCGCCAGTGCAGTGCCAGTTAACGTTTGCGCGCTAATATTTCCCTCCTGCTCACCAATTTACTCTATGCTTTCGGTCCAATTCTCCTCACACTAAATTACTATGTACTTTTTTGTGCATAACCTTTGCACAAAGTTGTGCATGCGTTTCAATATGCACGAATTTTATGCGGTACAATGCACACTTTCGTGCTTAGTTACGCACAAAATCGTGCATTTCAAAACGCATGCACAACTTTGTGCAAATCTTGCGCACAAAAAAGTACATAGTAATTTAGTGTGCTCCGAATATCCTATTGGTGCCTTCAGGACTTTTTAATTGGATATTCATGTGAAACACTCGTATAAACTGCGTTGAAGTAGTCTCTGTTTTCTAGCGTAATCAGATAACGCTTGAAATCAAGTGACAGGCTCATCAGCCAAGACTTAAAAGTAAATGCTTGGTGAAATTTCTAGTCCATGCTTGATTTCAAGCGTAACGTCTTCAAGCCACTGTTATTCCACTTGCGATGCAGACCGCACTTTTAGTGCAATACAAATTTCATCGCTCTTTTCTGTGATGATCATTGCAAAAAGGTGCGATGATCTGCTGTATCGCAGAATTTTGCTATGATTATTGCAAAAAACTGTAATGGTTGCAGATTTTGTGTTGCCATCATCGCATTTTTGTGCAATAATTCCTTTTATTGTTGCAGAAATGTGCGATGATCATTGCAAATTTTTGTGATTGAAAAGTCATCGCATCTGGAGAGCGATGATTCGAGGGAATCACATTTTGGCTATCATCGCACGTTTTTGTGTTGAAAGCATCGCAACTTGGATATCACACTGCGATTCAAAATGTGTTGTACACCTCAAAATAACCATGGTGTATCCCTTACCCCTATGATAACTGCGTTGTACACCTTAAATTACTGTCGTTAATTCTGACCCCTATGAAAACTGTATTGTACACCGCAGAAAACTGCAGTATGGGGGTCCCGACCCCTACAAAATGTGTGTTAAGTAACCTCACCGCACTTTATCTGCGGTGAACTTAGCACAGATAGTGTCGCCAAAATGGCAAAATTCTTCAAATCTGCGTTGAGTACAACGCAAAAATGTGAGGTCAAATCTACACCACGGCTGCAGATGCATTACTTTTGAGACACCACAGATTGAGCTTCACCTCAGATAAATGGGTTAAAAGTACCTCATTTTCAATATCAGTGCAGTGGCGTAATTTTATGCTTCCCTCAAGTGTAGAGTTACGCTTTGGTCTTTCTTACAAGTGAAGTAGACGTGACTTTGACGAATACTATAATGCGTGCTATAGTACGGCTGAGGTGAACCAGGGAAGAGCTATTCATGACTGACGGCGCAGCGCTCTCGGCGTGCGGCGGCCGCCGCGCCACCGGCGCGCAACTCAGCGCTCCACCCAAAACAAATGCTCGGTTTCCTCAGCTACTAACTAGTACAGGTAGGAGCAATCCAAAGACACATATGGGTTCGTGAGACATTTGCGCTTAATATCTGTTACACGCTAACCTTGCAATTTCCTCATCCGTATGACGAAAATGGTGTCTCTTCAAACAGGAAAAATGCGAGATCAACTGAATCGTCCTTAAAGTAAGATTAAGGCGTCCTCCCTTAGAATGAAACAAATCGGACCAGTCCCTGAGAGTGAACAGTGCTTTTATGGTCTTCATGACGGGATTACATACATTCTCGCAAGTTTTGTTTCTCTATCAACGCTTTTAACGCAGATGGTGTACCTGGGCCCTCGTTCCTAGAATTCGAAGTGCCGCGCAGGGTCTAGCGGGATGGACTAAACTCCACACTAAATTACTATGTAGTTTTTTCGTGCATAGCTTTGCACGATATTGAGCATACGCGTGGAATGCACAGATTTGTGCGCAACGACGCATGTGGTGCTGCATAACAATGCACATTTTCATGCTTAGCTACGCACGAATTCGTGCATTTCCAAACGTATGCTCCATTTCGTTCAAAGCTATGCACAAAAAACTACATAGCAATTCAGTGTGTCGAGAAGATAGAGCACGCCTCGCAGTGCAAGGTCCCAAAAAGTCGCGGTTTTTTTTCCAGTTTCCCTTCTCTGAGAAAACTTGGTTTAAAAGTGCAACGATTGTAGACGCGCGCGTGGACCTGTACCCCAGCCGCTCCGAAGGCGTCGGCATTGTCCCGCTCTGTCCCTCACGTGCACACACAAAGGCGGTGCTAGGAAATGAAATGAACCATGAAATGAAGGGTGCATCAGGGTAATAGCCTTCCTCTTTACTTCCTGCTTTACCCATAATAAATTGAAGGGTTTTCACCGAAAAACACGAAAATTTAGGAAAAATCTTGGCCGCACCATCCCAATGTAAAAATTGCCTCCCTTGTGTGGGCTAAATTGAGGGGACTCAGGCAGGCCATTAGGCCTAATGCACCCTAAATTTCATGCTCTTTTGATCTGTGCAAAGCGTTTTGCAAACACCGGCCTAGTTTTAATTATCTCGAACAAGTGCGTAACCGCTGCACCTCGCTTGAGAATAGCTTCTCGCGCTTCCTTCGCTGTTGCCACCCCCTGGTTCATCTTAAGAATTACCTAAAGGAAATAATCTAGTCTTTCCGTCCAAACGAAAGACGCAGGTACAATTATTTTTGTAACTCTCCCAATAAACTGTAAATAGTGACTTTTCTCAATAACAAGTTAATATTTTGGTTTGAGTTTCATTTTGAGAACTCACCCTACTAGATTTCATGAATAGTCAAAGGTTCAAATACGGGGCAAGTTTTAGAAGCCTACTTGCAAATAGTGAGATAACAACGTTTAAGGTGTAGAGGACCAGACTAGGAGTCAGCACTGAGGTATAAGGAGAGAATAAAAACTTAACAATATTGTCAAAGATTTAATGTAACCAGAACAGTGAGGAATACAATTCTGTAGGCGTAAAAGGATAAAAACAAATTTTGTTCATAATGAGATTTGGTGAATACCATGTACAATTGAAACACCTGAAATCAAAAGATTACCTCTGATTTGAAGAGAAAGCCACATTCGACACCCATTTGTAATCATAATATACAAAACACTTGTATCCCAAACCAGAAAATTAGCATTTCTCAACACCACATGAAATCCAACAGCTCAAGATATTTATAATAAAATGTTGACATCTCGGATATATTTTCCGATGCCACAAGTGGACGGGCAGGGGTAAAAAGTGTTTTCTTCGCAAACTTCACTTCGCGAACTTCACGTCGTAGAGATCGACGGGGACCACCTGGGTGTCCTCGTTGTAGGCGCTGCCTTCCAGGGCGTCCTGGCTGCTCTTGTTCAAATACCCGAACAGCTGGGTGGCCATTCCGCGGTCGTTGAGGCGCATCTTCTTGAAGACCACCTGGAAAGAAATTCGTGAAGTGTGCACGCTCCAAAACGAGACTGCGGCGGAGCCGGTCGGCAATTACGTGGATAATGACCCTCCTGATCCCTAGTAAAATCACTGCAAATCCAGTGGTAAGTTTGCTTGCCACAAATTCGGCAAGCCGTTTTGAATGCCCAAAATTGGCAAGCTTGGCCCGGAAATACTCTCAAGCTCGCCAAAATTTGGCAAGCTTATAAAGATTTCAGGTCATAGCTTGCCAAATTTTGGCATTCAAAACAGCTCGCCAAATTTGTGGCAAACAAACTTACCACTGGCTTTGCAGTGAAGTGACATACTGTGGACTTAACGCCAGCCTTTCCGAGATAGAGTCAGACAACGACTTCGATAGGGAACTCCGGATTTGCCCTCATGTTCAGTTGTACATTCGAAACCAATTGAGATAATCGAATTCCGTTTGCAGCGTTGGAAAGAGGATAAAATTCTGCTTTAAATGAGATGCATTATTTTTTCGACCCAAGCTTTGTTCAACGTTTAGAATTTTCTACTTAACTTCAAAATGTTGTGTCAAAGTACTTTTCCCATGATCAAATGAGGCATAATATGGGTCGAAATGTTCCGCATTTCTTCTTTCAAACACTGGCAAAATTAAAGCGTAGTGTTACGCCTCTTTCAAGCGTACTAAGGCCTGGTACGCCTCCATTGAAGCGTGGCAAGTGTTGCGCTCGAAAAAGGGCGTACTCAAGCACACTGAAAGTCATACGATCTGCGTCAAGCGTACAGATGGACTCACCAAAATGAAGCAACGATTTTGAATTGGTCAAGAGAATACCGCAATCCACTCCAGAATCAATAAATTTAAATAGAATAACACATAAATGGACGGAATCTCATTGTGAAAACCAGTGAAGTTTAACACATAAATGGACGGAATCTCATTGTGATAAACCAGTGAAGTTTGTCAATCTTACACTTAAGAAACTACAGGCAGTTAGTACTGACACGTTCCTTAGTAGGCAGGTCCCCGTTAGTATTTCTAAGCTGCTCGTATTCGCTGTTGTAGAATCAGATGTACTTATAATAACCACTGCGGCAACTGATCTGAAGAAATATGCAGAGGGGGCCACTTCATGGCGTAGTTTCCAATTAACAAAGCATCCAAACACGGTGGTTTGAAAACTAGGGGAGTAGGACAAGCGGAACCAGCAGGACCAAAAGGCTAGAGCACAGTGGGCAGCAAGTGTCGATGAAGAAAGATTTTAACACTGTTCCAGTCGCTCCAATTCAACAGTAGTTTATAGGATGAAAACAAATGTGCGCCAACAGGTGTCACAGACCGCACTGGTCTTCATCTCACAGCATAAAAACAAATTGAATTAGAATGATGTAAGTTTGTACAAAAGACGTCTCGCGGTAGCCATTTTGTTAGAGTTCTGTTCTGTTGACAAGGAGTGACTGCGAATTTACTGACAGTGTAGTGCACGTAGTACTCCAGGTTCAGTAATTTTTTTTCATCTAAATGTGAATGTGAATCAAAATCCGAAACACCAGGCACGCACCGGGCCCATAACCATTCCATCAAAACAAACCTTAAAACGACTGTTTTGTTGTTTTTTTTTCCATAGTTTGATTGTGACTTTTATTTTCTCTCGGGTCCTTAATATTTTGGTTCACTGTTTAAAATACGCTACGGCGTGGAAAACGTGACGAGGGAACCGTGACCTACTTTCGAATAAGAAAAATATTTAAGTCAGCTCTGAGAGTTCAGAGAAATTTTTTAACGGAAAACTTCAAGAGCTGACCTTACCATCTCGAAAGTAGTTCTTGCGGTTCCCTCGTCACGTTTTCCATGCCAGAGGGTATTTTCAGCAGTGTACCATAATATTCAAGACCCGAGAAAAGAAGGAACAAAGGAACAATGTTGGAAAAAAAAAGTAGAAACTTCTGATAATTCTCACAGCAAAAAGGGGGTGAGTTATCGCAAAACCCTTTTGGACTGGGTTCTTTGATGCTCAGTTGAACCATAAAATAAATTAAGGCCCCAATCGGAGACTACAGGATTTGGGGCGAGTGGTTGTTTGACGTGAAATTGCCCATATGCCCTTGCAGAGCTTAAGGAAAATAACGATTTGGAGGGAAAGAAGAAAAGTGTTTTGGTGGTTGATATATTAGGTTGAAGGAAAGAATGCGGAACATTCGGTGCCATAGTGTGCCCCATTTATGATCGAGGGAAAGTACTTTCACACTATGTTTTAAATTTGAGTAGTAAATTCAATACGATCAAAAGTAGCTTGCGACGAAAATGCAATACACCTCATTTACAGAATAAGTTTATCTTCTTTCCATCGCTGCAAACGGAATTCAATTATCTAAATTAGTTTTGAAACTAAAACTGAAAATATGCCCAAATCCGGAGTTCGCTACCAAAGTCTCGGAAACGGCTGACGTACACTGCAAGAAAAAGTGTGGATAGTACAACAAAAACTGTACAATAAAAGTACAACAGGGATTGTAGAAAGTACAACGAGAATTGTACGAACCACAACGAGGCCTGGACTGCACAGCACTCGTCATGCCGGTTCCATTGTACTTTGTACAACAATTGTACAACAATTGTTGTACTTTGAAAGTACAATAAATTCCTGGTAAAAAATTTGCCAGTAATTTGTGTACTTTCGTTGTGGTTTTTTTTCTTGCAGTGTAAGGCTCAAAGAAGACGTCTCTTTTTGGGTCATCATCCACGTAAAAGCCGCTGGTTCAGCCGCAGTCGCGTTTTAGAGCATGCTCACTTCACGAAATTTAACCCACCTGCAGCTGACTCCCTTGCAGCAGCACGGTGCCGCGCTGCACCGTCTGGCCCTCCAGGCAGGGCGGCAGCTTGCGCAGCACGGTCTTCAAGGCGTCCAAGGCGTCCGCGTCAACGTGGCCGAAACCTAGGGTACACTCAGGGCCCTTCATCTTGTAGTCAATGGACACGGTGCTAAGCGCCTCGCAGACAGCTTCCTTTTCCTCCGTGGTGAGGTTGGATGGGACAGTCGCCATGGAGATGCGGACATCACCGCCTGGGACGCGCCAGCCCTCCTCGTCCACTTCTTCGACGACAGCAGTCAGGACGGGGCCGTGGCGGACGCGCGCTTCGACCAGGGCGTCCAGCCGTCCCTGCATGCGGACCACGTGTTTGTGGGCCTCAGCGAACTGCGCCTGCACCTCCGCCTCAGCCTGTCTAATGTCGACGACCGTGTGGCCGTTTTCGCCGCACAGGTCCTTTGCTAGCGCCCCGCACTCCGAGCACCAGTCCTCCCTGCACAATGTGGAAAACAGGGTCGTGAAGACTGGCTGTGTGCACAGTACACACTTACCTCATGTGGACTTTTTAAATGCAGAATTATGCACTTTTTAGGCATAGTTATGCATGCACAGATACATACGTAAGGTGTGTATGATATTATGCATCATTGTGTACATTTTGTGCATCTTCTTGCATAAAATGTACACAGAGATGCATAATATTATACACACCTTACGTACGTTTCTGTGCATGCATAATTATGCATTAAAAACTCCACAAGATTTTAGTGTGTAAGATATAACTTAAGGTGAGGGGTGGATGAAAATACTATCTCCAAGACTTTTGGACCTAATGGGTCCAACTTAAGCAGTGATAATGAGTCTATCAAGACACAAGACAACCTGAAGTAGCACCAGAATCCATCAAGCCGTTCCAGAGATACAGGCCATTTTCATCAAATTTAGCCGCGAAAGCCAAATTAATTCTGCGCAACAGATTTTGACAAGAGAGCCTATCTTAGACTTCTTCACCAATTGAACAAAGTTACATAGCGTTTTGGTGATTTAAGTCACCAGAAAAAATTTAAATTTTAAAACTTTTGAAAATGTAAAAAAAAATAACATTTTAGAGCTGAACATATTTTCCCCCCCAAACTATGATTGATACCACCAATATCGCTATGTAACTTTGTGGACACAACTATCCAATGAAGTTCAGGAAAAAAAAAGAGACCAATTAGTCAAAGACTGTTGCGCAGAATCCCTTTTGAGAGCAAATACTTGACGTTGAGAGTTTATGACAACAATAAGCTCTTTGTTCGTAGAAGTTAAATGTTTCACAAGTCATCAAACTTAAACTAAAACGGGGTCATACTTGCATGTTAAGTACAGAATTTGTTTCGAACCATTTGTGCAAAAGCTCTTTTTTCACCCATACCTCACCTTAAAAATCCAACACTGTTGTTTGAAGAATGTGACGTGATAAGTGTTTCAATGTGAGCTAGGTCCCGTCCGTTTGAATAAGATGTAACACTCGTTACAATGTTGACCCACGTTCAAACGAATGTGACTGACACCCTTGAACGGGCAGGACACGTTCCAACGAACATGACAAATCTTAACATACAAACGAATATGACGTCACATTCGTTCAGTAACAATGAACACGACTGTAGTGGTTGCTGGTTTGACCAGCACATTTAAGACAGGCGCTTTCAAGGTAGTCCCTGAGAAAAACAAGCACTGCAATTCCATTGGTAAGTTTGCTTGCCACAAAGGCAGTGGCGCTCCGTTTTGAATGCCAAAATTTGGCATTCATGGCCGGATTGGCCTTTTAAAATGCCAAAATTTGGCGTTCAAGTTCACCGGAATGCCAAATTTTGTCATTCAAAGAGGCCAATCCGGGACCAGAAGGCCAAATTTTGGCTTTCAAAACGGAACGCCACTGGAGTGGCAAGCAAACTTACCAATCGAATTGCAGTGAGAACCGTTCTTGCTGTGAACGATTGAGCCGCTAGCAAAAGTGTTGACAAAGTTTTTGGTTGAGCGATTAGCGAAGCCAGTTACTTCAGTGGGGTTGGAAAGTTTTGACGCGCGCGCGCGTGTGTTTATGTGTCAGCACTAGTCCTCCTAACCGGCTCAGCCGATTCGGCTAAGATTTAGCAGGGTTACTAGGAGTATCCCCCTGGGACACTTTTAAGTGTACACTTTTACATTGTTTTTTTTATGTTTTTAAAGGTGCTGATGACGAAACTGAAATCAATTCCGACCCCCGACCAAAGTTAGAACCGCGTGTACCTCGACCCGAATTTTCTGACACTATCTACTCCAACCCAACTCCAACCCTTCATGAGGTGGTGCACCACTCATTGCCTCGCTAAACCCTGAGAAAGCTTGCCGAAGGCGCCGCAGGCCAAGGTAGGAGTAAACGCTAGACGTGGATTGTCGTAACTGGCGCAGCATCGCGAAGCCTGTTACAAGACACGGTCTGGCGTACACCTACCTTGTAATGGTAAATTCACCAAGATAGAACATAATAGACGGCATATGTTTGTGAATTTACGAAGAATCTTCGTGAATTCACAAAGGTAGCTTCGCGAATTTCGGAGATCTGGGGTCACAGAGGATCCCGCCTTGAGAGTACACCCTCCTCAGAATCCCTCTACAAACCAAAGCACGAAAGTAAACATAAGAATGACATGCTTCACAATTAAATAAAACAAAATCCCCGGCGTTTACGAATGCCGTCGTAAATTTCAAGGGGGAGAGGGGGTGGGAGGGTAGCAGCCCTGGAGTGTTACAAAACCATTGTTTTTTTTAGCCCTTGTCTTGTAGTTATTTTTTCTCCCTACACTTGTGGGATGAGCGGTGAACGAGCCGGTTACTCCAACGGGGTTGACAAACTTTCCCTCTGTGAGGGTGTGTGTGTCAGTGCTACCCCTCCTGAACGGCTCAGGCGATCTGGCTGGGACTTGGACGGGTCGTTGTAGATTGTCGGTGCGTGGGTTGTCGGAACTGGCGCAGCATCGCAAAGCCTGTTACGTCAGGACTTGGTCTGGCGTACATTTTCAGAGGAGACACTTTCAGAAAGCTTATTTTTGATAGACGCAATGTATGCCATATCCTTGTGGTAGCTGAGATAAAGACTGCACTAGAGAGAGTATAACAAATCCAAAATTTGCGATGTAAAAGTTTTGTAGAAACGAACATTTTTAGAGGGTGACTGGAATGGTCTATAAGGGTGTCACATTAGTTTGAACGTGAGTCTCCATTGAAACGAGTGTGACATCATATTCAAACGAGCGTGACACAATTTACATTCAAAGTGCCTAACATTCGTTGACTAACAGTAAAGAGCTGAAAAGTAATGGTCTTGGAGCACTCCAAAGTTGCAACCCCGCTCAAAAAGCCGGTAACGTTGCATTGGTTATTTTCAGCATTTTAAGTAAGGCATTTCATGTGATTTTTAAAATTATCGGAGTGGAAATTCGGACTGTTTGGGGGCCGTCCATTAGCTACGTTACGCACTTTCTCCTCCCTCCATGTAACGCAGCTTTACGCTAGCCCTTCCCCCCCCCCCCCCTACATGCGTAACGTTACGCTAAAAATATTCATACAGCTCGGATTTAACCCAATTTTACTTTTAAAAATTGCATATTTCTGCTCCAAAATTAATGTGGTAAGCGTAACGTTACGCTAGCTCTGACCCCCCCCCCCGTCCCTCCAGGTAACGCAGCGTTACGCTGACCCAGATCCCCCCTCCCCCAAGTGCGTAACATACACACTAAATTACTATGTAGTTTTTTCGTGCATAGCTTTGCACGATATTGAGCATACGCGTGGAATGCACAGATTTGTGCGCAAAAACGCATGTGGTGCTGCATAACAATGCACATTTTAGTGCTTAGCTACGCACGAATTCGTGCATTTCCAAACGTATGGTCAATTTCGTTCAAAGTTATGCACAAAAAACTACATAGCAATTTAGTGTGTAATTAATAGACGGCCCCTTACTAAAGTGCATCTGCTTACGGAGTAAAGAACCCCTGAGACGTCGTGGTTTACTTACGGCGCCGGCTTCAGCTGCTTTCTGGGAGAGGATTCCTCTGAATGACTGTCTCCATCGCACGAGTCATCGGACGCCGTTCTCTTCACTCCTGCCATGTTGACCTCGGAACGGTGTGGGTGAACCTGTAACAGAAAACGGGGGCGAATAACATCACTGCTAATCCAAGGAACAGTCTCGTACTGTTGAGCATTAACGACAATCTCAAGCTTGCGAGGCACCAACGTCTGAAACGTCTGAAAACTGGAAGTGTCAGACAAGGTCTGTCCCAAGCTTTTTGACTAGGATGGCTTCGTGGTTCAATGCCACGGGACCAGCGATTTCAGAGTCTGGGACAGACCCAGTGACACTTCCAGATGAGAGACATTGGTGTCTCACACTTGCTAGCATGGGAGATTTGGATTCTCGACAGGATTAGCAGTGGTGAAACTAAATACCAAAAAGAAATAAATCAGGCGTAAGCAAACCAGGATATGACATGTACGTTGAAACCGGCAGTATACTGTTATGAGGCTCAGGCGGATCAATTCGGCATCTTCAGGAAGAAACTTGCGACTGTTGGAAGAAGTTAAAAAGTGCATTCAAAACAAATAAATTATGATGAAATGAAAAAAAAATCTTGCTGCCCACAGACAACCGCACACTACTGAGAATAGCCTGGCAGACACGATGTGTACAGAGCATTCAAATAGACCATTCTAGTCGTGGCTTGGTGAAGAACAAGAAGAATCACAAAAAAGTCCATTCAGGGCATTTAAAAGCATATATTCGCTTCAAATATGTTGCAATTACTAGAAAATATTTTCATCAACTTCTACCAAGAAAAAGGACTTACATATTTGAAGTAAAAGTGCAAAAAATACACTTTTGTGATTCTTCTTGTTCTTCACTCGGCCACGTCTAAAATGGTCTAGTGTCGGCGAGCGAAGGAGAATCACAAAACCGGAAATGGCACCAGTAACTGATACACCCGTCCGAATACATTGGGTAAGAGAAAGAGAATTCTCGAGTATCTCTCGGTCCAAAGCAATAGAATACTTCCGGAAACATGCAGACCGGAAGTCAGCAAGACAACGGGAGAAACAGAAGCACTCTGAAAACATTAAATACTATTTGGGGTTAATCAAAGAAAAGAGGCTTGCTAAGTGTTCTGAGCAAATGTAAACTAACCAAGAAAACTACTTCGCAATTTACAAGCCTATTCTTAGTTAACAAACTTAACAGTTTGTACCTAACATAGATAAAACCTTACGAAGTAGTTTGAGCAAATGCACGAGGTACATCGTTTATAAGGTTATGTATGCTCAAAATACTTTGGTATAAAAAGCGCCTTTTGTATGTAAGGCCTGAAATAGTGCACAAGCTTTTGAGAGTGCATTTGTTCATAATACTTCGTGACGATTTCAGCGTGAGCGTTGCACGGCTGTAAACGGTGTAGGGGGCCTTAGGGCAGGGACATGGCAACTCCATTTCCGGTCTACATCTTTAACGAAGAACCCTACTTAGAATGCTTCGGAATAGTTTTCGGCAAAGGGAAGAAACGCATCAGCCAACATTACTTCATTTAATACCGAGCCACTCCTTCACCAGTTTCATGCTACTTTCAGATCTTGGTACGACAAAAGGACTAGACACGAGGGAAGACTTCCCGTGGATCTTCTCTGCGTTTCAGCAATTCTGAGCGCTCCTGCAAAACGGAATCTTCACTAAACAAAATTCTGAACGCTTTGATGAGTCGCCTGACCTCTCATTCAAGTCTGTGAGGCGAGCGTAACCGACAATCGGGCGCAGAAATCCTTGTGAAATTTCGTCACATCAGGTTCGGGGCTGAACTGCTTATGCAATGGTTCGCGTCATCCCATTACTGGTTGAAAAGGCTATTCCGCTGCTTGGAAAAAAGGAAGAAAAGAAGTGCACAACATCCGTCCCCTCGCGTGCGGGGGCACAAGAGGGGCAGCGGAAGTTCCGTCCCCCCTCAGGCGAGGGGACGGATGGTGTGTACTTCTTATCTTCCTCTTTCCCTACACTCTCAGTCCCATATGGACTTTTATGTCTCTTGCTTATGGAGCTTTTTGAGCAAACGTAAATTGTACTATTTTCTCTTTAGCTATGCACAATTTTGATCGTTTTTAAGATGAAACTGTCAATAGTTCATGTAGAAATCATATACTACATTGCAATTGACAAAAAGTTAGGTTTAATGGACTAAATACCCTATAAAATGGACAAAAACGTGCAAAGCTAAAGAGAAAATAGTACATATTACGTTTGCACAAAAAACTTTTTGGCAAGAGATAAAAAGTCAATACGGGTCTGAGAGTGTAGCGGCGGAATAGCCTATTAAAGCGTAATATTGCACTCTGTATACGCAAGAAATCAATCGAAATGAGCCGCTTCACCAAGATTCCCTGAATCGATGTGCACAGGGGCATTTCTAGTCTCCTTCTCGCTAAAAGCGGGTTCGGTACCCACTCGCGATCCACTTTCTTGCTGGTTCAGTACTATATATTGTTCCTGACATCGTATGCACTAGCGTTAAACCATGTACACAGAAACCCTGTTCCACGTGTGGTGCACGTAAACGGCATTCTACTTGGGGGCATAAGATACCGAATCGCAGCATATCTGTGCCGCACGCACACTAAATGTTATGAACGATTTCGTTCCATACATCACAGTTTAATGTGCAAATGAACTTTCCGTACAATTTTCGTACCAAAATCTGCACAAATGTGCGTACAAAATCTCATACAAAAGTGTACAAAAAGTAAAACTGCACAAAACACTGTGATGTCTCGTACAAAATTTGAACTTAAATTTTCGTATGCGTGTAACGCTATTGCAATACAGCATGATATCTCGCGGCATGTTCACAATAGAGCATCCCAGTCGTCGCCGATCACAGAACAAGACCGGAAGCCGGGATGATAGGGAGGAGGTAGCGAGCCCGGTATACAGGGAAAATGTTAACAAATTTCTTTCCTTTGACAGTAAGTGTTTGAAACAGAACAACACTGAAAAAAAGTCTTGTAACGTTAATTACAATTCTGGTACCAAATACCAGACTGTCTGATAAAATATGACTCAACTAGAATTCTGGTGAAAAATACCAAACTGTCTTGTTGGTCTCAGTCTAGTAAAACTTACCAGATGTGTAGTTAACCTAACAATGCTACCAGCTTCCTTTTTAGTAACTTTTACCAAACATCTAGGTAGTTCATGAGCCAACACAACCAAAGCAAGAAGTAAACCAAAAAACTTTGGAGCTTTAATACGAACTGATAATTCGAATTTATTAATTTGTCGCTCCAACTCCGAGCTTTGTTTTTATTTTTCCCTCTCCTCCCCGGACTCGAACCGGGATCTTATGATTAGGACACCGGCACGTTACCACTGTGCCACCACGTCACCTGCGGGTAATGGGGATCCACACCTGGTCACTCTCTTCGTCTTTGCATCAGGGAAATGCTCTCAGCGTTTCTTGAGGTCTCATGAATCCGAAAATAACGAAACCGGTCGCCACATACTTTTTGACACGTAAACACTTCAATTGAACTGAATTTATCGAAGTTTTACGTATGGTACTAGTTACTGAACAGTTTAGTAAAATTTACCAGAATCCTTAACTAGACGTCTGGTAAATGTCACAACACCTGATCTGGTTGCTGCAACTGATCATCTGATAAGAGTTACTAGGATTCTCCTATCTGTTACTAGTGCTCGTTTAATTAGGATTGGTCTGGTACTTTTTAATAGACTTTTTTTTTTCAGTGAAGTTGCTTTTGCAAGAGGTTCGCTTCGGAAAACTCTAAAATTAATGCACTCGTAGAGGTTTGTGAGGTTATGTTTTTGTTCCTCTTGTTTTTAGATCGGTGACAACTGCAATGCTCTATTCCTCGAAGTGGTTACCACCTCGTTTGGTCCTCAGTCGACTACGACAAGTATGGTCAATTCTGACACCCGACGCCTTCCAGAAGGATGTAGTACATGTAATTATTGAAGATGGTGTCGGTTGGACTCACCAGGATATTTGTTGCATCCGTGCGCAGTCACAGTAGGCTGGTCCTGGGCAGCACCAGAGAAGAGACGATACCTGACAGAATAGGGTTGGCTTGGCGCAGGACCGATTCGGAGGAGAATGGTTTGTACACCTATTGGCAAGTCAGAGGTCGCTGTTGAAGACCTACGAACAGAATTGATGTGCTAGAAGGAGTGAACTTCGACGAGAAGAGTAGGGACAGTTGGGGTAATTTTGAGACACGGGGTAAAAATGGAACAGCTGTTTCATGGAAAAGATTTGATATGATTTAACTCCTGCTTTAACAGATGTGATAATTGCTAGCGTAACGCCGCATCGGGGACCCAGGGTTGGGGGCACAGAGGGTCCGAACACGGTAAAAACGGTTCCTGGTTTTCCCAGGAACTCCCTGGAAATCGCTTATGTCTTTTCTACAGGCTTCCTGGGAAAACCGGGAATCGTTTTTACCGTGAAACTGCGTAACGTACTCGAATAAGATAGGCTATCCATCACGAGGTGACGCAGCCTATTTTCACAAGATGAAATCGTGTGATGGGAAGTATCTGTTAATGTTCACCAAACTTTCACCATCAGGTACACACTAAATTACTTTGTGCAGACGTAACGCACGAAATTAAACACGCACTAACTACGTTGCGCTACAATTGGACCGATTCAAATTTTCATGGCTCGGCTCCCCCCTCACTTCAAAATCACTATAAATTGGGCGTTAAATTCTCCACCATAGTTCAGCAGTGAAATCAGCTCGGAAATCAGGGTACATTGTTCTGCCACTTTGCCAAGTCTTATCAAAATTGAATAGAAAATTTCGGAAATGCGATAAAGGGCCAGACTAATTTTAAAAAAATGATGAATAGCAAGCTCATAACCCGGATCCTGAGACGGAACTATAAGGCTACTCCGTGCTCCCCAAAAAAACTATTAAAACAACATGTAGAAAGTCAATTTATTGATTAAACTGTGAGTGCGAGTCTGAAAGAGTGTACTTTATTTGGCATGCGTAATCTACACTGTAATGCAACGAGTGTGACGTCATATTCGTTCGGATGGGCATTTTGTCACTTTCGTTTGAACATGATGTCACATTCGTTTGAATGTTGACCCACGTTCAAATGAAATGTGACACCCTAATTTAACGGCCGTGTCACGTTCAAACGAATGTAACATCATAGTGAAACGAACGTGACAAAATTCATATTGTAACGAATATGACGTCACATTCATTAAGTAACAGTGTATCGATGCGTGATCGAGACAAGCAGGAGTACGCAGCCGTGCAGATGACTTGGGCCCGAGTAAAACAGACGAACCACAAACGCCCCTACCTCTCCCTCTCGTTTGAACCACAGGCCAAGAATGCGTAAGTAATTTTGCTCTGAGGATCCTACACCTACACACTGGGACTTTTTAGCGTCCCATGAATGATGCAATTATAAGCACATCCGTCGGTCGTACCATTTTGTGTCCAGCAGGTGATACAAATTGTCCAATGCTTATTGCAAAATGCTATTTTCTTATCACCTGGAACACACAAAATTGTATCACCGACAGATGTGCTTAAAATTCCATCATTCATTGGACTAAAAAGTCCCGTGACATTTAGTGTGTAAGGCTGGCTATGATTAAAGCGTGTGGTATGATGTGGCTGTTGCATTGCTCGTATGGTGCGATGTCTCAATGCATTGCACCATCCGCGTTATGTTCATGGAATCAGTCGGTGTTCTCTACCGAAAATGAGTCACTGTGATTTCGTGATATCGTGCTGACAAAGGAAATGAGCATGATGTCACTGTCGGGACAGCGAAAACAGGACAATGGGTGGGACTCAAAAGTCTCGCCGATAATAGACCGTTTTCTTCGCTGCCGAGTAAAGAGCGAAAGGGTCTATTGGTCTGACTTCCGCGACACGCTCAAATTCTTTTCATGACATTTCCCATAAAACACGTAGATAGCACCCATCCGCATGTTAAAGTCACACCAGGAAACTGCGCCAATCACCAGCCATGCCATTTGTCCGCTTGACATTTTGTGCCAAAATTTGGCCATGTGTAGAAGCAATTGCACTTCTATGTAGTGAAGCGGGGGGGGGGGGGGCATTCATAAATGTTGCGAATTATGAATAGAAATTGAACGAAAACTGAAGACGGCCTAGCTTAGACTATGCAATGTGTTCACTGTTTAAAAAAATGTCGTAAATTAGCGACGTATAAGTCGCTAATTTTCATAACGACGAGGGCCGTCCTGGAAAGATTCGATTGGAATTCAACGACCTCAAAATCGTTTTGGTACGACATGGTCGTAAATTATTTTGCCAGAAAAATCCAAAAAAAGATGGCAGGACGTTACGATTTTATCGTAAAAATACGATTCGTGTCGAAAATTAACGACCCAAGTCGTTAATTTGCGACCGAAATCGTATCATAACGAGTTAGGTCGTACCTGTTTGACAATTTTAGTAGTAAGATTACGATCGATCGTAAATTTACGAAGTTGTAAATCTACGATGCAGTTCGTAGACTGTATATGTTTCAAAACGAACAAAATCGCTATGAAAATTAGCGACAAATTTGTCGTATATTTACCACAGATTCGTATATTTACGACGAAAGTCGTAGATTTACGACAAAAGTCGTAAAATAAATGTGTCTTTAGAAAACGACTTTGTTGTTCTTCGAAATGTCGTTAAGTTACGATCTGAACGTGCAGGGGACAGACGTCTGTGGAACATCATCGGCTAAGCTGCGCATGCAGGTTCCCACGGTACAGTGAATTCCGTTCCTTAAGGTGCAGTGTCTGCTGTATCCATGGGTGCGGCAGAAACCTCCTTTCGATGTTCAGTGGAGAGTGGCACTAAGATTTACAGCCACGACCTTCACGTTTTCTCCCAGTGAGGCTTCTAGGAAGGTAATTAAAGTTGTCACACTTCGGTAGCCCGTCATTTGCGCCAACCCAACAACAAAAGGGGTTGAGTAGCATCCTTTTTCCATGTGGAGTTTCTCCTAAACTGTTAGGAATTGAGTCAAATAATTTGAAACAGTGATGTTAATCGTTCTAAGGCACTTTAATAAAATGAGAACTGAATTTGGAGATAAGTCAAGTTAAGCCACTCTTCCGCTTCCTAGATCAATGGAAGAGATTTAACATTTGGTACTCTAAGGCAATGTTCTAAAAATATTTGTTCCGCTGGGTGCCCATGTTTTCGAATTTGACTGTAATCCTAATACATATCCTGCAATAAATTTTGCACTGACTGACTTGTTTTATCTCATAGGAAAGGTTAATTTCTATTTGGCAGGATTTCTTATTGAAGTTAACTTTAACTAAATGAGGGTGGGTATTATCAATTGCTACCATTATTGGACGCACGCAAAGGATCTATGTTTATGTTTAACATACATCTATGTTTAATACAACAGGACTCCGACAGATTTAGTATATTTTGTAATGGATTATGTAGTATATCTATGTTTAATAAGACAGGACTCCGACAGATTTAGTATATTTTGTAATGGATTATGTAGTAACTCTAAGTCATCACAAATTCCAAGTGTCACTTCAGTGGCAGAGTTTTCAGATGATTTTGTTAGAAATTACGCAGATATTTTGCCTCCAACATGGGGTCGGGGTCAACGCCAGGATGCCACTTCCCTTCCAGTGTTATAAGTGTTGTATTGTGTGGGTCAATTTTAATCCTTTCAATGAGCATGGTTGAATGGTAAAAGTTTTATTTCAAGTACTTCAAACAAAAAGTTTTACATCTTTCTTCGTTGATCATAGACTTTTCATTGAAAAGAGCGAAACGAAACACGTCATCAAAATCTTGCTAAGAGGATAACAGCATGAATCATGCAAAATAAAACGTAACTTCGGTCACAATCCGTATCAACGCGTAACGTTCACGTTTCATCATATGCCACTCAAAATCAGCTTAATTAAACTCAGCGAAAAAGAAAAACTACGACAGTAGAACAAATGTCCGCAGATCAACATCAGTTCCGGGGCTCACAACGCAGTCATGTTTCATCACATGGCACACAAAATTAGCTTCATTAAACTCAGCAGAAAAGAAAAACTACTACAGCAGAAAAAATTTCCGCAGAACAACATCAGTTCCGTGGCTCACAACGCGGGCAGAGCGGAACAGCAATTTGAAAGCAGGTGTCTGGGCAGCCGGGCGCCTTGCTGTGGGCGGAGAAGGACGAGCACACGATGGGCGAGTGCGGCGTCAGCTCGCTGTGACAGCCCTTGACGCACCACCAGCAGCGGCAGTCCTCGGTGGCACCTGCAGTCACGGGAATGCGCAAGTGCAGCTGCTGGTTCCTGACGAGGACGTCCTGGACCGCGGGCGAGTGCAGCCACTCGTGGGCGCACGGCTCGAAGCACGGGACGACCAGGCTGGTGAGGCTGGGCACAGAGGCGGGGCTCAGTGCTCGGAGGAAGCTGTCCGTCGGCTTGGCGTCCATGCTCAGAGTCCGCAGGGAGGGCAGGCGCGGCCAGACAGCCGCAACCTCGTCCAGGTGGCCTGGGCCGAACTTGAGGGAGAGTTGCTTTATCAGACCGGCAGAGCGCGCCTGTCCCAGGGCCTGCACAGGGGTGGCGGGGTCCACCTGGGACAGTCGCAGTTCCACAGACCTGAGTCGTGAGGCCTGACGCAGGAACTCCAACGCCACCTGAGGGAACGGCTGTCTGTCAAAGCCTACCGCAAGGAAGACTCCATCCAGCGGCAACGCTTGCAGCTGGGACAGGGCCTCGTCCGGCGGGCAGCACAGTTTGCGCAGCTGGGGCATCGCATTGAAGAGGTCCGCTGGGAAGGGCACCAGCTTGGGCGGGGAGTCCGAGCCCGGGAAGGATGTCGTTGCCACGAGCACAGTTTGCAGGGTGCTCCGATGGGCCTCCAGCAGCATGGCGAGGAAAGGGTCCATGGCGCGCGGGGCGTAGTGGAGCAGAGTCAGCGAGGGCTTTGGGACTGGGCAGTCCACCGGCACCGACAGCGTCTCGTTGTTGTCGATGAAGATGGACAGCTCAGCAAGGCCGTCCATCCCGCAGATCACCCGCAGCAGCGGACTCGCGTTCTCGACGGGAGTGCCGCGGAGAGACACCGACAGGCTGCTCACACCTCCTGCACTGTGCAGATGTTGCACTACTGTCTCCGCCCACGCCTCACTGGCCTCCACGGCCACTTCCACCGGCATATGGAGCTTGGCGATGGCGCACCGGGTGTTGAGGAGGCCGTCAGCCAAGACCGGGTCCACGCTGAGGCCATACAAAGACGTCACTCCAAAAGTTTAGGGCAAAATACTTCGACGGGTCCTAGTCAAAAGATCTTATCTGGGCGTTCCCGTCTAAAGAATCTTATATGAAACGCAGGCGACTTTCGCTAAGATTGATCATTTGATACGGCTACGAATCAGTACAATTTGTGATTAAATTCACACAAACTTAAAGATGAAAGATCAAAGAAACCATTAGTTCTCGTAGAAATATGTTCCGGTTACTCTCTCATCCGTGCCTAATGTTCAAACTTGACGACATTCACTTGCGGCTCAGATCAGAACACCTACACTGCGAAAAAACACAGTGAATCCTGTTAATTTCTTGTCACTAATTAGTTCAAAATACAGTATTTACTGTACCGGGCTACAAGACTTACTGTAACTTGTACAGGATTTTCCGTACTCCATTTCTTTTGCCAGTCGTATAGAGTACAGAAAATCCTGTAGCCCGGTACAGTAAATGCTGTATTCTGAACTGCAGTAAATACTGGCTACAAATAACAGGATTCACTGCGTGTTATTCGCACAGTGCAGCTAAGATTTTTTGAATAGGACCGTTCGACTTGAGTATGTATCTTTTACGGCGATTCAATTGGGGCCAACAAACGGTAAAACCCGAAATTCAGGCCTTTAAACCGGCGATGGACAAATCAACAAAACAAAACTTGGCAATACTTTGGAGTAATCGCTCAAACTTGGTAGTAAACAAGGAAGTAGTCCCGTTGACTTGTTCAAGGTTTATTCCCAAATATTGGCAATGCTCCGAATTTGTGATACTTCAGTCTATCGCCTCTTTGAAGGCAAGATTTTCCGTGCAGCCCCTTTTTGAGCGATACAAAATTGTATCAAAAAAAAAAAAAAAAAAAAAAAAAATTAAAAAATGGTACTGTAAGTACCACCTTTGGCGATGCTCAATTCTATCGCCAAAAACAGGTACTTAATGTATCACCTTTGGATTGTAAGTGACCGCAGACAGGGCGCGAGGCGCAGCGCGGCAAGGAGCAGTCCGCGCTGCCGCGTCGACGACAGGCTCACGCGGCGCCACAGGTCCGGGTGCAGGCACACGTCGCGGAGGCGGCGGCACAGCACGCGGAGTGCCATCAGCCGCCTGGGACGCAGGAACGCCAGCACGGCCAGCAGCGCGTCGTCGGGGAGGAGCAGCAGCTGCGGGCACAAAATACGAAATCCTGGTAGCCACGAAGTTAATTTCATATTTATGTTCTGGTTTAACAAATATAGCGGAGGCTAGGACTGCGTTGAGTGGAGTTCTGTTTATGTTTGGTAGACTATTACCAATAATACTAAAAATTACGTACAAGACCAGCTACGTATCAATTGGTGTCAAAAATAAGCATTTATGACAGTTTCATAATACATGAAGGTCAAGCTATTCACAGAAACGTGCAGTAAAATAATTCATTTCACAAAGTTTTAAATACTTTGAGGTTAGAAAAGTGCGCCGCCGCCGTGTCTAGATAGTTTCGTCTTATATTCAGAAGTATCATCAAACCTCTCAACAAGGGGCAGCTACACGCCAATTGTTTTCGAAAATGGACTTAAAGTCACACTCAAACTACATTAGGGAATGTTTTTTCTCAGAAGAATGTGCACAGGCATGCAGTATAATGTTCTATTTCACTCCGATTCAAAGAGTAACGAACATTTGAGGTTGGCACTTTTGAAACCAACAACGCCTTCGCGCAGGCGCGTGGGACACTCTGGCCAACAATCACCGACCGACCGGCAGATCCAAATGGCCACGTTCGAAAACAACGTCTATACCATCGTTGGAGCTCTTCTAGCTGCAGTAAAAGACAATTTTGATTCGAACGCGCTTTTTCAAGGGAGCGAGCGTTTTTGGTGAAAGCTGTACAGAGGCGAAGAGGAGCGCTGCTATCGGTCAAATTCCATTTCCGGTGGCTCGCCTCCCCCCTCCACCCCTGTTTTCGCTGACGAGTCAAGCTTTGCCATGGAAATGGCGATTTCAACTCAAAATTTCACAAAATTCAGCGTTGACTTTTCAACCATATTTCACCAGTGAAATCAGAGTACAACGCTCTACCACTCTGAAAAGTCTCATCAAAATCCTATAGAAAATTTCGGAAATGCATAAGGGGCCGAACTGGAAATTAAAAGAAAACCAACCCTACCATGAGCTTGAGTACCTGTACAATGAAAATTTCTTCAGCATTTACAATATTTTAATGTTAACTTTCATCATAACTCTTCTCAGACTTACATAAACCCAAATATCAATTTCTTTTGATGTCCATAGACTGAAGTTGTGGAGCTGTATGCACATGCAACTATACTAGATGCACAACACTGCACTCCATTATACTTAGGAAATACTTTAGTATCTCCCTGATGAATTGTACCTTAATTACTTTCATCGTCTATGTTTTATCCACTAAAAAAGAGAATAAACTCGAACTCAGAAAATTCACAGGGTGCTCCCACACTGTTCACTTCACTTCACTTCACTTTCAAGACTCATTCAGAGAGGGGAGAGTAACCGATCCAGGTCTCGGCACGGCCTCCATGATCACTTCACTTCGCTTCACTTCACTTGTCTACCCGCCCCGTTCGCGCAATGACGGAATGGGACACATGGGAAAAAATAATTTGTGCAAGCGATACACTCTCAGACCCGTATTGACTTTTAATCTCTTGCCAAAACGTTTTTTGTGCAAACGTAATATGTACTATTTTCTCTATAGGTTTGCACTTTTTTGTCTATTATATAGGGTATTTAGTCTCTTAAACCTAACTTTTTGTCAATAGCAACGTAATTTTTGATTTCTACATGATCTATTGACAATTTCATCTTAAAAACGATCAAAATTGTGCATAGCTAAAGAGAAAATAGTACAATTTACGTTTGCTCAAAAAGCTCCATAAACAATAGACATAATAGTCCATATGAGGCTGAGAGTGTATTTCATTGTCGATCTAATCAATTGTGAGTTAATAAAGTGTGTTAGGTGTGTCGGCAACGGCGACGAAGTTTCGCGGTTTCGCTGAGAGCCGATTCGCGGGTAGACAAGTGAAGTGAAGCGAAGTGATCATGGGGGCCGTGCCGAGACCTGGATCAGTTACTCTCCCCTCTCTGAATGAGTCTTGAAAGTGAAGTGAAGTGACGTGAAGTGAACAGTGTGTGAGCACCCACACGGTAAAGAACGCTGTTCTCCCACCGTCAGTTTGTTTGGTACGCGGAAATGCACTCCTCTGCATTGCACTCACTATCTAAGAAATTATACATGAATTTTCTAATAATCCATTGAAAATAGGACACATATACTTAGTTTAAGTGATATTTTTATTGATCAATATTTATGAATAGAAAATTTACTTCCGTTTCTTAGATGTCTTTATAACTTTGGGTATAAGTAATATGCATTTTACGTTGGTACTTCTGAACACTACTGGGCATGCGCAATGGACAGTCCACCCAACAATTATACTTTGGTGCGACCACCTAGATGACCACATCCGAAAACATCATTATTCCTATTATTGCATGCATTCTAACACCAGTGAAGAACAGTTCTGATTCGAACGCGCTTTTTCAGGGGATCTAATATTTTTGGCATGACATGTACACACGAGTAGCTCGGCTCCCCCCTCTCCCAAATTTTCCACTGACGAGTCGAGCCTCGCCATGGCAACAACAATTTCAATTCCGAATTTCTCAAAATTGATCAGAAAATTCTCTACCAAATCTTATCAGTGAAATCAATGTGCTTTCTTCTCGCGTTTTGCGAAACATCATCAAAATCGTATAGAAAATCTCGGAGCTGCCATAAAGGGCCATACTTTCGTTTTCGAGACAAAACCATAAGGCTACTTCGTGCCTAAAAATCCGCAGAAATGTCGGGTTTGGAATATCATTTGACCATAAAACGACTAACAAGCTGCAGCCAGCTCGAGTCAGCAATTATGGTCGATTTTCACCCTTTGCAACTTCCGCGATAACGTAATTTCCGTGATCAAAGCACCCCTAGAAACGCATGCGAATACCTGAGGGCTTTTAATTTTAGGAAGATAATGCAATGTCTTGACCATAAATACCATTGACATAACTCCAGTATCATCCTGGACCCCAGAAATCAGGAAAACTGTATTCGATATCTCGTACTTTTGGCACATCAGGAACATCAAAAGTACCCCGAAACGTTAGAATCACTCTAGTACATTCCCGCCAGATGACGGCGTGATTCACGTGCCATGCCGTTTTTCGGCGTGAATTTCCTGTCACGCTTATTTTGGGCGTGACTTTTTGTCTTGGTTCCTCTGGCTTGCTGCTAACATCGGCGACCCGTGTCGCCACCGCACGGACAGAAAACGAACTACTAATGGCGAGACATTTTGAATTAGCGACACATCAAAAATGGTTTAGAAAGTGGGTTTTGATCCGTGTGACCTCAATTTCGACGTAGATGCTTCCCAAGATAAAATATTGTGGCCAAAAGGCACATGATTGACTAATTTGTGGTGTTCTCAAGAGCTCGTTTTGGGGTATGGTCCGACTAAAGCTTTCGCTCGACATCTTTTTCATGAGATATGGGATAAATGGACTTATCACTTTTTGCAACTGTGACATTGAGACTAAATTGCACTTGCCTCCAAATGCCATTGTGACATTTAGACACAATCGTACTTGTCTCCAAATGCCATTGGATAATTTGGGCACAAGTTGAGTTGACTCCTTTGTCCTATGCATGCATAAAGATATACTGTAACTTGAGTTAGCTCCTTTTTCCAAGCTTTTCAACGGACTCATGTGATATCGGGTGAGTTGACTGCGGTTGACTGTATTTCCCGCTCGGTTGAAACCGTAAAAGGATCCAAGTCAAGATGTATCCTTTTTCCATGTTGATTTTCTCTTAATCTACTTGGTTTGAGGTGAATAGTTTAGTGTGGTCATGGCAACCATTCTAAAGAACAACAATAACGAAAAAACTCAAGTTGGAGATAACTCAGTTATTCCCTTCTTCCGCTTCATGGATCAATTAGTTGGTATATATGTTCCGTCCGTCGGACTGCCCGGCGTGATTGTACATTACCCAAGGGTGACTGGGTAATGTCGAACCGTCACTGTAGCACTGTAGTTGTCCTGCTCATGACCTACGATAAAGTCCGAAGTGGCCTTTCTTGGAGGGAGGGATGATTTTGCGGGGCCTAGGCAACCGGGGAAGCACTTGCAACCGCGGCACTTGCACACGGCCAAGTGTCTGACGAGAAATTTGAAGCTAAGCTGAGATTTAAGAGGAGGAGGGCAAAGGCCCAAATGGAAGAGAAGTTCGACCAGCAATTGGCAGTATACTCCTGAGACTGACTGAAAAGGCTGGACAATTTCGGCGATATTGAACCAGGAGCGGTAATAATGAAAGAGGTGAAGGCGGCGCAAGATAAGCAGAAGGGCGTTGCAGCGCTCGACCGTAGGCGCCTTAAGAAATACGATTGAGAGGTTGAGAGATTGGTCGAGCCATGCGATTGTTTCACCCCTCCAGCCACCTCAGACCTTCAGCCGGGTAATTTTGATAATACCCAGTGACCTCTGGGTAATGTCAGACCTCCCCAAAATCCGCCGGACACTACCCGGGTAATGTGCGACGGGTCGGACACTACCCACGGCTCGTGGATGATGTCGAATCCGTCGGACATTACCCGGGTAACGTCGACCTTACCCATGATCGGACCTTACCCGTAACATATATTAAGATTTATTGAAAACAATTGATAAATTAAGGTGAGAAATACAAATGTTTCACTTTATTTTCGCACAGAAGGCTTTTAAAGAAATAAGCTGGATAAATATTTTTTGCAAGCAATTGTTCAAAAAGAAATAACATTGGAGTTCTAATAGAACATTAGGTTAACATGATCTGTGATCACTAAACATAATAAAAGTCAATCAATAGTTCAAGAAAAGACATCACGTCTTAAATAAAAGATGTCGAGAAAGGTGTTGTCAGGCCACCCCAAGACGAGCTCTTTGGGTACCACAGGTACCACAAAGTAGTCAATCGAGTGCCTGGGATCAACTTTGGGCCACAATATTCTATCTTGGGAATCATCTACGTCGACATTTAGGTCATACGGATCAAAACCCACTTTGACCTTGAACCTTTTTTGATGTGTCGCAAGTTTAAAATCTCCTGCCATTACAGTAGTTCGATTTCTGTCCGTGCGGCGGCGCTGAACGTTGTCGCCTGAATGTAGGCAATCCCAAGGAGCCGAGGAACCAAGAATAGTTTAACCATGTGTCCGACCATTCAATTTTCAGTGCATTAGCTTACGACACAACTGACCTTAATGCCACTTCTTTTCAAATGATTAAGAAACTACCCACTCAACTTAAAGGTTGACACTCCTTCACGGTAATAGTACCGCCTTGAAATCCAAGGGGATGCCTTGTTTTAATTTCTATGGGGTTTGAGTGAATTTTCAAAGTTGTCAAAAATTACATCATTAAACAGAAATAGATTCGTCTAGACAAGACAAACAAAAAATGGCAACATATCTCATAGGTTTGTATAGGAAATAAAAAAGTTATTGAACTTCAAAATTGGGAAAATAGCCAAAAAGGCCAACTTTGCACTTTTGAAGTTGAATAACTTTTTAATTTGCCATCCAATCTTATGACTTACGTTGACATTTCTTGTTTGTCTTGTCGCAACAAATTCATTCCTGTTAAGTAATGTCAATTTGAACACTTTTGAAAATTCACTCAAACCCCTTAAAAATTAAAACAAGGCATCCCCTTGGATTTCAAGGCGGCACGTTTACCATGATTAATCTGAAATCTTCCATGCACATTTTTAGCTGAGACCATTAAAAATATGGTGTTTTAGGGCTCCTCTGACAAATGTGTTACCAAAAGCACCCTCGCAAATTCAGCCTGTAGAAAGTGCGACGAATCTCGGTATCTAGCGGAGACTCCTCGCAGATATACGAACATTTGTCGTAAATTGACGAAGATTCTCCGTTTATGAGGCATAATCTTTTTTCAAAAGAACCTTCGGCAACATTTTTGCCAGAGGTGCCTTCATTAATTCCCAATTTAAATTTTATAGTACAAAATACTGACGTACTTTTGTGCTTGTGAAAGGGCACCCTCATGGCAGTGTATTCCATTGATGGCCTTTACCGACTTGTCTTAGTTCGGGGTGGTTCTGGTGGAAATATTACTTAGGTCCCACCGTAAAAATTTCTTAAAAATATGAGTCACTGGATACAGACTAAAATTTATATGGGAAGGCACATATGGCATGCCCTGAACCAAGTCGAAGAGCCTTTTTGGCCTATTCTGGCTGGCTATATCTTCAAAAATCTTCTTGTGCATACTTTGACGCTAAGGGTTGACCTAGGCATTTTATACTTCTTCGATTCATTTCAGAAGATTCTGCCACACTCAACTGAAAAACGTCCTTAACATCACTAGCTATGATCTATTTAAGCAAGTATTTCACTAAGATTCATCAAAAGCTTCAAAAGCTTGCAAATATTAATGTAGTGGACTTTCAAGTATGCCAGAATCTTTTCAAAATGGATCAGAGAAGTGAAAAATACCTAGGCCAACCTTTGATGACTATGCGCAAGAAGATTTCAGAAGACATAGGCACAGAAGCTTAAAAAGGCTCTTGAGATGAGGCTTCCAATCTAACATTTTAATCGCTCCTAGGTAAGATTTCACATTCCTCTCGACTTGTTACAGAGGTAGATTTTCAACAAAGAGACAGAGTAATGGCCCCGTAACGAAGCTGGCCAGAATCTCCGCCCAGCAAAATTTACGTCACAATTCCTGTCACTACTCTAGAAACTGAAGACAATGCATGGCAGCTCCACTTGGGAGTAAACCTCAAAGCACGTTTCATCCTGGATAGTGCATATGCAGAGGGATGATACCCAAACCGAAACAAAACCAGTCCGTTACGCAGACTGTTTGCATTTTGAACTAAAACTTTAAAGCTATGGCAGCCAGAACAAAGGAAACAACTTTTCATTGGTGTGCAAAGTGTACCGGAGTTTTGTTCCCATTTGGACCAAATCGAAATTCCGCTTCCCTTAGTTTTGTCACTTTTGGAGCCTAAAAAAAACAAACCTCGGGGAAGCAAAGTTTGACTTGGTCCAAATGGGAACAAAACTCCGGTTCACTTTGCATTCCAAGGAAAAGTTGTTTCCTTGGTTCTAGCTGCTTAAGTTTTAGGCATAAATGCAAACTACGAGCACAACGGCCTGGTTTTGTTTCGGTTTGGGTGTCAACCCTGCTTATGCAAGCATCCAAGCATGCTCTAACCTGGCATGCTCCTTGGTGGAGGATGCTTGCAAGCACTCTCTTGGATAAAGCACGATTTTTCGTTGGTGTGAAGCCTTTGATGCAGCACGCTTCATCCTGGAGAGTGCTTGCAAGCAAGCTCCACCCTCGATGAAGCGTTCTTTGAGGTTGACTTTTAGGTGAAGTATGATACGCACCCATATTGAGTTTCTAGAGTCAATGTGATCTTCATATTGAATCGGGCGTATTGGGAAAGAAGAAACCTCACAGAATGCCCCAAAATTCAAAAGAGTTGAATTTTTTAAACCAGGGCTGGAACAGGAACAACTGCGCCGTTGCGCTACGTTTCGCAACGGGCGCAGGCCATGTCTCCAGGCGGAGACGCAACAGGAAAGCCACCTGAACTTGCCCTAGAAGCAAACGAATATCATGTGTCCCGGGAACACATGTATGTGCATTACGTATCCCATCACTTTCGCGGTATCCAGTAACGGTATTGCTGCATCCGGCCAGGTCCGTTGGAGGTCCATTGCCCCTTGTCTGATGCCAGAACGTCTCCTCCAAATTTCGTGGGAGAGGCAACTTACCGATTTCTCCATCGTGGCGTCGATCATCAGAAAATTCCAGTGTTCCGCCCGGACACGCAGAGGCCACGCAGTCGATGCGCGCGTAGCGTCTACTGGTACTGAAACCAGCCTGCGCTGGACTTACTTCCTCAGGAAGCTTCAAAGCTCTTCACGGATCTGCGGATAGAAGCGTTCAACATCAGTATGGACACTAAAATGAAGCTCCGGCTCAGAACCAGGGATGATACCCGAACCGAAACATAACCAGGCAGTTACGCTAACAGTTTGCATTTAGGACGAAAACTCTAAAACTATAGCATCTAGAACCAAAGGGACAACTTTTCCTTGATGTTCAAAGTGCACCGGAGTTTAGTACCCATAGGGACCAAGTCAAAATTCCGCCTCGCTGAGTTTTTTTTTTTTATATGGCCCCAGAAAAAAACAAAATCAGGGAGGCGGAATCACGACTTGGTCCATATGGAAACAATACTCCGCTACACTTTGAACACCAAGGAAAAGTTGTTCCCGAGGTTCTAGGTGCTATAATTTTTGAGTTTTCGTCTAAAATGAAAACTGTTGGCGTAACGGTCTGGTTTTGTTGCGGTATCAGCCCTGCCCAGAACGAGAAGATTAAATACGGGAGTCAGAAATGACAGTTTCTATGAGAGATGTACGCGGTGGGAGAGGTGTGGTGCCCGTTCGCAACGTATATGTCTCACAGGAACAGCCGCCGTTTTGGACTGCTGATTTTGTTCGGTTTCTCTTGAGACGGACCCCCTTCAGAGTAAAACTTAAGGGTCATTTTACAAAAGTGTCAATTTCGCGTTTTAGACTGTCAAAATTAGAAGTTGTCCGATTTTGTTCGTATTGTGATCGTTACGAAGGCAACTTTTTTGCTGGGCCTACTCCGAACTCTCGTAACAACAAGAGTACCGGGAGTAGGGTCACGCCGACCAATCAAAGCTAAGAGCTGTATGTTCTACATACCACTAACAAACGACGGCTTCTGATTGGCCGACGCGACCCGACTTCCGGTCCATTAGCTCTCAGGGTTCCTGCAAGTTCAAACAAGTTTCATCGATGAAGTCCGTGATGCATGATCGCAACTTAAATTGTTCACTAAGATTTAGGGCACTACACGGGCATGTGGATCAAAGAGCCCAACATAAATCAAGCATGGTCAAGACGAACTTATCGAGGTAACGACTAGGGTACACAACGCTAAGTAACGTCGACAGTGGCCTGATGGTCGATGCCTCCGACCTGACTGCCCACTGTTTGCAAAGCGCCTGAACTGGGAATCCACAGGCTGTGAGTATAGCGCCAATAGGCTATTCCACTGCTTGGAAAAGAGGAAGAAAAGAAGTACACAACATGCGTCCCCTCGCCTGAGGGGGGACGGAACTTCCGCTGCCCCTCCTGTCCCCCCCGGATATTGTGCACTTCTTTTCTTCCTCTTGTCCAAGCAGCGGAATAGCTTATTGTTATAATGCATTTGAAGGCATTTTCACCTCATCAATTGGTACAAAACTTTGGTATCGCTCCTTAAGTAAGTACGGTAGTACCTTCCCATGTAGCATTAGGGCATTTTCAGGATTTGACAAGTCTAGTCGTTGTCGACAGTAAATCTAGAAGAAATACGCAACCGGAAATGGAATGGATCATGGGAAGCTAGCGAGCTTGAAAATATATGACAGTGGCTCCTATCGTTAGTGCAATGCTACGGAGAGCCTCAGCTCGTGTTACGCTCGTCACAGTAAATGAATCAGGTATAAAATTCAGGAGACTATTCACCAAATTTTGAAAAAATCTCGCTTTAATGAAAAATTTTGCGTGACGTTTTGCGAAGAATAAAATCACAGTGAATCCTGTTAACTTTTTTGCAAGTATTTACTGCAATGATTAACTGCACCGGGCTACAGGATTTACTGTTGGTTGTACAGGGTATTCCGTACTCCATTTCTTTAGCACCTTAAATCCCCGACAAAGTGCAGTAAATACTGTATTCTGATCTACAGTAAATACAGGCATTAAATTTTAACACGATTCACTGTATTTGTCACTCGGTGTGTGGTATACTCGATGCTAAAGAGTTTGGTCCAGCGTACGGACTGATAAGTGGGTCAAGGATTGTCGAAGTGTGCGTAACGTAATGCATGGATGGGAAATTACAGTGGAAATTAGGTTGGCGGCGGCAGCACTCGCAGCGGTGACGATACGACGGTGGAACGAGATCCGATGAAAGTCGCACGCTGGGACACGCCTAGATCGCTCGTCCACTACGAAACAATTGAGTGGGCCGCTCAGTGCGGCGATTGAGTTCGCATGAAGGGACCGGACGGATTCAGGTCTAGGACAGGTCCACTAGGTCGAGTGTGCGCGCTCGGACGCTTCGGTCACCCTAAGGGCCCACGCTCACGCTGAAAACCCAACGCAGCAATGTGAGCATTCTGTCTGTTAAGAGAAGAATTAGTTCGTAAATTTCAAAGTATTTTCTTGGTAAGTTCATGTAGTGTGTTCTTAACTGATACTTTGTAATACTTTGTAAAATAATGACTCCTCTTAACAGTGCGGTTTAGGATTCAAGAAAGTACCCTAATGTGATAGAGCTTTGTCCCTTGGCGCGAGTGTTCTTAAGACCAATGTCTATAATTTTAATCGTGGGGTCATGTCGGGCAGTGATGCAGGAGGGTCATATAATAAGCCTTTGAGTGTGCAAAATCAAATGAGAGTCTCATTAAGAGACGGACCACTTCTTTCAGCAATCCCCTCAGATTTGTCTCATATTTCGCCAGCTTATTATGGACCTGATAACATTATTTGCCGTTGCAACGGATCTCTGGCGAACGCTCATTGTGAAGAAATGTTTATGATTTGATCAATCTTGGGCCACTTCGAGTAATCGTGTTCATACTTCTCTGCTTCACGCTGTATTTCTTTGGTATTTAATGTTTTTATTACTACATTGTAATGTTTACAGTGTAGCCATATTTGATCGCAATACATGGTATTACGTCACATTGCGTAAAATATCGTTACTACGTGGCTGATGTCACTCCATCTCTCGCTTTGATCGCCTTTCCGAAGTTTCAATCAAGATGTACTCCTCCCCCGAGAGCATTCGTTCCTCCAACCTCTGCTCCTTGCGTAAGCTCTTTTGTGACTCCAAACCTGGTGCAATCGGCTGTCACTGTGAAAACCCCCTACCTGGGACAGGGTGTCCAGGAAAAACGGCCCGTCGCCGACCAAATTCAGGCGAACCAAGTTGGAAGTGAAATGAGCTCCCCTGCAGCCTTGGGGTGCACCGGACTGTGGCAACTCCTGTACAACTACTGCACTGAGAATCCAAACGCTATGAATATAGCGTCAATTGGCGCTATGCGTTTGAAGCCGTTTTCATCGCGCCAATTGGCGCTATGCTTTTGCATCGCACGTGTGGTGCAATGCCTTCCTATGCACTAGCATAGGGCATTTTCGGGACGCATCGCATGTAAGGTGCAATGTGACTATGGCATTGCACGTGTGGCGCGATGTCTCAATGCATTGCACCATACGCGCTATGTTCATAGCGTTTGGAATCACAGTGTGTACAGCGTTGCCAGAAGTGGCGGCACTTCGGCCTCCCGAGTGGCGACTTCGCGAGGCGACCAATGGCGATTTGGCTTGGCGCTCGGGTGGATTACGGATTTTTTCGCGGTGACGTGGCATATCTTACGCCGCTCCCTGATTGGTCGAGAGGATGCCGCTTGCGTCACCAACTGAGTATTTGGTATCAATACCAAGACGCGTGACTACAAACCTAAGATATGGGGGGATAATTTTTAGCAAGCTCTAGCTGACGGTAAAGAAAAAAATTTCGTTCGTCAAGTTTTAAATGCTTAAACTCGACAGTGAAAGTTCCCGACGAATCAGGGAGCGGCGCAAAGACATCGCTGCGCGTCTGTGCGGCAGGAGCGGGTAGTCTACGTATGTAGTTGGTTGCCTATGGATGAATGGAGCCACTCCCGCTCTACTCCCGCTGTGAGGTGCACGAATTGTTTTCACCTTCAGCAAAGGAAGAAAGAGTCATCAACGAATTAAAAAAGACCAAAAAAAATAATTTTAGAATAGTTGTTATAATACAAAATGTTTTTTTTACCGAATGTTTTATTAAGTCACAAGTGATCATCTTATTTTGACCTTTTGACCATGGAGTGACATTAATTCATCATCGGAACCAGGAGAGTTAAAAACACTCTGACAAAACCTTCCAAACTATTTTAGGCCTTACGAAGAAAAGTAGCTTGTTGTAACAAAGTATTTTGAGCATACATAAGCTTACAAAGAAAATACTTTATATTTTACAAACTATTTCTTCGTATAACAAACTTAATAGTTTGTACCTTTACATACGCTCAAAATACTTCGTAACGTTTTAAGCGTGCAGCCTTCGGAACCGAATGAGCAATATCAAATAAGAAAAGCCACACCTCTCCATGACCTCCTCCGATTCTCCTGATATTTTGTGGGCTTGTTAGACACCTAAAGGGAAGTCTTTTGCCAAATTTCCAGATCATGAAAAAAATTATCAGCTTAGTTGCAGGTAATTTTAGTTTAACTTTTGGAGTAAAAACACGGATTTGGGTATTTTGCGCTACATGGACAACTTTCATCCCTGGGGGTTCAAATCTGCCATCCATATGTAAAATTGACCAAGAAACAAGAATATAACCTCGGATTTGACGTGGGACGAATAACGGCTGCACCAGCCTCAGAAAACCACTAAAATATGGCCTAAAATTTACGTTTGGCTTGGGACTTTTGTGGAAAACAGTTTTTTGCGCCATCCAATGTTTTGCTCATGTGGAAAAAAACGAGACAAGTCGAATGAGCACCCGCGCAGATTTTTCTTACAAGCCGTTTAGGAGTTATGAGACTTTAAAGTCTAAAAGTAACGTCCAAAATACCTGAGATAGGAAGTTTTTTCAAAAAATTGACGAAAAATACCTTCTGCATACATGAATCGATTCATCTCAGCAAGACAAAGAAAAAGTTCCATTACAACTACCACGTCCGGATCGATCTGTAAATTTTCTGGATCATACAACTTTTAAACTATAATGGTCCACAACATTTACATTTTGATTCGGACGTGGTAGTTGTAATGGAACTTTTTCTTTGTCTTGCTGAGATGAATCGATTCATGTATGCAGAAGGTATTTTTCGTCAATTTTTTGAAAAAACTTCCTATCTCAGGTATTTTGGACGTTACTTTTAGACTTTAAAGTCTCATAACTCCTAAACGGCTTGTAAGAAAAATCTGCGCGGGTGCTCATTCGACTTGTCTCGTTTTTTTTCCACATGAGCAAAACATTGGATGGCGCAAAAAACTGTTTTCCACAAAAGTCCCAAGCCAAACGTAAATTTTAGGCCATATTTTAGTGGTTTTCTGAGGTTGGTGCAGCCAGTATTTGTCCAACGTCAAATCCGAGGTCATATTCGTGTTTCTTGGTCAATTTTACGTAAAAATAGCAAATTTGAACCTCCAGGGATGAAAGTTGTCCATGTAGCGCAAAATACCCAAATCCGTGTTTTTACTCCAAAAGTTAAACTAAAATTACCTGCAACTAAGCTGATAATTTTTTTCATGATCTGGAAATTTGGCAAAAGACTTCCCTTTAGGTGTCTAACAAGCCCACAAAATATCAGGAGAATCGGAGAAGGTCATGGAGAGGTGTGGCTTTTCTTATTTGATATTGCTCAATATAAACGTCCTTACATTGCTCTCTGCTTCGGGCAGGCCGACCGGCACTTCGGGCGAGGGGTTACCCACTTCTCATTTTGGTGTACACACGATTCCGGAATAAATCCCACGGAAAAAGCGAGGATTTTCAAAGGAATCCGTTTGTTTCTTAGTGTGTTGGGACACTATTGCAAGATTACGACGACATACCATTAAAATTATAAGGATTTTCATTAAAATTTCGAAAAAATTCGAATGATTCGCAGGTTGAGTGTACACATGATTCCCGGAGTGGGTAAACCCCTCGACTTCGGGTCGGTGCTTGGCTCCCGAGTGCCGGCGCATCGTCCTGCGCGCTGCGCGTATCTATACGTCCCGAGAGGCGGGGTGGGGGTATAAGAAGTTCCAGAGTTTTCCGCCTCGCGTTGCTAGCAAGCTGAATACTAAAAATGTTTTGTATATTTCATCGTTTCAGTCAGAAACACGATTTAAAACGCGTATCCTAAGTAGTGACAATGTCGTCACCACCACCACACAATCAGCGTAAAAAGGAAAAAAAAAAACGCTAACGCTAACGCTAACGTGGAAGCAGATGATACTAATGAGAGGAATGTTTATTTTAATGTATGTTTATTTATTTTCTGGTCACAATATTATGTACATTGATAAGAGATTTTCATAGCTATACAGTAAAAGTAAAGTAATCATCAAAATTAATTATCTAAAAGAATTCATCATTAATTTTTTGGTCAGAATATTATGTACATTGATAAGAGATTTTCACAGCTATACAGTAAATGTAAAGTAACCACGTAAAACGCGCTGCTGGTCCTCTGCAGGCCGGCCGGCGAAAAACTGTGCGCGGAGAAACCCCTGTCCCCCCCTCTCCCCTCTCCCCGCTGCCGTGCTGCATCGGTACGAGTCGAGTAAGCCGTGCGCGTCCTTTCCTAGGCGAGCCGGGCAGAGCCGAGCCGAGTCCTTAGGCCGAGCGGCGAAGCTGGGCTAGGCTGGGCAGGCCGGTAGTCGGTACGAGTCGAGCAGAGGAGTCGAGCCGAGTCCTTGCCAGGCGAGGCGGGCCGAGCCCGAGCCGGGGCTGCAGCACCGCCGCCGCAGCCGCCGGGCGCACGCGGGGTTTTGGGAGGGGGGGAGGGGGACCGCGCGGGGAACGGGGAGCAGCGGGGAATGTTTACGGCGCAGGCTGCGGCGCGACGACGAGCGAAGCCACCATCTCGCCTCACACAATATGTTTATCAGGATATGCGCTTGGTTTCTAGACTTGAGAGTAAAAGCTAGCTGACACCTTAATGTGTGTCTTAATGTCTACGTTTACTTTAAAGTGTAAAGGTATCATCTGCTAAAAATGTTTGATGGGAACTACTTTACAGGCGCGCAATGTTTACAGCTTCTCCGACGTGCCGCGGGGGGACAGGTCACTTCACTTCGTCCACTGTGCCCGTCGTGCGTGCCTCCAGCCAAGCTTAGCTTGGCTCCGACATCTTGGAAGGTACAACTAGCGGACTTCTTGGTGACCTGAACAGATACTGATAGGGTAAGTACCGTCAACTACCCTAACTTTGGACAGCGCGCCTAACATTGGACACTTCCCCCTGAGAGTGTGTTTAGTGCTATTATGTGGCTGTGGGAGCAGTTTACGTCGTTTTTCTGCGTGCTTTCGATTAAGCTGAGGTACCGTATGAGTTTAATTAGGTGAATAGGCACCCGAGGTATACTCCAGTATTATTTAAAAAATCAAATTGGATTTTGCAGTTTTTGAGGTTTTTAATGAGAGCAATGAAATTGACCCTATAAGTGGGAGACATTTTTTTGTCCCCATAATATGTTTATACTCATTTGAAAGCTTGTTGTGTCTAGATTACAACTGCAAATTCGTTTTACCAAAAAGTTATTGGTTAGCTATTATTTTGGAATAAAATGTCAAAAATTGTAACCATGTGCTCTAACTTCGGACAGTAGACTTTCATTCATTTTGACCAAAATTTGATATTCCAACTCAATCTTTCTTATCAGGTCCGTTTATTTCTTCATTTGAAACAAACTGACCAAAAATTAATTTCGGGCGTTGCTTATTACAGAAATGACAGCATTTTCCTCACTTTTTCCTTCTAGGGTGTCCAAAGTTAGGCGCAGAAATTCCCTACTTTCGACAATGGCAATTTGCTTCAATAAAATATAAGAACTAAATTTTAGAAAAGGATTCTGTTCTCAGAGCCAAAGAGTTGGGAGTGTAGAAACACTACACTCGAAGTCCCGGCAGCCTACTGGAAGAATTGACGGTGTTCTGTCAAAATGACATTATGCAAGGATGAAGGGTCCAAAGTAAGGCAAAAAAATGCCCTAATTTTGGACAACTTTAGGCTCTTATTAAACCAAAACTATTTGACCGAGACAAAATGACAAATTGTCGCCAGATAGCTAAGACTTCAGAAATTCTTCCTTTCAAATTTCATGAACCAATGATGTAATATGGCGACTAGAGAGTTGAAAAACATATCAAAAGTGTCCGAAGTATGGGCTGTTGACGGTACGCAGGGTGAGTTGGGTCCCCTATGGCATGACAGATTTCGCACGTTCAAGGTCCGGCGGACGTAATATCTCGACGTATGTCTGCGTGCACTTTGCAGGCTTGACACCACGAAAACCCACTTACTTCTGTCGTCCTAAAAGTTTTGAAAATGATGCTGTAAAGCTTTCGCAGAACTGCTTGATTTACGCGAATGACACAAAATTATCTCCGGCAGAAGACACTGCTTATGACTTGCTCTGCGCCAGCTGTTGAATCTTAAGCATAAGCTTTCCTCCTTCAATGTATCTTTTTGTTTGTTTTTTATATTTGTAAGCGTAAATTTTCAGCTGTACCCGAGAACTTTTTTCTAGTTAACAACCAACTAAGGAAATTCAAGACAGTTGCCCAGTCAGCAAAAGTCGTGACGTGATCGGCGGCACTTCCCTGGGAACGTTCTCGTTGGGATGTCTCATGGTATGTCCCTGTGTGAACCGCGTTGGACGTGCACAGCTCGTTCCTGGCGGCAGTAGTTCCACCTTGCACGCTGACTGCACGCACCATCATTGTGCTTGCATGCACGTTCCGCGGGCATTCCCTCGGACGCGTGCCTCGCACGTGAACCGAAACACTGTGCACGGAAAGTACGTCCCTTGCGCGTCCCCCACGTCACGACATCGGGCATTCCTTGCGGTATGCTGAATTTACATTCCGTCAGTGTGCGTCTGTGCAGGTGCGCAGGGCATGTCCGCGGGTACGTGCACAGGACGTCCTTCCAAGCCTTGGTTCCGTGCGGCACGTCCTAGTCATGTTCCTGCTGTGCACGTTCTATGTAAAACGTGCGCGTCAGGCGTAGCGGAAAACGTGCTGAGAACGTCCCGCGAATCTCTTTCATAAAATTGCTCATAACTTGTGAACGAATGGTCTAAATTGAACTTTGACCGCACCAATAGACTGCAAATCGAAAACATGATCTAAGAAATGATCATCAGCAGCACTTCATAATTGACTCAACAACAAGCTGCCTCTATGCGGGCTCGTTCCCGAAGGTTCGGACGTCTAAGGCGGGTCGTTCCCAGGTCGTGCAACCGCGGCCGCTGACGGCACGTCCGTGAAACATGCCCGCCGGCACGTCACCAGGACGTCCCGTCACGCACGCTGACCGCATGGTCCACGATGGAAGTAGCTGTGAACGTGTCAGGGATCTAGAACGATTAACCTTTTTCACGTGCCTGGGTACTATCGCAAGGAACGTTCTCGATGAAAACAGGCACGTTTGTTGCACGTGTCGCAGAACGACTTATGCTGACTGGGTGATGCCTTCTTTTGCGTATGTTCATCAAAATCAAATTTTCAACAGCTTGTTGTAGACCCATTGGGTATTTGTGAAGAACGTTTTCTAAGTTATCTTTTACATCGCAGAAACTAGCAGAACTTTGGGCCCTTAACTTGGCGTCTACGTACTTATCCTAGCAAGCAATTCACAATTACAACAGAAAATAAAAACCAACTTTTCTTCAGTTCCGATCTCTAATTCTGATCATGTCAGTTTACAAAATAATTATGTGTAAATATGTTAAGAGTAAAAAACCCCCATAACGTTGATATTTTAGTTGCTACCCAAACGATACCCAAAAACGCAGAAACTGGCTCTCAAGTGTCCTGTTTAGTTTGCACAGCAATATTTCCTGTTAAAATATTACAGTAAACATTCAGCAGCTGTAGCCATGGCACACTTAATGGCAGTGGTTTCGCTATCATCTGATTTCAGTGTCTCCAAGGACCCCAAATGCAGACTCAAGGAAAGCGACACAGTGCGCACAGCGCACCGTCATCCCAGGCCAATGACGCCAGGGCCAGCTGCGACTCCGGGGCGGACGCTCTACCAGACGAGGTTCTGCTGCGCATCTTCAGGTAGTTACGTCGTGCCACTGTCCGTGCATTGTGATAAAACCCCTATATCGACCAGTCGTCGTTTGTGTTTTCGGTTTTATGGCAGTTTATGGTGAACCCCGTACTTCGACTAGAGCACAAGCATTGCTTCACATTTGACAAGAAAATGTAGTTTTCGCTTTGAAGATTGGACAGTTTACAGTATATATCACGTCTTCGTAAATTGAGTGGAACTTATGACAAATGCAAGACGGGGCTGCCTAAAAAATGATCTCCCTGCGCGCACGATTCCGCCCAAAGCGTTTCAACTTTTTTCCGATCCGTTTGCAGCATCAAAAGAAGTATAAAATTGTCCACAAAATAAACCTTAAGCTTCAATTTCAGACGCCTGCCCAGCTGAAATCGCCTATTCCTGGAATTTGAAGACTTGGCACCCTTTCGTTTGTCTTGAGGAGATTCTGAAAGAGATGACATAAACTTGACGCATCTTTCCATAACCTAAAGGGAGGTTGTGGTGAAAGTGCTATTTTCGTTTCAATAGGTCCCACTGTGAACATTTATTAAAAATATGATGTCTTACCAAGTAAAGGTTACAAGTTCACATTGGAAGGCACATGCCATGCCCTTAACCCAGTAAAAGAGACATTTTTTCCTCTTTTGACTACAAAACAAGAAATTAACTTACAAAATCTTCTTGCGCACACTTCTTTGTCGCAAGAGGTTGGCCTTGGCATTTTGCACTTCTTCGATTCATTTTCAATATTTTAAAATATGCACAACTCAAAATGTCCATTGCATTACTTCTGGCAAGCTTGCAAATGGTCATTTAATGGGCGTTTTGAGTTATGTATGATGAAATCTTTCATGAATGAATCAAAGAAGTGAAAAATGTATAGGCCAACTTTTTGCGACAAAATAGGATGAGCAAGAAGATTTTTAAACATACAGACAAAATAGGTCAATAAAGACTTCTTGACTGGGTTAAGGGCCTGGTATGTGCCTTCCAAAGTTAAATTTTAGTCTCTCCTAAGTAAGATTTCACATTCCTTACAAATTTTGACAGTGGGACCCCTTTTGGAAATAGCAAGATTTTCAGCAGAATCTTATTATAAGAAAAGGGGCCTCCAACTATGGAAACAAGTTCATACTTCAATTTTGACATCAACATAAACTTCCAGCCACTAATATTTCTAGGGCATCGAAATTTCACTTAACTGTATTCTAAAAACATTCTTTTGTCCTTTTTTTTTCCCGAACCTTTAGCCTGCTAGCTGATGAGTTCATCCTCCTCGACGTGCTGCCGCTGGTGTGCAAGCGCTGGTGCCGGTTGGCCCGGGATGCGACCTCCTGGGCGCGTGTCAAGATCTCCGTCCACAACTATCCGGCCAAGGACGCTCGCTTCCTTCTGCACGCCCCCGCCGCCCGGGCCGTCGAGTTCAATTGCAACCCCACCCCCAAGGTGTGTACACTGCTGACGTCGGAACAATCGGAAATAAAAGTGTTTTGTTCCTCCTGTAAAATGGCCAGATGGGAGTGGGGTTTTAAAAGCGTGAAGAATATTTTTAAAAGTTGCGAAAAAAAACGTTTTTTGTTGTTTTTTTCGGTTTCTTTTAATTAGTTTACTATTTGAGAATAATGATAAAAGTATATGAAAGTTGGCAAATGCCAAAAAACCGTTCTCAAAAAGCCTGATTGATCAGGAAAAAAGGAAAAATAGTAATATAAAAGCTTAACTTTCAAATTTTAAGTGCAATTCACGTAAAACTTAACGGTTTCCCGCTAGGGGTGCTGTGTCCGCAACTAATCCATTCCTGCCCACTCCCGCCATCATTTTTGTCAATTTTCAAGCCAAAATATATTTTTTTGTCTTTTTTTTTCGGTAAAAGACAAAGGTTTTTTTCATCAAAAATACTTTTCACGTTTTTTTAGAACCCTAGATTGGAGTGATCCCCATCTTCCGCTTTACGGTATTTGCATTTTCGTAGGTGCGCTCGGCGCTGCGCCGCAGCCGCGTAGTGACGCGGTGCGTGCACATCCTCAAGGAGGGCCTGGTGGCCGTCGACGCCGACTACGTGGACGAGGAGCACGAGGACATGATAGCGGACGCGGTGCCCGTCATGGCCGTCTTCCTGGCGCGGCAGCCGCGCCTGCGCGAGCTTAGCCTGTACCTGCACGACGACGCCAGGGCCATCCTGCCCACCGTCGCTGCGCTGCGCAGCCTCGAGAGGCTCGAGCTTGTGACCACGGCCGGCGTCCGGTAAGACAATGCACGCTTGCTCTGGTGAAACTGGACAGCGCGACGAAACGACTCTCGGAATCAGCCAACACTCTAAATGTCATGGGACTTTTTTTGTCCCATGAATGATGCAATTTGAAGCACATCCGTCGGTGATACAATTTTATGCCGTCCAGGTTATGCAAATTGTACGATGCCGGTTAATATTTGCTATTTCATTGGACAATTTGTATCACCTGGGGGGCCCAAAATTGTGGCACCGACGGATGTGCTTCAGGTGAGGTGTGGGTGAAAATACTCTCGCCAAAACCTTTGGATCTAGTGGGTCCATCTTTTGCAGTGATCATGCGATGCAAAAATTAGGATTGATATCATCAATATCGCTATGTAACTTTGTTGACAACTATCCAAGAAGGTTCAGGAAAAAAATGAGACTAATCAGTCAAAAACTGTTGCGCAGAATCCCTTTTGAGGGCAAAAACTTGTCGTTGAGAGTTTACAACTGAAAGCTAAGGACAACTGTCAACTTTGTTTGTAGTGTACGAGTTAAGTGTTTTACAAGTCATTCAACTTCAACTTAAAAGGGGTCATACTTTATGTTAAGTACAGAATTTATTTGGAACCATTTATGCAAGTTGTTATTAGATTAGCATTTTTAGCTGTTTTTTCACCCACACCTCACCTCAAAATTACCTCGTTCATGGCTCTAAAAAAGTCCCACGACATTTAGTGTTTACTGGTTAACAATTCCTACCAATTGACTATGCCTTAGGTACAACGGTGAGTTCGCCGGCGGACTGCCGAAGCTGGACTTTCTGGACGTGCGAGCGCGGACGCCCCGGGCCCGGCGTGGCCTGGAGGTGCCCCGCGGGCTGGTCGGCGACCTGGTCCGCGGCGCGAGGGCGCTCCGCGTGCTCTACATCGACATGCCCGAGGGCGCCGACCGCGACGCGTGCGCAGCGCTGCGGCACCTGGAGGACGTGGACATCAACGTGTTCAAGGTAGAGATGGGTGGATTCACTGTTATTCAACGAATGTGACGTCATATTCGTTTCAATACGAACACTGTAAGAAAAATGTACAGTTTTCGCCGTTAAATCATTAACAGGATTTGCTGTACTTTTAGCGTTTACCGTACACTGCAAGAAAAATGACGTGTAAACACCGTTAATTAATTACCAGTTTTTCCAGTGAGCCAAACCCAGTGTTCACTGTGAGCCAAAAACAGTATTTTCCGTGATTTAAGACCAATCACAATTTACTGTAAAAATCACGGTAAATACTGGTTTTGCTCTCAGTGAACACTGGGTTTGGCTCACGGGAAAAACTGGTAATTAATTAACGGTGTTTACACGTCATTTTTCTTGCAGTGTACCCATAAGTACAGCGTTTACCGAACTTGTAAGTACGGCGGTCACCTTACTTTGAACAGTGCACTTAAGTGGCAAGAGGCACTCATTTCTTGACATCAAAGTCAATTAAGACGATTTTTGAAAATTTACTAAAACTCTTTGGAATTGAATTTAAGGCGAGATCTTTTCTACACTGTACAAACTACGGGAATCACCGTACTTCCAGGTACGGTAAACACCGTACATGGTAAACGCTGTACTTCTAAATACGGTAAACACCGTAACCTCGCCCTTATCACTAACATTTCGGTTAAATTCAAAAAAAATTATTTTTTTCCTGATTTTTTTTTTAAGGAATGAGGGGTTTTCCATGGAACAGATCACACTTTTAAGAACATTTTGCAAGAAAAATAATTTACTCTTGGCCACTTTAACGAGGCTTTTCGGGCATATTAAAAATACCTTGCAAACAGACATAAGTTCACTGCGCGCAAGGTTTTGAATCTGTCGGGCAACTTTTTCCAAATCCGTTTGTTTCGCCAGAAACGAGACACTTGGCTTTATAGATCGAACCTAATAGGTCAAACATATCTGGTTTCTAACTATGTTTATTTTACATTTCACTAAAACATTTAAAATGATACAAAATTTGATCTTTGAATAATTTATAGACACTTGTTGTTCATTTTGGAAACTAGAGCTTCAATGTATGGATCTTGTTTAGGTGTAGCACCAGAAAAAATTTGAAGTCAATACGTGAAATGGTTTGGCCTAAATCATGCGCGCAAGGCCCAAAATATCGCAATTGAGTAAAATGGCTCTAAGTTTCGAACGGTCTAACGTAACTTGTGGAAAATAGTTAACAAAATGTTATCCTGTGGCCGAACGGTTTCGAAATTTGAAACCAACCAGCCACCTAATCAAAGGGGTTGATGTAAAGAATTCAGAATACTCTAAGGTAGAGCAGGGGGTGGCAACAGCCTAGAGAGAGCGTGAAGCCATGGTCGCGCCATCAGTGCAGAGGTTACGGCCTTTTCTTCGATTGTAAGAACTAGGCCGTTGTTTGCAAAACGCTTTGCACAGATCAAAAGAGCATGAAATTTACGGTGCATTAGGCTTATTTCCCTTCTCGAAACTCCAACCTTACCCACAAATAAATTGCAGTGAAAACACCGAAAAACACGAGAAATCATAAAATGTAGGAAAAACGTCGTCTACGCCATGTTGATGTAATGGTTTTCGCCAGTGTGTTAGGTTGAACTGGAAGTATCAGACAGTCTACTAGGCTTAATGCACCCTGAATTTTGTCCTCTTTTGATTTGTGCAAAGCATTTTGCAAACAACGGCCTGGATTTCACATTCGAAGAAAAGGCCGTAACCCCTGCACCTCGCCCGAGCATGGCTTCACGCGTTCCCCAGGCCGTTGCCACCCCCTGGGTAGAGATGGGTGGATTCGCTGTTATTCAACGAATGTGACGTCATATTCGTTTGAATGATAATTTTGTCATGTTCGTTTGAATACGATGTCACATTCGTTTGAATGTTGACCCACGTTCAAATGAATGGGACATAATATTCAAACGGACGGGAGAAAGTTCACATTCGGATGAAAGTGACGTCACATTCGTTAAATAATAGTGTTCCTGCATTACTGTGTCCCGGATGGAACGAATTATGCTCGACTTTACAATTCAACAAGCTAGGGTCCGCTGCCTCTACGTTAAACCGCGTTGCCGGCTCCGCGATGAGGAGAATTATCTGAGGTGACAAGGTAATTCTAAGCAATTCTAATTCTACAAGGTAGGTTTACGCCAGACCGTGTCTTGTCGTAACAGGCTTCGCGATGCTGCGCCAGTTACGACAATCCACGCCTGGCGTTACACCTACCTTGGCCTGCGGCGCTTCCCTGCTTGCCTTCGGCAAGCTGTCTCAAGGATTTTTGAGGCATTGAGTAATGCACCACGTGAAATCTGCAATAAAATTTTTTAGTCGGTCGATCCCCTTTTTTCAAGATCCTGATTCGGCCAACTGATAAAGTCGGGCTCCTAGACCCCCCTTCCGACCCCTCTTTGAAAAGGTCTTGCCGAGACCTATCGAAATCTGCAATAAAATTTTTTAGTCGGTCGACCCCCTTTTTTCAAGATGAAGGGTCAAAGTTGATTATGTTAGTAAATTCGGGCCGAGGTAGCCAATTCGCTGGTAAAATTTTGGTCAGGGGTCGAAATTGATTTCATTTTCGTCATCAGCACCTTCAAAAACATACGAAATCATGTAAAAATGTCTCTAAAATATAAAGTCACTGAAAAGTTGCACTTTTTCTGCCGTTTTTTTAGTGTTTTTTCGTTGGTACGACTAAATTATTTGAGATAGAGAGCTGAATTTCGGCGTGTGGCGAGCCAAGGATATACCTAACAACCCTGCAAAATCTCGTCTCGATCGGCCGCGCTGTTTGGGAGGAGTAGTGCGGACACGCAAACAGACAGACAAACAAACAGACAGACAGACAAAACTTTTCAACCCCACTGGAGTAACTGGCTTCGCTAATCGCTCAGCCAATAAGCAAGCAGGGATAAAAAAATCTAATGCGATATTCCTTCAAATTATCGCATTTGTAGCAGCAGTAAATAATATATCGCGTTTCAAAGACAAGAAGTTGTGGCCGGTTTTGGTCTAGATTGTCACAATTTTGGTGCGAGCAAGTGGAAAGATACTTTAATGCAACGCATTATTTATTGCTCTTACAAAGCAATAAATTTTTCAATGGGTTGATAATGCATTAAAAATTAAATTTTCTTTGAAAGGAGTTCTTTGCTACACTGGTAATAACTGTGAAGAGTAAATCGATTCACGCCGTCCCTGACACATGAGTCGTTTACGCCATTATAAGGGCCATTGTATGCCATTGTTGGCATAGTTTCTATGCCTTTGTTTCACCAGAGCAGTTGCAGTTACTGCAATATGTCGTAACCACGATGGTTCCGCACACGGTGGTTCCGCACATCGTTATGGCGACTTATCGAACCAGACTCACAGTTGCCATCTCTCTCCGTGCAGGACGACGCCGGCCGCTGGAGGCCCGTCGGCGAGGACGCAGTGCGCTCGCTGCGGGAAGCGTTCCGGCTCCTCCTGCAGATGGAGAACCCCGCCCTTGTGTCGGCTGTGGTCGTCCTGGGCCGCGGGGAGCACGCCAGGTAGGGACGCCATCCCAGCTACTACTGTTAAAATCAATGGGCGGAATGTATCGAGGTACGTCTGGCAAAGTGGTGTCGGAGGCACCTTCGCAAACGCAGGAACGTGAGTGGTACGACAACTTTGTAAATAAGGCGGAGAGACTTTGCGTCAGAGTATATATGGCGTGACCGAGGGGTACCTCACTTCGGAAAGGGGTGTACACTGACTGGTGACTAGACTGAATTTCTACTTTGATTAGATGGAAAATCTCTAGAAATTCGAAACAAAAAATGCTGGAACTAGGGTTAGGTTACGTTATTGCGCCGGCTTTTTCAGTGACTAGACTGAAACAAGGCAGTGACTGGAGTTGAGGGTGTACACTGACTGGAGGAAGTGAGTCACCCCTCGGGCGTGACGAAATGTCTCACTATTCTGTGGCGAGACATTTCAAGTCTTTCCGTTCAGTGGCAAGACATTTTTGTCTGACCAAAGTTTGGCGAGACTTTCAGGACTGACCAAAACTTGGCAAGATTTTTTGTCTCACCTCGGGAGGGGTGAGAAGTCCAACCTATGGATTTGCAGTGAAATCATCAGGAATTCTCAGTGGGACCTTCGGCTACATTTTTGCTAGAGATTTCTTTCTTGATTCCCAATTTCTTTCTTTCAGTGCCAGTTTGTTTTCAAACACAGTTATGTACAATTTTGTACGAGACATAACAGTTTTTCGTGCAGACAAAAACTTTTCGTACGAAAATTCTTAAAAAAGAAAAATCATTTTGTGCAGACAAAAACTTTTCGTACGAAAATTCTTAAAAAAGAAAAATCATTTTTGTACAAAATTGCGTACAATTTTGTACGAAAAGTTCATCGGTACAAAGAACCGTGATGTCTCGTACGAAATTTGTACAAAAACATTTGGTGTCAAAGTCTATAAAAATTTAACCCGAATTACCTGTCACTCAAATGGCTTCTTTGATTCAGAATTTGATATTTCAAACGGTCAAAGGTCTTTTGCGTGTTCGAATAATTCGCGGGAGAAAACTGTGATACAAATAAGGAATTACGGAGAATACCTCTGGAATAAACGTTGCCGCTCTGGGGCTTCGTAAATTCTCAAAAAATCTTCTTAGATTTTCAAGCGAGGGGGCCAACCACTCGCGTAATCCTGTGTACACCCAAGAGATCGAAATCTTGCGCGAAATCTGGTGGACGACCTCCGAAACCTGGTGAAAATCTCGCGAAATCCTATCATTATCTGGTAGAATCGCGAAATCCTATCAAAATTCCGATTAATCTTGCATAATTTTGTCGCGAAATCTCTTCCTGCAAAGAATCCTGTGTACGGAAAATTTGTAAGTGGTTGCCCTCTCGTTCACGATGACTCTCTGAGACTTTGCGCGACGAATGTTCTTGAATTTATTATGAATCTTTGTGAATTTACGAAGGTGCCTTCGACAACAGTTCGGAACCTTCGTAAATTCCGGATATTTATTTGTGCGGTGTAACATGCATATTACGCTAAAAATATGTCACAAAGTCTGTTTCATACAGCGGTTGAATTCCGCATATGTACTTATTATCTGTAACTTTATTGAGTAATTTGCCATGTCCGCATCCCTGCAGGTACCGCCACAAGCAGCAGAAGCAGTTCAAGAAAGTGTTGAAGGAATTCAGGCTTGAGAACCAGGCCTTGGAGCTTGAGCTGCTGGTGGACGGTCCGGACTGCGAGGACTGCGGCGACGATGAGCACTGCCCCGGGCTGAGATGGGGCTGGCTCTCTATGTTGCCTCAGGAGGCCGACGAAGAGTCCGATTCAGGTTGCAACGTGCATTAAGGTGGGAAACGACCGTTGTTTGACAAGACACAGGATGTCAGGGATTCTGGGAACGGCAACCATGCTCCGCTTGTGACCGGAGACTATGATTTGTAAATGTTGAAAACATTCCGGATGATTCAGTTAAAAGTTTTAGGCGTAATTGATTTTTGTGTAAGCTTAGGGTTAGAATTGTCTCGTTCAAGAGTGTCCTTATAATTTAGTTTTTTACTAATCGGAGTCTTTCGGAAGGAAAGTAGCGATGTTTATGAGTTCGAGCTTCTTACATTGGACGAATCTTTCCTCGTTTTTAAGAAAATTCTTGTGTCTGTCGTCAGAGTCCCACAAATAATTCACGAAATAAAGCAGTGTCAATATTTAAATTCTTATCTTTCGTTGTTTGGACAACTTCCTGATTTCAGCGGAAAACAATCATTCTTACGGGCACACTAAAGTGGACCGATAAACGCGATTTGAATGGCACGCACAAGTTGCTTTTATGGCATGAAAAACTCGACGCGTCCTAATAGAATAATCCTAACTGTCAGCGCAGATCCAAGACGACAATCCTAACTGACAGTACAGGCCCAAGTCGGTAAGCATGGGATATTCCCAAGACACGCGAGTCGTGCCTCAGCCACTCGGTTAACAAAGCGGGAGCTCCCTCACCTTCCGCCCTCAGGTACACGGGATAATCATTAAAAGAAGCAGAATCATGGAAAATCGAGGGGGAAATCACTCTTAAAACCTGTGACCCGACTATTACGTCGATAACGCTCTATTACGCCTCAAAATTTTAGGAATTTAGCCGAAAACAGACCAAAAAAACCCCTAAAATAGGTCAAATTTGAAAAATTTCGGCTATTACGCTACTATTACGCACACTATTACGCGTGCTATTACGGACACAGTGACCCGACTATTACGCGAGTGCTTTCCCCCTCGTGGAAAATAAAGTTATCGACAAAAGTCAAAAGTCAAAATCTTTTTTGAATCACAATACTTGTCGTTGACCAACAACATTTGTTGTTGGTCAACGACTTGTTTTTGAAGGTGGACTGTTATTATGTTATTACAAGTTTGTGGTTTTGAAATTATCCTATTGTAGCAATACGACAATGGTCAAGCAAACTATTCGTTCCAAATCAAATCTTGTCGCTAAAAAAAATTACCAATAAACGTGTCGCTAAGTAACGACAAAATTTTTATCAGTTTTTAACACGTACATTTGATTCGAGTCCTGTTCAGCGACTCTGGAGCTCAAAACGCGTACAGAGTTATGGTCTTCTGGCCCACTCTGCGAACTCTTTCGGTCCCAGTGGGCCGGTGGAGGTCCTCTCCTGTTGCGACATTGGCGTACAGGGGGTCGGTGATGCCGTGGACCACGATGGTGGTGGCCAGCGACTGGTTGAACCCGTTGGCTGCACTGTTAAAAAAGCCGTACTTTTCACAGGGAAAAGGTACGGTCATTCCGTAACCTCGGCGTACAGTAAAACCGTACCAAAAAACCGTGCTTCCCGTAAGAGCCCATGTTACTAAAACCGTACTCCGTTCCCCCAAAACTGTGCTGACTGAGGAACGGTGCAACCAGGCAAATTGTCTACCAGCTTTGTACCGTACTATTTCCTGTGGATTTTTTCTACAGTGTGAGAGGGAGTCTACCAGGGAGTCCAGCAAGAATCTCAGTTTAGCGGGATTGTCGGGGATTGTCCCTGAGGAAAGGAAAGAACTACCGGCTCGTTTCGTTCCCGGCTAGCGTTTCAGGGTAGCTCCCGGCCTGGTACATCGACACCATCGTTACCACCGTGATCATAACACTTCTAAATTAATTGAAATAATTTAGGGTGATGAAGTTTATTAAGCATGAATACTCACTCGAGACACAACTGAGTCCCAGCATGGCCAGGATGGGGACCACGACGGCCCAGCTTTTGGCGGTCATGGTGGCGGCGGGCGACGGACTGCTCTCTCTCTCTCTTTTTGTTGCAGGCAACAGAAATGCCCATCTACAGCACGATTTGACCTGGTCTTTTCTTTCGCTCCAGCGAAATTGCCATGCTTCTTACAAAATTTGTGAATTTTCAAAATGATTAAAACGACTTTGAATGTTTTGTTAATTTTACGGTTAATTATTTTTAAGACGAACGCATTGGTTTTGCGTCTCTGTGATCGTAACGAGAACAATTGTGTCAATGTGGGGCCATAATGGGATAGGGTTATGGAACGTACCAGCCGTATTGTGCAGCGCTCAAGTCTTTATTGACATCACAAAATCGCCGTACACAGGTCTTTACGTAGTATTTAACAAAAATGACGGTCCCTGCATATTAAATGTATTCGAACACACTAAATGTTTTTGTGCAAATTTTGTACGAGACATCACAGTTTCTCGTGCACATGAACGTTTCGTACAATTTTGTACGAGATTTGGTATAAAAATGGGGAAATTTGTGCAGATTTTCGTACGAAAATTGTACGAAAAGTTCATCTGCACAAAAACTGTGATGGCTCAAACAAAATTGTAAATAACATTTAGCGTGTACAATTTTTGTACGTCGTCTCACAAAACTTTCAACATGCGAACTACGACATCCTCGAACAAAATGGTACGGAATTTCACGCGCGTCTCAGTCTCTGTGGAGTCCTATACAGTCCCCCCACTATAGGACCCTAAAGTCTCTGATCGTCGGTCTAGCTCTGCTCTGCCCGCTTGTGGGCCGCCAAGTCGAAGGGTGAGGAGCTGGCCGTCTGCAGGTAGTAATTGCCGGTGCCATTCGGGCTGCGGGGAGAAAAAAAATGAAAATGAATTGAGAGAGAGAGAGAGAGAGAGAGAGAGAGAGAGAGAGGGAGAGAGGTGGAGCGCACAATGGGCCAGAAGACCGAGGCGGGTGGCCAAAATTGTGGCCAGGCTTTGAGCTCCACACACCAAATGTATTTGTACAATTTTGTACGTGGTCTCACACCGTTTTCAACATGCGAACTTTTTCTTACAAATTTGCACGCAGAATCGCACAAATTTCTGCGAAATTTCGGACAATTTTGTACGAAAAGCACGTGTGCGCAAAATTGTGTGAGGGCACGTACAAAAATTGTACATAGGAATTTAGTGTGCATATAGTCGCTAAAAGGGACTCGACCCGAACGTGCGACCCCAGCAATGGATTCCTATCGTTCGAAGAGCAATCCATAGGTGGGGTCACACGTTCGGTTCGAGTCCCATGTAGCGACTCTGGTCCCCAAAACGCGTCTAGAATTTTGGCCACCTGCGCCGGTTTTCCGGCCCACTCTGGGGAGTAGGCACTCACTTGTACTTGAGGTCGAGCCCCATGTTGCCGTCGGTCTTGTCGGTGCACAGGCCGAGCCTGGCGTCGTTCTGCGAGTTGCACTCGCTGGCGGGGAAGGAGCCGGCCTCGATGGCGGACTCGGCCATGTACTTCCAGGACCTGGCGTGGCTGCAGCCGCCCAGGATGTCGACGCCGCAGCCGGGCTGGGGGAGGTGGCCGCCGTTGGGGAAGAAGTCGACGTGGCCGATGGACTCGGCCAGGCCCAGCAGCCCGCCGCACGTGTGGATGATGTCCACCAGCTTGGCGTCGTTCTTGTTCAGGCGGTCCGCCTTGAGCAGCAGGAACAGCGGCATGGCGGGGTCCAATCCTGCGCGCGTGGGGTAGTGGTTAGTGTCTTCGCTTGCGGGCTACGCTCCGCGGGTTCGAGTACCCGTGCGGTGTCTGGACTAATGAGGCATGTTGGCTGGCCCACTCTGCAAACTCAACAACACTGTACTCTGTACACTCTGTTCAGCGTGTGCTCACTCACAAGCACACTCCAACGAGAGTGGGCTCAGATGAGTACACATCTAAGCACGCCTGGCAGTATATGCAGCGGTAGGTGTGTATTCATCTGAGTTCACTCTCGTGGGAGTGTGCTCATGAGTACACGCTCATGAGAGTGTACTTGTGATCGACAACACGTTAAAGAGAGTGTCCTCAGTACACTGTTCAGTTTGCAGAGCATATAACAAGGGTCTGGCCGGAAGGACAGTCCACCGTGGGCGCCAGAAGACCGATGGTGGCGGTCAAAGTGCCGGCACTCGTTATAGAGCTTCAGAGTCGCTAAACAGGACTCGAACCGAACGTGTGACCCAACCAATGGATTGCTCTCTGAACGAGGAATCCATTGGTGGATGTCACACGTTCGGTTCGAGTCCTGTTTAGCGACTGTGGAGCTCATGACGAGTCTAGACTCTTTTGGCCGCCTGCGCCGGTGGTCTGGCCCACTGTGGGTACAGCCTTACCTGTGATGCGGCCGACTTTGCCCTTGCTCTTCACGTTCCTGCCGGCGCTGCCCGCGACGTGCGCGCCCAGGCTGTGGCCTATCAGGTGGAGGTCGTCGAGGTTGAGGCCGCCGTCCCGCACCAGGGTGTCCACCAGCTGCGCCACGACCTTGCCCGTCCCGGCGCAGTTGCTTCGCGCCTCGATGTAGTTCGGCCCCTTGGCCAGGTTGCCCCAGTCCACAGCGATCACGTTGCAGTCCAAGCTCTTCAAAATGTCTGTCGGCAAAGTGGTGCAGGTTCAAATACCATTGCCGGCCGCGACAGCTGTTTTTTTGTCGTGGTTTTGTCAGACGTGTTTCTTACCGGGAATCATTTCAGCGAACATTTGGCCCTCGATGTTGTCGGTATAGCCGTGGATGACGAACTTGGTCGGCCTGCCTGGGTTGAAGCCCGCCAGTTTGAGAGACTGGGCATTTGGTGCAACCAGTGTGCGTTCCGGGTTCTCCCTAGAGAAAGTATTTAAACATGTTCTGTGTAAGGTAGAGTGGCCAGCGGATTTTGGAACACTTAGCATGTTGTGGTCGGACATATGGCCAAATTCCAGCGTGACAAAAAGTCACGCCAAAAATTGGCGTGACAGGAAATTCACGCCGAAAAACCGCGTGACAGGAAATTCACCCCGAAAAACGGCATGACTTGTGAGTCACGCCGTCATGTGGCGTGAATGACAATGCGTGTTATAAGAGAAGTCATGCCAAAAACCGGCATGACAGGAAATTCACGCCAAAAATTGGCGTGAATTTCTGAGTCACGCCGATTTTTTGCATGACTTTTTTGTCATGCCGTTTTTTGGCGTGACAGTTTATTCACGCCCCTAAAACAGCACGAAGTCACGCCGATAGATTTTCAGTGAACACAGACCACACAGTGGGTCAGAAGACCGGTGCAGGTGGCAAAAACTCAAGACGCGATTTGAGCACCAGAGTCGCTGAACAGGACTCGAACCGAACGTGTGACCCACTAATCGATTCCTCGTTCGGAAGCGCAATCTATTGGTGGGGTCAAACGTTCAGTTGGAGTACCATTTAGCGACTCTGGAGCTCAAAACGCGGGTTGGCAGTGTTGGCTGCCTGCTGTCTTCTCTGGCCCACTGTGGCAGCGCAACCGCCGAGAAGAACGAACCTGGTGAACAGGTAGTAGAACACATTGCTGGCGTAGTCGGTGTTCTGGAGCGAGACCTTGTCGGGCAGCTCGACGAGGTAGCCAATCTCGGCGACGCCGTCCTTGGTGTAGAAGGCGGCCGTCGTCGGGTGGCCGAGGCGGTGCCACTCGTCGATCTCGGCCTGCAGGTGGGCGAACTTCCTCCGCACCTGCTCCTTCTGCGTCAGCAGCTGCCCCTCCTGCTCCGGCAGCACGGCGGCTGCACACGTGCCCAGAGTGAGGTTAGTCGCCCGCGTTTTGAGGTTAGGCCGGCCACAATGCACAGGGCCAGAAGACTACGGCGCAGGCGGTCGAAACTCTAGACGCGTTTTGAGCTCCAGAGTCGCTAAGTAGGACTCATCGACCGTGTGACACCACCAATGTATTCCTCGTTCGGAGAGCAATCCATTGGTGGGGCCACACGTTTCGGTTCGAGTCCTGTTTAGCGACTCTGGAGCTCAAAACACGTCCGAGATTTTGACCTCCTCTGGCCCACTATGCACTGAGTGTGCAGCCTTCAACTCACCCGACAACACGTGCAGCAAGGCGCACAGCACCGCACACACTGCGGATCCCTTCGCCATGGTCGCGTCGTTGGTACTGGGATGGTTTGTTCGTGGGGCCTAATTGGCAAGACTTAACAGCCAGGTGATCCTGCCCCTTTTATAACTCGAGCCACTTGCTTATCTGTCTCCCCGTGATCCAGATTCCTAGCAGGCTTATCGCAGGGTGGGAAGAAAGCGCGTGGAGGGTGACCTGCCTGCAGCCTGACCGCCAACCCGTGCCTGCCGGTAAAGTCACCACTTTTCTGCAGTTTTGTGGAATGAGGTCCCACGCCCACTTCTATGGTGTACACCCGATTCCGGATTCCCACGATTCCTGAACAAATCCCATGGGAAAAGTGGGAATAGTTAAAGAATTTCCTTTGTTTCTTAGCGTTTTGGGACACTATTGAAAGATTACGACGACATGCCATTGAAATTATAAGGATTTTCAATAAAATTTCGAAAAAATTACGAATGATTCCCAGGTTGAGTGTACACATGATCCTCGGAGTGGGTAACCCCTCGGTTCGCGTTCTTTATAGTAACTGTGGAGCTCAAAACGCGTCTGGAGTTTTGGCCGCCTGCGCTGGCTTACTTTGCGTGGGGCGCCAGTACAGGAAACGTCGCCATGGTCCCATGTCACGCTGCGCAGCACGGCACGTGTCTTCTCAGCTATTAACTATCGTTTGTACTTGACACGATAGGGTCAGGTGGGGTAATAATGGGACAATTTGAGTAATAAGGTCTCCACGAGTCTGCAAAGATAAGTTGGAGTGTTTGTAATGCATTTAAATGATAGAGTACCCTACTTCACACAATTGGGCCCTAAAATACAATCAAAAAGTCATTTTATTTAGCAGTTCGATCAAATAAACTATGCAGCTTGTAAAAACTTGCAAGTTTTGGGTAAGAATGGGACCCGCTGGGGTAAACATGGGACCGGGGCTTCGCAGGCATCAAAATTTTCATAACTGAAACCACTTAACAGAATTCGATCCGTCTCAACAAGAGAAACTATAAATGTCAACATTTGACACAGGTTTGCAGGAAAAATGAAAAGTTATTGCGCTTCAAAAGCGCTCGGAGGCAAAAAGACCTTTTGCGACTAATTGGTGATTTCGAAGCCAAATTACTTTTTTAATATGCATCCAAACCTATATCATGTGTTAACATTTTTTGTTTGTTTTGTCTAGACGAATCTGTTTCCGTTAAAAGAAGTCAATTTGAACAATTTTATAAATTCACCTCTCAAAGGCGACTCTTTACCATTTAGAAGTGTCCCATTTTTACCCGAGGAGCGTCCCATTCTTCCTCAAAGTGGTGTCCCATTTTTACCCCACGGCAAACTTTTACAATTGCAAACAAACGAATGTTTTGGTATAAAAATAATTTGGTGAACCGAAATCCTCGTTCTTTCAGCTTTTCAAATCACTTCAACGCTTGACTTTTCTGTTTAAGAGTTTTTTTGTGGTGTTCTTATTAGAGAACCTCTGCGGCAAATTTTTCTGACTCTTAGGAAACCCAAAATTGCCTTGTTCCACTTGATTTCTAAATTCTCATTTCTATGAGCAGATATTATCACATGAAAAATGAAATACTAGACACCTCAACTGACATTTTGAGCATAGGCATTTTATAGTGTGACGTTTTAAAATGCTAAACCTTGTCAAGACTAGAAGTGTCCCATTTGCCCCCTAGTTTTCGGTGTCCCATAATTACCCTACCTGACCCTATAAACAGCTGTAACTCGAAGCATGTACACTTGTTGCCGTGTTTGCACCCACAGGCTGCTGGAGCGCCTACACACCACACAACCCGCACACAGGGTCGCGTGGTGTGTTGCCTACCTGTGCGGCGATGGGTGGGCAATACGGATTGAGTTATTTCTTGAACTACATCCAGCGGCGGAAGGCGGAGGGGGGGGGGGGAAAGACAGCGCCGGGGTCTATTGTCTTTTACTTTACTTTACCCATGCAACGCATGCTTCACTGCAAGAAAAGACCACAACGAAAGTACACAAATTACTGGCAAATTTTTTATCAGGAATTTATTGTACTTTCAAAGTACAACAATTGTTGTACAATTGTTGTACAAAGTACAATGGAACCGGCATGACGAGTGCTGTGCAGTCCAGGCCTCGTTGTGGTTTGTACAATTCTCGTTGTACTTTCTACAATCCCTGTTGTACTTTTATTGTACAGTTTTTGTTGTACTTTTGTTGTACTATCTACACTTTTTCTTGCAGTGTTTCGGTCAGAGAAATAGCATGGGTCCGTGAAACATAGGCCGACCGGGGAAATAAAGTCAAATAAAGCGGCATTCGGGCGATAAGATAGATTAGCATGGCTAAAATTTTGTCTCAGGACGGCGCGACCTTCGCATTGCTGTTGTTTTACAGCGCAGTGGGCACGCTGCCGTTTCGGCTTGTCAACAAACCGCGGCGACCCAATCACCGCTCTGTCTCTCTCGCACCCTCACGGGACGCCGCATGAGTGTGAGAGAGAGAGAGAGAGAGAGACAGAGCGATCGGCTGATCCGCCAAGCGATTGATTGTCGCGGAAGGATCAGTCCCTTACGGGCCACTTTGCCAGTGCGCGCGCTTTATGGTCGGTCACGGAGTCACCTCAGTGGCGTGTTCCCTAGCCGTGTCGTCGCTCATTCTGTCTCGCGCTCCCTGGGCATCCCCGCACGGCGTGCGACAGAGCGACATTTGTGCGAACAGCAGATCGACATCTTCAGCATGTCCGTTCAAAGTATTCGCTTTTCCCTCCGCTGGTTGGCGGTAACGACACCCTCAGTTCTCATGTGGACTTTTATGTCTCTTACTTATGGAGCTTTCTGAGGAAACGTAAATTGTACTATTTTCTCTAAAGTTATGCACAATTTTGATCGTTTTTAAGAGGAAATTGTCAATAGATCAGGTAGAAATTAAAATGTACATAGCAATTGACAAAAAGTGAGGTATAATGGACTAAATAATCTATATAATGAACAAAAACGTGCAAAGATAAAGAGTAAATAGAACATATTACGTTTCCACAAGAAAAAAAATTTGGCAAGGGATAAAAAGTCACTACGAGTGTGAGAGTGGAGCAGCCTGACCCTTGTCTACTTACGCGCCACGCGCCACGCAGAGACAAGCGACACCTGCCCCTTTCCACTTTCTGAGCGCCAATAACACTCGGAAATACTACACTCTTAAAACCTTACAGGCTAGGTATTTTAGCCCTTACGAACATAAGTAGTAGCTTGCTAGAACAAAGTATTGTGAGCACACATAAGGGTTCTGATTTGTCGAGGAACTCCCTGGGTATCGCCCATGTCTTTACCATAGGCTTCCTGGGATTACTATTGTTACCGGTTTTTTCGTGTAAATTGCGCACTTATTTTTCTCACAACAAACTAAATAGATTATATCTTACATATGCTCAAAATACTCAAAAAGATTTTAAGCTGGTCGTAGGATTTCAAACCCCTTTCATTCGACTTCCATTGCTATTCGCGCCCAGCAAGAGCGGGGCAGGTCTTTCGAGAATCAAAATAAACCAGCGCAAATGAATGCACTGAGAATGAAAGAGTCATGATCATGACTAAAATTTAGGGTGAGGAATTCTTTATCACCCAAATTTGGGTGAGGAAGGTTTCCTCACCCAAATTTGGGTGAGAATACTATGTAGCCATATAGGTAGCCGATACCCCTTCCTCACCCAAATTTGGGCGAGGAAACTTCCTCACCCAAATTCGGGTGATAAAGTGTTCCTCACCCAAAAATGGGTATGATCAAGACTCTTCCATTCTCAGTGATGGCTTAGGGCCGCTTACAGCGGGTTGCCCCGCCGTGTTTCGCCACCACGGTGGACCTCCTTCGCCACAGTGTTCGCCCTTGCCAAACGGATGTCATTGCCTGCCCTTATCAGCGCTAAACGGTTTTGGACCCGCCATAGCGAGCCTTCGAGAGGGCAGTGGCAATAGCAGCGCCCTCCAAGAACAATGGCCAATCTTTATGGCTCATTGCTTTAGACACGTGCTCCCTAAGCCTATGCCATTTGTTTGTCTGCTTGTGCTTGTGAAAAGTTCTCTGAAACTCTGATAGATTTCCTGAAAGCCTGATATTCTTTCTCATAGTCTGAAATATATTCTGATAGTCTAGAAATTTTGCTGATAGTGTGACAGTTTAGGTCTGAAATTCTGACAGCCACACTTGAGTGTGTGGAAACAACGGCTGACGTTCTGAAATAAGAGGATGCTACCAAGCGCACTCTTATTTACCGTGTTCATGCACAGTAAAAAGTCCACGAAGCATCGCTTCGTAATGCGAAGAAAACGAAGGCATTGTAAAACCTACGATGCTTCGTATTATGAAGAAAAATCCTTCGTAATACGAAGCATTTCTTCGCAACACGAAGCAATTCTACAATGCCTTCATTTTCTTCGTAGTTATGAAGCAGATTCTTTGTATACTTTTTAAAGTGTGCCAGGGACACTCTATTTTGGCGTGTGCCTAGCAAGTATGCTGTAAATAAGAGTGTGCTTAGTAGCATGCTCTTAAAAGCATTTCTATTTTTAAGCGACCTCCTTTGACAGGATCTGAAACCGGAGCCACAAACTTCAAAACCGCACAAAGAATTCGACGATGACAGTGAATTGGATTTGTTTCCTCCTATGCACACTAAATCCTTGTGCACGTGTTGTGTTTGTACATAGTTATAACATATATGAACGATTTTGCACATGCGTGAGCTTCTGCATAATATTATGCATAACAACGAATAATTTATACATAGGTATGAATAAATTATGCATAAAAAACGCTTGTGCAAAATCGTGCATTACTACACTCTCAGCATCTTACTGACTTTATTGTCAGTAACCAGGTACTATCGCCTACAACAATAATATTTAGTATTTTCTTCTTAGATACGTACAATTTACTTCATGTCATTATTTAGGAATTTTTTTAGTCAATAAGTAATAACAAATATGTAAATAATTATTACAAAAGCGAAAAGTACGTATTATTGTTGCACAAATTACTGGAGGTGCTACTAACAAAGTGTCAATACCATGTACAAAAAGTCAATTTTGATTCTGAGAGTGTATGTACAAAAAGGACTTGAGGATTTAGTGTGTGCACCAGGGTAGGTTAGTGGTGCTGCGCGTCACACGGCAGTATTACATCTTCGCAACCGAATCTCCCGGTCCACCACCAATAGTTGGTCCGTGCGGTGGCTTATGGGTATGCAGCGCGGCGTGTCCCCGGCAGCATTGCATTTTGTGGGGGAGTTTGACGCGCAGGTATATTAAGTGGCGAACTAGGTTTCAGGAGGTCAACCGAGACGAGGTGAAATGCCCGTACATTAGTGTGGAAGGCATCAGCGTGGAGGTCATTTTCCCTTGCCAATTGTGGAGGGAAAACCCGGTAAGACCGTAGAAGTGATTTCTACTCCCGCAACCCTTAGTTTAATCACTTCCGCTGCTAAAAGGAAACTCGCAGAGGTGAATTATGTGGGATAAATAAGATCATGTTGGATGAGTGAAGGTTTTTTAATTGAAATAACCAGGCAGGGGTCCGTAATGAAGCTAACATTATTTCAAACGTTCCAAATGCCGAACAGGGTGCATTGTTTCGCTCAAAAATGATCTTCTCTGTCGAATTCTGGTCTTTCGTTCTGCGTTCATGTCGAAGGACCAGTCACCTGCAGTCACGCTACCTGCAACTGGCATGCTTGTCTCTAAATGGAGTTTTCTGACGTCGGCCACGTTACCGAACCATTCAGTGGGCAGGGTCGACATGAGCCCCGCCCCGTTTGAGCCCCGATGACTGAGCCCCAGCAAGAGCCCCCGCCGAGCCCGACTCGAGCCCCGACTGAGCCCTGATTTCTAGAGCCCTGACCTGATTCCGGCTCGAGCCCCGATTTGAGACCCACGCAAGACATTTTGTATTTTTGCCCTGTTTATGTCCCTTCTTCGAATCCGGTCCGAATAGAAGCAAAACATGTACTGGAATGAACGCAGTCGTAGACAAACTTGCAACTTGGGACAAGTAAATGTTCTTAAAATCACAGAATGATTGAATTATGACTCTTTTAGACGTGTTTTGCGTAAATTATCAGTGTAAAAGAAAAATATTGGCAAACATGAGCGCACTGCGCGGGCTCCACATTCGAATACGAACGAAAGGTGTCCGGTTTTCTCGAATCACCTAAATCCGAATCCTGTTCATTCGAAATCGATCCGAATCGAAGGTAGCATGATTCGATTCGATTCGGATTCGAAGGCTTCGCACGTCACTAAACACCGTACGGAAAATCCTGTTACGGAAAATCCTGTTAATGAATTGAAGGCGAAAACCGTACATTTTTCTTACAATGGATGTGTCGCGTGTCGCGTTTTTGGATCGTATTTTTTGGTTGTCGTTGAAGTCGCTGACCCCAGAAGAAGTCATCCCCATCGTCATCTCCACTGGCTCGTGAGGTGCGACGGTTCCTGCTAACTGCGCTGTGGTCGCATCAGGGACCACCGATCGAACAGACCCCGCACGGAGGGCCCCAGGCAGGCGGCCAGAAACTCTAGACGCGTTTTGAGCTCCAAAGTCGCTGAATGAGACTCTAAACCGAACGTGTGACCCCACCCATGGATTGCTCTTCGAACGAGGAATCCATGGGTGGGGTCACACGGTCGGTCCGAGTCCTGTTTAGCGACTCTGGAGCTCAAAACGCGTCTCGAGTTTTGGCCGTTTTGGCCGCCTGCGCCACTGTGCACCGTGGCCTGGTCCAGGTTCGCCACGGCATGGATGTAAATACGCCGAACACTGATGTCCCGAGCCCGAGGGGTCGACAATTCCCCTTAGCTGCGTACGAGGGAGTATACGTATATTACCAGTAATATAGGTAATATATGTGTAATACATAGTAATATAGGGGTAATATAGAGGCAAAATTGTGGTAATATGCATATATTACTTGGTAATATACAGGTGATATAAAGGTAAATATAGGCACCGCGTACGAGGTAATATATGTGTTGTCGACCCCTCGGCCGAGCCTTCGATCGCGTTGCTTCGACGCTGAGCAGCGCTCGGCTGACCGGAGCACCTGCCAATCGTTGCGTGTGTCCCGGTGGACGTAAAATAATTGCGGTGCCATTCAGCAGCGACTAGCAAGCCACTGGTGGCGTCGACATGGCGAGGTACAAGTCCGAAAAACGTAACTACATAAACGGCAATTTAATTTACAATTTTAGCACATGCTTTTTCTTACAACTATGGGAAGGCGATGGGGTTCACAGTCAGACCGTACGAAAAATCAGACACTTTTCAATTTTGTTTTGGTAAGGAAAAAGAAAGGTCACTCGCCACACTGATCGCTTCCGCTGTCCAATTTCGCTCGCAGTCCTGCCCAATTTTGACGCTTGTGGCGACGTGTGGTGGCGATACGTATTGCGCGAGGACTATGAGCACTGTGGCAAAAAGTTACAGAGACTTTTTTAAACAACTTGTGCTGATCCTCTGTAACCCTAAACGCAGTACTTATTTCCTGTAGCCTCCTTCCAATATTCACTGTGCGACTCACAGTATTCTCTGTTATGACTCACAGTCGTCTCCGTGCACCTCAATTGTCTGCGACAGGCATGCGGAGAAAACTGTGAGTCGCAGAGTGAATGCTGTAAAGAGGCTACAGAAAATTCTGGGTTAAGGGTTACAGAGAATCCTGGCAAAAAAAAATAAGAAAATAACTGACTTTTCCGTAGTTTTTTGTCACAGCGAGGCCAGCGGCAGAGGACTCTCTGTGGCGTTCCTCCTGTTGCCCGGGAGGTCCTCGTCGGACAGCCGCAGTTGGAACAGCACGATCAGGTAGGTGGTGATGGCCGCCATGATCTGCGAGCGAGAGTGAGTCTCTGATTGCAGCGGCAGGCCGGACACAGTGGGCCAGAAAAGACTGGCGCAGGCGGCCAAAACCCTAGCCGCGCTTCAGAGACGCGAAACAGGACTCGAACCGACCGTGTGACTCCACCAATGGATTCCTCGTTTGGAGAGCAATCCATTGGTGGGGTTACACGTTCGTTTCGAGCCCTGTTAGCGCACTCTCAGCATCTTACTGACTTTATTTTCAGTAACCAGGTACTATCGCCTACAGCTATAATAATTAGTATTTTCTTCCTAGATACGTACAATTACTTCATGTAATTATTTAGGAAATTTTTTTCGTTAATAAGTAATAACAAATATCTTAGTAATTATTAAAAAAGCGAAAAGTACGTATTATTGTTGCACAAATTACTGAAGATGCTACTAATAAAATGTCAATACCATAAACTCTGCAAATCGAAAAGCATACATTGTATGCTCTACCTGGAGCATGCCTGCAAGCACGCCCTAGCTAGCGCATGCCTGCCAAGCATGCACTAACTAGTGCATACCTGCCATGTACACACTTACTGGAGAATATATCTAGTGCATAAGAGATATGGAGTTGTCTGCTGCAGTAAGCGTGTACATGGCAGGTATGCACTTGTCAGCGCATGCTTGGCAGGCATGCGCTAGCTAGAGCGTGCTTGCAGGCATGCTCCAGCTAGAGCATACAATGTACGCTTTTAGATTTGTAGAGTACTAAAAGTCAATTTCGATCCAGAGAGTACGACTCTGGAGCTCAAAGAGGCGTCTTGAGTTTTGGCTGCCTGCGCCGGTCTTCTGGCCCACTGTGGCCTCTGTCCGCGAGGCTCTCTAGGGAACCCGCGCGAAAGGATCAGCAGTCAGAAGTGCATGTCTCAAGTGAAGTCTCACTATGCTTTTCAGTGAAGCACAACTGCACAACAAATTCTATTCGAATGTTGTCGAATCCTCACCAATAAATGAAGTTCTAAGTACACACAAAAAGCAGTGAAACCGCAGATGAGCAGTTGCAGGTGGTTTCTAGTCAGATTGCAGTTAACTGCACTTAAACTGCACTTTAACTGCATGCAAAGTGCCGAAAAAGTAGTAGTTTTTTGGGCCATTATGCAGTTTGGTCCCAGTTTGTCCCTGTTCTTGGCAGTTCACTTGTGCAGTCCAAGTGCAGTGTCAATAATAATACTGAGCAATAGTACAAAGTTCACTTCAACACTTGTTTGGATTGAACATCGAGAGCAGTACCTAATTTCACTTCTACCATGTTTCAATACTGAGTTACTGGAATTGGACCCGGGAACCCGGGTCGCCGCGTTGAACAAAGCTATCACAAACCAAAAATATGATGGAGGCAGACGATGAACTATGTCATCGTCTGTCGACCACCTGTGGAATATCCGACGTTCACCGAGAGGATTGCGGGTGCACCTAACCTCGTGGCCGGCCGTGGACGCCATCGAGTCGCAACATGGAAATGCGTATTTCTCAACTTCAGTGTGATATTTTGTTAAAAACTTTTAGCTAACGGATTGAGAAGATATTTACTAAGGCAACAGATGGAATCAGTTACAAAAAAAAGTTTTGTTTAGAAAGATAAAGTGGAAATACTAATTGGGGACCGGACACGACGCTCCAAGCACCACCTAGCGGCAGGTCTGTGAAACCTGACGTTAAACCCAGCGACTGACTGTGGACCATAATAGTGGCTTGTAAACAGTTTGCTTACGCCTATTTCAAAGTAGTAGGTTGCTTCACTTGAAGGAATTTAAAAGATTTATATCGTCATCAGACCCTGGCGTAAAAAGGCTTCCAGATTACAATAAGAAATGCCCTTTCACACCTTCTTAAATGACTTAAAATATAATTCACGGATGTATTCCTAATTGACCTAATGACTGAACATGCCATGTGCTTATCTATACTCTTCACGTGTGAGCAAAGAACAATTCAAAAGTATACTTGCAAACACACCTTGCATCTGAAAGTAAATTGGATTTGAGTTGTCGTTTCAACTGCATTTTAGAATGTCATGATAGACTGCAGTCGGATCTGGCAGGGAAAATACAGTTAAAAGACAGTTTGAGCCCATTGCCGTGCACATGCCCGACTGCAGTAGACACTACAAAATAAATTGCTCTTTTCATACAATTAAACGGAAGAAACAAACTGCAGAAGCGAACTACAGATGAGCCACTGCAGTTTCAAACACAGTTGAACTACTGATCCTTTCGCGCGGGATGCCGGCCGGGCTGCTCGCGGTACATACGCTCAGGTACGTGGAGCGCTGCATGACCACCGCGCCGGCCAGCGACACCTCGGCGGGGCTGCACGAGATGGTGTGCAGGAACTGCTGGTGCTGCAGGTCAAGCCGGGTCAACACAGTGGGCCAACGAAGACCGGCGCAGGCGGCCAAAACTCTAGACGTGTTTTGAGCTCCAGAGTCGCCAAAAAGGACTTGAACCAAACGTGTGACCGTGACCCCACCAACGGATTCCTTGTTTGGAGACGAATCCATTGGTGGGGTCACATGTCCGGTTCGAGCGGCTTTGAGTCCCATTTAGTCCCACCTAGGAGCTCAAAACCCGTCCGCGACTTTGACCGCCTCCACCGGCCCTCTGTGCACCCCCTGCTGGACCCCATTTTCGACGCCATTCCCGAGTACCTCGGCAAGGAGGCCGTTGGAGAGGCCGCGCCAGCTCCGGGCTTCGAGGGGTTCGTAGAACCGGGAAGTCATCTGCCGAGAAAAACCTCACACACACCAAAAAAACAAAACAAAAAACAATACATACAAAAATCGGAGCAAACGAATTAGGAAGCTCCAGCTGAGTAAAAGACACTTGGTCCCGGCAATTCGTAATGATGAAAATAAATAAGGCTACTTCATGCCTAAAAAATACCCATGTCGGGTTTGGTTCAAATCTGAATAGGTTCGCGGCCAAGTGGTTTTTCTCAGCTGGGGCTTTTCGTTGAGTCTTCCTCCTTGCCACGTAAACATGGCAAACGCGGGCAAACGTCCAGTACGCGCCAGACTCAGACTCACGACGTCGGTGAGGTTGTGGGCCGCGTTGCACAGCATGATGAGGGAGGTCTGGTACAGCGTGAGGAGGGTGAGGCTGGACGCGAACAGGATGGCGTAGCCGTTGGCGTAGGACACGACGGTGTGGTAGGAGGACAGCATGATCATGACCAGGAGGTAGCCCAGAATGGCCAGCCCCGTGACGGGCATGGCGCCCAGGTCGCCGACCAGGTGCCGCAGGCTGAGCCACGCCAGGCGGAACTCCTCCAGCCGCGACGCCGTCATACGGCCCGAGGACAGCTCCTGCACACACTCTCAGCATCTTACTGACATTGTTGTCAGTAACTAGGTACACTCTCAGACCCGTATTGACTTTTTATCTCTTGCCAAAACGTTTTTTGTGCAAACGTAATATGTACTATTTTTAAGTCAATAAGTACAAATTAATATGTAAACAATGACTACAAAAGCGAAAAGTACGTATTATTGTTGCACAAATTGCTGGAGGTGCTACTAACAATATGTCAATACCATGTACAAAAAGTCAATTTCGATTCTGAGAGTGCAGATGCGGCCCAGAGTGGTCCCAGAGGCGGCCTTGAGCTCGAGACGCGTTTTGAGCTCCAGATAGGCCTGTGCGATTGTTAGTCACAATCGCAATCGACAGATTATAAGAATAATCGAAAACCCGACCAACTCGATGATCAGTAATCTACAATCGAAAACGCTTCCGATTCATCGACAAAACCTGATTAATCGAACAATTATTAACTGGACATGGTCTCACCAAAGCTCTCGCGTTGATTGCAACTAGAGGTTGCGACAATTTCATCAGTCACCTTCCAAGTTTAAGGATGATATAATGTTAATAGTATCGAACCAAAGTTATCATCAACCGGATAAATCTAGCAATCGGCCGAAAAATCGGAATCGATAAAAAATCACATATAAGCCGATTTCCAAGCATCGCATAGGTCCTTCAAATTAATCGGCAGTCGCCCATTTGCGCCGCGTATACCTGGGTGACGAAGGGAGGCGAGAATAAATGCGCGCAACCACATAATTCGCAATCTGCCCTTTTGCGCCGCGGTGCCTGAGACAAGCCGAGCAGAGCGCGGCCGAGCGTGCCGACCCGAGCCATGCTCACCGGCAAGCCGAGCCAGATCAAGGAATTGACGATAGAGGCATGGAATGACTTAAATAATGGCGACAAAACGATGTACGAGTACCTCATTTTTGTCTTTACTGTAAACAGGAAATTTAAAGCAGAGCGTGAATTACGCACTCAGGCATGTGACATTCAATTGTAAACATAAATTTTTCCAATTTTATTCGACTATGAGCCATTTGTACTATAACTGTAGTCATTAATTGTAACCAATTTTCTTCCTTTACGTGCCACTTGTACTACTACTTGTAAAATTTGGCTTATTTCTCCTCATTTCTGCAACATGACATACTCACTCTCTATGACACTCCTATCGACTGACAGGGCAGGCAACGCAACTTGCGGCCCGGTTCAAATGGGCATCTTGTGGGTCGAGCAAGGGGCCCCCGAGTCATGCGCGCTCACTGACCGGCCCCGGCGCAAATGGGCAGTTTTGGAAGCTACTCAGGTATACGCGGCGCAAACGGGAACCGACCAATTAATCGTCGATTACTGAAAGTCAATTTCGATTTTCCTCGGATTTTCCGATAATTCGCACAGGCCTAGCTCAAGAGTCGCTAAACAGGACTCGAGCCCAACGTGTGACCCCACCAATGGATTCCTCGTTCAGAGAGCTACGCGTTGACGAGGTCACATCATCGCCGTACCCGTGTCAGCTTGACGGCCATGCAGGACGCCAGGTCGCGCAGGATCATGCAGCACACCACGAAGGAGCTGAAGGCGTTGGTGACGAACACGGTCTGGAAGAGGTGCGACAAGGTGTGCCTGAAGCGTGCCTCGCTCGGCAGGATGTGGATGCACCACACGCCGACCAGGCTGGGCGCCACCACGAAGGAGAAGAGCACCGTCCCCCAGGGCAAGGCACGGGTGAGGATGCGCAGCCGGAAGTCCGTCACCACGTGGCCGTGCCGCTCCTGAGGAAGGACCCGTCCCCATAGCCGTGCACCCGTCACACAGTGATCCAGAACACTGCAAATCCAGTGGTAAGTTTGCTTGCGACAGAATCGGCAAGCCGGTTTAAATGCCCAAAGTTGGCAAGCTTGGCCCGAAAATACTCACCAGCTTGCCAAAATTTGGCAAGCTTCTGAAGATTCCAGGTCAAAGCTTGCCAAATTTTGGCATTCAAAACAGCTTGCCAAATTGGTGGCAAGGAAACTTACCACTGGCTTTGCAGTGAAGACCGGCGCAGGCGGCCAAAACCCTACACGTGTTTTGAGCCACACAAAGTCGCTACACTCTCAGTCTCATATAGACTTTTGTGTCTCTTGCTTGGGGAGCTTTTTGAGTAAACGTAAATTGTACTATTTTCTCTTTAGCTCTGGACAATTTTGATCGTTTTTAAGATGAAATTGTCAATAGATCATGTACACACTAAATTACTATGTAGTTTTTTCGTGCATAGCTTTGCACGATATTGAGCATACGCGTGGAATGCACAGATTTGTGCGCAACAACGCACGTGGTGCTGCATAACATTGCACATTTTCATGCTTAGCTACGCACAAATTCGTGCATTTCCAAACGTATGCTCAATTTCGTTCAAAGCTATGCACAAAAAACTACATAGCAATTTAGTGTGTAGAAATAAAAAAAAAAGACATTGTAATGGACAAAAAGTTAGGTTTAATGGACTATATACCCTATATAATGGACAAAAACGTTTTGACGAGAGATAAAAAGTCAATATGAATCTGAGAGCGTAATCATGACTCGAACCAAGAGCACTACCCCACCAATGGTTTCCTTATTCGGAGAGCAATTAATTGGTGGGTCACGCAATTTATTGGTGGGTCACACGTTCGGTTTGAGTCCCTTAACGACTCTCGGGCTCAAAACGCGTCCAGGATTATGACCGTTTGCACCGGTCCTCTGGCACTGCGCCGCAGGCAACGAGTTAAATCCGCTCTCGGCAGAGAGCACACACTTTCTCTGCAAACTCAACAGTGTAGTCACACGCTTAAAACCTTACAAAGTATTTTGAGCATACATAATACAAACTAATTTACTTTGTTATACGAAGAAATAGTTCGTAAATAACGAAGTATTTTCTTTGCAAGCTTATGTAGGCTCAAAATACTTTGTTATAACAAACTGCTTTCCTTTGTAAGGCCTCAAATAGTTTGTAAGGTTTTCTCAGTGCAGTACACTCTGTTCAGCGTGAACTCACAAGCACACTCCAACGAGAGTGTGCTCAGATCAGTACACTCTGATGAGAGTGTGCTCAGATTAGTACACTCTGATGAGAGTGTGCGCAGGTGAGTACACACCTTAGCACGCCTGGCATTATATGCAGCTGTAGACTCATACACTCTCATACTGTTATTGACTTTTTGTCTTTTGGTAAGATTTTGTTCGTTAAACTGACTCAAAGTCAGTTTGCTATTGACAAAGAGTCTATACGCAATTGACTTCAAAAAATAGTCAATATTTGATGACAATTTAGTCTTTAAAGTGGGCAATATTGTACATGGTTACAAAGGAAATACTACTTATTATTGCTGTTTAAAAAACTAAGTAAGCAACGGAGAAAAAGTCAATAATTGGAAGAAAAAAGTCAATATGAGTCTGAGAGTGTGAGTACACGCTTGTTGGAGTGTACTCGTGAGTACACGCTAATGACAGTGTACTGAGTACACTGTTGAGTTGGCGGCAGAGTTGTCGGCGCCTCGCCTCACCATGAACTCGTGGACGTGGGCGATGCAGGGCCGCAGCGACGGCGCCTCGGCCCACATGATGACCAGGACGAAGTGCGAGGACACGTGCAGCACGGACTGCGCCGCCAGCAGGCGCTGGTCCACGCCGGCGGCGGACTCGGCCTCGGAGCTGAGCAGGTCGCGGTACGTGGAGTACACGTTGTGCGCCGACAGGGCGACCAGCACCTGCATGGCCAACACGTAGAGCAGCGTGGAGCGCCACGGGTGCGCCGACACCGTCACTAACAACAACCAGAGATGCAAAACCACACTCACAGACTCGACATTGACTTTTTGTACATGGTATTGACATTTTGCTTGTGTGCAACAATATTTCGTGCTTTTCGCTTTTGCGATAATTATTTACATATTTGTTAGTACTTATTGACTAAATGTTTTTTATATATAAGTACATGAAGTAAATTGTACGTATCTAAAAAGAAAATTCTAAATATTCTTGTTGTAGGCAATAGTACGCACTTCAGGGGGTCCCCCACTTAAACAATCTGTGTACGCTTAGAGGAGACAATCCCACAATCTTGCCTCAAAGACGCCTGTAAGTAGGCAAATAGTGCGACAAAATAATTAAAAATTCCAAACAATCTAACACAATCAAACAATCTGTGTACACAGAAACTCTGAGTGAGGGACCCCTTGACGTAGTTACTGACTAAAAAGTCAGTAAGATGCTGAGAGTGCAGCAGACGTACTCCGCGCACAGTGGTCCACGAGACCGGTGGAGGCGATCGAAATTCCGGACGGATTTTTAGTCCTGAAGTCGCGTAAAGGGACTCGAACGGAACCGACTCTGGAGCTGAAAACGCACGTGGTGTTTTGGCCGCCTGCGCCGGTCTTCTGGCCCACTGTGGGGAGATAGGCGGAACACAGAGCTATGCGCTTTAAGCGTATTGGTTTGCCTCTGTACTACCACACAGTAAAACGTCTACGCTTCGTAATACGAAGAAAACGAAGGCATTGTAAAATCTACGAAGAAATGCTTCGTATTGTGAAGCGAAATCCTTCGTAATGCTAAACATTTCTTCGTAATACGAAGCAATTCTACAATGCCTTCATTTTCTTCGTAGTTACGAAGCAGATTCTTCGTAGTCTTTTTAGAGTGCAGCGTGCGACCACGTCCCGCTGACTCACACGGCCGCCCCAGCCGCACGGGCACGATGCCGTAGATGCCGTAGATGAGCACGAAGGGGAACAGGACCCTCCATATGGCGGCGAAGACGACCTTCTTGGTCTTCTCAGCGTCGACCCAGGTCGGCGTCGTGCAGTTGGGCGCGAGGAAGCCCTTCTTCCCCTTGGCGGCGGCCAGCCCCGGCCCTATCACGGCGCGGATGTGGTCGTCGTGGTGGTCGTTTGAGGAGGTGACCTCGACGGGCTCCTCGAACGCGGTGGGGTCGTCGGCGCCCACCGCCAGCACCGCGGGGAACGGGCTGCTGCTCGGGCCTCGGCCCGGCCCGGGGCTCGCGCTGGGGTGGTCTCTCGGACTCGGAAGCCTGCTGGAGTCACTGCCGTGGCTCGATGGGTCCTGTAGGAACAAAGTCGAGGGGTCTACCACTCTGGTAATCGTGTTTACACTTCGTCCAGTAACCATTAGTTTTCTCATGCCAAAACTGGATATTTTCTCCGTTTTTATCGGCTTTTGGGGGTTTTACTTATGAAAATGGGCAAAAAATGCTCCTTGCTGATCAAAATTATAGAGTTTTTGGAGATTTTTTGTAGGAAATCATTTGTTATCAGTAATCCTGTGTACACTCTTTAGCTGAGGGCTGGACCCCTCGAACAAAGTCCCACGCTTTGTCCCACGTCCTAGCTCCGCGAGCACAAAGTTTTTGTCACGACTCTCTGTAACCCTTAACCCAGTATTTCCTGTATTCTCTTTACAGTCACCACTCACTGTAATTTTTTTTTGTTAATGTACGAAAAATTTAAACACGATACACTTTGTATTGAAATTTAGAGATTATTTCGTTCATCGACATTATATATCTCGTATTAGCTGCTTTACGATATTTTTGATATATCTAGCAAACATTGACTTAAGAAATAAATTAGTTTTTAAATTTACAAAATTCGTCGTACGGATTGCCAAATTCGACCGGGTATCGAGCTTTGAAGGGCCTTTAAGTTCTTTTAGGAACCACCCCAGTAAAGCCGTGGTAGTTACGGTGCCATCAGGCCAGGAAGTCTTGGTTTAGATTTTCCGACAAACAGTTTTTCCGGCCACTATTTGGTGCATGTGAGGGTGCATGTTACTTCCAATAAGTAACGAAATATTTTGTAGATTTACTAAGTATTTTGTAAATTGTTATAAACGACGCATTTTTGGACTTCGCGACATATTTCTTAAACAGCATTTTACAAAGCTCTCGTTTATAAAAATTTCCAGTGAAATCTTTGTATATTTACGACAAATTTTTTAACAGTGAGATGTGCGACTCACAGTTTTCTCCGCATGCCCGTCGCAGACCATTGAGGTGCTCGGAGGCGGCTGTAAGTCCTACAGAGAATACTGTAAGCTGCACAATGAATACTGTAAAGAGGCTACAGGAAATACTGCACTCTCAGACTCGAAATAGACTTTTAGTACATGGTACTGACAGTTAGTTAGTAGCACCTCCAGTAATTTCTGCAACAATAATACGTACTTTTCGCTTTTGTCATCATTATTTACATATTTGTTTGTACTCATTGACTTAAAAATATTCCTAAATGATTACGTGAAGTAAATTGTACGTATCTAAGAAAAAAATACTAGATATTATTGTTAGAGGCAATAGTACGTAGTTACTGACAATAAAGTCAGTAAAAGGCTGAGAGTGTGGGTTTAGTGTTACAGAAAATTAGCAAGTTGTTGACAGAATTCTCTGTAACTTTTTGCCACAGTGGGGGGGGAGACTTTTTAGCAATTAGTTCCACTTTGCCCCTGTAAGTGAGCAACTTTTGCGACATTGCCCCTTTTTTGAACTCGTTTTCGCATCCGCTTATGGTCCACGATGCCCAAATAAGTGCACGCTGACGTTTCGATTCGTAGCGCAGTGGGGCGGGGCGTCGACGCCACTCACCCTGTGGTTGACGTCGGCCCTGTCCGGCCGGTAGGGCACGGCGTGCACGATGTACAGCCCGGGCAGGGCCCCCTGGCCGGGCATGGCCTGCTGCGCGACGTCCGCGCGGTCACCGAGGTGGCGCCGCACTGGGGATGGCAGAGCGGCTGCGTGTTATTGTTGTTATCGATGGCCGCGTTCTCAGCATTGCCCGCCCGTGTGTACAGTACGAGTGACCGGACGCGCCATCGCCGCACCCTGGGGACCACGCTGACCGCGCCGGCCCAGCGCCTCCCCCGCCGCGGTGGGGCACGCAGTGGGCCGGAAGACCGCCGCAGGCGGCCAAAACTCTAAACGCGTTTTGAGCTCCAGAGTCGGTAACTGGCACTCGAATAGAACGTGTGTGGCGTATGACCCCGCCGATTGATTGCTCTCCAAACAAGCAATTCAATGAGTGGGGCAACACGTTCGGTTCGAGTACGGGTTAGTGCCTCTGGAGCTCCAAAACCCGTCCGGCATTCTGACCGCCGCCACCGGTCTTCTGGCCCACTGGCCATCGCAGCTCGTCTCTGCGGACTGATTATTGCGAGGGTAGTTTTCGTCGCTCTGACTCTCTCGTACTCATGGGTCTCCTGCGAGAGAGACGGAGCGACGCGAAAACGACTTTCGTAATCAGTCAGCAGGTTGACGTGTTGATGAGCGCGGCCACTTCAAATCACTCATGGGGTCGCTGGGAAGGGAAGGGGGGATGGCCGGGCCTCCTTACCGGGCCATTAGTTAGAGTGAACGCGCGGCGAGGGGGGGGGGGGGAGATGTTACGCTTACGCTCCCTATTCGCACTGGGAAGCGTGAAATTGTACCCAGCCAGAAATGAAAAGTCGAAATGATTCGAGGTGCCCCATAGCAGACATAGCTCATTTGCTGAACCCATTTAAATGGGCACTTTTCATGCACCCATTTAATTGGGTTCAACCCATTCTTATGGGTCCAACCCATGTAATGGGTGTATGAAGAGTACCCATTTAAATAGTTTGCACCCATAATGGGTCTGGGTCTGACCCATCGCAAAGTGTCCAAACTCAGACTAGATTTTATATTATTTCTTTTACAAAGAAGATTAGTCTGACCTAGTTGGACGTCACTAACCAAACTTTCGGCGGTGAACACAATGTTGGTGTCGGATTTGCGGGATTTGGCCTAGCTGCAGTAGTTCACAAGTTACCCTTAATAGGCGTGTAGCGGGTTTGCCTACCTAATTGGACCACATTTTCGCCTACCTCGTAGGCGATCCTTGACTGAACCCAAAAAGGCTGGGTCTCAATGGGTTCCACCGATTGAGCATGTCAAAGTACCATCGACATTATGAACATGTTAAGACAACACAATGTCACATTCAGATTTCAAAAAGTTATAATAAAATCATGATTTCCGTAACTTACTATGCGTAAGAAATTTAACACACAAAAACTTTCAAGTGTATACCCTTGCAAATGAAATGACACAATAACACATTCAACTTCCTAGGAATTATATTTAGATTGATTGATTTAGATGAATTTAGTGATAAACAACCATACATTTAAATAAACATCCTCATTAGTATCATCTGCTTTCACTTTGGCGTTAACGTTTTTGGTACATAGTTATGCACAATTTTGCATATTCGTTAATACATAATACTATAGGTTATGCATAATTCATTCATAACTATGTATCAATTATACGTTGTTATGCATAATATTATGCAGAAGCTTACACTCTCAGTCCCATATGGACTATTATGTCTCTTGCTTATGGAGCTTTTTGCGCAAACGTAAATTGTACTATTTTATCTTTAGCTATGCACAATTTTGATCGTTTTTAAGATGAAATTGTCAAAAGTTTATGTAGAAATCAAAAAGTACATTGCAATTTACAAAAAGTTAGGTTTGATGGACTAAATACCCTATATAATGGACGAAAACGTGCAAAGCTAAAGAGAAAATAGTACATATTACGTTTGCACAAAAATCTTTTTGGCAAGAGATAAAAAGTCAATACGGGTCTGAGAGTGTATGCATGTCCAAAATCGTTCATGTACAAAAAAGTGCATAAGGATTTAGTGTGCAGGCGGCCAAAGCTCTAGAAGCGTTTTGGGCTCCAGAGTCGCTAAAGGTGACTCGAACCAAACGTGTGACTCACCACGGGATTGCTCTTAGAACGAGGAATCCGAGGAACGCGTCTAGAGTTATAGCCGCCTGCGCCGTTCTTTTAACCCACTGTGCGCAGGCGGTCCAAATTTTAAACGCGTTTTGAGCTCCAGAGTCGCTATACAGGACTCGAACCGAACGAGTGATCCTACCAATGGATCCTTCGTTCGGAGAGCAATCTATTGGTGGGGTCACACGTTCGGTTCGAGTCCCATTTGGCGACTCCGGGGCTCAAAACCCGTCCGGGATTTCGACCGCTTCTACCGGTCTTCTGGCCCACTGTGCAGGTCAAGCAGATGTTCTCCAGGATGCGCATCGATTACGCGCCGCTGTGGGACCGCACCGCCCACATCGTGTTGCTGCTGGTGAATCGCTGCCAGCCCGACGACATGCTGGCCTGGATGTTCCAGAGACACGTGCTCAACGTGGTCCTTGTCCGGGAACTGCAAGACCGCGCCGTGCTGTACGCGCCGGTGCCTCCGGGCGGTACTGTGCGCTGCTACCGAGAGATCCGCGACCTGACCGTGGTCGACGAGTGGCTGCCCGCGGAGCGTGTGATCTCCCGTGGCCAGGCGGATGTGTTCTCCCCCAGGTACACACACTAAATGTTTATGTAGAATTTTGTACGTGTCACTTGCACGATTTATTGCACGTGGGGAATTGGCATATTACGCGTCAGAATGCATAAATTTGTGCACAATTTTATGCGAAACGTTAGGCAGGTTTAAAATCATGCATCACAACTCTGCAAACTGAAGTGTGTACATGGTACACTCTTATTTACAGCATACTTGCTAGGCACACGCTAAAATAGAGTGTGCCTGGCAACGGCAAGTACGCGCTAAATAAGAGTGTGCCTGCAAGTACACGCTGTAATACACTCGATTAGTACTATCTAAAAGCATGGGCCAGGTTAAGGAAGCAGTAGCGCCATTGACCAAATTTTGGCGAGACTTTCAGGTCTGACCAAAACTTGGCAATACTTTTTGTCTCGCCATATTTTGGCGCAAAATCTTTCCATTAAATTGTCAGTGCTTTATTTATGTATTTTGTCCACGAGCCGAGGGCGATAATTTATATTTTGGCCGCGGTGTGCCATTTTTTGCAACATTCTTCATGGAACACAGTGGCCAAAATATAAATTATCGCCCACAATAATGTGCTGGCTCGTCAGCAATGGTACATCAACAAACCCGTAACATGCACTTTGGAAAAAAGTCTATTGGCGGTTCGGTTATCGGCAGTTGGAAACGGCACACGATTCATCGAAAAACATCGATTAATTGAAAGAGCCCGATCATGTGGAGGTAACAAAACAAACCTTAATACTCGTGAAGTGCTTGAAAAGCATGTAGTTGAATACAGGAAAACGATTTCAGCAACTTCGCGTGTCTGAGACGAAGTTTCTGCCTTCGCTGAAAATTTTTTCAGTTGATATAGAACTGTTCCCGCTCAGAATTTGAACGGATGCCGCATACGATAACTGACAAAGAGACGCTTATTCGATAATCGATCATCGGTAAATAATCGGCCCGTTTTTCGATTACCGCACCGTTAATCGAGGGTTTGAAATAATCGGACGATAAACAAAGTAATCGCGAACATTTTGGAATTATCGATTTAACACCGAGGCCTACTCGCAGGCCGGGCCCCAGGGCCGTTTGTGCCCGGTGCCCCGTGCGCGTCACGGGCAGCGGTTCCCTTTGGCACACCTATGAATTCGAGGGGGCCGTCGTCACCCACATGACGACCATGATGCTGAAGCGCCTCGGCTGCGCCATCAAGATGGAGTACCACAACTCGTCCGAAATCTCCCTGAGGAACGCGAGCATCAACAGTTCGTGGGGGCGGATGGAGCACGGCAAGTCCGACCTCTTCATGGAGTACCTGTGGATGACCTACAACCGCACGCTGCACTTCACGCCGTCGTCGGTGTACGCAATGGAGCAGCTGCACCTGTACGTGACCGGCACAGGCTTGCAGGTACCTCTCCATCTTCTACGGGCGTTTTTATCAGTTTACCATTGACGTTTGGGTGGATTTATTAGATTTCGTCTGTAAAAGTAAGCGAGCCGGTTGTAGTTCAAGCAGAGATCTACAATCCGCTCGCTTACAGTACTCGTCTATCTGTACATTTCAACAAAGGGTTCCAAGAAGCTTTCTCTTGAACCCGATCGCCATCTATATCATTTTATTTTCCTCCTTCCTCCAATTCGTGCTCCCAGCGTGTTGGTCCAAGATATACCGGAAAACGCTCAGTTTTCAAACTTGTCGGCATCGACACGCTTGAAGTGTGCGTCTCAGAGAAGAACCGCTCGGCACGATCAGAGAACACACCCAACACAATTAAATGCCAAAAGTGTTTTGAGTTGTTTTTATTTTTTTGCCACTCTAACGCCCTTAACGGTTTAGGAAATACGGCCGAAAAGCCCAACCGCTGCGCGTCGCCTACACACTAAATTTTTATGTACAATTTTGTACGTGTGGCGATGCATGATTTCAAACCTGCGTAACGTTTTGCATCAAATTCTGCGCAAACTTGTATAAAATTATGCAATTTTATGCGTAATATTATGCAAATTCCCCGCATGCACAAAATCGTGCAAGTGACACGTACAAAATTCTACATAATCTTTTAGTGTGTTGCAACAGGAAGCATACCTGCGACTTGTTTGGCTCACGTCGCCAGGCAACGGCGGGCCAGGGATGGAAAGCGGGCAGCGCGTGAAGTCTAAAAGGCTTTATATTTTCATGCAGGACAATCTTCTGGCCCTCGAGAGCCTGGTGCTTGTGCTAGTAGCCGTGACGTCAGTCGCTAACCAGGGCCTCATCGCCCTCCGCCACCGCCTCGGCCTCGGGGACTCGCCCGCGTCGGCGTCCTTCGCGGCGGCGGCCTTCGGCGCCTGGTCGCTGTACGCCGACCAGCCCTCGCCGTCGTCGGCGCAGTCCGCGACCCACGGCGGCGTGTGGGCGTCGGCCTGGGCGGCCTGGACCGCGCTGGCCCTCACGGCCGTCACCCTCAACTGCATTCGACGGTAAGGGAGGATACTGTCAAACCAAGTGTGGACAACTTCACACTTCCTGGTGTGGCATGAGTCCCCACACGTGCAAATGCGCAGAGTTCGCAGTCTCCATACTTCGAGTTTGGAGAGCCACAGGGCCCCTATCTCTTAGCATGGTGTAATCGTGGAGAAGTCTACACTGAATTGTGGATACTGCAACCTGTGCACTTCCGGGTAATGACGACAAGACCCTAAAATCGGACATTACCCGTAACCTAGAAATACTGAATCTGGGACCAAAGTTGCAAATTTGAGATTTATGTTGCACCAGGGTACCACAGGGCTGTGGAACCTCAAAAATGGCTTCCAAATTTTCTCCTGACCCATTCTTCACTTAAAATTAATCAATTTAGGACCAAAATTTTAAAATCGAGTTTTACATTGATTCCTGCAGTTTTTAGAATGCTGATCAGACAGTTTCTTCTATTTCGACTTCAGACTTATATTTTTATCTCATATTTGGTTATTTGCGACCAAAGTTTTCAAGTTGAGTTTTACATTGTTCCGGCAGCATTGCGTGTGTTGCGTAAAAAATGACCTCCAAATTTCCTGACCCATACTTTACCCAATATCAATCAATTTGAGAACAAATTACCCACGGAGCGAGTTCGCGAGCGGCAGCGAGCGAACTCAGCGGAGCGCCACTCATCCCCTGTATACAGGTCTAAAAATCTCGTACGATCATACGGGATTTGAAAATTCGTTAAGGGATTCCCGTACGACTATACGAGATTCCGAGCCATACAGGATCCTGAGTTGGACGGGATCCCGTGAGGACACACGGGATCCTTTAACGAATTTTCAAAATCCCGTATGCTGGGACGGGATCCTGTACGCCAGGACGGGATCCTGTACGCGAGGACGGGATCTTGTATGCCAGGACGGGATCCTTTACCCACTAAAAGGATCCTGTAAAGTACAGATAAAGACGTGAAAATGCTAGTTCTTCTGCAGATAGAATAGAAAAATTGAATTATCTGGGAGGTTGGAACCGAGATCTATCCAAATCTGCAGTCAGAATTTGGATAGCTCCAGCGGTTCTCGAGATAGCAGAAAAAAGTTGTTAGATTTCAATAAAATTCAAATGGCACTGGTGAATTTTGGCGAATATACCCCATACAAAATTTGAGCTTAAAATGTTAAAAACTTTCCGAGTTACAGCGTACCTAAGTTTGAAATCCCGTGCGTACTTCCCGGGATCTCGGCAGGATATAGGATCCCGCAAGACCATCACCGGATCCCGTGTGGCTCTTCCGGGATCTCAGCAGCGTGCGGGATCCCCTACGCTACGACCCTCTCGGGATCCTGTGCAGCCCTTCCGGGATCCCGGCTACTTAAGGGATCCCGTATGACCCTCTCGGGATCTTGTGTGACCCTTCCCTGATCCCGTAAGGTCTTAAGGGATCCTGTGCGACCCTCCCGGCATCTCGAGTGTTCTTACGGGATCCCGCAAAACCATACGGGATATCGTAAAACTAGACGGGATCCTGCAAAATGATACAGGATCCCGTAAACCACACAAGATTTTTAGACCTGGGCCATTTGTGTCCAAGACCTCCAGTTCTCCCATTATGATCCATTCGCGCATTTCATCTACTGTTACGCGGATTGAACTCCGAATGTTGCCTATTGGCGACGCAAAGATCTCCCGCGCGCCCCTAGCGGCCGTTTTCGGAACCCGCCTAGAGGCTATCGAGGGGCAGTGTTTACATGGCTTGCAGTAGGCGATAGGGACTTGAAACCAAGTTTTACACAATGATTTTATCAGTTTTGGACGCTGTTAACGCGTGTGTAGGCTTCGAAAGGCCTATCCGTGAAGGCGAGCAGGTACTAGAAGCCGGATTCGTCGTAGCTATAGGTTTAAAGGGCAAGAAAAACGATGAGTTACACGTCCAGGCCCTAGTTCTACGCACCACGGGTGTTTCATCGAAGAATCCGTACAACATTGAAGTTTGGGTTGATTTGTCCAAACAACATGGCTCACGTGTAGTTAAAGACTCCTCCCCCGAATGTGAGTGCCCGGCCGGGGCGTCCGAGAAGTGCAAACACATAATGGCAGTTCTGCTCTACCTGGCCAGGTAACCTAAGCTGCAATGTTTATTTTGAAATCACTCACTGTATGTGAATGGAGAGTGTTGAAATTTATTGTTTGTTTTAGGATTGAAGAATCTGACCTGGATGACTTGACGTGCACCGATATAGAGCAGCAGTGGGGATCCTTGAAATCTTCTACCTTGAAGGAGTACGAAGCGAAGAGGCTGACAGATTTGTGCCATGTAAAAGCGAAGAGGGATATATATGTTTCCAGCATGCCAGATGTCTCCAAAGAAATGGAGGACAGGTGGAGAGAGGCACTTACAAACTGTAAGAAATTCCCATAGATTTTTTGTTGTTTTTTTTTTTTTTCAAATGAACTTTTGGTTAATTTATGGCACTTTTTGGTACTGACAATGAATTTTTACATCACTTCAATAGAGTTTTTTTGTTGTAATTTGTGTTTAGTTTGTTCTTTTCAACCTGTATTATGAATCAATAAACTTTTTTCTTAATTGATTATTATGAAATGAACTGGAATATTTGAATACACTTTTTATGGCTTTGAATCAGGCTGTTGGTTTCTGTTTGTGCATAAGGTGTGGTTTTTTTTTGTGTGCCTTTTAGGTGCAGTTCTCAGTGAATACTCCTTGTTCACAAGTCACTTGAGGCAAGGGTCAGGAGTGGCATGCTGCCCTCAGGACGCAGCCAGTCGGAAGGAGGAGCAGATAACAGCAATCAAAAGGCTGCTGACTTTCCGTACTTGGCGAGCTGTGGCAAAAGTGCGACAACTAACTCAATTGAAACTAGATTGTTTGACTCCAGAACTGCTTCAGTTTTATGAAGACTTCGTCAAAGTCTCTCTTGAGCAGAGCATGAAAATTGCCAACACATCTCAGGGCACCTCAGATTGGCACAAGGACCGTAGTTTTCGAATAAGTGCAAGCAAAGCTAGGGCACAGTACACCTACTATGTAAACAAGAAGGCAGATTGGGACTCAAGGCACAAGGAGTTATACCATAGCCCATTTCAGGGAAACCAATACACAGTTGCAGGTCTGCGATGTGAAGTACTGGCAAGAGATCTGTATGAAGAGACTAATAGATGCAAAGTGTTTGAAACAGGTCTCTTGGTGAGGCCTGAAATACCGTGGCTTGGGGCAAGTGTCGATGGAACTGTCATGGATGAAAATAGAAAATTTGTAAATACAATTGAGATAAAAACATTTAAAGAGGGGGGACATCTCACTGCTTTAGAATTAGTGGAATATAAATGCATCAAAACCTTGGATGAAAATGGAAATGTAAAGGAGAAAACGGCACATTATGCACAGATGCAACTGGGTATGCTAGTGACAGGGATGGATATGTGTGAATATGTTGTCTATTCAGCATGGAAAAGATTATCACATTGTGAAAGTACCATTTGATGAAGATCACATATTAGATTTGTGTTCTAGACTTGTCCATGTTTACTTTGACAAATTCTTACCTAGAATGCTGCAAAACAAGGTGTCTCAACAAACTGACTAGTCACATTGTAATTGTAGTAATGATAATTACTGTTGGATGTATAATAAGTTAGTCTGAACAAATTTAATTTTATCTCTTTACTCATGTATGTTGCAAGATACTTGCTCAATTTACATCTTTAAGAAATATATTGTTTTAATTAATTATTATCCAACTTTTGTATCTCACTGATCTTAATTTTTTTTTGACAGAACAAATTTACATAAACTTATCTATGTTCATAACCGGTGGACCCAAGTTGGTCAGACCCATGGTTATACTTAAAACATCTTCAAAGTAGGGAGCCAGAGGCCAAGGAACTGGTCCACGCATAAATTCATATTCACGAATTCTTTGAAACACTCTTTCAACATGTACCCTTGCCCTTGCTATCTCAGCACATGACAAAGCTTCTTCTTGTGACAATTGCTGCTTCTTTGACAAAAATGGTGGGCGGTAAAGCTTCAAATTTCGCTGCAATGTTAAAAGCAATTAGAAAAATATTATACATTATTATATTCAAAACTATTTAAGTATGAAGGCTTACCTCTAAGCACTCTTTCTCTATTGCGTACCCTTTGTCAACCATGACAGCATCACCATAATCTAGGCGATTAAGAATTTGAGAATCCTCTACAATGTGTTTGTCTGAAGCTCGACCACCAAAAGCATTGCTTGATTCTATAATTAGACCAGAGGGTGCTACTCCCATATTAAATTTGACCGTATGGTTCTTCTTGTACTGAGAGTATGTTAACACTCTACATTTCAGGCACTTACATTTCTCAATGGTCACCTCACAACAATCAAGAATAATTCTAGTGTCTCTAAATTTGTTAAATGAAAGTGGAAGATTACATCTAATCTCACTCTGGTCTGGCCATGGAATAACGACCTTTAACACTCTTGCAAGAAGGGGACACATATTCTTGAAGTAGTTTGAGCATGTTTGGCGGTTGATTCCAAATAACACACCTATAGCTGTAAAATCCATATTTTGCTTGATTTTTACCATGGTTAAAATAATTCTATCTTTGACAGACAAAATTTTCTTGTTGCTCCTAGACTCTGTACATATATCTTGAACACACTTGGCCAGGCATTCCAAGAGGTCAGAAGAATGAAGACCAGTGAAAGTGAAAAGTTTGTCTTTCGTTGATAAAAGGTCAGGCAAGGTAATGTTAGAATCACTTTTGGCGGAGTCATCTTCATCCTTCCAGATAGGTAGAAAGTTGACTTGTGTACATTTTTCTTCCTGAAATGAGTTGCTCAAAATGTCAGCAAGACTGACACCATCACATGAAGGGCGATGAGTTCTCATATCAGCCAAATTTACTTGCACAGCTGAGTCAAACGTTGATTTGGGAATGGTTCTCTCCCCTTCCTCTTCGAACAAATTATCATTGACATTGTTATTTGTCTCTGTGTCCATATCAACTGGAAGGCACCTAAAACATATTAAAATGAACAGTATAAAGTTACCATCACCTTGTAGGGTAATTTAATTTCATAAATGCACAAAAGTGGCCAGGCAACTTTGGCACCAACCTTTTCCTCCTGGTTTCAACACGTTTGGCTCTGGCCAAGCGTTTATTAGCAGCATCTGGTGTCAATATACAGTCGTGCGACCTCACAGGAAGGTTTTGGGATGGTACTTTATCCGGTTTCAATTTCTTTCTTCGTGTAGATTCATCTGGAAAAGAATGCCAGTATAAGAAGGTAGCATCATAACCACAAATACCCATCCCAAAACTACGTATTTTACAGCATTCAGCGGGTGACACAGAACAGTGGCTGAATTAATTGATTCAATAGAGCGTTATCTCAGATTCTGACGCATACTTACTGTTGGGAAAGTAGTCTGTTGGAAGGAAATGCTTCGAACAAACACGCATTGTATTGGATGCTGGTTTGCCCATATGCAGCTTAGTCTCCCATTGAACCTTCAAAGAAGCTTGTTTGGGGAACAAATGGAAACTAATACCACTTTCTGCGTATTGCGAACATTGTGGCACACAGCAGTAGGTGGCTCCTTGTTTCCCAATTTTCCTTTTGGGTTCATTACTTGCGTAAACATGATCCATTGCACCGGCTGCGCCCATGCAAACAGTGGGCCGGCAGCCACTGGTATAGCCCTTAGGCGGGTTCATAAAACGGCCGCTAGGGGCGCGCGGGAGAATCTTTGCGCCGCCAATTGTAGGCACACCACCCGCTCTCGACCCCTCGCCCTCCCGCCTCGCGCTTGCGCTCACCGTCGCAGTGGCGGATCCAGAGCCGGCCTGAGTGAGGGGCAAAGTAACACTTGTTGCATACTTTCGGGGACAGAGTGTGTTCTTTTGCCTACCCTTCAGGCGGCTATCTCTGTGTGTGTGTGTGTGTGTGTGTGTGTGTGCGCGCGCGCGCGCGCGCGTTAATTGCCCCTTTCGCGGATCGGCAAGCCCCCGTCACCGAGGTGTATCGAAGGGCAGCTGCTGCCTACTCGCATCGCTCGCCTACTACGCGCCTGGCCTGAACTACACTCTAAATGCCTCACGAAGAGATTTCCCACAATACGGAGAAAATGGCGCAAGCATGATACGAAGGTAATTATTCTTCGTATGACGAAGGTTTTTCTTTGTATCTTACAATGAAAAAAAAAAAAAAAAAAAAAAAGATTCTTATTACGAAGAAATATAGCTTCGTATTGGATTCACTGTAATATCGCTCAAATCTCATTTTAAGACATTTAGAGTGTAAACGGCGCGTACCCCTAGTATTGATTTGTAGCTGTAGCAAACGATCTAACTTAGTGAAATTCGCCCGCGTTTCAGGTGAGATTCTTTTGGGGGGAACGCACAGATAAGATCTTTTGAATAGAATGTGTCATTGTGCGTCTGCTGACGGTCTTGTTCGGCAGGTCGCAGTACGCCGTGGCCGCCATCGGGCCGCGCGAGAAGTACGCGGACAGCATCCAGGAGCTGGTCCAGGGCCGCGTCCCAGTGGGCATCCACGACAGCGTCATGTACACCATACTGACGGAGTCGTCCGACGACCGGTCACTGGTCCTGGTGGACTGCTTCGAGCGCGTCCGCGTGGAGGACTGCCTGCAGCGCCTGCTGGAGAGCCGCGGACGCTTCGCGCTCTTACTGAACCAGGCCAAGATGCGCACCAGCGTGTCCGCGCAGCAACGCGAGCGCATTCACCGCATCCGCCAGTCCCTCGCCATGACCCCCGTCGTCTTGTACTTCGCAAGGGACTTCCCGCTGGTCGAAGATTTCTCGAGGTATAGGGGCACATTGGGCCAGGCCAGATGACCGGTAGGGGGCGGTGAAAACCCTTGACGCGTTTTTAGCTCCAGAGTCGCTAAAAAGGACTGGAACCGAACGTGTCGAGGGGTCCTGTTCAAAAGATCTTAACTGGGCAATTCCGTGTAAAGATTCTTATCTGAAATGCAAGCGAAGTTCGCTTACTCTGATCATTTGAGAAAGCTAAGCTTACAAATCAAAATAATTCGTAGTTGTTTCGTTGTCGTAATAATTCGTAATTAATTCACACAACTTGAAGATATAAGATTTATTAGGCTCCGCTTACTCTCTTATCCCTCCGAAATGACCAAACTTAGTGAAATTCACTTGCGTTTGAGATAAGATTCTTCATACGGAAACGCCCAGATAAGATCTTTAGAATTGGACTCCTCTATATCTGACCCTTACCAATAGATTACCCTCCGAAGGAGGAATATCCATTGGCGGGGTCACACAATCGGTTCGCGTCCCATTTAGCAACTATACAGCTCAAAACCCGGCCGGTTTTGGTCTTTATTTTGGTCTTTATTTTAAATTGGTCTTTATTTGATCAAAATCGAAGAGGTGCAGGGTGCGCAAATGGGCCAATTGTTAAAAGTTCTCCGATCTGTCTTTGCCTTATATCAATCGATTCGTCTTGAAAAGGCGAACAAAAAGTCTAATGGGGGTCATGACGTAGGACTAGTGGTGATTCTGTGGGCTATAAAGTGCACCAAAATACACCTTTTATTTTTTATCTCCGCTGTGTCTGAAAAGCCGTTTCCAAAAAAACATCAGGGTAGTAGACCACCATAAGACCTTTCTTCAAAAAAATTTTCATGAAAAAATTCGGATGCATCTTTTAGGTATTCGCGAAAAACCAATTTTTTGGTCCATATCACCTGAAATATGGGACTTGTGAGGCGGCTCTCAGATTCTATTTTTTCAGTATGAGAAAATGAAAGGAAATCCACTGGGTACGTCGACCTAAGGCTAAAAACAGAATTTTGGTGATTTTTTGAATATTTTTTACATAATGTGTGTTTTCAGCTTTTAGAGCCGACCAAAAAAATTGAATTTTTTCTTTTATGTTCTTTGTTACCCAGGGAACATCCCCACAAAGTTTGGTCAAAATCCGAGACATCGATATCGGGGCCTCAGGTGACTTGGGAAAGAATGACCCTGCTCTGCTTCCTGGCCGAGCTCCTGCTGGCCCGCATCCTGGACAGGCACTAAAGACTGAAGGGCGAGAATTGATCCAGGAAGCGCAACAAGGGGATAACATTGGGGATAACTCTACCTTGACCATTTTTTCAGGAGGATCAAAAAACTGTACGCAGGGAAAACGTTCACTAAACAAGTGAATGTTTTAGATGATCAGCGGTTCAAAAAGCATAAGTTAAATTTGAAGGGAAAATAAAACATGAAAAATGTAGGTTTACTCCGTGGAGGGTTTCTGCGGCTTATCACTTTCCGTTAGAGTAGAATTCCAGAGCCGTTATAATATATGTTTACTTAACAAAGTGGAATTTGGAGACAAGTGAAGTGGAACTGTACACTGTCAGACTCGAATTGACTCTTTATCTTTTGCCAAGACCTTGACACCTGACTTTTTTAAAATTGAAATGTACTTTCGATTTTTGCATGATCGATGGACTATTTTATCTTAAAAACGATCACAACTGTGCACAGCTAAAGAGTAAATAGTACAATTTACGTCTGCTCGGAAAACTTAATAACCAAGACAAAAAATAGTCCATATAGGATTGAGAGTGTTAAGCGTAAAGTGTTTGTTACTCTGGTTTAATTTTGGCGAGAGAATTGTGGTAAAAATCAATATTACCATCAACTTTAAGCTGTCAACTTAAAGCAGGACATCCCTTTGCACTGTAAACCTGTCTACTTAGCACGCACTTACAATGTACGCTTGCAGGTGAACACCAACAAATGCACTGAGAATGAAAAAGTCATGATCACGTCTAATGCTTTTTGAGAGGAATTCTTGATCACCCAAATTTGGGTGAGGAATGTCTCCTCACCCAAATTTAGGTGATAATACTAGCTATATAGGTAGCTGATACACCCATCCACACCCAAATTTGGGCGAGAAACCTTCCTCACCTAAATTCGCGTGATAAAATGTTCCTCGCCCAAAATTAAGTATTGATCAAGACTCTTTCATTCTCAGTGTGCATGCTTGACGCAGCTTAACTCCGTACTACACACTAAATTACTATGTAGTTTTTTCGTGCATAGCTTTGCACGATATTGAGCATACGCGTGGAATGCACAGATTTGTGCGCAACAACGCACGTGGTGCTGCATACCAATGCACATTTTCATGCTAAGCTACGCACGAATTCGTGCATTTCCAAACGTATGCTCAATTTCGTTCAAAGCTATGCACAAAAAACTACATAGCAATTTAGTGTGTATGCACGTGCATTCGTCAGTGTGTACTTGCCAAGCATGCATTTGTAAGTGCGTGCTAAGTAGATAGTTGTTTGTAGTGTGACTGTTGATCAACGTTTAAATGAATGCAACGAAGTTAACATTCAATGAATAACAGGGGCGTCTCTAGCGACACGTCACCGATCAAACACGCACTGCAACATAAAACCACAGGGTCTCAATAAAAGGGGCTCGGGAAAAAAAAATGTCTTCGAAAACCCATTTAATTCAAAATGAACATTCCACATGACGAGCTTATAAATTATGAAGGGACAGTGGACAACTTGATTGGCAGTGGAAAGTTCCTCCCGCAGACAGTGTCTTGTGCCAGCGAGGTCAATAAAATGCTGTTTTGACTCAAGTAGTGCTCTGAGTACGCCAACGTTGCGACGAAACATGTCGTTGGGGGTCAGAACTGTCCACGAAGTCATTTAGCAGCTTTCCCGAACGGACAGCTCGCCCCACCTCACCACACCGCACACCACACTGGAGAACCTCACCGGTTTCCAGTGCTCCTCCGAAGTCTCCGTGGTCACGCTCGTGGCTAGAAGGGTACCCATGCAACGTCGTCACAGTGCGAGCACTGCACCGTGGTGGCCGGCAGCACGCGCCGCACCGCGGACACCTGTGCAGGGCAGGCTGAGGAGGAGTGGCTGACGCACACCCTCCACAGCACGACCCTGGACACGCGGAGGCCGCACTGGCCCAGCAGGGCGTCCAGGTCGTCGCATCCTTCAGGCCACTGCCCGCCCCCCGGAGTGCCGACGCCCAGCCACAGCTCCTCCAGCGAGGCACTGTGGGCCTGCAGCAGGGAGGCCAGGGTGGGCCGGGGGAGTCCATCAACACGCAGCCACTTGAGGCCGCCTCGTGGCAGGGCGGGCAGCAAGGGGGGCTGTGCGTTCAGGGCACGGTCCCAACACTCCAGCTGCATCCGCCGCAGTCCAGGCATGGCGTGCGCAGCCAGAAGGTGCGCCTCGCGGGGATTCACCACGTAAAGCTCCTCCAGCGTCGGGGCGGCACTCTGCAGCACGGCCAGGGCCCAGGCAGGGTCACAGTGGCAGTACAGGTTGGTCATCCGCCGCACCTGCAGACAGACGGCGTCAGCGAGGCCAGGTCGGGTGGAGGCCGCGAGGGGCCTCAAGGTGGACGGCTGGACTCACCCCATGCAGCCGCACGCGGACCAGCGTGCCCGCCTTCCCTTCTCTTTGGTGGCCCGGTGCAGTCCGACTGAGAATGTCCAAGTTGAGCTCCTGAATAGGATCTAGCGCTGGGGTCGAAGCAACCACTGCGGGCTGCTGCTGGAATGCGTCCTGTCGGCACAGCAACCCACGCATTAGAATTGTACGTGTTTGGTCTTCCCACACAACTACCATGCAGTTTCTTTGTGCATACGTAGATTTGAACCGACTGAGCATGCGTTTTGAAATGCAAGAATCCGTGCGAAGGTAAGCATGAAATGTGGATTGACGTGCAGCACAGCACCGTGTGCATGGTTGCGCATGAATTCGTTGCATTTCACGCGTCTGGTCAAATCGGTACGTAGGTATGCACAAACTACAGTCCTTACGGATACAGGGTTTGTGGGATCCAATTTTGTTTGTAGAGATGATTTTGTCCGTAATACAAAGGTTTTGGTGTCCGTAACTTACGGAACATTTCTTTGCAACTTACGGACGAGGGGGTATGCACTCGCGTAAAAGTCGGGTCACTCCACCCGCAATGGCGCGCGTGATGGCAGCGTAATAGGCAAAATTCTTAGACTTTCGCCTGTTCCTGTCACGTTTTTGTTCTGTACCGAGTCGTCAAATGTTTCGTCATTCGGAGCAAAGTTTTGTAATACAAATCAGACTGCTTTGAATTTCTAGAAAACAGTTCTGCGATACAACTGCACCGTGTCCTCTAATAATACAGAAGAAAAGTTATGAGACTCGTGGATACAATTGTTAAGTAATATGTTTTTTTTAAAAAAAGTCCATTGTACTACATCCTTCTGAGTGAGAGTAACTGGTATTGAGATTGCATACCCCCTCGCTTACGGCCTTCAAAACTTCTGAAATACAGTCAAAATCATCTGTACACACTAAATTCCTTTGTACAATTATTGTACCTGGTCTCGCACAATTTTGCGCATGCGTGCTTTTCTCACAAATTTGTACGCGATTTCGCACAAACTTGTTCGAAAAAGTTCGCATGTTTAAAATTGTGCGAGACCACGTACGAAATTGTACAAAAACATTAGGCGTGTAACACGAACAAAATTGCATCCGTGTTACGGCTGCACAAAACTAGCTGTAACCTCCAAACCCTGTATCCGTAATGACTTAGGTGTGCAAGAAAAAACTACATAGTAATTCTGTGTTCATCTGACATAACACCGTTATGGGAAACCCATAGTGGATACGCTGTTATGTCAGATGACTACAAAATTTAGTGTGGTACTTTTGCGGACGTGTTTGACTTGATGGACAGCAGATAATGATTAAAATGTGTGTACGAGTACCTTGTGGATGCGGCCGTGGCGGTGCAGGTGCAGCACGAGCGCGTCGAGCAGGCTCCGGCCGGCGGCGCCCAGGTCGCCCCACCACTCTTTGCCGCCCTTGTGCCGCAGCCCGCACTCCATGCCCTCCAGCAGGCTGGCCGCGTCCTGCAGCTGCTGCAGGCCCTCCGGCTGGCCGGCCTCCAGGTCGCCGCCCTCGTCCACCGCCGCCCGCAGCTCCCTGTCGGCCTGCTGGACCTGCCGCTGCCTGGCCCGCCAGTCCTGCAGCAGGTCCTCCACGGCGTCCTTGGCGCCCCCCAGCGTCCGCACCACCTTGGAGGCGTTCGAGTCCGCGTCCCCCAGCCGCTGCAGCTGCGGCGCTGCCCGCTCCGAGCGCACCTTGCGCAGCGAGCTGAGGGAGTGGCCGTCGTCCACGCACGCCTCCGTGGCGCGTCGGTCGCAGTCGCGGCACCACAGCCTGCAGGAAGGGGAGGAGCAGAGCCCAGTGTCAGCACTCAACTACGTAGTACTTCCATTATTTGCAGAGATAATTCGCAAGTATTGCGTTCTTAAAGTCTACGGGTCCTATTTAAAAGATCTTATCTGGGCGTTGCATAAAAAATCTTATCTGAAACGCAGTCGAATTTCACTAAGTTTCATAATTTTACTCTGAAAACCTTACAAACTATTTTAGGCGATTTTAGGCTTTAAGAACAAAAGAAGCTTGGTATATTTTGAGCATACTTAAGCTTACAAAGAAATTACTTGATGACTTAAGACCTTGTCTCCGTTTAACAAACTAAATAGTTGGTACCTTACATATGCTCAAAATAAGGGAAGGTGGTGCACAGTGGGACACCCTTCAATTCACCAGCTTCCGCTTGCTCTGGGATCGGCTAATCACGAGGTAAGGTAGCCCAGGAGTAGTGCAGACGTTGCTACAAGGCGGTGACCCCACTGCACTCTATACCGCCATGGCAGGTGTCAACTAAGTACAACCATTAAAAACAAGGTGAAAGTAGCATTGGCACTCCATTTATTATTACACATGGTTCCGAAGGTAATTGATGTACATTACACAGTTAGAAGAGGGTTCGATATTTAATCCTCGGAGAGGCGGTCCTAACTTTAGCCCGGTTCAATAAACGGGCCCAAACAGGATCGAACCCCACCTGACATTTAATTTCAGACGGAGGGTTCGATTTTCGGCTCGGCGGTTCGCAAGAGAGCGCCTGGGGTGAGTTTTTTGAGTGAAATTTCGAAGTTGACCAAATTGTCATCACTTCACAGAAATATATTCGTCTCGACAAGAAAAACAAAAAATGTTAACACGTGTCATAAGTTTCGATGGCCAATGAAAAAGTTATTGAACTTCAAATATACCAAAGAGGTCTTTTTGGCCACTTTACACACTTTGATGTTCAATAACTTTTTTATTTCCCATCCAAACGTATGACATGTGTCGACATTTTTGTCTGTAAGGTGATGTCTTTTTGGTAAAGGTTGGGAATTCACTCAAACTCAAGGAAATCCGAACCGTACTTAGCCGAAAATCGAACCCTCATTTTGTCAGAATATCGAACCCTAGAGATAACTGCCACGAAGTCCGATTTTCGAACCGAGATGGGTTCGATCCTGTTTATCCCGTTTTTCGAGCCTACGTGGGTTCGAAATTTGAACCCTCTTCTAACTGTGTAGTTGTTGAGACAAGGGCCTGTTCCTTGATCCTTCGTGTGTCGGTGACTCGTGTCGCCCCGCTATAGGACGAGTGGTTATGTTGCCAGACCACGGCCGGTCGGATGTGTCGTTCGGTACGCAATGGGACAAACCCAATTGGGGCACAATGGGACAGACCACTGCCTGTCTCATTATGCCATAACTCCTTCGTAACAGGTGGAGGCTAAATGTTTTCGAACTATACACCGATTATTCGACAATTTTATGTCTCCATATTTTTTTTTGTTCGTAAACAAAACATGAACATTTTTATTATGCTATGGTTGAAACAATACTTTGATGTCAACGACATACACTGATAAAAAAAGTCCTGTCAAAACTGTTAATCAGTATCCAGTGATTACCGTAGCCGAAGCACAGAATTTACTGTTCCACAAACAAAGGCAGTCACCGTATATTGAAAAACAGACACGTCCGTCTCTTTTAGGGATATAATTTAACATTAAAAAGGTAACAATATACACCGTAAAATTTACTATACGATATACCGTTATCATTCGGACAGGAAATTACCGTTATATTTTTCAACTTCCCGAGCACAATTAGGTAGTCGAGACTATCTAAACCTACCTTAACCTTGGTGCCATCCCCTTTGTGGGGAGACAGGGTGATATTGAGATGAAACAGTGATTACCGTGAGAGAAAATAACGGAGTGATTCACGTTACTATAAACGGCCCTTTCTATCACAAAAATTACGGTAAACCCTGTCAAAGTTATAACGAGGAATTTTGTAACCTTTTTAAACAGTAATTATTTTTTTTACACTGACGGCAACGTCTGTGTTTTGGTGACCGAAAATTTTGTGTTTTCGCAACGGTAAACACTGTTTTTTGGCTACGGTAAACACTGGTAATTAATTAACGGTGTTGACGGGACATTTTTCTTTCAGTGTACATTGGGTACGATGAGTTTCCCGCATTTCTGCTACGCAAAATACCTCTGCAAGTTTGTCTAGAGAGTCTATGAACACCGTACTTTAAATCTGTCGGAGTTTGTAGCTCTTAAACCCCATCGTTCCAATGAAAATACGCAGTGTCCCATTGTACCCCAGGGGGTGTCCCATTGTGCCCCAGACCGAGACAAAGTTAGAAAAGTTACAAAAATTACTTAATGATATCAATTAAACACAGGAAAAGCTCTGCCCCTTGACAGAGGACATATTTTAGCATCGTTTTTGACAGTTTGGGGCATTGTGAGTCAAATGCTTCGTTGCCCACGTCAAATTAAAGAAAAGTGTCCCATGGTGCCCCATCTTCCCTTACTTTGCAAGGTTTTGAGCCTGTTGATACAGCTACAAATCAATGTGGTTTGTGATTGAATTCACACAAACTTAGAGATGAAAGATCGCACACGCTTAAAACCTTACGCAGTATTTTGAGCATTTGTAATGTACAAACTAATTAGTTAGTTAAACGAAGAAATAGTTCATAAGTGTCGAAGTATTATCTTTGCAAGATTATGTGTGCTCAAAATACTTTGTTAAAACGAGCCACTTTCCTTTGTCAGGACTGAATAGTTTGACAGGCTTTGTCAGGGCAGAAACCAAAAGTGGTTGTAGTAATATGTTCCGCTTCCTCCCTTTTGTCCCAAGTGACTAAACGTAGTGAAATTCACTTGCGTTTCAGATAAAGGTTCTTTAACGGGAACGCCCAGATAAGATCTTTGGAATAGGACCCTCGACGTGCGAGTCCCAAATAACACCGCACACCCGTACATCTCAGCACACGGTAAGTAACGTTCGGCACATCTTTACAAAGCCACACTCAAAAACTACACGTCCTCTTTCTTTTAATTTTTCATGTGTGTGTGCAGTTTTGAATCGCCAAACTACGTGGTACGTACTTTACAACTGGAGATGGAGAGTCACTCCGCAGTGAAGACCCCGTTGCCTTGTCGGCGACGAAATCGAGGATGGCACAGTTGTCAGGCAAGGAAGAGGCTGGCACCGTAAAGACCTGGGGATCAGACTGTAAGTCACCAAAGGAGCAACACTAGAAAACCGCTCCAAACACCTGAATGAATCCTTTTAAATATAGACAGCTTTCACTTCTCCGATTCATTTAAAAAAGGCTTGTGTGTATAAAAAGGCCGGTACGAGAACAGTGAGGCGGTGAGGCTGCCAGAATCTGCCACCGTGCCAGAATCTGCCACCGTGCCACAATCTGCCACCGTGCCAGAAAAATGCCACGGCTGGGTGTATCGTGACCAAGCCTAACCTAACTTTGTAAGTGAAAGGGGCCTAAGTGAAAGGCGACTTAACCTAACCTAACCCAAGTGAAGGGTGTAAGTGAAAGGGGCTTAAGTGAAAGGGGCTTCAGTGAAAGGGGCCTAGGTCCGTCACGGTTCGGTGCGCGGGAGCGCGTCCCTCACCTAACCTAACCTAACCTAAGTGAAGGGCGTAAGTGAAAGGGGCTTAAGTGAAAGGGGCCTAACCTAACCTTAACCCGAGTGATGCGATGTGTGTGTGTGTGTGTTTGCGGCCCGGGGGACTGTCGCTGGGTGCGCCGGTGGGGGCGGGGTGGTGCGCGGTGTGCTGTGCCTTATTTTTGGGCGTGTACCTGTGGCGGCGGGGGGAGGGGGTTGCGCTCCGGCGGGACGAAGGCGCTGCGCGGAGAGGACCGCGGCGGGGCGCGGGTCGTGCTGTGCTGGTGTGTGGAGGAATGGGGTAAAGTGATTTCATTGCAGCTGATTAACTGACGTGTTGGAGGTCAAGGCGTAGGATTGACACGCAACATCGGCTATTTACAAGGATTTTATTGATTTTTTTTTTTTACATTTTTCCACACACAACTTAGACTACTTAATTATAAAATACAAAGGAAATGCGTCTTAAATCTAATTATATCTAAGGGTAAGTACGTCGGCCAAGGCATGGGATTGAAGACAGGAATAGGACGCCGTCAGTTTTAAAAGATGACACAAATGTTGATGCAGGCTGCACGTCTCGCGGTGCTTTCCGGATGGCGTTGCAGGTGCCGAAGAGGTTTGCGGAGCGGTTTTCGGCGTGTTTTTCTTCGTTTTATGAGACCCAAAACGTGGCTTTTTCGCTTCTTGCCGCGCTCGTCGTGGTGCAGTTGTTTTACGTGCGGGCGGTGGAGCCCATTCTGAAGCGATCTGAGCGTGCGCTAATGCTGTCTTCGCCGGTTGCGTTGCGTGCTGCGGCTGTTGCTGCTGATGCGCCTCTTGTTGTTGCTCCAGCTCTGCCATGTAGCGCTCCAGCATTGTCGTGTCGTTGGCGCCGTCGAAGCACTGCATCGCTATGTCCAGCGGGACTTGGAAGGGCGTCGTTGGTGTGGTCTGCGGTTCCATGTGGGCTGCTGTGACTCCTCGGTACGACTGACGGTCGTGCACGAGACTGCACGACACGCGCGTGCAACGGCGTCCTTCCAGTTGCGCAAGCGCGGTGTGAAGAGCGACGGCAGCGCCATCTCTCGCATAAACTCGCAGTACATCAATTGATCGTTCTTTAAAGTACAATTCGAAAACTGAGAGAGCCAAGATTTGAAAGTTTGCTTCTTGGCTCGTGCCAGGCCATGGCTAAGACAATACAGTCCACATGCATTACTTGCTAAATTCTGTATGCGTTTAACATTATGTACAATACGACTTGCATTTCGTCGTAGAAACTCAAGGACCTCCGGCTGCAAAATGCGGCCTCCCAGACTGTCCATCACTTCTGCTGTCATATCGGCGGATAACCAAATGGATATCCAGTGAGTTCCGGGCGGGTCCGTCGAGGGTGAAGTGTTGTATACAATATGTCGCGGCCGCTTGCCCGTGATGAGGTGTCCCGGCAGAGCATCGAGGGGAAAAGTGCCTTCATGATGGCGTTGCAGAACGGGGTGCATGTGGGCCGCGTCCAAAATGTCTACAGTGGACAACGCCGATGTGTAGTGCCTCATGGTCAATACACGCTGACCTGCCGTGACGAACTAATCTCCATCGTGGAATCGTACTGGGCATACAGAATGATGCACAGTGCGCGGGTGGGCGCCGTCTTAAATCGTCCTTGAATGCCGATGTTGCCGAACCGATCCAAATTTTGGATTAATCTTCCACTGTGGTCAATCGTCAAGTCGACCGCGCACACAAATTTGCCATTTTTCAGAGACCCCACGTTAAACAAATGGCCGCCAGCCTCCTCCAAATCGTGGCCCAAGTCGGCATACATACTATGCACAACAGTAGAACAACCTTGTGACAGGTCCATATTCATCAAAAATCGTCGTTCTGCGCCATTGCAGAGGAAGGAGAGCTCCTGCAGACCGGCGTGGGTAAAATCATAGGTATTGGTGTTGACGACACCGTTATAATTGGCCGCATCGACCATGGCGAACATGAGAGTGGATGGCAGTTTGCCGCTGAATGCCACAGGAATCGTCAGATTAGGAGACTGGCTAGGATGAATGAAAACCTTCAGCTGTGAGCTCTTGAAATTGTAGGTGGCGGGATGTTGGGTTAACGCCATGTCAATGCCAATGGCCAATTCTGGGTTGCCGACAAAATAAGGCACATAGAGCTCAGCATCATGGAACACCATTTTCACATCCGTGTGATTCGCATCTTTGGACCACAGGTAAAAAGATGGTGGTGCAAGGGTCATTTTGACGCGCAGGGGTACATTGTCGAGAACGAAGGCGCCGTCCTGTAGGTTGCAAATGTCTGCTCGAAGTCTTCCCAACAGCTCCACCTTCTGCGATGCGCTGAATATGGCACCACGTTGTGCCCATGCGCTGTCGTCGGACGTGTCGGTCCCCGTTTTGTCGGGCATGACGATGACGGTCGACAAGGGTCCTTCACGAGCGTCCTTTCCGGCGGTGGTGTAAATATCAAGGACACTCTTATAATTGTAAAGGTGAGGCCATTTGGTGACTGGCTCTTCACTCAAGAATATTTCACATTGCGACGTGATGCTGTGGAGTGGTACGTCCACCACAGAATAGTCTTTGGTGGCTGCTGCAATGTCTCCTCCTGCCTCGCGCTTCAAAGACACGACGAGTCGAATAATGAGATTGTTTATGTCCAGATAATGCAATGGCCGTCCGGGTGAGAGGAATTCGATGACGTCCGGCTTTTCGGGCAAGGCGGACAGGGGTTTCACTTTTTCTAAAATACGGCCAGTGATGCAGGCTTGCACCGGTTTTTTCTTGAACAGATCCAGCTGGGGAATCATGCACGGGATGAGATTTCCTCCGGTCATGGTGATGGCGGCGAAAATAGGTCGCGGATCGTCGGGTTTTGACGTCCGGTCAACGTCCTTCTCTCACGGCGTCTGGACGACGTCTGACGCTTGATGCGTCTTTTGACACGAGTGCGGCCGCCTCGCCCTGCCAGTATGTCTGGCGCGCGGCTCGCCACGTTGCTCAGCCCTTCCCTGCCGCGTCGTTTGGCAATGTCGGAGAGTGGCGTGCCTGGATTTTCCATGGCGTCGCGCACAATGTTGGAGCTCGTGTGTAGGGCTTCGGCTCCCAGGTGCTTGGCCGCGCTGGCCGCGATAGGACTGAGAACGGACCAAGCGCTTCGAAAGAGATTGCCAAGCCAACCGCGTCCGCGTTGGACGGTCACGTGAGACTTGTAGTAGTCTCCGCTCCCTATTTGTTGCGCATAGTAGGCATAATAGGGATTGGTGGCGGCCATGATGCTGCCTCCTCAAGCTCTCAGCATCAACTGACTTGCACTGCCCGGAAATGCAACACCACGACGACGGGCTGTTCGTGGTCGGTGAAGGGGAAGTACTCGTTGTACTTGGTCTTGAGCTCCACGTGAATACAGTCAATCACGTGTTTATCGACGGGATAATAATACACGGGATTCATGGTTTGGTACCGAATGACGCCTTCATAAGGTAGAATTCGGAGCAGCTTGCCTTTAAAGTCGGAGCAAAGACTGGCTTGAATGACGTCACAGTAGATAAAAATGCGAGTGCCGTCCTCAATTAAGGCGCGTCGAGCCCTCCCCTTTTTCTCCCACGCCGTCGTCAAGTCGGACACCAACGCAGACACCTCTTGTTCGTGCGATAAATAGGATGACACGTGTTGGACCCAGTCTGCCAGTCGATCGAAACTGCGAGTAGCAAATTCAATCTTGCTTCCGTCCGTTAAAGTGATACTACTGGGCGTTTCCTCGTCAAGGACCCAATTTTCGTAACCCTCGGGCAGGTGAAACACGTTTGGGAAGTCGTTGGGGTCGTCGGCGTGCACGGGCCGCAACAGCTGCACCCACTCCGATATGGAAGCATGACGCGGGGTGCTTAATAATGACTGGACCGTGGGCCGTGGCTGAAGGCCGTGTGCTGGTGTAAGTGTCGGTACGATGGGTGCGGCTTCTTGTTTCGCCTCCTCTGGCGGTTCGGCACTCTGACGCGCGGCTTCTTGCTCCTTCCGGACCCTTTCGGCCTCCTGGGCCTGCTCGGCTGCGGCTGCAGCGGTATGAGCCTCCTCGGTGCCATGATGCGGTGTTGTTCGGTCGTGTGTTGTTGGCGTACTGACGACCAAACTGCTTGGGAGAAGCGCTGGTGCTTTAAACTGGCCCTGAGGCTGTGGCTGAGGGCTGAGGGCGTGTTTCGCATTGGCCTCTTCGGCCGCTTCGGGCTTTTGCTGCTGTGCCGATGTGGTGTTTTCTGCTTGCACAAGGGCGGCGGGACTGGGCAGGAGCGCGCCCATATTCAAGAAGGGTACGGCTAGTTTCTGCCAGTTCGGCACGACGGCGGGCGTTGGCGGTGGCGCTTCTTGTGGGCTCGCTTGCCGTGTCCTGGTGATCGTGTACCTGTGAGCCTTGGGTGGAGGCACTTGAACCTCGGCAAGCCCGCATTCCCAGTGCCCTTCGAGGTACAGCGGCTCTTGCAACTGTACCCGGAAATGGGACAGTGCGTTATCGAAATAAATAAGGCTTGAGCTGTCAGAAATCAGTGGCAGGTAGAATGACTTTGGCAGGTGACGTATGCCATCAGGGCGGTACCCGCTCATGACGACTCTGTCCAGTCGTCTTGACTTCGGATGCCAAAAGCCAAGTGCGGTGCGTTTTAGGCCAGCCTTCCCACGTCACTTGGACTTCCTTTTTGCCTGTGGTGGGGTTGGTTCTTTGGTCCACAATCGTATCCACGGTGTACCTTCTGCCGGGGCGATCTTTGGCAGGAATAAGTTCTTCCTCAAAAAAGTCCCCTTCGAGAACCTGTCCGACCACGTCTTTTAGTTTGTAGCTGTGCGGTCGTGTGTGTCGCCTCGCCACGATGGTGAAAATTTGCGGCGTATAGGTGCCCCGGTAGGCCTTTTCAAGCCCTTCTCGGCGAAGCAGGGAGGCTCGCACCGTGTCGCCGGGCTTATATTTGAAAGGACGCGGCGGGTGCACGTGGGACAAATAGTAGCGCTCCCACGATGCGTACACGTCGGACGCCGAGAACTGACTGGGTGCTACACCCGTGGAAGCGTGGGGTGTGTCGTTGATGCTTTTGACAATGTTTTTTAACGCGGGCATAAACTTGAACGTGTTGTTGTGCGTCAGATATCTGTGGATTCTCCGCTGCAATGTTTGGACGGCGCGCTCCACCATCGCTGCTTTTTCGGTGTTGCTGGCAAACACCTGTCGAATATTTCGGTCTCGCAGCAGTTGACGGAACTGTCGGTCTTTAAATTCTGAACCTCGGTCAACGCGGACCACGTGGGGCGTCTGGTCAAACTCTTTGTCAAGCAGCTTACGAAAACACTCTGCTGCGGTTGCACCTTTTTTATCGGGCATAGGAACGACAAATATTTTGCGAGAAGTACATTCAATGGCAATGAGTAAATAACGCACACCGTGATTAAATTTAGCTATTCGGCCCGTTTCAATGAGGTCGGCTTCGACGAGATGATAGAGTTCAGACAGATTGTAAAATGGCTTTTTAAATTTCTTTCGGACAGGAGCATGCTGCGTGTAGGCGGGTTCTTGCGTCAAATAATGCGCTACGTCTTGCCGATCCAGGGTGGTTTTTCTCTTGGAGGGTTCGTTGGCGGCCCGTCGAAGAAGATGTTGTCCGCCGAACGCGGCATACGATGTACCGGGTTGCGTCCACAGTCGGTCCAATATTCGGCGTTTTAAGGCCTCAGACTTATCCATTTTGCCTCCCCGCGATTTTGCAAGAGGTGCTCTGCACCTTTTTTCAGAGTTTGGCTTCTGGTTTTAAGCGGAGAGACGGTTTCCTGGTGGGTCCCGGCCCGTCTGACCTTTTTGAGACCTTTTCCCTCTTCCCTTTGTCGTTTTTTCGCGTCCGCCAACCTGCCTGCTTTTCGAAGGGCTAGAGCGCGCCTTGCCGCGGCGGCTGACCGGGCGTCTTCTTGTTTCTGATCTTGCTCCAAGGTTTGCAGCTGCTCCTGGAGCGTGGGCGTGGAGGGCGGTTCGGCGAAGGTCATTTGTAGCGGCTCTGTGCGGTCTTTAGCCGCATGGTGGAGATGGCGCTGCTGGGCCGCTTGGTACTGTGCGTAGGCCTGGGACGGGCCTATGTCCTTGACTTTTTTCGCGACGGATTCGAGCACTTGCAAACGGTTGGCGTCGTACTGATCCGTCACATCGAAGTGGCGCCCGCGCAGGCGTTGGAGTTGTTCTGGGGTCAGCACAATGAGCTTTCGCAATGGGCTCATTTTACGAGCAGGGAGGCCAGCACGGAGCCGATGAGCGGCAGAAACCAGCCCGAGCCCGACTGATTAACCAGCAGCTGTCGCCGCTTTTTCCAGCAGAGCTGCGGTCGGTAGGCGAGCGTTCGAATGGCCTTTTTGTGTCGGTTGCAGTGGCGCACGCACTGCGGGCTGAGTTTTTTTCGCTGGTCTCCGGCGATGCCGTTGAGAATAAACTCGGACAGGCAGTCGACTTCCTTTTTATTCAGCGTCTCCAAAATAGTTTTCCTCCTCGCTTTGTTGCTGTTGAGCAGGACTTGCACGAGAGGGATGTAGGGCTTGACTGAATCGGACATAGCGGGGATCGTCGCGCATTAGTCGGCCAAGGTCCTCGTCTGTCGCGTAAATGACCTGCCCCTCATCGGAGGGAAAAATGGAGCTCCGGTACCGCAGTGCCGGATGAGCGCGCTGCGTGAGGTCGCACAGCAGGTACCCGAAGGGCTCAGCGCACGAGTCGAGGTAGCACGAGTACAAGCTCCGAGCGCGGTCGGGATCCAACTGAAGGGCGAGGCGGAAAAAGGACTGTTTATCCCTCGGGTTTTTGGCGATGAGGTAGTACTTGACGGACTGCGTCAAATCGCGCTGGAACCGATTTTTGGGGAAAATGGAGTGATTCAGAGTCACCACGGTTAAATGGCGGTGATGGGAATGCACCGTGTGCAGGAGCTGTGTGTTGAGGTTCTGCGCGTGTTGCAGGTCGTCGAGTAGGACAAACGAGTCGTGCGGCAGCGTGCTGCCGTCGGGCACACCGTAGTGGATGTGAAACTTGGGATTGTTTTGGACCCGGGGCGGGGGCTCGTTGCCTTCGGGCAGACACCAAAAATAATGCCGAAAAGGGCTTGAAAACAGGTCACCTTCATGTTCCAGTAATTTCAGAGCGAGCGTCGTTTTACCTGGAAAAATAAAACATGAAAAAAAATAAATTTAAAAAAAAAATCACACTATAATAAAATGAAATACGTTCATTCATAAAGTGGCATGAATAAAATGCCCCCTTACCGCTGCAGCTCGGCCCGACGATGGATATCGTGGCCGGCGTTTCAAAGAGCGTTGGGCGTTGAGCGTCTCCGGACGACATGCCGAATCACGTAGAGACCCACCCCGAAAATGACGCAAACCAGCTGGGTAATGGAGACCCCCAAGAGCGTCGCCGACGCGGGCCGCGCCGCACCGCACTCGGTGAGGGGCGGGAAGGAAGTGAACTGGGACCAGGCCTCGCGCAGTTCGGATGGTGTCTTATTTAGGGCGACAGAATGGCAAAAGTCACTCCACTCCGCCATGCGCAGCGCGTAGTCCGTATCAGGAAGGCGAATATAATCGTACAGAATATGACTCCAGTCCGACAAATTGCTGCAGGACACGGTGTGTCCTTGAGCTTGTCCCAGGAGGAGGAGGACAAGGACACCCACGTGGAACCACATCGTCGTCACGACTAACGTGCTTCCCGGGCGCGGGGCGGGGCCACCCTGCGGGACAGGTTCAGCGGCAGCTACCGGGAGGCCGGTCTCGGTCGGGCCCTGCGGGACAGCGTGAGCGGCAGCTACCGGGAGGCCGGTCTCGGCCTGCGGGACAGCGTGAGCGGCAGCTACCGGGAGGCCGGTCTCGGCCTGCGGGACAGCGTCAGCGGCAGCTACCGGGAGGCCGATTCCGGCCTGCGGGACAGGATCAGCGACCGGGAGGCCGATTCCGGCCTGCGGGACAGGTTCAGCGGCAGCTACCGGGAGGCCGGTCTCGGCCTGCGGGATCGTGTCGTCGGCAGCTCCCCAGGGTGTGTGTTGGTGTGTGCGCGGGTGTGTGTGTGTGTGTCACGGCCCCATTCATGGCCGAAAAAAAAAAAATGAATAAAAGAGGAGTGAAGGAAATAACACAAGAGGACATCTTTTTAAATTCATGAACAAGGTTTTAAAATTTATTATTTCAAGTCTATGATACACGTTTTATACATGGGCGCAGATCAATAAACAGGGTCTCTGGGTCTCTTACAACATCTCTGTCTTATCCTAAAACATATTTATTTATTTACACATTAAAACTTAGTCTAGACCTTATTTTATACAGCATCATTTCATGTTCCAGGTACAACCTGGATGATTTAATCTACACACATATACATTTTATTGTTCAAGTACATCAAGGACACGACTCACTTTGCTCCGACAATTCCATCAACACGTCCATTAATTCAACATCGTGAGCATCAAAACCTGGGGGCAGCGGGCGAAAGGCGCGAGTTTTTATACCACAGGGCTCTATCCATCGTTTATTATCAAAATTACGGAGTGCAGTCTTTCGCTGCTCCACCGTGAACACACTGTGTTTGCCGTCCGTCCGTATAGACGAAAAGCTGACCTTTTTGGTGACGTTATTGAACACACATTGCTTATAATCATCAAAAGTGACGTCACGCATCAACGCGTTCTTCTGCACGCCTTTACATTTCTTGACCGACTTCACACGTTGGTCCTGGGACTCCATTTCCAAAGCGTAACATTTGCTTCTGACGGCTGCAAATCTCAAAATATGAAACTCACCATATTCAATTTTGAGCCGCCCGGGGACGCGGGCGTGCGTCTTGTCGTGGAGCTCGTGAGTCGGGGGAAGGCCGGATGTGTCTAAAATAGGACCGAGTTTCCTAAGTTCGCCATGGATGTCGTCGGAAGTCACTTCGGCCCCAAACGAGTCGGTATCGGTAAACAACATGGACATTCGATTCCCAAACTGATCTTTCAGCCTCCAGTAGAGATCCAGCATGGTTTTTTTCGAACAATCTAGCACAGACACACCGGCAGACACGCACTGTTTCAGTTGGAGCGTCGTTGGTAGTTTCTCCACGGCAATCAGATCCTCGCCGAAAATGGTAAAGGACACAAAGGTCGGCTTGGCCACCACCTTCCGCAGCCGCTCTTCTGTTCTGACAATTTCCACACACCGGTCGTACCGCGGATTGCGGAGCAGAAAGCCGTACGTGCTGTTGGCGCTCAGCTTCAGTGCTTGTGTCTCAAAAGGCAGGTTTGTCCTCTGTCTTGCTTCCATTAAGTCCACAATATAGCCTTTAAGCCAGGGCGCCTGGTGGTAACGCACGCCCCGGTGGAAACGGGTGACGCGCATCCCCAGCTGGAGATACCGCGCCAAAACAGCTCCGTGCACAATATAGTTTTTTCTGGGGCCTAAATGGGCCACCAACTTGGGCTGCTTCAACTGACCTTCCGGCAAATTTTGTGCTAGGTTTTGCTGATAAGGGCTGTACCATTCTCTAGGTACGGCACATCGTTCTATGGCACACGGCCATTCGTTGTGGCTCTCAAACAGGGACTCGTCGTACTCCAAGTCCACTTCGACCGTGTACATCAGCGTGTCGTCCTCCGACACATTTTCCCAGTCGACGAGGGCCAGGGCTTCGGCACTCACCCACGTAAAGTCACCCACAGGCAGCATTTTGCACATCTCATGGCTGTAAAGCGCATTCACGTCCCACAAGTACAGGTGCTTGTTGGGCTGGCTGGGGTCGTAAGTCGAGGTGCCAGGTACATTAGCCTCCGCGTACCGTTTCATGACGCAGGACATACCACCCCGCTTTTGTTGCTCAAAAAATTGATACATGTCGGGATCATGGATGAGCTCCACCTCCGCCTTAGTGAATTTAAGGGCCTGGCACCAAGACAAGGAAGACGACGACACAAAATGACACACTTCCAGTCCATATTTTTCATAGGTCATGGCCTTAAATTTGGTAAAAAAGCAGGCTAGCAGCAGAACGTCGCCCTTGAGGTAATGTGTCATGTAGTCCAGCAGTGTCCGACATGCCAACCCTTCCCACACGGTTTGCGCCCTGGCATAGTCCTCCTCAGACGGCAAGGACCTCGTGAGAGACGAATAAAAGGCGTCTCGTGGCGGCAGGCGCGTCTCATCACACAGCTGTCGATACGACTGGATATGTTCGTAGCAAAAGACGCCTTTTTGCCTAAGCAGTGCCTGATGTTGAGGGTTGGGATACTCATGAAACAATATCTTCAGGTCTTCTTCTTGTAAATCCTTTGTTATGGCATCCAATGACGACGAAAAAAACTGAAAACTGTCCATCAGTTTAATGCTTCGGCCCTCCTCCCCGATGAAAATGGTGGCGCTGCGATACGAGTCGTGGGTTTTGGGTAGCACAGCGACTCGTTTCTTCTCTAGGCCAGGGTGCTGAATAAAAGCACGGAAAACATGGTGCACGTCGTAGCGAAAAGCATTGTGCGCGACCAGGGGGAGGAACGTCGTGCGCTTAATGGCTGAGTTGCACTCGGCATGAGCGGCGCCACGATAATTTTCTTTTTCTTGAAGGTGTTCGTGCTCCCTGACACGATCCTTGGGGTCCTTGAACCCTTTACCGCACAAATAACACGTTGTTGCTGTTTCAAAGGCGGCCTGCTGCTCAGCCGACATGTGGAGAGGAAAATTGGGGCGCTCGTCCCACAACTCCTGCTCCAACCGCAACACAGTGTCGACAAAGTGCTTGCCCACGTCCTTTTCACCCGAATGAGTCACCATGCGAACCACATTCCCACGCCAATCAACGACCACAATGGAATAGCCTACTGGGTCATGACGTTGAGTTCGACGCGTCGCCGCGTCCCCGCCGTCAGATAGGGGAACCAAAGTCGATTCCCAGTCATAGTAAGCGGTAAAGGGCACTCTCTGCATTTTTGGAAAGTGCCTGGAGTCAAACTTCTCGGACGAGCCCGGCTTGGCATATTCTGTCCTTTGAGCACCAAATTGCCGACACACTTGCTCGTGTTCCGCTAGTTTTTCTGCCGTCGCTAACCGGTTCAGGCAGTAGCAGCAGTAATATCTGCGGTGTTGCTTACGAGTCTGTCCAGCCAAAAATGCGTGAATATCACGCACGAGCACATAATGGTGGCGTCCCTCACTGGATATCAACAACAGAGTGATGTGGTGCTGTTTTTTCTCCTGAGTGCAGTACAAGGGAATGATGGTTCGTTTTTTACCCTTTTGGCCCTCGTTATCATCCGTCTCGTCTTCCACACACAATACAGCCAGGCTAATGGTAGGGTTAAGTTGCTCAAAACGGCGCAAGTCACACACTTTCATGGGCTCGTACTGCAGGTTTCCCATGTTCAGTTCGTCCACAAAAGGAGTGTAGTGCTCCTGCCTGTGGGGGTTGGCACGAGCCGGATGCAAAGCGGCAGCCACCGAAAGGCGGAAACAGTCATGATTTCCGACATTGGCCACGTTGACGATCGTTTTGCGTGAGTTTCTCAACCAGTCAGGGGTGGGAATGTAGCTGCTGGCCTTCAGAGGATCGCAGCGCACCATATTCAACTCAAGGGCCAAAACCTGGCTGATGACCCACGCGCTCCCCTCCAGACTCAGGTGCTCGGAAGCAGCCTGCACTTCAAGAATGGCATGCTCAACATCCTCTTCAACATGCTCACTCACCTTGAGAAGGCTGTGCGGCTTGCTGCGAAGAAACACTTCCTTGCGTTCCTCTTCAATTTCCCCAGAGCCAGAAGGACCGGGCTTCTCGCGGGAGGCTGCTGCGGACGCCACAAGCGTCCATTTAATGCCCTGCGGCGTCTTCAACAACTCATGACGAACCTTTTTCACAATCTCAGACTTAAAATTAATAAGACAGAGTGACAAGTCCAGCTGATTTTTAAGGGGCATGGAGTGAACGGCCGCATTTTTCCGCATGCCGAACGTGGAAGACCACAGCGTGTCCGCCGCGGCAGGCTCATCATCACCATCATTGTCTGACTCAGAAGCCTGTGCACCCCCAGTCTGCACACGCAACCGCATTTGAGTAGCATAGTCTCGACACGACGCTAGATGCTGCCTACGCTCGACCTGTGTGGAAAACACTTGGCGACAGTACAAACACATAAACGATGCAGGGTGGGCACCATGCACACGCTTACATTCTGCCAAATGGCGAACATACGCACTTCGGCGCGGAAATGTTTGATGGCAGTAATCACAACACTTTTCATTGGCATGCACACGGTCAAAATGACGCTCTAGGCGGTCCTGAGACATAAGCACTTTGGGGCAGCGCGGGCAAGGCAAACGCACGCGTGTGGGGTCGTTGTGCACATTTTGTACGTGACTGTTCAACCTAAAGGGCCGCGTGAAACGCATGTTGCAGAGATGACACTGAAACTTGCCGTCATGGTCACGGCGGTGTTGATTTAGCGATTTTCGGGTTTTGAACACTTTTTCACACCGCTCGCACTTCAGGGAGTCGCACGACGCGCCGCTTGGAGCCGCAGGGGCGTCATCCGGGGCGGGCGAGGGGGCCCGCGACGCAGCGGCGTCCGGGGCAGGCGTGGGTGCCGGCGACGCAGCGGCGTCCGGCGCATCGGCGTCCGGTGCATCGGTGGGGGGCGGTGCCTGGGGCGTAACGGGCGCGTCAGCCTGGGCGTCAGGGGCCCACAACGTTGGCACGTCGTTGTCAAAAACAGCCATGGAAGGCGGTGCAGAGCGCGGCCGTGGCGGCGCCACGGGTGCAGCGGGTATCCGCAGAGCTGCCGTTGCGGCGTCCTGGGCCGGCGGAACAAGTGCATCGGCGACGGCAGTCATCCTGGCCAGGTTTGGCGGGACTTTGTTGTGCACCACTTGCATGTGCTTCTCCAATCGCGAACGACGGTCAAATCGTTGTCCACAGGTCTCGCACTTGAACACATGGCAGAGGCGCTGTTGGTGGTTCTCGAGCCGCACCGCGCGATCAAACGTCTTCCCACACTTTTCACAGACCCGCACGGCTCTCGGCATCTGCACACAGAAAACAAATATAGAGGATGAAAAGAGGCCCAGTCGCACACACTCGCACTCCAAAAACTTACGGCGCTTACCTTGACAAAAGGGCGACAATTTGTCTTCAAAGTAGGTCCACACTGCACAGCACACGGTTAGTTTTGCTTTCGGTATCTGTAAACAGGGAATATTCAGGATTAAAGGAGGCCAAGTCGGGCACACTCACTCCACGAAAGCCACATTTTTCGCACTTACCTCAAATAAACAGGTAGCAGTATTTTTTTTTTTCAACGTGTTTCCTCCTTGTGTCCGCGCGAGCGCGCGTAGCGACGAGCCACACGCGGGGACGGCGCAATTTCTTCAAATATACTCCACACCGCACGAGCACACGCACGGGATGCACCTAGCATGGGGCTGCATCGTCAACGAAACGCATCCGTCAGGCTCGGCAGCCTAGGTCAAACTGAGTCACCCGCACCCGAAATGTGTGGGAGCCGATGGGCCGCGGGGGGTGAGGGGGAGGGGGACAATGCCAGGTGTTTCACTGAGATGCACATGCCCGCAGTGCCGCGGGCCCCTCCCCGGCACGCGACCGGGCGCGGCGACCCCCGCGCACACGCACATACACGCAGACAAGTCCCAACCTGCGCGACACGCACGTGCACTGGCATGCCGACGGCATCCCTTTTCAACAGCCGGCCGCAGCGCAACCCCCCTCCCCCCTCCGCCACAGGTACACGCCCAAAAATAAGGCACAGCACACCGCGCACCGCCCCGCCCCCACCGGCGCACCCAGCGACAGTCCCCCGGGCCGCAAACACACACACACACATCGCATCACTCGGGTTAAGGTTAGGTTAGGCCCCTTTCACTTAAGCCCCTTTCACTTACGCCCTTCACTTAGGTTAGGTTAGGTGAGGGACGCGCTCCCGCGCACCGAACCGTGACGGACCTAGGCCCCTTTCACTGAAGCCCCTTTCACTTAAGCCCCTTTCACTTACACCCTTCACTTGGGTTAGGTTAGGTTAAGTCGCCTTTCACTTACGCCCCTTTCACTTACAAAGTTAGGTTAGGCTTGGTCACGATACACCCAGCCGTGGCATTTTTCTGGCACGGTGGCAGATTCTGGCACGGTGGCAGATTCTGGCACGGTGGCAGATTCTGGCAGCCTCACCGCCTCACTGTTCTCGTACCGGCCTTTTTATACACACAAGGCTCTGATATGATCGCCCCGAATGATCAAACTTGGTAAAATTTACTTGCGTTTCAAATGAGATTTTTTTTCCAGGGGAGCGCCTAGGCAAGATTTTTTAAACATGACCCCTCGTTTGGGCAGTTTTAAGCACCCCGCCGTCTTCTATATTACTTTTGTTCTTGTCTCGACGACGACTGAAATCGTTTTAAATCCCAAAAAATTTGCAAGCCTGGCCCTAAACATTCCTCAGCTTGCCAAAATTCGGCATGGCAGGCAGCCTAAGCATGGCCGGAGCGCCAAGCATTGGCAAGCTGATAAGGATTGCCAACTTTTGGCATGCGAAGCATCTTCCCAATTTGTGGCAAGCAAAGGCGCCTTCAGAGTTGCAGTGCAGTAAGCGCCGTCCTGCCTACTCACCTTGCGGCACTGCGGGCAGCTGCGGTCCTGCAGGCCCCCCAGGCAGTGGCTGCAGAGGCTGTGGCCGCACGGCAGGCTCTTGGGCCGCCTCCCGGCCGCGTCGTACTCCTCCATGCACACAGGGCACTCCATGGCCGGCGGGCTGCAACAGCGGAGTTCAAGTTCTAACACGCTGTGAGGAAGCTTTACGCCAGGCCATCGCACCTGAAAAACTCGAGGGTGCACTGTGCAAATAAATCACCACCATTTGCGGAAGCGCCTCTGACAGAGATGTTGCCACAGGCACTTTCGTTTATTCGCGCAGTCTTGGTAATTTACGAAGATTCTCCACGAATACACGAACATTTAGCGTTAATTCACGACCATTAATTTACAAAATTTCTTCATTTTCGAACAATTGTTAAGGAACAATTTGTGAATTTACAAAGCAACCTGCGGCAACATTTTTGCCAAAGGTTACTTCGTTAACTCCCAATTTCTAAAGTGTGATGGAATTGCCCCGTACCGTTAAGGGAGAACCTTGAGAGCATTACAACATTTACGAGCCAGTTCTTATCACCAAAAATGTAGGATCCGACAGCAGGCACTGTTTAAAATCAACTGGGATTAACGAAGGCACCTACGACAAAAATGTCGCCGTTCTCAATTCTCAAAAAATTTTGTTAAAGAACGAAGAACACCCCACTGGAGTAACTGGCTTCGCTAATCGCTCAGGCAATTACGTTTGCACAAAAAACTTTTGGGCGAGACATAAAAAGTCAATGCGAGACTGAGAGCAAGTGATCCAGGAAGCGGAATACACTGCAAATCCAGTGGTTAGTTTGCTTGCCACAGAATCGGCAAGCCGGTTTAAATGCCAATAACAGGAAAAGTGGCGATACAGATCGGCAACTTTGGCCCGTCCCGTACATTTTAAATTTAACGAGTGTCGCAAATGTTTAACTCTTACAGGCTTTAAGCGTGGGTCTGGGTCAGAATGGACGTTATTTTCGTCATCAGCACCCTCAAAAACATAAGAAACAACGTTTAACTAAAAAAAATAAATTTGGTCCCCCCGGGATTTGAACCTGGGTCCAAACTTCTCAGATTTGCTCGAAACCAGCACCGTTGGCTTTGTCTCGTCGCCCCGATTCCGAAAATACCCCTACATGCCCATCTAGCTGTACCCGTTGCCAAAATCCTCATCTACCCTATAGACCATTATGCACCTGCAGCGTCGCCCTCGCGGCGTCTTAGGTCAAAATGGATATCATTTTCGTCATCAGCACCCTCAAAAACATAAGAAACAACGTTAAACTCAAAAAAAATAAATTTGGTCCCCCCGGGATTTGAACCTTGGTCCAAACTTCTCCGATTTGCTCGAAACCAGCACCGTTGGCTTTGTCTCGTCGCCCCGATTCCAAAAATACCCCTACATGCCCTTCTAGCTGTACCCGTTGCCGAAATCCTCCTGCACCCCATGTAGACCATGATGCACCTGCAGCAGCGCCCCCGGGGCTCGGATCGGATTTGCTGCCACCGAGCAGTTCTTAGGGTCACCCAAGGAGGCTGCATACCAAATTTGGTGAAGATCGGACAACGGGAAGTCCACGGACGAACGAACGAACGAACGAACGAACGAACGAACGAACGGACGCACAGCAAGCATCAGACTATACGCCCGTCCTCCGTATTTATTTTATAAATAATACGGGACGGGCCAAAAAGTTTTGGCAAGCTTGGCCCGAAGATACTTACCAGCTTGCTAAAATGTGGCAAGCTTCTGAAGATTCCAGGTCATAGCTTGCCAAATTTTGGCATTCAAAACAGCTTGCCAAAGTGGCTTCAAACCGGTCACCCCGGGTGCTGCGTGTGCTGAGCTGCTCAGCGGAGCGGTGGGCTGCCGGACACGACGTGCGCACTGCACAACCCCGGATGCCAGACAGGGTTGCTGACTCCGGCCGCCAGACGGCGGTGCGGTCGCGGCGGTGCGCGGGGTGGGGGGAGCTCGCGCGTCCGCCGTCCGACTTGCAACCCGTTGTAACCGAGCGGCCGAGGCACGACTCATGCTTGTTGGGGTTATCCCATGCCAACCGACTCGGCTTCGAGTCCGACCCGACAAGGTGGCGCGCCGGCGCCCGCCCGGCTAGGATTTGGAACAGGGGTTTGCCCGCAGGACGAAAAACAAAGGGAAATTCCCCGGGTTGGGAAAAGGCGGTTCGCTGCAACTCAAGGGCGTTATGGCGGGACAGAAACCCAAAAGGCGGTACTAATCGCCTAGGCGGTGCGTCTGGCAACATGGGTGCTGGACCCTGACAAAGACAGTGCGCCACCGGAGCGGGCTCCATGCGCCACCGAGGGCCAGCATCCCTGCAAAATTTTTTTTGGTGAATTTTCGACCAATGGGCGCGTAAACGCCTGAGTGTCCGACATGGCAGTGAAATGTGCCTATCCATAAGTGGTAGAAAATTGGACCATGTTTGCGAAATTTTACCCAACATGCACTGGTAAAATTACACATCCATGAGGGTAAAATTACACATCCATTGGGGTAAAATTGTCAACGTCGATTTTAGCTCCTTCGTGTGCCCACTTGTGTTGTGTTGCACCAAAGTAACATTCTACGATATTACTGTCTTTCTAAAGATGATTGACAGTTTTGGATATCGGTTGTGAATGATTGAAACCAAGTCCGATCCAAATGTGCCTTCCGGTTTTTGCTAGCACCCGGCGTTCTCAAGATAGCAGAAAACAAGTGTCGGAATTGGATCAAATAAAAATGGCCTTGGTCAATTCCTGTGTACATGCCACATAACAAATTTGAAGTAAAAATTCCTAAAACTGTACGTTTTATGGGTATTTCATTTCTGTCACCCATAGGATAACTTTACACTACTGGAGCTATTCGGATAAATTCCATTGCCGGGTCACCCAATCGGTTCGCGTCCCATTTAGCAACTATACAGCTCAAAACCCGGCCGGAATTCACCTCCACCGGTCTTCTGAGCCATCTGTGCACCGACTGCGAGGTAGAGGGGGCGACCACTTGGAATATTTCTGTACACACGTTTCTTCAAAGGAGGTTTCGCTGGACCTCGCGTCAAAATTATGCGAGATTTGACGGGCGCGAGATTTCACCAGATTTTGAAGGTATTTTACTAGCTGTTCTATTTGAAAAACGTGCATTGTACGCTCTAGGGTGATTCCGTGCGTAGACGGCGTTTTTGACAGCCCTTAAAGTCACATTACGAATCTTTTGTTTTTGACCTGAATTTAGCCTAGATGGCTTCAATAGAACTCCAAGATGACCCTCTGAGCGTGGGCGAGCTACAAGTTGACTATCGTTTTCACCCTCTATAAAAAAATGAAGGAATTTACAGAAAACATGACGGAAATTACGCACGACGGAAGTTACAAACAGTAGTTATTACCTCGCAGCGACTCTCTATCGCCATAGAAATATGTCATATGTTTGGCACACAAGTGCGACGTCATGACACGTCTTTTCACGCAAAGGATAAATTTTAAAACAGAATGGGAGAGGCACGAGAGCGACTTACGGAAATTACATCAATTGTAACAACCCACCTTATTTACACACCTTCACTCGCACGCCTACACTAATAAAAGCTTACGGTGAATTTCACTGTAAGCTGCGGCGGACCCTGCAGCACTGTAGCTTACGGTGAATTTCACTGCAAGCTACGGTGAATATCACTGTAAGGTACGGTAAATGTCACTGTTGGCTACGGTGAATCAGGGTGCATGACCGTGGCTTACAGCGACATTTACCGTACCTTACAGTGATATCCACCGTAGCTTACTGTGAAATTCACCGTAAGCTACAGTGCTGCAGGGTTCGCCGTAGCTTACAGTGAAATTCACCGTAAGCTTTTATGAGTGCACCTCCCTTGCTTTTCCGCCACCAGGATTCGTTCATAGGGTAAAGGGACCATATCGATTTCAGAAATGGCAGTGGTTTGGGGCGGGGAACACTCCAAGTAGTGTTTTTGGTGGAAAATGTGAAACCATTTAGGTGAAAATCGGAGTACGGCGGACATTTTGTGCAGGTTCTTAAAGGATACTTCCAGTCGACATAAAATTATGAAACTTAAGCAAGTTAGTAACCATACTCTAGACTGTCGATGGGTGTAAGCAGAATAAAAAAATATTATTGAAATAAAAAGTTACATAGATGCTAAGTTCGTGCAAGGTGTGAATGGACATGACGGAAATAACAAAAACCGCCCTTTTAGCCTCCCTCCTGAGTCAGATCATTACTTTTAAACTCCATATTCAATGGGGTCAAGCTAGTCTAAGGCCAAACAAGATTTAAGAGTGCAGAAACTTACTTCACCCTCATTAGTTTACTCTGGGAAGGGTGTGGACACGAAAACGCCCACTACGCGCGGAATCACCCTCTAGCTGCACCACTGCATTCACGCTGACAACACAATAATTGTTTTTGTACAAATTTTGTACAAGACGTCACAGTTTTTAGTGCAGATGAACTTTCCTGCCAAATTTGTGCGCAAATTCGTACAAAAATGGGGAAATTTGTCCACTTTTTCGTACGAAAATTGTGTGAAAAGTTCATCTGCACAAGAAAACAATGATGTCTCGTACAAAATTGTACATAGCATTAAGTGTGCTCCTCTCGCGCAGGCTCATGAACCAGATGCACAGCTCGGGCCTCGTGGAGCAGGTGTACAACTTCGGCGTGGCCGAGCACCGCCAGCGGGTGGTCGCGCACATGTCCGGGCCGCACCCCATCAGCCTCGAGGTGCTGGCGCCCGTGCTGCGCTTCCTCATGCTGCTGCCACTGCCAGTGCTCTGCTTCCTGGCCGAGCTCCTGCTGGCCCCACTGAAGACTGAAGGGCGAGAATTGATCCAGGAAGCGCAACAAGGGGATAACATTGGGGATAACTCTATCTTGACCATTTTTTCAGGAGGATCAAAAAACTGTACGCATGGAAAACGTTCACTAAACAAGTGAATGTTTTAGATGATCAGAGGTTCAAAAAGCATAAGTTAAATTTGAAGGGAAAATAAAACATGAAAAATGTAGGTTTTCTCCGTGGAGGGTTTCTGCGGCTTATTACTTTCCGCTAAAATAGAATTCCAGAGCCGTTATAATTTATATTTACTTAACAAAGTGGAATTTGGAGCCAAGTGAAGTGGAACTGTACACTGTCAGACTCGAATTGACTCTTTATCTTTTGCCAAGACCTTGACACCTGACTTTTTAAAAACTGAAATGTACTTTCGATTTTTGCATGATCGATGTACTATTTTATCTTAAAAACGATCACAACTGTGCACAGCTAAAGAGTAAATGGTACAATTTACGTCTGCTCGGAAAACTTTATAAGCAAGACAAAAAATATCCATGTAGGATTGAGAGTGTTATAAGCGTAAAATGTTTGTTACTCTGGTTTAATTTTGGCAAGAAATATTTCTTATCGTCTTGTGGTAAAAATCTCTCAACGCTAGACGGGTGAGATCCCGATTCTGTCAGATATGAATTTTTTTTCTGACCCCTATAGAGTGGCTCAGTTTGAGTTTTGAATGCGCCGAAAATCGCCGCACTGTGGCAGAAAGTAGAGAGATAATGAGCGGTAAGCTCAAAACTGCGGTTATCCGATTTTATACTTCATGGAAATGAGTAAATACCCTTCACGCCACCGAAAATAAAAAAATAATTAAAATGTTCGAGTATTGTAAATGTTACTTCACATCATTTGCCATTGAACGATCATGTATAGTGACAGGACATCCCTTTGCACTGTAAACCTGTCTACTTAGCACGCACTTACAATGTACGCTTGCAGGTGAACACCAACAAATGCACTGAGAATGAAAAAGTCATGATCACTTCTAAAGTTTTTTTTTTTGTGCGGAATTCTTGATCACCCAAATTTGGGTGAGGAATGTCTCCTCACCCAAATTTGGGTGATAATACTAGGTAGCTGGTACACCCTTCCACACCCAAATTTGGGCGAGAAACCTTCCTCACCTAAATTCGCGTGATAAAATGTTCCTCGCCCAAAATTAAGTATTGATCAAGACTCTTTCATTCTCAGTGTGCATGCTTGACGCAGCTTAACTCCGTACTACACACAAATTACTATGTAGTTTTTTCGTGCATAGCTTTGCACGCATACGCGTGGAATGCACAGATTTGTGCGCAACAACACACGTGGTGCTGCATAACAATGCACATTTTCATGCTAAGCTACGCACGAATTCGTGCATTTCCAAACGTATGCTCAATTTCGTTCAAAGCTATGCACAAAAAACTACATAGCAATTCAGTGTGTATGCACATGCATTCGTCAGTGTGTACTTGCCAAGCATGCATTTGAAAGTGCGTGCTAAGTAGATAGTTGTTTGTAGTGTGACTGTTGATCAACGTTTAAATGAATGCAACGAAGTTAACATTCAATGAATAACAGGGGCGTCTCTAGCGACACGTCACCGATCAAACACGCACTGCAACATAAAACCGCAGGGTCTCAATAAAAGGGGCTCGGGAAAAAAAATTTGTCTTCGAAAACCCATTTAATTCAAAATGAACATTCCACATGACGAGCTTATGAATTATGAAGGGACAGTGGACAACTTGATTGGCAGTGGAAAGTTCCTCCCGCAGACAGTGTCTTGTGCCAGCGAGGTCAATAAAATGCTGTTTTGACTCAAGTAGTGCTCTGAGTACGCCAACGTTGCGACGAAACATGTCGTTGGGGGGTGAGAACTGTCTACGAAGTCATTTAACAGCTTTCCCGAACGGACAGCTCGCCCCACCTCACCACACCACACTGGAGAATCTCACTGGTTTCCAGTGCTCCTCCGAAGTCGCCGCGGTCACGCTGGTGGCTAGAAGTCTTCCCTTGCAACCTCGTCACACGCAGAGCACTGCACGGTGCCGGCCGGCAGCACGCGCCGCACCGCGGACACCTGTGCAGCGCAGGCTGAGCAGTGGCTGAGTGCACCCCTCCACAGCACGACCCTGGACACGCGGAGGCCGCACTGGCCCAGCAGGGCGTCCAGGTCGTCGCATCCTTCAGGCCACTGCCCGCCCCCTAGAGTGCCGACGCCCAGCCACAGCTCCTCCAGCGAGGCACTGTGGGCCTGCAGCAGGGAGGCCAGGGTGGGCCGGGGGAGTCCACCAACACGCAGCCACTTGAGGCCGCCTCGTGGCAGGGCGGGCAGCAAGGGGGGCTGTGCGTCCAGGGCACGGCCTCCGCGCCACAGCTCCATCCGCCGCAGTCCAGGCATGGCGTGCGCAGCCAGAAGGTGCTCCTCGCGGGGATTCACCACGCTAAGCTCCTCCAGCGTCGGGGCGGCACTCTGCAGCACGGCCAGGGCCCAGGCAGGGTAACAGTGGCAGTACAGGTTGGTCATCCGCCGCACCTGCAGACAGACGGCGTCAGCGAGGCCAGGTGGGGTGGAGGCCGCGAGGGGCCTCAAGGTGGACGGCAGGACTCACCCCATGCTGCCGCACGCGGGCCACCGTGGCCGCCTTCTCTTCTTCTTCATGGCCCGGTTCAGTCAGACTGAGAATGTACAAGTTGAGCTCCTGAATAGGATCTAGCGCTGGAGTCGGAGCAACCACTGCGGGCTGCTGCTGGAATGCGTCCTGTCGGCACAGCAACCCACGCATTAGAATTGTACGTGTTTGGTCTTCCCACACAACTACCATGCAGTTTCTTTGTGCATACGTAGATTTGAACCGACTGAGCATGCGTTTTGAAATGCAAGAATCCGTGCGAAGGTAAGCATGAAATGTGGATTGACGTGCAGCACAGCACCGTGTGCATGGTTGCGCATGAATTCGTTGCATTTCACGCGTCTGGTCAAATCGGTACGTAGGTGTGCACAAACTACAGTCCTTACGGATACAGGGTTTGTGGGATCCAATTTTGTTTGTAGAGATGATTTTGTCCGTAATACAAAGGTTTTGGTGTCCGTAACTTACGGAACGTTTCTTTGCAACTTACGGACGAGGGGGTATGCACTCGCGTAAAAGTCGGGTCACTCCACCCGTAATGGCGCGCGTGATGGCAGCGTAATAGGCAAAATTCTTAGACTTTCGCCTGTTCCTGTCACGTTTTTGTTCTGTACCGAGTCGTCAAATGTTTCGTCATTCGGAGCAAAGTTTTGAAATACAAGTCAGACTGCTTTGAATTTCTAGAAAACAGTTCTGCGATACAACTGCACCGTGTTCTCTAATAATACAGAAGAAAAGTTATGAGACTCGTGGATACAATTGTTAAGTAATATGTTTTTTAAAAAAAGTCCATTGTACTACATCCTTCTGAGTGAGAGTAACTGGTATTGAGATTGCATACCCCCTCGCTTACGGCCTTCAAAACTTCTGAAATACAGTCAAAATCATCTGTACACACTAAATTCCTTTGTACAATTATTGTACCTGGTCTCGCACAATTTTGCGCATGCGTGCTTTTCTCACAAATTTGTACGCGATTTCGCACAAACTTGTTCGAAAAAGTTCGCATTTTTAAAATTGTGCGAGACCACGTACGAAATTGTACAAAAACATTAGGCGTGTAACAAGAACAAAATTGCATCCGTGTTACGGCTGCACAAAACTAGCTGTAACCTCCAAACCCTGTATCCGTAAATGACTTGAGCAAGAAAAAACCGGAAAAAACTACATTCTGTGTTTATCTGACATAACACCGTTATGGGAAACCCATAGTGGATACGCTGTTATGTCAGATGACTACAAAATTTAGTGTGGTACTTTTGCGGACGTGTTTGACTTGATGGACAGCAGATAATGATTAAAATGTGTGTACGAGTACCTTGTGGATGCGGCCGTGGCGGTGCAGGTGCAGCACGAGCGCGTCGAGCAGGCTCCGGCCGGCGGCGCCCAGGTCGCCCCACCACTCTTTGCCGCCCTTGTGCCGCAGCCCGCACTCCATGCCCTCCAGCAGGCTGGCCGCGTCCTGCAGCTGCTGCAGGCCCTCCGGCTGGCCGGCCTCCAGGTCGCCGCCCTCGTCCACCGCCGCCCGCAGCTCCCTGTCGGCCTGCTGGACCTGCCGCTGCCTGGCCCGCCAGTCCTGCAGCAGGTCCTCCACGGCGTCCTTGGCGCCCCCCAGCGTCCGCACCACCTTGGACGTCGCCGCGGCCGCGTCCTCTAGCTGCTGCAGCTGCGGTGCTGCCCGCTCCAAGCGCACCTTGCGCAGCAAGCTGAGGGAGTGGCCGTCGTCCACGCACGCCTCCGTGGCGCGTCGGTCGCAGTCGCGGCACCACAGCCTGCAGGAAGGGGAGGAGCAGAGCCCAGTGTCAGCACTCAACTACGTAGTACTTCCATTATTTGCAGAGATAATTCGCAAGTATTGCGTTCTTAAAGTCTACGGGTCCTATTTAAAAGATCTTATCTGGGCGTTGCATAAAAAATCTTATCTGAAACGCAGTCGAATTTCACTAAGTTTCATAATTTTACTCTGAAAACCTTACAAACTATTTTAGGCGATTTTAGGCTTTAAGAACAAAGGAAGCTTGGTACGTATATTTTGAGCGTACTTAAGCTTACAAAGAAATTACTTGATGACTTAAGACCTTGTCTCCGTTTAACAAACTAAATAGTTGGTACCTTACATATGCTCAAAATAAGGGAAGGTGGGGCACAGTGGGACACCTTTCAATTCACCAGCTTCCGCTTGCTCTTGGATCGGCTATTCACGAGGTAAGGTAGCCCAGGAGTAGTGCAGACGTTGCCACAAGGCGGTGACCCCACTGCACTCTATACCGCCATGGCAGGTGTCAACTAAGTACAACCATTAAAAACAAGGTGAAAGTAGCATTGGCACTCCATTTATTATTACACATGGTTCCGAAGGTAATTGATGTACATTACACAGTTGGAAGAGGGTTCGATATTTAATCCTCGGAGAGGCGGTCCTAACTTTAGCCCGGTTCAATAAACGGGCCCAAACAGGATCGAACCCCACCTGACATTTAATTTCAGACGGAGGGTTCGATTTTCGGCTCGGCGGTTCGCAAGAGAGCGCCTGGGGTGAGTTTTTTGAGTGAAATTTCGAAGTTGACCAAATTGTCATCACTTCACAGAAATATATTCGTCTCGACAAGAAAAACAAAAAATGTTAACACGTGTCATAAGTTTCGATGGCCAATGAAAAAGTTATTGAACTTCAAATATACCAAAGAGGTCTTTTTGGCCACTTTACACACTTTGATGTTCAATAACTTTTTTATTTCCCATCCAAACGTATGACATGTGTCGACATTTTTGTCTGTAAGGTGATGTCTTTTTGGTAAAGGTTGGGAATTCACTCAAACTCAAGGAAATCCGAACCGTACTTAGCCGAAAATCGAACCCTCATTTTGTCAGAATATCGAACCCTAGAGATAACTGCCACGAAGTCCGATTTTCGAACCGAGATGGGTTCGATCCTGTTTATCCCGTTTTTCGAGCCTACGTGGGTTCGAAATTTGAACCCTCTTCTAACTGTGTAGTTGTTGAGACAAGGGCCTGTTCCTTGATCCTTCGTGTGTCGGTGACTCGTGTCGCCCCGCTATAGGACGAGTGGTCATGTTGCTAGACCACGGCCGGTCGGATGTGTCGTTCGGTACGCAATGGGACAAACCCAATTGGGGCACAATGGGACTGACCACTGCCTGTCTCATTATGCCATAACTCCTTCGTAACAGGTGGAGGCTAATTGTTTTCGAACTATACACCGATTATTTGACAATTTTATGTCTCCATATTTTTTTTTGTTCGTAAACAAAACATGAACATTTTTATTATGCTATGGTTGAAACAATACTTTGATGTCAACGACATACACTGATAAAAAAAGTCCTGTCAAAACTGTTAATTAGTTTCCAGTGATTACCGTAGCCGAAGCACAGAATTTACTGTTCCACAAACAAAGGCAGTCACCGTATATTGAAAAACAGACACGTCCGTCTCTTTTAGGGATATAATTTAACATTAAAAAGGTAACAATGTACACCGTTAAATTTACTATACGATACACCGCTGCCATTCGGACAGGAATCGCCGTAAATTTAAAAGTTTAAAAACACCGTCATTTTCGTTGACGGAAATTACCGTTATATTTTTTAACTTCCCGAGCACAATTAGGTAGTCGAGACTATCTAAACCTACCTTAACCTTGGTGCCATCCCCTTTGTGGGGAGACAGGGTGATATTTAGATGAAACGGTGATTACCGTGAGAGAAAATAACGGAGTGATTCACGTTACTATAAACGGCACTTTCTGTCACAAAAATTACGGTAAACCCTGTCAAAGTTATAACGATGAATTTTGTAACCTTCTTAAACAGTAATTATTATTTTTACACTAACGGCAACGTCTGTGTTTTGGTGACCGAAAATTTTGTGTTTTCGCAATGGTAAACACTGATAATTAATTAACGGTGTTGACGGGACATTTTTCTTTCAGTGTACATTGGGTACGATGAGTTTCCCGCATTTCTGCTACGCAAAATACCTCTGCAAGTTTGTCTAGAGAGTCTATGAACACTGTACTTTTAATCTGTCGGAGTTTGTAGCTCTTAAACCCCATCGTTCCAATGAAAATACGCAGTGTCCCATTGTACCCCAGGGGGTGTCCGAAACCGAGACAAAGTTAGAAAAGTTACAAAAATTACTTAATGATATTAATTAAACACAGGAAAAACTCTGCCCGTTGACAGAGGACATAATTTAGCATCGTTTTGGACGGTTTCGGGCATTGTGAGTCAAATGCTTCGTTGCCCACGTCAAATTAAAGAAAAGTGTCCCATGGTGCCCCATCTTCCCTTACTTTGCAAGCTCTGCAAACTTAACAGTGTACTCAGGACACTCTGTTCAGCGTGTAATCAGAAGCACACTCTCATCAGAGTGTACTCATCTGAGCACACTCTCATCACAGTGTACTCAGGTGCGTACACTCTGATGAGAGTGTGCTCAGATGAGTACACACCTTAGCACGCCTGGTATTATACGCAGCTTTAGGTGTGTACTCTGAGCGCAATGCGATTGGTAAGTTTGCTTGCCACTCCAGTGGCGCTCCGTTTTGAATGCCAAAATTTGGCCTTCTGGGCCCGGATTGGCCTCTCCGAATGCCAAAATTTGGCATTCCGGTGAACTTGGACGCCAAATTTTGGCATTTTAAAAGGCCAATCCGGCTCAGAATGCCAAATTTTGGCTTTCAAAACGGAGGGCCACTGGAGTGGCAAGCAAACTTACCAATGGAATTGCAGTGAGTACACTCTTCTGAGAGTGTACTCATCTAAGTACACTCTCGTTGGAGTGTGCTCATCTGAGTACACTGTGATGAGAGTGTGCTCAGATGAGTACACTGTGATGAGAGTGTGCTTGTGAGTACACGCTGAACAGATTGTACTGAGTACACTGTTGAGTTTGCAGAGAGGTTTTGAGCCTGTTGATACAGCTACAAATCAATGTGGTTTGTGATTGAATTCACACAAACTTAGAGATGAAAGATCGCACACGCTTAAAACCTTACGCAGTATTTTGAGCATTTGCACGGCACAAACTAATTATAGTTTGTTAAACGAAGAAATAGTTCGTAAGTGTCGAGGTATCATCTTTGCAAGATTATGTGTGCTCAAAATACTTTGTTAAAACGAGCCACTTTCCTTTGTCAGGACTGAATAGTTTGACAGGCTTTGTCAGGGCAGAAACCAAAAGTGGTTGTAGTAATATGTTCCGCTTACTCTCCTTTTTGTCCCAAGTGACTAAACGTAGTGAAATTCACTTGCGTTTCAGATAAAGGTTCTTTAACGGAAACGCCCAGATAAGATCTTTGGAATAGGACCCTCGACGTGCGAGTCCCAAATAACACCGCACACCCGTACATCTCAGCACACGGTAAGTAACGTTCGGCACATCATTACAAAGCCACACTCAAAAACTACACGTCCTCTTTCTTTTAATTTTTCATGTGTGCGTGTAGTTTTGAATCGCCAAACTACGTGGTACGTACTTTACAACTGGAGATGGAGAGTCACTCCGCAGTGAAGACCCCGTTGCCTTGTCGGCGACGAAATCGAGGATGGCAAAGTTGTCAGGCAAGGAAGAGGCTGGCACCGTGAAGACCTGGGGATCAGACTGTAAGTCACCTAAAGAGCAACACTAGAAAACCGCTCCAAACACCTGAAAGAATCCTTTTAAATATAGACAGCTTTCACTTCTCCGATTCATTTATAAAAGGCTCTGATATGATCGCCCCGAATGATCAAACCGAGTAAAATTTACTTGCGTTTCAAATGAGATTTTTTTTCCAGGGGAGCGCCTAGGCAAGATTTTTTAAACATGACCCCTCGTTTGGGCAGTTTTAAGTACCCCGCCGTCTTCTATATTACTTTTGTTCTTGTCTCGACGACGACTGAAATCGTTTTAAATCCCAAAAAATTTGCAAGCCTGGCCCTAAACATTCCTCAGCTTGCCAAAATTCGGCATGGCAGGCAGCCTAAGCATGGCCGGAGCGCCAAGCATTGGCAATCTGATAAGGACTGCCAACTTTTGGCATGCGAAGCAGCTTCCCAGTTTAGTGGCAAGCAAAGGCGCCTTTAGAGTTGCAGTGCAGTAAGCGCCGTCCTGCCTACTCACCTTGCGGCACTGCGGGCAGCTGCGGTCCTGCAGGCCCCCCAGGCAGTGGCTGCAGAAGCTGTGGCCGCACGGCAGGCTCTTGGGCCGCCTCCCGGCCGCGTCGTACTCCTCCATGCACACAGGGCACTCCATGGCCGACGGGCTGCAACAGCGGAGTTCTAACACGCTGTGGGGAAGCTTTACGCCAGGCCATGGCACCTGAAAAACTCGAGGGTGCACTGGGCAAATAAATCTCCACCATTTGCGGAAGCGCCTCTGGCAGAGATGTTGCCACAGGCACCTTCGTTTATTCGCGCAGTCTTGGTAATTTACGAAGATTCTCCACGAATACACGAACATTTAGCGTTAATTCACGAACAATAATTTACAAAATTTCTTCATTTTTGAACGATTGTTAAGGAACAATTTGTGAATTTACAAAGCAACCTGCGGCAACATTTTTGCCAAAGGTTACTTCGTTAACTCCCAATTTCTAAAGTGTGATGGAATTGCCCCGTACCGTTAAGGGAGAACCTTGAGAGCATTACAACATTTACGAGCCAGTTCTTATCACCAAAAATGTAGGATCCGACAGCAGGCACTGTTTAAAATCAACTGGGATTAACAAAGGTATCTCCGACAAAAATGTCGCCGTTCTAAATTCTCAAAAATTTTTGTTAAAGAACGAAGAACACCCCACTGGAGTAACTGGCTTCGCTAATCGCTCAGGCAATTACGTTTGCACAAAAAACTTTTAGGCGAGACATAAAAAGTCAATGCGAGACTGAGAGCAAGTGATCCAGGAAGCGGAATACACTGCAAATCCAGTGGTTAGTTTGCTTGCCACAGAATCGGCAAGCCGGTTTAAATGCCAAAAATTGGCAAGCTTGGCCCGAAGATACTTACCAGCTTGCTAAAATGTGGCAAGCTTCTGAAGATCCCAGGTCATAGCTTGCCAAATTTTGGCATTCAAAACAGCTTGCCAAATTTGCGGCAAGCAAACTTACCACTTTAGGAGCACTCCATCTGCAAAGGGAACGGCACAACACTTGTCACAGAACCACAAACCACCGGCCTGGAACTTACATATCGATGTTAGATGAAGATGGCTCCAAACCGGTCACCCCGGGTGCTGCGTGTGCTGAGCTGCTCAGCGGAGCGGTGGGCTGACGGACACGACGTGCGCACTGCACTGCACAACCCTGGCTGGATGCAGGCTTGCCAGATCCGTCCGATACCAGAGTGCGCCCGAGTCGACGCCCGAGTGCGCCCGAGTGCGCCCGACCGCTATTGCGCCCGAAAGCGCCCGAAAGCGCCCGGCAGGACCCGAATGCGCCCGGCTGGACCGAAAAGCTCGTCTTTCTTCTTTCTCCCTCTCTCTCCCAGGAAGCGTTATTACGCTTTCATTCGTCTTGGAAAGCCGGTGCCGTTTGAGGTCCGTTCTATGCGCCCTCATCGCCTCCTCACACACCGTACATTTAGCCAGCTTGTTGTCCCTCGCTCCCGGGAGGTTTCTTGCTATCCACCCTGCAAAACGTACTTTTTTACGGTTGTTTTCAACTTGACAGTGAAGTGTTTTCCTACAACGAACGAAACCACACACCTTTCAGGAGGGGGTCAGCGTCCCACGCAGGCTGGTACTTGCGGGAGCCTCTTGCTCATATGACGGTGTTCTTGGAGGGGACGCTGGATCGTCTACGGACTCGGCAGAATGTGCCGTGACAAGCGTGACGATAAGGGTGTCAGCCAGACCCGCGGGCACTGCCTGGCGTGCTGACGGTATATAGTGGGTTGCGGGCGGGAAGGGCCGGGACCAGAGACTAGGGCGGGAGCATGAACTTGGGGGTCGCCAGCGCCAGGAACGCGGGGTGGAGAGGCCAGTGTTGCCAGATTGGGCGGTTTTCCGCAGATTGGGCTGAAAAAGGTGCTGAGATGGCGGATGTATTTTACGCCACGCGGAAAACCGCAAATTGGGCTGAAAGGGAAAAAATGTCGGGTGGTTTTGGGCTGAAACGGAATTAACCCTCAAAATATGCTACTTTTTCAAAAAGACGCGGGTTTTGTGCTCCGGTGTTGGCAAACAACTAATTTTTACTACTACTGATAGTCATAACAATAATGTGATAATAATAAACCAGTGCCATTTTTCTATGTTTACATCGTGTTAAGAATTTGAATTTTCCCCTTTCTGGCGGGGAAGTTGGGCGGAATCGAAAAAAATGCGGGCGGTTTTGGGCTGAAAGAGGCGGCGGCGGATTCGGGCGGATGTGCTGTCCTCTAGCGGCGGAACGGCGAAGCCAGAATCTGGCATCACTGGGAGAGGCATTCCGCGCTCCGCGCCCACGTCCTCGGCCGCGGCCAAGTGCAGCCGCAGGCCGGGATGTTGGAGTGGCGGGTGACGGGACATGAGGCGAATCCCCTGGTGAAACTGTTGTGGGGCTGGCTGGCGTTGGTGTCGGCGCGGTCGGACCTCCCGTTGCCTAAAAAAGAGTGTGTTAAATCACCCAAACTCAGACAACTGCAAGTTGTCCAACAATTTGCACGACTGCCGCGGCGTGACGACCCGTCCCCCGTTTCCTTTGTTACGCCGTTGCTATGATGGGCTCTACTTGTTGAAGAAGACCGGTTCTTCCTCTCTTCTCTCTCCATCGCTCTCTCTACAACTTGCAGGCTTGTTTGCCTCGGTTTCCCCCTCGTACGCATGTTTTTTCTGCGAATCCGCCGGGGTGCTGTTTCCTAATCCCCAATACCACGCCGGAAGAAACCCGGGGCGATTCCGCGCCACCGGCCCCAGGCGGCATCGACCCGAGTCGGCTCGAGTGCGCCCGAGTGCGCCCGAGGCCTTTTTTTCGGCGCCCGAGAGGACCCGATTGCGCCCGGCGGGCGCCAAAGCGCCCGGTCTGGCAAGCCTGGCTGGATGCCAGACAGAGTTGCCTGACTCCGGCCGCCAGACGGCGGTGCGGTCGCGGCGGTGCGCGGGGTGGGGGGAGCTCGCGCGTCCGCCGTCCGACCCGACTTGCAACCCGTTGTAACCGAGCGGCCGAGGCACGACGCATGCGTGTTGGGGTTATCCCATGCCAACCGACTCGGCTTCGAGTCCGACCCGACCAGGTGGCGCTCCAGCGCCCGCCCGGCTAGGATTTTGAACAGGGGTTTGCCCGCAGGACGAAAAACTAAGGGAAATTCCCCGGGTTGGGAAAAGGCGGTTCGCTGCAACTCAAGGGCGTTATGGCGGGACAGAAACCCAAAAGGCGGTACAAATCGCCTAGGCGGTGCGTCTGGCAACATGGGTGCCGGACAGTGCGGGCTCTATGGCCCACCGGAGCGGGCTCTATGCGCCACCGAGGGCCAGCAGGGTGTGAAATTGGCCAAGAAGATCGTGAAGCCATGCACAGTAAATTGAAATGGCAGAATCTGCAGTGGTCTGGCAGCCCCAAATTGCAGAAACTGACAGGTAAATAGATCCGTGCTGGTTTTGCATCGAAACCGCCAACGGCAAATTGTTTCTGCACACAAGCGGCGAGATCCGTGCATTCCCGCCACGGAATCCGGACACACTGCTCTGTTTCTGTCAGTTACGATTCGCTCCACCTCGCGACTTTGAGGCTTCATATTATTAGTAATAAAGGGTGTAGACGTAGCGCGTATGTTAAATATAAATTAGGAGACTTTTCAATGCTAGAAAAAGTATGCACACGCTTCAACATATGTAAATATCGTTCAAAATATCAAATGCGTCCAGAGACGCAGTCAGGGTGATACCGTAACCCCGTACAGTTTCTGAGAGTCAATTTCAGTTTCTTTGACTACCAAATTCAGATTCATTTACTGGCGTTTTCTGTGCAGAATCGTTACGGATTCTGACATTTCAGTTTACTGTGTGCTCAAGCCTACGCTGAAGGGGTTACGCACTTCTTCGTGATTATGAAAACAAGGCATTTTTCCCAACGGGTTGCACAGTTGAAAGGGGCATAAAATGAAATGTGCATTAGGCTTCTTGCCTTTCTTGATAATTATTGTTTTACCCAGTTGAAATATAAGGATTGTCACCAAAAACATACAAAAAAAATCTAAAACATAAGGAAAATCTCAGCCTTACCATCTGAATGAAAAAACTGCCGCCCTGTTTTGGGCTAAACTGAGAGGACTAAGGCAGGCCACCCTAAATGTCATGGTCTTTCGATTGCTGCACTGCGTTTTGTATACGCCGGCCCTTTTTTGGCCCGTCCCGTATTATTTATGATAACAGGAAAAGTGGCGATACAGATCGGCAACTTTGGCCCGTCCCGTACATTTTAAATTTAACGAGTGTCGCCAATGTTTAACTCTTACAGGCTTTAAACGTGGGTCTGGGTCAAAATGGACGTTATTTTCGTCATCAGCACCCTCAAAAACCTATGAAATTAAAGAAAACTTGAATAAAAATTTTAGTCGTAATATACCCCACCGGGATTTGAACCCGGGTCCAAACTTCTCCGATTTGCTCGAAATTAGCACCGTTAGCTTTGTCTCATCACCCTGGTTCCAAAAATACCCCTACATGCCCTTCTAGATGCACCCGTTGCCGAAATCCTCCTCCACCCCGCGTAGACCATGATGCACCTGCAGCAGCGTCCCCGGGGCTCGGATCGAAAAAGCCGTCACCGGGCGGATCTTAGGGTCACCCAAGGAGGCTGCATACCAAATTTGGTGAAGATCGGACCACGGGAAGTCCTCGGACGGACGGACGGACGGACGGACGGACGGACGAACGCACAGCAAGCGTCATACTATATGCCCGTCCTTCGTATTTTTTATTATGATAATACGGGACGGGCCAAAAATATATAAGGGAGGACGGGCATATAGTATGATGCGTGCTGTGCGTCCGTCCGTCCGAGGTCTTCCCGTGGTCCGATCTTCACCAAATTTGGTATGCAGGCTCCTAGGGTGAACCTAAGAACCGCCCGGTGACGGCTTTTTCGATCCGAGCCCCAGGGGCGCTGCTGCAGGTGCATCATGGTTTACATGGTGTACAGGAGGATCTCTGCAACGGAGGCCGCTAGAAGGGCATGTAGGGGTATTTTTGAAATCGGGGCGACGAAATAAGGACAACGGTGTTAATTTCGAGCCGATCGGAAAAGTTTGGGCCTAGGTTCGAATCCCGGTGGCAGGGCGTCGTAACTTAACATTTTTTCGCGATTTTAGAAATTTTATCTCGTAAACGTCTAGAGATAAAAAAGTTATGCATAGGATAACTTAAATTTAGAATTCAATTTTAAATTTAAGTTATCCTATGTGTAAATTTTTTATCTCTTGCCGTTTACGAGATATAGGCACCTAAAATCTCATTAAATGTTAAGTTACGACGCCCTGCCGGTGGGGTAAAAGTACGATCAAAATTTTCAACTCGAGTTGGACAAACATATGTTTTCGAGGGTGCTGACAACGAAAATGAGATCCATTTTGACCCCAGACCCAGGTTCGAACCCCGGTGGGGTAAAATACGACCAAAATTTTTAACTCGAGCTTGATTTTGTTTCGTATGTTTTTGATGGTGCTGATGACGAAAATGGCATCCATTTTGACCCCAGACCCACTTACGAATCCCGGTAGGGTCAAATGCGACCAAAATTTTTCCTTTTTGACCCCGAACTGGATACAGGCGGTCGAGTGCCGTTTCCGTCACATACGACCCTAATCTTTATTTCGAGGTAGACATGGTTTCATACGTTACGGGTGCCGATGACGAAAGTAACATCTATTTAGTTTCCGACAGAGATTCGCATCACTATGGGCTAAAATACGACAGCAATTGCGAATGTTAAAAATGTACGGGACGGGCCAAAGTTGCCGATTTGTATCGCCACTTTCCCTGTTATTATTACCTCGAAGAACTGCGAAACCCCTGCACCTCGCTCGCGCATGGCTTCCGAGCCGAGTCACCAGAGATCGCCACCAGAGCGCTGAAGTCGCAACGCTGCCGCGCCACAGGTCGCCTCTGTGCAGAGGAAGCTTCCGCTCGGAAAGCCCGTCACTAACCCGCCCAGGGTTGCCAGATGGAGCGCCAAAGTGGCGCCTGGGAGACCCCAGTGGCGCCCGGAGGGCGCCAAGCGGCGGTGGCGACCCCAGTGGCTTTTTGGCCTCCCGAGTGGCGACTTTGCGGAATCGGTGGCGACCAGTGGCGATTCGGCTGGCCCGGCGCCCGGCGGGCCGAGTCGGCTGGCGGATTAGGTTTTAGGGTCTTTTTCGCGCTTCTCGGCCGGCCCGAGTAGGGTTGGAAAATTTCCGGAAACTTTCAAAGTTTCTGAAGATTTCAAAAAAATTGGAAATAAGCGGGTTTCCAGAAATTTTTGAAACTTTGGAAATTTTTCTTTAATGAGCATATATCACGTAACACTGACATTTTCTTTCTAAAAACACGTTCAATAAGGATGTTTATACCTTATTCTTCACTGTTAGAAATAAGGGTGACATGACGGAACTCAAACGGTCAAGTTTTGTTACGGAACCCACGGAATGACTGAAAGGGATAAAAAAAATGAATCCGTCCCTATAAACAGCTTTGGATTTACGGAAGATTGGCGTTATTGGCTGCAAAGGTCTTTCCGTATCAACAGATCTGTCTTCTTCATGACACAAATCACGGAAATATATTTTATAAACAACGGTTACGGTTCAGCCATTCGTTTTGGGAACGGTCTAAAAAGAGGTACGGTGAGGCCAAAGAGAAGGTATGGTGGTGTTAACAGCCTGCCGTTCCAAGGTTTCCATATTATGATATGATGATTCCTTTTCACCGTTCTGGTTTACAATTTCACCGTGCCTTCTCTTTGACCTCACCGCACCTCTTTTTAGACCGTTCCGAAACCGTAATCATTACGGTAGTGGCCAGAAAATAATTAGCGGTACTTTTTCCGTATTGAAACCGTGATTTTTTTCTGGCAGTGTTCTGACACATTTAAAGACAGAAGGCTGATTGATTTCATTGAAGTCCTAGAAGTGATGTTCCAGTCCCATTGTTCTTGTGACGGGTTAATCTAAATAGGCCAATTCTCTGGAGCAGACATTGTTTCTTTTGCCAATTGCAAGTCGTTTGGATGGTGTGCTGGGACTTTGATGTCCAAGGGACGTCTGAGATCTTTCTCTTAATTTTGCGCGGTGCCAAGTGTTACCTTCACTAGAAGCATTGTGAGCAATATGTCGTGCGTTGCAAACTATTTAGTTTGTTATACGAAGAATTAGTTCGTAAATTATGAAGGATTTTCTCTGTTAGCTTATGAAAGTTTTATGTTGAAACAAGTTACTTTTGTTTGAAAGGCCCAACAAGTTTGAGAGGTTTTGAGAGTGAGTACTCTAAATGGTTGTTCGGCTGATCGGTTGGCAAACCTTCAAAACATGTCAAAATGATGTCAAACCGCTGTGACAAAACTTATAACACAGCATGCCGAAATACAAACCGGCGGGTCAACTTGTAAATAAAATAATCGTGCGTCATAAAAATTAAAAAAAAAAATCAAAAGTTTGTAGTAAAAGTATCGCAAATGGAATTGTAGTGGAACGGTCGTCGCAGCGCACTGATGCCGCCACGTGGAACACGACGGGCCCACCTGTCCGCACAGGTGCTAGCGTCGGACAGACCCAGAGGCGTCGCCTGGATGTCGCCAGGCACCGTCCGCACCTTGGACAGTGCGGTCTATTGCTCCGCGCCGAGTCGGTCGAACTAGCAGGCAAGCATGCGCTCTACATGTCTGGGAGTCGGTTGGGTAATAATGGGACAATATGAGAAATAAGGTCTCCACAAGTCTGCAATTGCACTGTTCAATCAAAAAAAAAAAAAAAAAAAGACTGAAAATGGAGACTAAGTTTGTCAGAAGTTATTACTAACAGACTTGTGGTCTGAAAATTCAGACCATTTAGATGGTCCGCAACCTCTGAAGTAGAGAGTCTTAAATTTCAGTCAGTGGTCTAAAAATTCCGACCTGTATAGAGGTGGCTAGCATTAGGATCCGTCACATGTAATAATGGAACATTGGAATCTTATGAGTACGTTGGCCCCGCGAGCGGACAACGTCGAGGAAAAATTGTATTGAGGGAGGAGATCCTTCTGTGGACTTCTTCCTGACTCAAGGGAGGCTGGCCTGCGGCACCCAAGGAAATGGCGACACGGCGCCAGCTCGCATGCGAGTTGGAGTTTTCGTTATGCATTTACATGATAAAGTCCTTAGTTTCACACCAATCAACGTTAAATAATATCAAAAATTCTTTCAATTTCGTAGTTTTTTTTTCTTAACTGTGTAATTTCGAACCTGTCAGTTTGGGGTAATAAAATGGGATTCTGTGGGGTTAAAATGGGACAGGGTCTCAGCAGCGGTAAAACAAGCCTCAAAATTGTCCAAGTTGACATCACTTTGCAGAATAATATCCTTCTCGACAAAACAAACAATAAATGACAGCATAGTATGGGTTTGGATGAAAAATAAGAAAGTTAATGCGCTCCTAAAGTGCTTTCGAGCTATGAGTGATTTTTAGCGACACTCAGTGACACTTTTAGTGACACTCACTGTGCATCTGTAGGCATGAACTTGATTTCTGTGTGATAAGTACACACATCAAATGCATATACCAACACAGAACACGATTCAGTTTGTAAAGCGACCTTAACCTCACCACCGCGTCTCTCCTCTCATTTCCAGTCCGAAGCAAAACTGCCGTCTCACCATGGGTCCATTCGCAGTGCTCCTCGCAGTGGCGGCCGTGACTAGTGCCGCCACCACAGGACAGCCAGACCCAGCTTACGACTACACGTTTCCCGAGGACTTCCTCTTCAGCAGCGCTACGGCATCTTACCAAATCGAGGGCGGCTGGAATGCAAGTGGTACGGCATTGGGCTTTTTGGCCTGTCCCGTATTATCAAAAATACGAAGGACGGGCAGTATGATGCGTGCCGTCCGTCCGTCTGAGGACTTCCCGTCGTCCGATCTTCACCAAAGTTGGTATGCAGCCTCCTTGGGTGACCCTTAGAACCCCCCGGTGGCAGCAAATCCGATCCGGGCCCTGGTGGCGCTGCTGCAGGTGCATTATGGCCTACATGGGGTGGAGAAGGATTGCGGCAACGGGTACAGCTAGAAGGGCGTGTAGGCGCGACGAGACAAAGCCAACGGTGCTGGTTTCGAGCAAATCGGAGAAGTTCGGACACAGGTTCGAATCCCGGTAGAGTAGACCAAAATATTTATCGTGAGTTTAACGTTGTTTCTCATTTTTGAGAGGGTGCAGATAACGAAAATGACATCCATTTGGACCCCAACCTTGATCCTTAAATTTTTAATTCACGGGGGCGGGCCAAAGTTGCCGACTTGCATCGCTACTTTTCCTGTTATTTATGTTTCACGCAACACTTCCTCACACTAAGGCAAAAAGTTACAGAGAATTCTGTAAACAACTTGTGCTAATTCTTCGTACTTACCCTAAACCCAGTAATATCCGTAGCCTCTTTACAATATTCAGTGTGCGACTCACAGTCGTCTCCGCGCACCTCTATGGTCTGCGTCGGGCATGTGGAGGAGACTCTTAGTCACACAAAAAATATTGTAAAGAGGCTACAGCAAATACTGGGTTTAGGAAATGAAGAACCCTGGCAAAAAAATTACTTTACTTTTCCGTAGTTTTTGCCAAGTGCAGACATACACAGGCGAAACACCTCAAACTTAGTGACTTAGCGGGGTGCGATCGGCTGATCATCACTTTCCCCACACTAAAAAGCCTACGAAGAATGACATTGTTTCTACTATGTCATGACAAGCGGGCATAATTTACCTCGGAGAATTGGGCTTTTGCTATAGTTATATTAATGTAGGCTCGTTGATTTGATTGAATTCATGTTTCATATACGTTTACCAACGGTTGACAACTGATCCCTATTCTCGTTCCAGGAAAAGGCGAAAACATATGGGACCGCACGACGCATGAACATCCTGAGTTCGTGCAGGACGGCTCAAACGGCGACGTTGCATGCGACTCGTACCACAAGTACAAAGAGGACATCCGCCTTCTGAAAGAGCTAGGGGTATGTCTTGTGTTTGGAATATCAACGGACTCGGTCTAGTCTCGGATTTCAACGAAACCACGGCACCATGGTACACTGTAGGAACGACCAACTCACATTGTTCTCGCGGGTCAAAACATGACTGAATAATGATCCTTGGCTCTGACGTTTACTTAACGCTAACCTAATCAAACCGCCATATAACCCTCCGTGAACCACGCAATTTATTCGGGAGTCACGATCCGAATTCTGCAAAATCGGCTGGGGCTTTAAGAAAGAGTACAAGTGGCGACTTCGGTTTCTATGCGCTGCTAAAAAATATTCCTGAAGTAAGACACCTTTTGCTAAAAAAACGGAACTCGCACCAAGGTAAAAATTGCAAGAGCGTTTTTGAGTCGTATTTTAATCGCGACCGCCAACTGAAATCAGATATATTCCGGTGGTGAAGAAGAGAAAGAAGCTGCGGTGGTTTGGTGCGGTGCCCTAACAAACCCTCATTTGTTGAGGCAGTTCACCTGCCAGCACTGTGGCAAAAACCACAGAAAAGTCAGTTAATTTTTTGGCCAGGATTCTCTGTAACCCTAAACCCAGTATTTCCTGTAGCCTCTTTACAGTATTTACTGCGTGACTCAGTCTTCTCCGTCGCAGACTATTGTGGTGCACGGAGACCACTGTAAGTCCTACAGAGAATACTGTAAAGGGGCTACAGGAAATACTGGGTTTAGGGTTACGGAGAATTAGCACAAGTTTTTTTTACAGAATTCTCTGTAACCTTTTTGCCACAGTGACAGGTGCAGGGTGGGGCCAACATAGCTGCCTAAACAAATAAGGGTTTGTGATATTCTACCCCCGCCGCCGCATCTTCCTAAGAATTCCTTCTCTTCTTCGCCATCGCAAAACACCTCAGTGCCGGTTTCCATTCACCGCAGTGCCCCAAATTAAATCCATTATTTCTTTAAAACTGGTCACCGCCACCGTGGGACAGCAAATTTCGCACTTAATTCCTTAATTTTTGTACGTGCTCTCACAATTTTGCGCATACGTGGTTTTTCGCAGAAATTTGTAGGAAATTTCGCACGAATATGTGCGATTCTGCGTACTGCTTTGTACCAAAAAGGTTTGCATGTTGCACATGGTGCACACGTACAAAATTGTACTAATCCAGTAAGTATGGTTCGTTTGCTGCAGACTTTGTAACCGTGAAATTGATGCAACCAGATGCAAGTATGATGGAAAAGGGCTTCGCTGATTCCAGACCAAGGTGTACCGCTTTTCGCTGTCTTGGTCTCGTCTGCTGCCAACGGGTTTCATTGACGTCGTGAACCCAGACGGTGTGCGCTACTATAATGCCGTTATCGACGAGTTGATTGCCAACAAAATCGAACCAATGGTAAGACTTCGCGCGTTCGACGACGTGCTACAGTGGTCAAGACGACCAGCGGCGGCTGTAGACGCGTTTTAACACATTCGCTGCGATACGAGAACACGCAACCTCGTATTGGGCGGGCCAAAACTGCGGTACGAGAACATGCAACCTCGTATTTTGCCAATTTTTTTGTTCTAGCCATAACAAGGAAACGGTAGTATATAAGAAAGTGAGGCAGAAAGGATTTTGACCTACATTGTGCCCCGAAAATTTCGGCTGTTGTTTCGACGTCCTGCGACTACTTTCGTACGAGAACGGTGTTCTCGTATCGCGTTTTGTTCATCTCGTCGTTGTCCGAGCGGCCAATTCCACATCGGGACTCGAACCGAGCGTGTGACCCAGCAAATTGATTCCTCGTTCGGAGAGCATGGGGTCACACGTTCCGTTCCAGTGCCATGTAGCTATTAAGCTCCTAACGTACTTAAAAAAAGTCTACGAAGAATCTGTTCCGTAACTCCGAAGAAAATCAAGGCGTTGTTCACTGGGAGAAAAAAACTCGGTAAATTCTGGTAAATTTTTTTGCCAGAATTTACCGTACTTCTTTACAGTCATACCTGTACTCATTTAACAGTCAATCCCGTTGCTTGACTGAAATTACCGTTCTCTTTTTACAGTAATTTCTGTTCTTTCCTCTCAGTCAACCCCGTTATTTCTGATCAAAGTTTACCGTTCTGATTAAACGCAAATTTTCAAAACCCTCTAAATCGATTTTTCTTTACAGAAATGGGTTTGTCTCGACAAGACAAACAAAAGATGTCAATACTTAATATATGCTTGGATGCGAAATGAAAAAGTTATTAAACTTCAAAAGTACCTACACACCAAATGTCGTGGGACCTTTTTAGTCCCATGAACGATGCAATTTTAAGCACATCCGTTGCTGATACAGTTCAGTTTCCACCAAGTGATACAAGTTGTACAATCAAATAGCAACTTGCAATAGGCATTCGACAATTTGTATCGCCTGGTGGACATAAAATTGTATCAGCGACGGATGTGCTTAAAATTGCAACATTCATGGGTCAAAAAAAGTCCCATGACATTTAGAGTGTAAACGACCAAAATAAGGACTTTTGAGTACTTTGAAAGTGTATTAACTTTTTTTTATCTCGAATCTTAGCCCATGACATGTGAAAACATTTTTTGGTTTGTCTCGTTGAGACGAATCCATTTGTACAACAAAAATTCAATTCAGACACTTTTCAAATATTTACACTAACCCATGCACAGAATTGAACGTTTGAATAAGTACGGGAGTTACTGTATGAAAGCAACGGAATGGACTGTTAAATTGGGACAGTCGAAACTATAGACATGTACAATGCATGCTGTTTTTTGAATGTACGGTAGAGGCTGTCTTAATCCGTACAGAATCTACCGTGATAAATTCTCTCAGTGTAGAATTGCTTCGTTTTATTTAAAATAAAGAAATGCTTCTTGCGAAGGATTTTGCTTTAAAAAAACGAAGCATTTCTTTGCAATTCCTTCGTTTTCTTTCTGTTACGAAGTGATGCTCCCTAGACTTTTAACTGTGCGCGTGCGCGTCAGGAATATTGACCACGTCCACCCCGGTCATCTGGCCCACTGTGCGCGCTAGACGTTCAAGTTCTTGACTTGTCGCTCGATGAAGGTTAAACGAAGGAGGAACCGAGAAATTTATAAAAGAAACATATAGGGTCTTCGTTGTAACCGACACGTGTAATAATTCCTGGTAAATCAACTGACATCCTTTTGTTTCAGATCAGTATTTTTCACTGGGATCTACCGCAGCCTCTGCAGGATATGGGAGGGTTCCCAAATGAAGTTATTGCAGATTACTTTGTGGAGTACGCAGACTTCGTTTTCAAAACTTTCGGAGACAGGGTAAGTGGACACAACACACTATTACGATGTTTGCTGAGAAGGATGGTCCTTGAGAAGGAAGTGTCGTTGTCTCGTCTTGCAGCAAATTGAAGCCTTCACTACACTTTTATTTAAACTGCGGTAACCCCCAAGATTTCTCTTACCTAAATGCATGGGAGAACTTTCAGTCTATGTTGGATTTCAAGCGTAACGTCTTCAGGCGTGACTTCATGCTGATAGAGTTACGCTTTAGTTTTACCAGTGTGTGCACTTGTAGACAGATAGGTTCGCAGTGTTGGCGTAGTTTGTTGGCGTCATCCGATTCACGTTCACAGTGCAAGGTCCTGCACAGGTGAAGTGGTGGGCCACAGTGAACGAACCCATCAGCATCTGTTGGGAAGGATACGGCACTGGCAGCAAGGCCCCTGCAATCAAGCGCGAGGGCTGGGCCGACTACCTGTGTGGGCACACCATTCTCAAAGCCCATGCGCGCACGTACCACCTCTACAAGGAAAAGTACCATGCAAAGCAACAAGGTAGTCAGACGACTCTGCGTCGGTTACGAAAATTACTTGGTGTTCGTTTTCTGAACGTAACTCCCCGACGAAAGGATTTTGTCCTGATTCTGCGCGCAGCCGTTACCTTTAACTTAGGGCGTGCTCAAGTGCACTGTGAATGAAAAAGTCTGACCTCTTCATCTAAAGGGAATTCTTGCATCAGACTGGACTGACTGCAAGTATTATTGATTTCCATCAATCTTGATGTCTCACAAGTTTTATGAAGAGAACGGCAAGAGGCGTTGTCGTCTTATGCGTTTTTCAGCGTGTACACTTTCTTCAGCGCGGACTCAAGAGTGCACTCCCACGAGCATGTAGTACTCAACTGTATATTTTGCCAGACCTGAGTGTACTCATGAAAACACTTCCGTTGGAGTGTACTCGTGAATACACGCTGAACAGAGTGTACTGAGCACACTGTTGAGTTTGCGAGTAAGTTTAAAAGTCTACTTTTTTGCAGTGCACTTAAGAACGCACTGGGGCCACAGTCCAGGCAAAATCCCTACCGCGGAACGTTCAGAAAATTAGGAGGCATTGTAATTGACGTGTTTCGTCTCCAGGACACGTGGGCCTTGCGTTGAACTCAGAATTCACCTTCCCGAAGGATCCCAGCAACCCAGACGATGTGAAGGCTGCACGGCGATGGCTGGATTTCAACGTAAGTCCAGCGCGTTAAACTTAACATTTATTAAGATTTTAGGTGCCCATATCTCGTAAACGGTTAAAGCTAAATAAGTTTTGCACAGGGTAACTAAAATTCAAAGTTGAATTTGGAATTAAGGTTATCCTTTGCATAACTTTTTTAGCTCTGACCGTTTGGGAGATAAAGTGTCAAAAATCGCAAAAAAACGTCATGTTATCACGCCCTGCGTATGCCAACAATTTATAGCCGCAATATTTCTCATCATGAAGTCTCTCGACTCCTGTAAGGGGACGTTCAAATGTGACGTCACACTTTTTAGGCTCATTTTTCTACCCCTTCCCCTTATAGTCACAAATAGTCACGATTTGGACTGACCCCTACCCTCCCTGTGACGTCACATGTCTCGACTGCATTTGCCTTCTTATAGAAATTTTAGAACAGTTCGAGTTCAGTTTGACAAATCCGATCGATCGCTAACCTGTTTGAAAAAATCAAACCGAAGTGCAGCAGAAATACTTTATCTGATAACAATTTGAGCTGATGTAGCTGGGCATTGCTGACTTAAGTTCATTTTTGGATGGCACACTCCTTTTATATTTAACATTCTTAACTCTAATTTAAAGTGTGATGTCACAATGCCTTCAACCCACTCTCTCCCATGTCACGTTTGGTCACGATTTGGCTTATCCCCCTAACCTAACCTAAAAAGTGTGACGTCATATTTGAACGGCCCCAAATCACATTTAAATCCTGCGCTGCAGTTGGGTTGGTTCGCCCATCCGATATTCAGCAAGGCAGGTGACTACCCACCTCAGTTCAAGCAACGCATCCACGACGCGAGTATCAAACAAGGACTCAGAAGGTCCCGGCTTCCAGAGTTCTCCAAAGATGAAGTTGCATACATACAGGGTGAGTCAATCAAGAACTTAGTGGTGACCACACGTTGCTATTTTTAATCCAGGCCAGTGGACCACTCCGCGAGACAGACTCAAAGCCGGCTAATGAAATCTCCCATGAACACTTAAAATGAAGGAGTCTTGATGAATGCCAAATTTGTGGCGACGAAATTTTATCATCCAAATTTCGGTGAGAATCATCCCAAATTTGGGCAAGTAAGGTTTCCTCGCCCAAATTTGAGTGATAACACCATCGAATTATAAAGGCAGATAATACACCGGTTATCGCCCAAATTTGCGTAAGGAAACCTTCCTGACCTAAATTTGGGTGATAAAATGATTCTGGCTCAAATTTGAGTGATAAAGGATACTTCACCGAAAATTTTAGTCCTCATTCATTGTCAGTGTCCTTGAATGCCTGTGCGGCCACCTATCAAGATTTCCTCGCTCGCAGGCACGGCTGACTTCTTCGGGCTGAACACGTACACCTCTTTGCTCGTGACGGACGTCAACGCGACCAACCCACCGGCGCACAGCACGAGGACTGGGGACTGTGGCGTCGGCTTGTCGGCGGCCCCAGAGTGGGAGGCAACCATCGCGTCATGGTTCCATGTGAGTTCTGTCCTCTAAATTTACTCTAAGATACATTTTTTTCAAAGCCAAACTTCTTTCTGAGGTGAACTTCTGACCTCCCAATTTCTTTTCCCGAGAGGTTCGCACGAGAGCCTCTCTTTTATATTTGTTTGCAATCAGACAAACGGTTCCGAAGGAAAAAGGAAAGGAAACAAATTTCATCATTTCAAGGAAGGGTTCAAATATTTCAAAGTACACTCTCAGACTCGTACTGAACTGAGTTTTTATTCAATTAGGTATTGACGTTTGTGCACATTAATGGGCATATTACCATTTTTGCATGTCTTGTTAACTACATTATCAATTTTACTTTTACAAATCTATTGAGCTTCTTAACGAAATTTTATTTATCTGCACAAACGTTAATGAATATGAATGAAATGTCAAATGTCCATCAAAGGATGAGAGTGTATGAAATTGCCATGTTAGGTCCTATGTCCCCAATGTTGTTCGTAGCTGTCAAAACTACCCAGAGCGCGAGTAGGGCTCCGAATTCAAAATTGTCCCTTTGATTGTGGGCGTTCAATCCCATAGCAGACAAAACCCATTTGGCAATGGGTTCTTACCCATGTAGAAGGGTTGAAGCCCATTTGGAATGGGTTGTGACCCGTTGAGAATGGGTTTAGACCCGTTTGGAACGGGTTAAGACCCATTGGGAATGGGTCGTGACCCATTAGGAATGGGTGGTGACCCATTCGAGATGGGTCGAGACCCATTGAAGATGGGTTGGGACCCATTGAGACCCAGCTTTTTGGGTTCGGTCAAGGATCGCCTGCGAGGTAGGCAAAAATGTGGTGCAATTAGGAAGGCAAACCCGCTACACACCTTTTAAGTGTAACTTGTGAACTACTGCAGCTAGGTCAAATTCGACACTACCATTGTGTTCAGCGCCGAAAGTTTGGTTTGTGACGTCCTTCTAGGTGAGACTAATCTTCTTTGTAAAAGAAATAAAATAAAGTCCAGTCTGAGTTTGGACACTTTGCGATGGGTCAGACCCATTATGGGTGCAACCCATTCAAATGGGTACTTTTCTTACACCCATTACATGGGTTGGTCCCATAAGAATGGGTTGGACCCAATCGAATGTGTGCATGAAAAGTGCCCATTTAAATGGGTCAGCAAATGGGTTTTGTCTGCTATGGGATTGTTTTCTTTGTTTGCTAGGTGGCGCCAGGTACCATGCACGGGTTGCTCAACTTCATTAAGAAAGAGTACAATAATCCCCCAGTCATCATCACCGAGAACGGATACCCCGATGGCGGAGAGATGAAGGACGAGAAGCGCGTCAGTTACTATCGCGTACGTATTTTTCCACTCACTAAATGCAAATGTCTGGAATGTGTTCATTATTTAAAAAAAAAATGTTTTCTTGTTCTTTTTGCCAAAAAAAGTTTGGTTCAAGAAATTTTTTCTCGTAAAACCAGGAAAAGTTAATTCTTTCGTGATTCAAGAAGTCAGATTTTTGGGTGTGCAGTCTCCGCACTTCGACGTGCAGATGGTTGCTTGCAGGCTCTAAAGAGACAGCCTCTCTTTGAAAAGGGCCTCTCGACCTACTCTGCACTTAAAGCGTGGAGATTGAGGGGGCCGCCACTCGCATTTCAGGTGTACACAAGATTACGGGAATTCAGAAATTTAACTTGGGATTCCGCGTAAAGTTGTGGAAAAATTGGTTCAAAAACGTTAAAAAATGACAGAATGTTATTAAGGATTACGCGATTACGGCATGGATTACCAGAGATTACCAGTCAATTCGTACACAGGATTCCCGTGGTGGTGGCCCCCTCGGTGGAGGTCGCAAACTCAACGTGGTATGGTCCTTGTCTTTACAGATGAATCTTCTGGAGCTGCTCAAAGCAATGCATGACGACAAATGTAATGTGATCGGGTACACCGCTTGGAGCCTCATAGATAATTATGAATGGTTCTTTGGCTACGCGTAAGTGATCAAAAGTTGCTTTTTTAAAATTACAATTGCATAGTTTCTCAATGCGTCAAAAGTTAACCACTAGTGTTAACAATCGACAGGCACAAGTTTGGGTTGTACCACGTAGATTTCAACGATCCAGAACGACCGCGTACCCCCAAGATGTCAGCCAAGTTCTACCAAGAGGTGATCAGCACCCGTAAAGTACCCAAAGAGGGGCACATTCCCTACCCTGAAAGGGTGTGATAGGGTGTTATATGGGGTTTACACTGAAGAGGTCAAATCCATGTTCAAAGTCTTGCTTCTTGACTATGAAAAGTGCTGACATGGGCAAAAATACCCATATTCTTTTTTTTTTTTTTTTTGTTTTTTGGGTTTTGAGCATAGCATGTGCATTCCAATGTTGAATTCTTTTCATAACCTTCCCATTTTGAAGAAGGTAAGATTTTCAACAGAACCTCCCTTTATCAGACTGTTCGTGATTTCTTACTGTTGCTTATAAGAAAGATTTTTTTCGTTTGCTTTTTTTTGCATTTTTTAAATGTTTCAGTTAATTAGAATAGGATGTGAAATGTGTTTGTTTGAACTGTGGCCAAGAATTTTGTTCATAGTGTCCTTTTTACCCCCGCAGAAGCAATGTAAATGATTCCATAGGGAATATGTTGTTTCAATTAAACCACTTCAAATCGTAAAAATTCTTATATTATTCAATTTTTTTTATCATAATTATGTCAAAACCACATTTTTAAAATTTATTCTATGCAACACTATGTAGAAACAACACTTTATAAAAATAATTAATGACATGAGCTCACTTTCCACTCAAACGGGGTCTGAATGCCACACCACTGGAGCCAAACTTTTAAGCAGCCTCTTGGACACAGCCATCTCATCATGACCTCTTCTGATCCCATTACTTCACTTAATACAAAATTGAGCAATGATTGAATGCAATAGTTCAAATGATTCTTTGCCTTTAAGATTGCTCACTAATTATGAAATTATTCCTCATGGTTGAAATAACTCTTTGCCATTCATCATTCGTATGTTTGATCCCCAAAGCTGTTTTGAAAACGCTGTTAACATTGCTTCCAACTATGGAAGGCATATTTAGCTTGAACTCCATTGATAGACCTGACTGATATGAAACTGCATATATTTATTCTTGTCGGACATGGATGGCACCCCACACATTTGCACAATTAATAAAGGAGGGATGCAAGGAGATCACTACAAAATTTCCTGATGGTTTTTGTAAGTGAAATGTTACAAGCAGCCTTCACTCCAAATCCAAAAGCGATACTTGAGTTTCTTTTTTAGCAGCACAATTGTGCATCGCCAGCAAGGAGCCATACAGAAAATATTGCCTTTTAAGAGGCGATTAACAAAAGTACTGCCGAAAACTTGGCAATACTTTTGATTATTGCCAAAATCTGGCAATTAAACTAGGACGGCTATTCCAAGCTCAATGCCAAATTTTGGCGACCCTTAAGTATCGCCAAGTTTTGGGCAATACTTCTGTTTATCGACCCTTAAAGAAAGATATTTGTAAGCCCCTTTCTTTGCGATACACAATTGTACCGCCAAAATAGGTACCAAACGTATCACCTTTGAATCTGGATTGTTGTTGTCCGACAATTCTTGAGAGTGAAAAACATTCAAAATGGCACTTGACAATGAAGCTTTAGGATTTCGTTCCAAGACCGATGGTGCACCCTAGCAGACAGAACACTTGACACAAGTACGCACGCGCATGCCGGTGTCGGCAAACACGCCGCGCAGCTGTTGTCTCTGCAGTTGGCAGGAGGCAGCATCGTGGCGACAGGCCGCGCCAAACGCTGTCTGCCTCAGCAGCACCATCCTCCTGAGCCGCGTGAGTCCGCACTGCCGCAGCTCCCACGCCAGGTCCGGGCAGCCATACGGCTCCGAGGACGCCGCCACCAGCTGCAGCTCCTCCAGGGTGTCTGCGTGCGCGCGCACCAGGGCCAGCGCCGTGGCCAGCGGGTGCAGGCCGCAGCGCAACCAGCGCAGCCTGGGGCAAGTCACAGCACCCGTGAGAAAAGGGATCACTGTGAAAATTTCTGTACTTTCGGACAGAAAAATATAGTAAGCAAGTACGGATGAAAGAACGGAACGTCCGTACCTGTTCCATAAAAGCTCGTGTAAACGGGTACCGAAAAAAGTACAGGAAGTTCCGTACTTGGCAAGTACGGACGGTCCACACTCTCAGCCTCATATGGACTATTATGTCTATTGCTTCTGGAGCTTTTTGAGCAAACGTAAATTGTACTATTTTCTCTTTAGCTATGCACAATTTTGATCGTTTTTAAGATGAAATTGTCAATAGATCATGTGGAAATCAAAAATTTCGTTGCTATTGACAAAAAGTTAGGTTTAAGAGACTAAATACCCTATATAATAGACAAAAAAGTGCATACCTATAGAGAAAATAGTACATATTACGTTTGCACAAAAAACGTTTTGGCAAGAGATAAAAAGTCAATACGGGTCTGAGAGTGCAGACAAGTTGTTGACTAGACATGTTCCGTGCTTTTTCTGTACTTTTATCTACCAGTGGAACCGCTACACTCAAAAACTCGTTCAGTGAATTTGGCAATGGTGCACGAAGACATTTGTGCACACATAATACGAACTTAATTTGTTTATGTTACGAATCTTTTTTGGCGTATCTTTGTAAGGTACGACGGAAAAGCTTCGTGAGCAAAAATGGCTCCATATGCTTGCACAAAATTCTTCGTATTATAAGGAAATAACGTTCGTTTTCTTCGTAGGACTTTAAAAGTGCATAAGAGGCGTCTATATCTCCGTTGCTTTCTCTAAACTAGGTCCCGCTGAGAAAATTTGATGTCTTAACGAAGTAAAGATAAAAATTTCACATCAAAAGGCACATGCCACACTGCGAGAAAAAACTACAGCAAGTCCTGTTAATTTTCTCACAGCCTCCACTCTCGGACTCGTTTTGACTTTTCATCCCTTGCCAAAGAGTTTTTTGTGCAAACGTAATATGTACTATTTTCTATTTAGCTTTGCACGTTTTTCTCCATTATAAAGGGCATTTAGTCCATTAAACCTCACTTTTTGTCAATTGCAATGCACTTTTTGATTTGTAAATGATCTATTGACGATTTCGTCTTAAAAACGATCAAAATTGTGCATAGCTAAAGAGAAAATAGTACAATTTACGTTTGCTCAAAAAGCTCTAAAAGCAAGAGACAAAAAAAGTCCATCTGAGACTGAGAGTGTCTCTCCGTACGGGGGCGTTCAATAATTACGTAAGGGCCTGAAGGGGGGGGAGGGGTTTTCAAAATCTCTACATGGCCTTACGTGGGGGGAGGGGAGTTCCAAGAAAATCTTACGTAAGTATTTTTAATTGACAATCGTGCTGCTTTTAAGCGCAGCGGCGCGGGCCGAATGGGCTTAAACCGACTCGGCACGGGCACGGCTCCATAACGGCCGTTTTCGCGACGTGTTTCAATCTGCTCCGCTCGGCTGGGCACGGTCAACGCTCGCGCTAAAAGAAATATGTTTTAATATAATGTTTGTATTATTTGTCATTTTCAGAACATTTTTCTATCTAAAAGGGGGGGGGGGTCACGGAAATCTTACGTAAGGACAGGAGGGGGAGTCCTTCATTTCTTACGGACCCTTACATGGGGGGAGGGGGGGAGTCCAAAATGGCCAAAAAAGCCCTTACGTAATTATTGAACGTCCCCTACCCAAAACAACGGAGATCTCCGTCTTTTAAATGACGGAGAGCCTCCGTTGTTTTTTCCACGGAGATCTCCGTCTTATTAGAAACGGAGATCCCCCGTTGTTTTTTGTCCATCTCTCCGTTGTCCAGTGGCCAATACCACACCGGGACGGTATCGTCTGCTTCAGGTCCCCAAGGACGTCGACGGGCACCTTATACAGGGTCCCCGATGACGATGTTCGCATCCTAGACCAAGGTTCCGACCATTCGTTGAAAAGGTCTCATCAAGATCTACTCGAATCAGGAATAAAAAAAAATTCTTGGTCAACCCCCTTTTTTCAAGATCCTGTTGCAGAAACTGGATCTTGAAAAAAGGGGGTTGACCAAGAAATTTTATTTCGGAACCTAGGTCTAGGATGCGAACATCGTCATCAGAGACCTAAGGTAGACGATACCGTCCCGATGTGGCATTGGCCGCTCGGACAACGGAGAGCTGAACAAAAAAAAAAACAAAAACGGAGGATCTCCGTTTCTAATAAGACGGAGATATCCGTGGAAAAAACAACGGAGGCTCTCCGTTATTTAAAAGACGGAGATCTCCGTTGTTTTGGGTACGGAGAGAGGCTGTGAAAAAATTAACAGGACTTTCCGTAGTTTTTTCTCGCAGTGCATGATCGAAAGCCCCTTGGGGCATATATAACACTCGGAAGTCTCACCATTCCAACCTGTACATTGAAGCGGGTCACTTTCCGATGGGTATAATGCAAAAGATCTTATCTGGGCGTTCTTTTATAAAGAAACTTATCTGAAACACCGGTGAATTTCGCTCAGTTTATAATTTGATACAGCTACAAATCAATATAATTTATTGTGATTTTATTCACACAAACTCGATCTAAGAAACCATTAGTGTTTGTAAAAATATTTTCCGCTCACTATCGTATCCGTTCCAAACGATCAAACTCGGTGTCATTCACTTGCGTTTCAGATAAGATCCTTCACATGGGAACGCCTATACTGCAAAAAAAAGACCAACAACAAAAGTACAACAAATCCTGGCAAATTTTATGTCAGTTTTTGTTTTACTTTCAAAATACAACAATTTTTTTTACAAAGTACAACGATTATAGTATACAATAAGGCCCAATGACAAAACGGCACAAGCCAGGAGACGTACTTTTGACAATTCTGATTGTACTTTCCGCCATCATCGTTGTACCTTTTTTTCTACAATCCTCGTCGTGCTCGAGTTGTACTATCCACATTTTTTCGTGCAGTGCAGGAAAGATGTTTTGCTTAGGACCCGTCGTCTCCTTACCTGTGAGTGGCGGGGAAGTTGAGCAGCGGCACGGGGGCCTCCAGCGTGCAGTGCACCTCCAGGTGCAGCAGCGACTGCTTCTGGCTGACCCTCTGGAGCTGTTCCCCTGAGACGCCGATGCAGCCAGAGGGGTGGCCTGAGCAGTGGGCCAGCGTGAGGCTCAGGGACTGCAGATGGGGCATCTGCAGGGCCAAGTCTAGGTGGCGTTCCAGAGGGGAGACCATCTGCAGTCCCACCAGGTGGGACGCCACCTCTAGGACCGCCTGGCACCACAGGGGGTCGACGAGGCAGTGCAGGCCCACCAGGTAGCGGACCTGTGTATGCAGAGCAGGGCTGCGGGTGAGCACTGGAAAGAAGTGCAATCCAAAAAACAAACCGCATGGAATGAAACAACATAGTACCTCGCCCAACTTGCGATCGGACAGAAATAGCCACTTCTCTTCCCTGCCAGTGAAACTACGCTGCGATACGTCCTTAACGGAGGCGGAGGTGGGTATAGGCATGAGCGGCGTCTTTAAACAAAACATAAAGCATAAAAACTGAAACAGCTCCAGGCCTTTCTCCAGGCTGCAGCTAAACTGAGAACTAGTTATGGAAGCCTGAAGATAATCGAATTTGGGCGAGAAAGGATCTGTCCGCCTCCCATTTATTTGCCGTCCATCAAAAGTTCGAGATAAAAACAATGCTTTCTGAAACAGTTGTTTGAAAGTAAGAAAAATACCACAAAAAATAAGCTTTAACACTGTTTAAAAATTCGAAATTTTCAGTCTCTCCTTTTCTCCTCGGTTCTTATTTTTTCATCCGATTCTCCCTTGATCACTTCATGTTAATGCAGAATTTTGTTTGAGTAACCTGCACGATTTAGAGCACACGTGGAATTGGCATAATCTAAGGCGTAAAAATGCATCAATTTCTGCAAAGTTGAGCACAATGTTATGCAGAATGTTACGTAGGTTTAAAATCATACGCACAAAATTCTACATCAACATTTGGCGTGTGCTCACACCCACCAGCTGCGGTTCCAGCAGGCGAAGTTCATATTTCTTTCGCCGGCCGCCCATCCAGTGGCCCCGCTTGACGCCCCAATCCTGCCACTCGACGTCGACGAAGCCATCGTCGTAGACGTCCGTGACGGTGCCGCAGCCGGGAGTGGGGCCGTCGTCGTGCTTGTCGTTGTAGTCCCAGTCACGGCCGCGCGCCACCCGGCTGCCGCGGCGCAGCGCGGCCGCCATCTCCCGCACCTTGTCGTCGGTGAGGGGGCAGTCGTTGGGGCGCTCCTCCCAGCGCGGGGCTGCCACGTCGGGCACTGGGGCAAAAAGTGGCAGAGAATTCTGTAAACTAGGGGTACGCGCCGTTTAGTTTGGGCGCGTATTAGGCGAGCGATGCGACTAAGCACATTCTTATGAAAGCACTTGGGCACTCAAAAATATTACACGCATTGTAAAAGACTGGGATTGTTCCTGAATAGTGCCACGCTCGTTGCCTCCTGATGACAGCTTTCAAATTTGTCTGGATTGTTTGTCTCATGTTACGTGCGGGAGAGCCCCCCCCCCCTCTCAGTTTGGGGAAGTACTACGGTCGTTCAACAACTCGACTACGTATAAAATTTTGGTTCAAAATGGGCCCAAATGGAGTAACGTATAGGTCTCGGGTGGAACTTGCAGTCGTTTTCGTGATCAGTAAACTGAAAACCGCAGGAAACAATGTACAACTCAAATATGAAATTTGGGTCCGAAATTGGCCAATATTGGGCAAAGTATAGGTCTGGGGTGAGATTGGAAGTCGTTTTCGTGATCAGCACACCAAAAACTGCAGGTAACAATGTAAAACTCGAATATAAAATTTTGGTTCAAAATTGGCCAATATTGGGTATAGAAAAGGCCTGGGGTGAGATTGGATGTCATTTTCGTGATCAGCACACCAAAAAATGCAAGAAACAATGTAAAACTCGTTAACGAAATTTTGGTCCAAAATTGGCCAATATTGGGTATAGAAAAGGTCTGGGGTGAGATTGAATGTCATTTTCGTGATCAGCACACCAAAAACTGCAAGAAAGAATGTAAAACTCGAATATAATATTTTGGTCAAAAATGAGCCAATTTTAGGTGCAGTATACTTATATAGACCTGGGGTAAAATCGTATGTTAATGAGCTGCTCTGGTGCCACTAACCCTAACACAGTTACTCAGTCAAGGAACACAAATGCTTGAGTCACCGTTCGATATCTTTTCTTTATGAAACTTGTGAATACGCAATGTTACTGGTAATACCTGAGAGCGTTTTATCTTCCTTTTATTTTTAACTAGTGGTCTATTTAATAATATTGATTACATTATTTTATCATAGTTAAAATAAAGAGGAACAGTTAGGCAGGCTGTTTGGTACCAGTTTACGAGAAGACCTATAGTCAGATCCAATGAATCGTCTCATCGAATCCAATGTCAAAGCCACATGTTGCTGAACAAAAGTTGATCTTATTCGTAAATGAGTCTTAATGTGATACTTTATCTTTGAAGTAAAGATACAGCTCAGCATAAATATTGATCTCATTTTCTGTGTTAATTGGAAAGGCAGCCAGTTTAAACAAACGACCAACACTGAGTATCAGTCGTCGCAGACAATGTATGACACAGTTGTATGACACGTCTCCTTAAATCCAATGATCTATTGACTCATTGCTCAAAACCTAAATCACTTCACTGAATATGATGTCTATGGCAAAACCAGCTATGGCAAAACCACTCACTCAACCATATAATTAAAAAAAATAAAGGTCTCATTTAGCAAAGATTAATGTCTGGTTTCAAAAGAATATATTTATGTATTTCCCAATTTTATTAAATAAGTAAACAACTAAAAAATGAATCTTCTGAGAAAAATAAGCAAGTACAGACTCACTGAGTATGAAAGGCAAACAGTATTTTATCTTGCAAATCTCAAAAACACTGCACTGACCTGGGTAAGATTCCCCTCTGGCGGGGGGAGGGGAGGGGGACAAAACGCGTAATCATTTTCAATTTCATTTTCCTTATTTCACTGCGTTGACACTCCGGAGGTGTTTCAATCATTCTATAATGTTGAAAAACTATCACCGAACTCATTTTGTAACCCTTCTGCTCTTTATTTTGTTTAATTTGCCGCAGTCCCGTATTTGAGAGCCGCGGCCGCAGGTATGAGAAATTGGTAACTGCTGCCAACCTAACAACGCTAATAACCTGATTCAAAAAGATGTTTTTAATATTTCAAACGATACTAAACAATGAATGGAAACAAACTCGTGTTGGGAGAAACTAAGTTGATGTCAAATGCAAAATTTTGTAACTTTAGACAGTGTAGTTGCTGAGAATCGTTGGTGAGTACAAACGGACTGACAGACAGACAGACAGACAGACAGACAGACAGACACACGACCAATCGCTTTTCGGGGCACCCCAATCACAGCAAGGGCTCGCTATCGCTCGCCAACAACTCACTACAAATCCAAAGGTCAGACTTCTTGCCACTCCAGAGGCGAGACAGAAAGTTTCGCCAAGTTTTGGTCAGACCTGAAAGTCTCACCAAAATTTGATCAGACACAAATGTCTCGCCACAAAATGGTGAGACTTTTTTGTCTGACCACACTATGATCAGACCTTTGAACCCATTCAATACGGCCCTTGCGGCCTGTTCCGAGACCAGACAGAAAAGTCTGACCATTTTGTGGCGAGACATTTTTGTCTGACCAAATTTTGGCGAGACTTTCAGGTCTGACCAAAACTTGGCGAGACTTCTAGTCTCGCCATATTTTGGCGCTAAGTCTTTCTATTCAATTTTCAGTGCTTGTGCTAATGCTCCGTACCCTAAACCCATTACGTATTTTCTGTAGCCTCTTTACAGTATTCACTGTGCGACTCACAGTATTCTCGGTTACAGTTGTCGCCGTGCACCTCAGTGGTCTGCGACGGGCATACGGAGAAGACTGAGTCGCACAATGAATATTGTGAAGAGGCTACTGGGTTTAGGGTACGGCAAATCCTGTCAAAAAATTATCTGACGTTTCCGTAGGTTTTTGCCACAGTGGGCAGGGACGAGAAGCAGTTAGGGCTAGGGCCAAGCGCCACTGTCAACACTGGGACACTGTAAAAGTAATTCTCAGGAATTAATGAACGTACCTCTGAAAAAAAAAAAAGCTGCACAAGGAGCCTTTGTATGTTTATGAAGATTGTCCGTAATTTACAAAGACCTTTTGTTAATCCAAGGATATTCTTCGTGAATTCACGACAAATGCTACGTAATTTCACAAAGATTCTTCATAGATTTGCGAAGGAACCACTCGAAATTTTATTTCCAGAGGTACCTTCGTGCATTCATTTTTTACTTCTTACAGTTTAATCAAAGTGTGGGACCATTACACACGTGCAGGCGAAGACAACAATGTCTTACGCTAACAAGTGCCGACCAGTCATGTCCTACGCTTGGACCAACAAGTTTCGAGCCTTGGGGCTTGTCCCATGTCTACTCATTTAATTGACACCCCCTCCATCACAGACCCTTCGCTAGTTTGGGGAACATGTATGAAGGGGTGGTTCTTGTGAAAATCCTTTGTTTAATTAGGCACGAAGTAGCCTCATAAGTTTGGCTCAGGATTGGGTTATTTTTTTATTAGTCTGACCCTTTATGGCATTTCTGACATTCTCTATACGAATTTGGTAAGACTTGGCAAAGTGGCGGAACGAAGTACCCTGATTTCACTGGTGAAGTATGCACTGCAAACCTAACTGTCTACTTAGCACGCACTTACAAATGGATGCTTGCAAGTACACAATTACAAACGCCTGCTCGGCCAAGCATGCACTTACAAATGCATGCTTGGCAAGTACACACTTACAAATGCATATGCGTGCACACCTGAACCTCTAAAATATAAATCAAGGAGGTTAACAATGTCCAGGCAACCAACAAAAAATAGTGTGCAAGAAGACTTTTGAAGATAGAGCCCAAATAGGCAAAAAAGCGAGGTGTGAATCACTCAGCGTTCTGGTGTACACATGAGTACGAGTGAGTACCCCTTTCAACACCAATAAATTTCATATTTTAAAACTTTTTTAGGCTTTATTTATCGTTTAATACAACACACAACGCCGAATCGTGCAAAAAAGGAGCAAATTTCACTCTTTTTTAAGTTGAGAGTACACTGAGTTCGGGCCAATTTGTACACATGAGTACACTGGTGATTCACCCCTCGCAAAAAAGGCTCTTTGACTGGGTTTAGGGCATGGCATATGCCTTCCAATGTTGAATTCTTATCTTTACTTAGAAAGACTTCATGTAGCTAATAGATTTTCAGTGCGGATATACCCTAATAGAAAAGTGAAGTCCTCCTAGAGTCCTTTTTGGCAAGTCCCTCTGAAGTCCCTATTTCAAATCCCTCCGAAGTACCTAGATGGTGCATTTCAGGGTTTAGGGATTTGGAGTGAAAAGGGATTTAAAAGGGACTTGAAATCCCTCCGAAGTCTCTCTTAGAGGCAACAGAAAAAGAGGCAGACGGAGTTGAACCCGTGGTCTTCATCCTATTGACAGGAGACGTTATCCACTACGCTGCCGGCTCTTCGTGGAGAGTTCGGGTCAGCCTGCCTACCACTATCTGCCGGAGCTCAGTCAGGCGCACGGCTGTGTCCGTTGCAGTTTTGCGTGGTTGAGGGTTGAACTAGGGGGTTTCAAGGGCAGATGAACGCAATGGCGCCGTCCGTTTTCTCCTCAAATGCATATTTACAAGATGATCAATATTCATATTTGAATAAGACATTCCTTTTTATCATAACTTTGACAGAAGGTGACCAGCTTTTTTTTTTTTTTGCCGATTTTGTTGGAACAATGAACATAAACAGCTTTATTGAAATAGACTCATTGCTAAACACGAATATGAGTGAATGCAAGTATCGACACGCATGGTGTCGTGCATACATTTGTTAAAAGTATTCAGAGGGCATAAGCTTACTTTAAGGGACTTGCGAGAGATTTCACAGACCATACTGTCAGATCAGGGACTTCGCAGGGACTTGATCGGGGGAGGGACTTAAGAGGGACTAAGTAGGGACTTCAAATCTCCTGAAATCCCCGGGGGACTTTGGAGGAACAAAATAGGAGCCATCCAGGGACTTCGGTTTCTATTAGGTTAGCAGAAAGTAAGATTTCACCAGAACCTCTGCCCTTTATCCAATTTTCTCAGTACGGCTCTAGGATTTTTACCAGTAAACTTAGGTGTCGTATCACTGAAAAATCAAATGTGGTCTAGACCACACCACTGGTGCGGTCAAATGAGTGCCATTTTGCTCGCATCAGTTGGTGTGGTCTAGACCACGTTTGGAGTGCTCTGGTGTAGTCTAGACCACGTTTGGAGTGCTCTGGTGTAGTCTAGACCACGTTTGGAGTGCTCTGACGTGGTCTAGACCACGTTTGGAGTGCTCTTTCAATGCAATGACCACACCGAACGTGGTCTTGACGACACCAACAAACGCGGGCAAAATGGCACCCATTTGACCGCATCACTTGGTGTGGTCTAGACCACGTTTGACTTTTCAGTAATTGCGCCTTTCGTGAAGCGTACATTCTGGACGCCCTTCTGGAAGCGTACAAGAGTTCATGCGCTCTTTTCCTCCTGTATAAATGTATGGGGGATTTGTCTTGAAGCGTAGTTGTACGCCTCAAGAAGGGCGTGAAGTTTCCAAGCAGAGCTGTATGCTTGAATGAAGCGTAGATCTATACCCTAGTTTCACACACTAAACTCTTGTGGACTTTTTTAATGCATAATTATGCACTTTTTATGCATAGTTATGCATGCACAGATACATACGTAAGGTGTGTATAATATTATGCATCATTGTGTACATTTTGTGCATCTTCTTGCAAATGTACACAGTGATACATAATATTATACACACCTTACGTACGTTTCTGTGCATGCATAATTATGCATTAAAAAGTCCACAAGATTTTAGTGTGCACCAGTGCTCCCCTTAAACACTGTTACACCCGACACCCCGGCAAAAGGCGACTCACCCGGGTCGGGATCCCTGCCTTGCCGAGCCGGTTGCCGCTCCTCGGGGCTCGTCAGCGCTCCCACGCACGCCAGCCGGCACAGCAGCAGCCTGGCCGCCGCGTCCTCGCTGGGCTGCACCGCGGCGCGCAGCGCCTCGCCGCCCCGGTGCAGTGTCAGGGTGCACGTGGCGGCAGGGTCCGCTAGGTGGGCCGCGAGCAGGGCCACGCTCTGGGGCAGGGCTGAAGCTGGACAGGTCTAATGATTAGGTCACTGTTATGCCCTACTGAGAAATATCGTGCAGACATACAACGTAGCTAATTCTCAGTGCTTTACGATGCAAATTTATCAAATATACAGAAAAATTTGTTCGTAATGAACAAGTAGTCACATGTTACTAATGACCTTCCTTCACAAGGTAAGAACTTATTGGTGCAGTCAAATGAAAACTAGAATTTTTGTTCGCATTACGAAGGGAAAGCTAAGAAGGAACTTGGGAGTGTAAGGCATTACATCTGTGACTCTGTTCACTTGTCAATCACAAGACAATTCTGCTGTTGCAAATAGGGTATTCCAAGGCTCTATCAGAACGGAAGTAAAAACAAGAGAAGCGGAAGTTAAAAAGGGCAGTTTCTATGAGAAATCTACACTGATTGACCTGATTAAGTTGTAATTTTACGACAAAAGTCCTGCCAATTTTGCAACACAACGTGGTTGTAAAATAACAAAGAACGTTGCAAAATTTTTGAGATCTTTTATTGAATGTCTCTACTTGTTCAGCTTGTCTCATACGTAAGGAGAAAAACACATATTTTAAAAAGTTACAATTTTGATGAGTTTTGTTGTGAAATTCACAGTTTCTCTTGTAAAATACCGATTAAAACTCTGTTAATTTGTTGTTGGAAAAATTGGTGTTGCAAAATTAACTGCACTTTGTTCATAAATTTACGAGTACAGGCATCATTTCACGAGTATTGTTGTAAATTTACAAGTACCGTTGTAAATTTACGACTATCTTGGTAAATTTACGAAAATGCAGGTGAAGACACCTGTTGTTTTTGCGACATAATGAAAAAACTTGTAAAATTACAATTTTACCTGTAAATTTACAAGAAAATTTTGTCATTTTACAAAGCTAATCGTGACGATTACAGTCATTGTTTCACCACAAAATCTGTAACAGAGTAAGCGGCAAACCTCATCCGCCGCGTAAATTTCTCTTTTAAATTGCCGCTTTTAACTTCCGTTTCCCGTTTCTCTTGTTCTTACTTGCGTTCTGGGAGGGGGTTGGAGTTATATTGACGAATATGTGATTCTGACGGTCCCGAGCCTGCTTTTAGATACGTTTTCAGCACACACTGCAAAATCTTCCTCCGATTTTGAATTTCCCTGATGACAGCTAGCCATTTTCCCTGACAATTTCCTGACTTCCCTGACACATTTTTATTTCCCTGACATTTCTCTGACATGTGGCCACCCTGCCACAGCAGGCTGAGATTAAGGTGCTTACAGTTGCTTACCTGCCTGCTCTGCGGCCTGGCTGGCCCGTTCCCAGCCCACGGCGTCGGCCCCCTTGGCCTTCTCCAGGCCCAGCCTGGCGGCGACCAGCCCCTCCTCCTGCCGCTGCAGCTCGCCGCGCCAGTCCGGGGCCTGCAGCTCGCCCAGCGCGGCGTCCGCCGCCCCGCGGAGAACCGCCACGGCGGCCTCGCCCTGCCGCAGCGCGTCCAGCAGCCGCTGCGCGGCCCGGGCCTTCTTCGGCGTGCAAAGCGCCTCGGGGTGCGCGTCCACACAGCCGTCGGAGGCGTCCTGCTGGCAGCCCCGGCACCACGGCCGCGAGAAGGGCGCCGGATCGGCCATGTCAGAGGCGGCCTGAACCAGGGGAAGAATTGATTTACACTCTCATCCCTCCATAGACATTTTATCAATAATCATTGACGTTTGTGCACATTAATAGGATTTCGTTAAGAAGCTGAACAGATTTGTCAAGACAAAATTGATAATAATGTTACTGTTACAAATAAAAATGTTAATAAGCTCATTAATGTGCAGAAACGTCAATACGTTATGAAACAAAAAATCAGTACGAGTCTGAGTGTGTAAACAGGAAAGATACAAGTTGACGTTCATTTTGGAAGGCGGACTAGAACCAGGGCGTGGTAACTTTAGGGGAGGTTCTGCTGAAAATGTTACTTTCTTCAAAATAGGTCCCACTGAGAAAGTTTGTTAATAATATGCATATGCAAACTATAGTTGTCCGAAATAAATTGTAGTTTTCTTTCAGTTTAACTATAGTTTTCTACACTCAACTGTAGTTGCATTCTAGCAAACTGCAATTTTAGATGACTTCAAAGTATAAAAAAATGTAAGTCAAAGGTTATTTTTAAATAAAGTTATCTTTTACAAAAAAAATCTATATTTTTCCAGTGTAGTCTAAACTACAGATCCTTCCACGCGGGTGACATCTTACCAAGGAAATATTGAAAATTTCATTTAGAAGGCACATTCTATGCCCTTCACCCAGTCAAAGAGGATTTTGGGCCTAGTTTCTTCAAAAATCTTCTTACGCCTACTATTTTGTTGTAAAAGGTTGGCCTTGACATTTTTCACTTCTTCGATTCATTTTTAAAGGATTTCGGTATGCACAACTCAAGACAAGCTTTTTAAGCAAGCATTTCACTATAATTGCACAAAAATCAACAAAATAGCAAAATAGCAAAATTCAGCTGAAAAAGCTTGCCAGTAAAAATATAATGGACATTCTGAGCTATGCATGCCGAAATCTTTCAAAAATGAATCGAAGAAGAGAAAAATGTCAAGGCCAGCCTTTTACGACAAAGACAAAATAGTATGCGCAAGAAGATTTTCTAAGATACAGCCAACATAGGCTCAAAAAGATTCTTCCACTGGGTTTAGGGCCTGGCATTTGTCTTTAAACGTCAAATTATAGTCTCTTCTAAGTAAGAATTTATATTCCTAAGAAATTATGACAGTGGGACCCATTTAGAAAATGGGAAGATTTTCACCAGAACCCGCCTCAACGGTCTTTTGACCCACTGCGTGCCGGCTCCTGGCTTCCGGTTCACAATTACTCACTCTCCAATCCAGCAGCGCGAAGTCAAATCAGCAGGAACTGGATGGAGGCCAGGATACTGCACGGCGCTTGAAAAGCAGTTCGGAATGCAGTACTCACAAACTTGCAGCACCTGCACTGCCCCACACCATGCGTGCCTCGCGAGTGGCGGCAGCGGACAAAGAGAGCAGGGAGCCGATTGCGTGATCCATCCAAGCAGTAACGGTCAACGGCACCGCTGGCGCCAGGTTGAGGTACACAGGAGGAACACGGCACGAAGAGGTTGCCTTGTAGACGCGAGTGTGAGGAATACGCAGAGAGGTGCACCCGTCAGCATACGCTGGGCTTCGCTACTACCGCTCAGCGGCAACACTGCCGGCCGGTGGTGGTGCGGGTCGTCACGAGGTGGAAGGGGAACTCGCCGAGGCCGTGACGACTCGGCCTCGACTCGCGCGGCGAGGTGAGGGAGGCGCGGAGCGGAGGGGTGGAGGCAGTGTAGTGTGTCAGCTGCGCCGCCGCCGCGCCGGACCTGGATCGGCACACAGCAGCTAGCTGGACGACGCGCCCGCCCCGTGCCCGACTGACGGACAGCTTCTGGTGCGGGGAGGAACCCTACACCGGACTTCAGTGCAGCCTCACATCCGCCGTGAGCTCAGGCCAGTAGGAGCAGCGAGGTGAGTGCACATGACAGCGCGTAGCGTGGGCATCCACTGCCAGTAGGGTTTTTAGCAGATGATACATTTATGTTCACAGCTATACGCAAAAATTGAAAAAAGAAATTATAATTATAAATGTATCAGAATGCTTGTACTCTCGTGCGCGGAGCAAGCGGCTGGATGGCTAGACTAGAAGATTATATGGGCCGAGGGCGCTCGGCCGCGCCGCGCCCGCGCCGCGCCGCGCCCCGCACCCAGAGTCCTATAGCTGGCAGACAGCCACCAAGTGGGGTCCGCCCGTTATAGGACTCTACATGCAGCGCGCAGCGCAGCCGGCGCGGCGGTGAGGACCAGCAGCGCAGCCCTCTAGTCTTATTTGGTATCATTTTTCTCGTTGGAACGTGAGGATGCAGAATCCGGCATCCTTTCAACTATTTAACTGATACCCGCAAAAGTTCGCATTGGTACTAGGGCGGAACGGATGCGCGGCGTCCGTTTACAAGTGGCGCAGAGTGAGGAAGAGGAAGGTCTCCGCGGCGCAGGGTCAAGTGGACGCCAGGGCCCGGGGCGCGTCTGGGGCGGCGTCTGGTTTCTGTCGGGCCTTCGCACCGCACCGATGGCCGGCCTAGTACTAAAAACCAATTTGACGGGTTTTGAGTATTCACGTGATTGGCCTACATATTGTGCATCCTCGCGTTGAAACAAAGAAAATGATACCCAACACAAGTGGTATTGGGGATATCAGTGTACTACCATCGACATTTCGAACATGTTAACAGAACACAATGTCACATTCAGATATCTAAAAGTTATATTAAAATTAACATTTTTTTGTGAATTAAGTGATAAGCAGCCTTACATTAAAATAATTTTTGTGAATTAAGTAATAAACAAACATACATTATAATAAACATTCGTATCATCTGCTTTCACGTTAGCGTTAGCGTTAACGTTTTTTTTTAACAAATCCCTGGACCGCTAGTCCAAATACAAACTGAACCCGCTTCTGCGCTTGCGCTGACGTCCCACCCTTCACTTAGAGTCAGTGTGTGCGCAGCGCGCAGACGCGGGTTTGGTTCTCACTTCGGTTCTTTGACTTCCGGTCGCGGGATTCGTTAAAATACCCTATTGCGTGTACTCGAACGCCCAGCGCTCTTCCAGAACGGAAAGAAGACTAAAATCAGAGTCAAGAAACTATGCGGCGGTCAAGCTTTACCGCCTATATTTCTCCTAAAAACTGCCATTTCCAACTCCCGTTTTTTTGTTCTACGTCATGCTTCCGTTCTCAGAGGGCGTTGGAATGCCCCGTTATAAATGCAGGGGCTGTGTGAATTCTGATGCCACTATGCAGCGTGCACAGAAAACGGTTCAGTCACAATTCGATTCCTTATCTTCAATAGGCTTTAGATACACACACTCATTGTATTTGTACAAAAGGGTACTACGGAGAAAGGCTAGAGCAGAAGTTGAGAAGAAATCAAGCAGAACAAAAGCCGGATTTGTATGAAAATGTAGCCTTGCGGAAGCGGCAGAACAGCTGTCACAAGTTTCGCATACTTTGTTCTTCTTGATTTCTTCTCAACTTCCGGCCCAGCTCATCTCCGAAGTACCCTATTTTGTACGTGGTCACGCTCAAATTTAAACATGCTAACTTTTTCGTACAAATTTGTACGCGGGTTTGCTCAAATTCGAGCGAAATTACTTACAAATTTGTATGGAAATTACGCATGCGCGAAATATGGTATTTTGGAGAAGAGCTGGACCGGAACTTGAGAAGAAATCAAGAAGAACGAAGTATGCGAAATTTGTGAGAATGAGCGTGTGCGTCGCCGTTCTGCCGCTTCCGCTTAGCTGCATTCTCAAACAAGTCCGGCTTTTGTTCTTACTTGATTTCTTCTGAACTTCCGTCCTAGCTCTTCTCCGAAGTATTCTACTGTGCGACTTCGTACTTAAACTGTGCACGACGGTCCATGCCTCGTCTTTGTTAATCTCGCAGAGTATGGCCATGCCGATGTGTTTTCATACACAACAGGAACGATGCCGCTCCGGTGTTAGCCGACTGTGAGCCGGATACGGGGTCTTCCAGCAATTACGTTACGCACACACTCATTCTCACCTGGACTTTTTTTTCTTGCTTATTAAGATGTTTGAGCAGACGTGTGAATTGTACTATTTTCTCCTTAGCTATGCACAATTTTGATCGTAGATAAAATTAAATAGCTTCATAAGATCATGTAGATATCTAAAAGTACATTGCAATTAACAAAAATTCAAGTTTAATGGACTAAATACACTGTGAAGTGAACAAAAACGTGCAGAATCTAAAGAGAAAATAGTACACATTTGTTTTCCCCAAAAAACGTTTTGGCAATAGATTTAAAGCCATAACAACGAGTCAGAGTGCAGTCAGCTATTAACACCTATCGACCCCTTCCTCAAGGAAATGTCGTGTTCCGCTGGGCATATTAGCTCCCGTCCTACTGAAAACATTTCTAAAGCGTGACCGATTCCTTTTTGCTCTGTTCCTTTTTGCGGTGCGCGCAACGTCAGCCTGGCTCGGCTCACCCCGAAACTTCTTCCGGGAGGCATAGTGCTGCAGAGTAGGTCCGCCGGGCCTCCACTTCCAGGGAATCTGGCCGCTTGTTCCGAGACAGCGAGGCGTGGAGCGCCGCAATCCCGCTTCTTGGAAAGTCCTTCGCGTTAGGGCCACGTCGGGGGGGAAAGGGGAGGGGGAAGTAATGCAACAGGGCAGGGCTATACGGTACTCTCTCGTTTAAGTACTACACTCTCAGACTCGTATTAACTTTTTATCTCTTGCCAAAAAGTTTTTTGTGCAAACGTAATATGTACTATTTTCTCCTTAGCTTTGCATGTTTTTGTCCATTATATAGGGTATTTAGTCCATTAAACCTTACTTTTTGTCAATTGCAATGTACTTTTTGATTTCTACATAATCTATTGACAATTTCATCTTAAAAACGATCAAAATTGTGCATAGCTAAAGAGAAAATAGTACAATTTACGTTTGCTCAAAAAGCTCCATAAGCCAGAGACATAAAAGTCCATATGAGACTGAGAGTGTATGAGATCACTGAATATTGGATAGTCGAACACTCGGCCAAATAATGCACGCCATAAATTGGCCTGACGACGTGAATTTCTGAGTCGTGCAGATTTTTGGCATGACTTCTAGTCATACCGGTTTTTTTTTTTTGTGTGACACTTTATTTACCCCCCCCCCCCCCACGGCACGAAGTCACACCGATAGATTTTAAGTGGATTTTGCGGGAATTGGACGTTTTCTGCTGTATCCAAAGTACAATGGACGCTGTCGCTTATATAATACAATGTAGCGTGGCATCTTGGTGGCATCAGTATTTACAGCTCTTTCTCATCATTTATCGCAGTGTTTCCGTGTCGTCCTGCACCATGTACGGCGATCACTTCTGGTGGGGCCCCAAGACGAAGGACGTGGAGATCCACCTGCGCCACCAGCGGGCCTCGGGCATCGCGGACGCTGCCGTGGCGGCGGTGAGCGCGACGCAGTGGCGGGTCCGCAGCCAGCAGCCGGGCCGCGACGGCTACGACGTCTACCTGCAGTCGGCAGAGTGTCCACAGAACACCTGCAGGGTCACGCAGAGGTGAGTGAACGATTGTGATGCGGTGGACTTCTAAATTTGCCTTGAGATTTGCTTTCCACTTTTCAAACTGATACGATCCACACACAAAATGTTTTTGTACAAATTTTGTACGAGACATCACAGTTTTTTGTGCTGATGAACTTTCCGTACCCTTTTGTACGAGATTTTGTACGAAAATGGGGAAATTTGTGCAGATTTTCGTACGAAAATTGCAAAAATAACACAAATAACTGTGATGTCTCGTACAAAATTGTACATAACATTTAGTGTGTACAGGATTTTTTGAAGTAGACTCAGGGAATCCGGGAATTTGACGTCACGTTCGTTTGTGTAAGTTACTGGGTGACATCCACTGGGAGGCGAATCAGGTGGTCCCGCGCCCGGACGAGGCTGGATTCACGTTCAAACGAACGTGACACGATTCGATTCACGTGAGCGTGACGTTACATTCCTGTATTCCCAGTGGTAGTACATACTAAGTGTTATGTACAATTTTGTAGGAGACTTCACAGCTGTTTTTGCAGATGAACTCTTCGTGCAATCTTCGTGCGAAAAATTGCACAAATTTCCCCATTTTTGTACAAAATTGCGTACAATTTTGAAGGTTTCATCTGCGCTAAAATCTGTGATGTCTCGTACAACATTTGTTTTAAACCATTTAGTTTGTACAAAAAGTGATCATGCAACTTTTGAAGAAATCAGATCTGTTAATGGGTAAAAGTTCCTTTTTACTGCACGAGGGAGGCTCTTGGAGAGGCAGCCCACCTCCAGTCACCTTGATCCATTAGAAAATACCAGTAACAAAAGGGAACATGAGACATGAGCCTCTTCCAAAAGTTAAATTTGCTAGATCTTTTGTCTTAAAATGGCAGCAACATGATTCTGACTGAAAAACCAAATGTGGTCTACTCCGCATCATCTGATGTGGGCATAATGGCACTCATTTGACCGCATCCGAGACCGCATCACTGGTGCGGGGTGGACCACGCTTGGGTTTCCAGTGCGTGAATGTTTCGTCGATGCTTGCTAAAGTATTCTTTTACCCACTGTTCCAGGTGCTATTCCAAAAACTGTGGCGGGCTGTGTGAGCACATGTACTGGTGCACGTGCCCGGACGACAACACCCTCTGCAAGCACATCCACAAAGTGCGCATGCTCAGCCTGGGCGTGCGTTCCGGTCAGACCGTCGTTGCCCAGCGGACAGCCGCGGCCGCGACCAGCGCAGCTCCACTTCGACAAGTCAACCTTGAAGTCAACGCAGACCGCCAGGTACGTCGCAGCCGTTGTACACTCAATGTTCACGTACTTCCATTGTCCCTATCAGTTGCCATATTTTTTGACATGACAAACTAGGGACTCTATTATTGTGCTGTAGATCTGCTTGATGTACGGAAAGAAAAGAGAGGGGGGGGGGTGCCTCCACACAGGTCGTGCTCGACCGAACAGCACACTAAATTACTATGTAGGTTTTTGTGCAAACGTAGCGCACGAAATTAAACATGCACTTGTTGCGCACCGCAAGAACGCACGATTTTCTGCATACCCGCGCACTTAATCGTGCATTGTCACGTACAAATTCGTGCGTTACGAAGTGCATGTTTAATTTCGTGCGCATAAAAACCTACATAGTAATTTGGTGTGAGGACGCGGCGTTCGCACGACCAATGAGGGAGCGGTGTAAGACATCGCTGGCCGTTTTAACACAGTTCACTGAAAAACCAATACGTGGTCTATAGACCACTCCACTGGTGCGGTCAAATGAGTGCTATTTTGACCGCATTAGTTGGTGTGGACTAGACCACGTTTGGAGTGCTCTGGTGTGGTCTAGACCACTTTTGGAGTGCTCTTTCAATGCAATGACCACACGAAACGTGGTCTAGACCACACCAAATGATGCAGGCAAAATGGCTCTCATTTGACCGCATCAGTTGGTGTGGTCTAGACCACGTTTGATTTTTCAGTGTTGGCCTATGCATATAGTTGGGACATTACCCGGGTAATGTCGACACTACCCACACTTTCAGTCTCATATGGACTTTTATGTCTCTGGCTTATGGAGCTGTTTGAGCAAACGTAAATTGTACTATTTTCTCTTTAGCTATGCACAATTTTGATCGTTTTTAAGGTGAAATTGTCAATAGATTATGTAGAAATCAAAAAGTACATTGCAATTGACAAAAAGTAAGGTTTAATGGACTAAATACCCTATTTAATGGACAAAAACATGCAAAGCTAAAGAGAAAATAGTACATATTACGTTTGCACAAAAAACTTTTTGGCAAGAGATAAAAAGTCTATACGAGTTTGAGAGTGCCCCCGGACATTGCCCGGAGACGGTAGATTCCACGACCCCGCATTTCTCCACACATGATTTCACAGTTAACTCACGCCCGTTTTCTCTACTGCGGCAGGGCATCCCAGTGGACCAGGCGGGCGCGAGCAGTGCCGCTGCGGGGCGAGGCAAGCGAGCGCAGGAGGCGGCGGGCAGCAGCGGCGCGGCGGGCGAGGAGCCCGCCAGCAAGCAGGCCAAGACTGCACCGTAAGTACTCCCTGCACTCTCAGACTAGTATTGACTTTTTATCTCTTGCCAAAAAGTTTTTTGTGCAAACGTAATATGTACTATTTTCTCTTTAGCTTTGCATGTTTTTGTCCATTATGTAGGGTATTTAGTCCATTAAACCTTACTTTTTGTCAATTGCAATGTACTTTTTGATTTCTACATAATCTATTGACAATTTCATCTTAAAAACGATCAAAATTGTGCATAGCTAAAGAGAAAATAGTACAATTTACGTTTGCTCAAAAAGCTCCATAAGCCAGAGACATAAAAGTCCATATGAGACTGAGAGTGTGCCCTTCGTCGCGAGGACAGGTTCGCAGGACGCATTACTTGTCGGGAGATACGCAAGGATGGTCGCACTGTCTCCACACATCCTGGTTTGGAGTAAGTCTCCACACTTGCAAATGCAGAGTACGCAGTCTCCACACTTCAAGTGTGGGTGGGGTAGCAGGGTAGCCCACAGAGCCCCCATTTCTTAGGTGCAAACGTGGAGAACTCCACACACTGTACGAAAAAACTTGGATAGTACAACAAAAGTACGACAAGGATTTTAGAAAAAAAGTACAAAGATGATTGTGGAAAGTACGATCGGAACTGTTTAAAGTACAACGTACAATGTAATAGGATGTACCTTATACAGAGAGGCATCTGTCTAAGCTTAAGCACAAAATAGACCTTACATATGAAGCGCTTAAAATGTTGCATTTGAAGCACAAAAAACTGCCACACGGTTAGAATAAGTTGTAAAGAAACAAGCAAAGGAGTAAAAATTTAGTCGTTCAAAAACATTGACTAACCAAAGAAATCACTAACCAAAGAAAAACAAATGTCGTTCCATCTATAAGCGGCAACTTGTCGCAGAGGATCAAAAATTCAGTTTTCACCATTAATTCTACAATTTGGGTACAAACAACATCTTCTGTCATTATCTGCCAAACTAAAACAAATAATAAGTAATATTGGACTCATAATCTATTTTGTTGTTCCATAGTGATATTATTAGAGGAAGAACTGAAGAAAATTAAGTTGGCGACAAAAGTTCACAATAAATATTGGTCACAAACATTACAAACATTTTTATGGACTAATAATACTTGTGGCTGACTAACAACATTGGTTGTTGGTCAACGACTTGTTTTTCAAGGTGGGCTGTTGATTATGTTATAACAAGTTTGTCGTTGTGGAACTATCCTTTTGTTGCTATTCAACATTGGTCCAACAAGCTGTCCAATCCAAATCAAATCTTGTCCTTAAAAAAATTAGCAACAAAAGTGCTGTTGAGTAACTCAAAAAGTTTTAACAGTGCAAGGATAATTATGCACTAAAGCGTACAAATTCCTTCTTATTTAATGCAATGTGTTCATACGCAAGCAATGCACAGAATTTTCCGAATAATTACGCCCTAATGTCTGCGCATTTAATGTAGTCTGATTTTTAGTGCTTTTAGGCATGAAATCGTGCATAATTATGCACACACTGTTAAAAAAAAATATCTGAAAATTCAGACTAAATAGTCAAAAGTACATTTTCATCATGTTGGTCTGAAAATTCTGAGTGAAAATAGCTCTGTAAAATCGGACTGCGGAAATCTGAATTTTTCGCTTCTTCATGTCTGAAAATTTAGACAACAGAATGGTCTGAAAATTCTGACCGCAAAATTTTTCATCCTAAGTGATTCCAAAATCACAAGATTTGCCTTTGTTGAAGCCGTTGGACCTTTCAGACATAGGATAGACCCTTTGACGGTGACGAATTTCGATACCGCCTCGATGGTTCGAACTTCGGACCTCGAGATTACGAAGCAGCCGTCTTATCCGCTAAGCTGTGTGGCGCTCGTGGAATTAGGTGAGCGCCGGCCGGACTACCTGATGCGACTCGGCGGCGCCGTCCCCTGGGGATTCTGATGGTCCCTCTCGAGGTTACTCATCGGATTCTTAGTAATACACGTCGCGTCAACGTATGGTGTGTTCGAGGACATGCCTTTGAATTAAAAAATATTGAGAATAAAATTAAAAATTCAGACCAGGCAATAAAAAAAAAATTGGACTCAGGTCTTAATCCGAAATACAGACGATGGGTTTCTGAAAACTAAGACCAACGAGTCTGACTTTTCAACTGCTGGGTCTGAAAACGCATTTCAGACTCCACAGTCTTAAAATTGGCACCAAAAGGCTAAAAATACTGATAAGCAATCTAAAATTTAAGACTTTAGTCTGATTTCCCATTTCAGAGCTGGAAGTCTGAAAAACTTAGTCTGAATTTTCAGAATTTTTTTAACAGTGCAACTCACAATGTGTATTTGATGCGCAGAAAAAAAGCTATAGCCAGTTACTGTGACACGTTCCGATCGAGTCGTATTTAGCGACTCAGGAGCTTAAAACGCGTCTTGGGTTATACGGCCACCTGCGCCGGTCTGCACGGTAAAAGTCTCACAGTGACATTTCAGCTATGTTACGAAGGAAATGGAATTAACATAATACGAAGGTGTTAATCTTCATAATACGAATCTTTTTGGGATTCTCACTGTAACATACAGAGAAAAACCTTCACAATACGAAGGAAAAGTACGTTCGTATTATAAAGCAGGAAAATGGCACCTTCATAATACAAACGTACTTTTTCTTCGTATTACGAAGGTTTTTCTTTGTATGTCACAGTGAAAATCCTAAAAAGATTCGTATTATGGAGAGAAACACCTTCGTATAATGTTTGCTCCATTTCCTTCGTAACATAGCTGAAATGTCACTGTAAGACTTATAGCGTGTGCTGGCCCACTTTGGAGCGTTGTGGAATCAAACGGGGCGTGTCATGCCGTCTGTCCGCAGGGCGCTGTGGTGCGCGGACTGCTGGGCGGAGGCGGAGGACGCCTGCGGCGGCCACTGCCTGCTGGCGTGGGCGGCGGCCGAGGAGCACGCGCAGGCCTCGCTGACGGCGGCGCACCAGGAGGCGACGCGGCAGCAGAAGCGGCTGGACGCGCTGGGCGCGGCGCGCGCGGAGCGGAGCCCCGTGGTGTCGGCCAGCGTGCCGCACAGCGAGGGCAACGAGGACGGCTGGATGGTGCGCGGCGGCAGCATCTCCATCGCGCTGGCCGCCACCGAGGCTCTCACCGAGGCCGACAAGGCGGCCGTCTGCGCCGCGCTGGAGGGCCTGGACATGGAGTACGAGATGCTGGAGTTCAAGTCCGTCAGCGCCGCCGGCGACGTGGAGGACGGCGCGCTGGACCGCGTGCTGGCCAAGCTGCCCGCCTGCGTGCAGGGCCAGACGGCGCGCAAGGGCGCCGTGCTGCTGCGCGACGGCAGCACCCTGGAAGTGCACTTCCGGGACGCGCCCCTGAGCGGCGGCCGCGGCGTGCGGCTGTTCGGCCACGTGACGCAGGGCCTGGACGACATGCGCGCCGTGGGCTGCGACGGCAGGAGCCACGGCTGGTACGAGCAGTGGGGCCGGTACGACGGCTGCGCCAGCCGCTCCGTGGACTGCTACTGCCGGGAAGGCATCGCGCAGGACGTCACCCTCAGCGACGTGCAGTTCGAGGAGGACTGACGAAGGCACTGCAGCCGCGCCCCACAGTGGGTCAGAAGACCGTTGAGGCGGTCAAAGTCCCGGACGCGTTTTGAACTCGTGAGTCGCTAAATGGGATTCGAATCGAACGTGTGACGTCCAATGGACTGCTCTGTAAACTAGGAATTCATTCGATTGATCTGAGTTCTATTTAGCGACTCTGAAGCTCGAAACGCGTCCAGAATTTTGGCCGCGTCAATGGGCTTCTAGCCCACCGTGCGCTCTCTTTATTCCTACCTCCGAGGTTTCAAGAAGGTGCAGGTGCTATTTGTTTTCATCTTTTTTCTGTTTGCTGTGTACTTTGTTAGATCCCCATGTGAAAGAAGCTAATATGGTTTTTAAATGTTGTACCTCTAAAGTAAATGTTTCTTGGAAGTCCGAAAAATTGGACAAGTCCTTCGGGCTGCTTTTGTCCGTGTTACGTATTATGACGCAATTTAAGGACAGAACTTTGCTTTGTAGTTCCTTCTGACTTTTTGTCGATCGCATCACTGAAAGTGAGTTAGCTGAAATGCATAAAAACTCCATACATATTTGCGCTGATTTCTTTATTTCCACCTCACTCATGAACGAAACGTGGTCTACACCGCACGTGTGGTAGGGGCTAGGGAAGGGGTGCCTCGAAAAAACACGAATTTTTGGAACGAGAAAGTTTTGTTTGTTAATGCTGATTTCAGAGCTATCAGGTGGACCTTATCAAACAGAAACCAAAAGAAATCAAACAACGGCATTTTAGCTTTGCTATATTGTTACCCACACCTCACCTTACGATGAAATTGTCAATAGATCATGTACAAATCAAAACGTACGTTTCAACTGACAAAACGTTAGGTTTAATGGACTAAATACTCTATATGATGGACAAAAACGTGCAAAGCTAAACAGGAAATACAACATATTACGTTTGCACAAAAAATTTTTTGGCAAGAGATAAAAAGTCAATACGATTCTGAGAGTGTGTAGGGACATTCTATCGTTTAAGCGTGCGAAGACTTTGACACGTGTCGCTTGCAATGCAAAGAACGCCTTCGTTGTTTACTGAAGAAAAGAGAATAAACCGAGAAGCACTTCGACTATTGGTTTGGAGCCACGTTATAGGAGCCTGTTCAAACAGGAACTGTAGCCTATCGTTACGCTGTGCACACTTCACTCTTAGACTCGTATTGACTTTTTATCTCTTGCCAAAAAGTTTTTTGTGCAAACGTAATATGTACTATTTTCTCTTTAGCTTTGCACGTTTTTGTCCATTATATAGGGTATTTAGTCCATTAAACCTAACTTTTTGTCAATTGCAATGTACTTTTTGATTTCTACATCAACTATTGACAATTTCATCTTAAAAACGATCAAAATTGTGCATAGCTAAAGAGAAAATAGTACAATTTACGTTTGCTCAAAAAGCTCCATAAGCAAGAGACATAAAAGTACATATGGGACTGAGAGTGTACATTACAGGACCTTTCGATCCACTGTCACAAATTGTCTGAAAGTGCAATAGGTAAGCCAGGGGACCCCTGTGTCACTAGGTGCCCCACTCTCCCTTACACTGTTATTGAAAACAACTGTTGCTACATTCTTTCTCATTTAAGCCATGTGATACAAAAACTAAGGACAGTATTTCCACATTCTGAAGTTTTTAAAAATAGTTCCGTTGATCCGTTTATATGAAAATTTGTGTCAATAACTTACACGTGCGCAAGTCAATATCGTATAAACGGAAGAGCCCATGTGCATTTGGCGGGCGTATTCCTTGTCCTCGTTGCGGCTGCTATGGTTTCTAGCAAGGAACCATGCCGTACATTTGTTGAAAGCAGTCCCGCAAACCTTTGACACGAAAATGAAAAAGTGCATGTACTGGTGCCCTTTCTCCCTGCCAGGGGGCCGCCACCGTGGGCCCACAGACTGCCATCGCCTAGGGTCCTACAGAGGAGAGAAAGGCCACAGCCACTGCGTGAGCGCGCGCGCGCGGTCAGTGCTGCGCGTGGTTCTCCATACTTTGCTGGCAAAGAGCTCGGCTTGGCTCCACTCGTACCGGAGGTGCCAGGTTGCCGGTCGGCAGGGATGCGCAGGGCTCTGCAGGCAGCACACTCGTGCCTTGTTGCTTTATGGCAGGCCGGTATGGAAAGTTGCACGCTCACATTGGCGGATCGGAGCGGCCTTTCTCTCCTCTGTAGGACTCTACCATCGCCTAGGCCGGGCAGGTGGCACTAGTGGAGCGGCTGACCCCGCGCAAGCTGCAAAGTCGTAGACACCAAAGACGTCACGGAGATTAGTTCGCTGCACTGAGTGGCCGCTATCTGGCCAGGCGCTCCAAGATAGCGAGCCGGCCGTCGTGGCGCACTCGCCTCGCGCATCCCTGGCCGAGCGTCGCCCGAGGACTCGCTGTCTGCCTAAGGTAGGACCTAGTGCGGATTCGAAAGAGAAAGGAAGGGGTTAGCTAGGGGCGCGGATGGCCGGCCTTTTGCTCCCCATGCCCCACAGAAAGCCAATTTTAAGTTTGGCAATGAGCGCATGTGTACCGCCCCTGTAGGCAAAGCGTTACCCTGCAGGTAGCGTTGCCTCGCACCTCCTTCAGGCTGATCCAGGATCTGTCCCTGGATTAGAGGCGGCTGCACCAAGACCTAAACCGCCCGCCCCCTATGCGTGCCGCGGGGCACTGTTATTCAACGAATGTGACGTCATATGGGTTAGAATGTGACTTTTGTCACGTTTATTTGAATAAGATGCCACATTTCTTTGAACAAGACACGGCTGTTAAATAAGGGTGTCATTCGTTTCAACGTGCGTCAACATTCAAACGAATGTAACTTCATATTCAAACGAACGTGACGAAATCCACATTCGAACGAATATGACGTTGAATAACAGTGGGGTTGGTAAAAAAATCGGATTGCTGCGTCAGGTTGTTCTCTCTTCGCCTGTGACTGACATGTCGTATAGGAAATTGAATGAAATGTCTTTTCGTCAATTGAATGTCAATTTGGTACACAAAAAAAAAAAAAAAAAAAAAAAAAAAAACCTACACACTTTTACGGCTTGAATGAGTCGGCTGTTGATCTTTGAACTTGGTTGCCGCCTTAGTGACAGAACTGAAAGCTAACTGTGAGTGCGGTGCATTTGGGTTTATATTAAAATCTACCGAATGGTGTTTTCCATCAGCGCATGAGCTGAACACACGTGAAGAACCCTCTACTTCTTTATCTGTATCGCAGTGCAGCGGGTATTCCCTTCCCGTGATCTGACCATGCCACTGCTGAGTTATCCTGGTACTGTACAATTTACATCTGCCAGTTTCTGTCGTTTTGCAAATAAGGAATTAAATTGATCAAAACATGTTGGCGTATTTGTCTGAATTAACCTGGCAGAAAATCGTGCAGTGGCTTCAAGTTGGTTTTAATTTTGAGAAATTCCCGTTATCTCATGTTTTTTGCAAGTTAACGTCAACATTGCAAATTGAAGCCTTTTGAGCGTGTTACGTGGGAAAAAAACGTAGCTGTTGCTGTACAGGTGAAATTTTTTTTTCACAGAGTTGACAGTGTTAAGGGTATGATTGTAGCTAAGTGATTAATTTCACACCAATTCGGTCGAGGGCCTTTCACTCGCGTATGACTCCGTAGTTCATGCGTGTTTTAGCGCGTATTTTAGCGCATTGTTCCCTTTTGTTGTCGAAAAATACGCGTTATATCAAGCGTACTAACGTGTTTTCAGCGCGCAATGACCGATTTGACGCCTTAAAACGGGTAATACCTGCGCAACAGCGCTATTACGTGAAAAAACTCGGCAACGTTGCAATTCCGGTTAATTGTGGTTTTTCAAATTTTCAGTCCGTGTCACCGAGGTCCTTGGTTGCCTGCTCCGAATATCCGCTGTGCTGCACGCAGTCCGCCGGCCATGGAGTGTCCCGTGTGCATGGAGGAGTTCGACGCGGCCGGGAGGCGACCCAAGAGCCTGCCGTGCGGCCACAGCCTCTGCAGCCACTGCCTGGGGGGCCTGCGGGAGCGGCGCTGTCCAGAGTGTCGCAGGGTGAGTCGCCCAGGACGGCAATGATGCGTATCGCTGCTCTAAATATAGTTTGGTTGAAAATAAAAAATAAAAAAATAAAAACACGTTAACGATAACGTGAAAGCTGATGATACTAATGAGAACTCAGAAATTTTTATGTAACAAATTTCTTGCGCAATGTAATTTACGATAATGTTTATTTTGATATAGAAACTTAAAGACATGTGAAAAACATGTTCACTGAAAATTAAACGGTAAGACTTTGCGCCAAAATATGGCGAGACAAAAAGTATCGCCAAGTTTTCGTCAGACCTGAAAGTCTTGCCAAAATTTGGTCAGACAAAAATGTCTCGCCACAAAATGGTGAGACTTTTTTGTCGATTAGTATTTCCAATTAATGTTTCTAAAATACCTTCTTTTTGCAAATGATACTATATGTTGCGTTCGTAAATATCTTCTCTATCGGTTAGCTAAAAGTATTTAACAAAATATTACACTGATGTAGAGAAAAACGCATTTTCATGTTGCCACTCGCTGGCGTCTACGGTCGGACCTGAGGTTAGGTGCACGCACAATCCTACTCCGTTGTGTGGTTCATCCCACCAGTGACGAAAGCAGGGAGAGTGGTCCTCTTTCTTCAACATCCTATTTTTGAATGCTGATCCAGTTCTGGTGCATGATGCACGTTGTAATGAAAACTTCCGTCACACATACATGGTATCTCGGACGTCAGTACAGTCGTTCTTACCTCCCACTTTAGTCTAATATAATTATGAAATTTAATAAACAAAATTCTATGAGTTTTAAAAATTTGGTTATTAGTTTTAAGAGGGGAAAGTTTCTTACTTTTAATAGCAAAAAATCTTTGTAAACTGCTTCACAAACTAGTTTCTTAAAATTAAGATGGATTTTTTTTTGCAGTGAATCGCACGAATACTCAATACCCGTAAAAGTTGTTTCCACACTAGGGCGCCTCGGCGCAGCGTCCGGTCGTCACTCGACACTCCAAGATAAGCAAGCAAGAGTAGCGCGGCAGCGAGCGTGCGGCGTCTCAAGGGGAGAGTGGGGCGGAAGGCAGGAGCGGCTGTCCACTGGTAGAAAAAAGTGCGGAAAAACTACGGAACATGTCGGGCCAACAATTTGCCTGGACCGTCAATACTTGCCAAGTACGGAACTTTCTGCACTTCTTTCCGTCCCCGTTTACATGAGCTCCTATGGAACAGGTACGGACGTTCCGTACTTCCGTCCATACTTCCGCACTATATTCTTCTGTACATTTTCGGTACATGAGTACAGAAATTTTTACAGTGTCTGCCAGCTGGAGGGAGGCAAACACGCGCAGGGCACGCGGAGCGCACTCCGGCCAGAAAATATTCTAGTCCGACCATCCAGCCGCTCGCTATCTCCGTTCGACAGTACAAAGCATTATGATACATTTATAATTTTAATTTTTGTTTCTATTTTTGCGAATAGCTGTGTACATAAATGTATCATCTGCTAAACACACACACACACTAAATGACCAGGGACAATTTTTGCATCTAGCTGGATGCGGTTTTAAGCACATCTAACTTCGGACAAATTTGTATCCGGCTAGTCACGAATTGTACATAAAGAGGCACAATATTGTACTTCGAACACGAGACAATATTTGTGATCCAATTGATGGACAATATTGTGCCTCTTTATGTACAATTCGTGACTAGCTAGATACAAATTTGTCCGAAGTTAGATGTGCTTAAAACCGCATCCAGCTGGATGCAAAAATTGTCCCTGGTCATTTAGTGTGCACACACACACACACACACACACACACACACACGCGCGCGCGCGCGCGCGCGCGCGCGCGCTCAAGACCTCCGTTGTAGGAACAGCCGGAGATTCTCGGTAACTCATGCAGTAAACCCTTAATTCCTTCTCGCAACTCAAGTGTGAGCCAAGCACGCACTACAAGGAGTCAACCCAAGGCATTCACTTCTTTGCTGCATGCCCGGCTGGCACACATTTCTTTGCCACATGCCTCAAGCACACACTTGCTGCACACACTAACAAGTAAGTGTGTGCCTGAGGCATGCAGCACTGAAGTGTGTGCCCGCAGGCAAAGAAGTGTGGGTACAATCCTTATTGTGCTGAAAAAATGCCATTAACTCATGACCTCTAGCTCTTTATCACTTTCTCCAGCTACGAATCAATTGGAATTCTGAGTAGTCTATGCAATGTACTAATCAAGTTACTAGGAATCCTAGATGCAGTCACCATGGTGAGCTTCTTGTTTGTCCATGGACAAAGAGAGAGCAGTTCCGAACAGTTTAGGTTCAGGTCTACAGGGTGGTTCTAATAACGGCTCGCAATGTCGTCATATCTCCAGTGAATGACCCTTAGTTTCGTTTCTAGGACTTCACGGGCGAAGCCTCCGCCTTGCCCGACACCTTCGCTATACTGGGTTTTATAGACAAGAAGAAGCCGCAAGAATCTGAAGCTACTGCTTTAAAGTAAGCCAAGACATTTTCTCTTCGATACAGGCAGCTTTTTAGCACAAATAAACGTTTAAAAGATTCTATTGAGTGTAGCCTCGTATTTCAGCACAATTTGTACAGATCAATGAGATACTGGAAATGGTCAGAGTGGATGTCGAACTGTCGTTTTAGTCAAACCTGTCACATGTAGGCGCTTGTTTGAACCAATTATGACATTCTGAAATCCTGGAAACAAGATCAGACTTTTGCTTTCAGACGAATTCGCCAATCGTCCAGTATCATCCTTCAATGGACATTTTATAAATATTCATTAAAGTTTGTCCACATTAATAGAATTTCGTTAAGAAGCTTAACATATTCGTCAAGACAAAATTAATAATATAGTTAATCTAACGTAATGAAATGTTGATGTGTTCACAAACGTCTATACATTGTTGAAGAAAGATTAAATACGAGTCAGGAAAATAAAAGTCCAAGTTTTTTTTTTCACTTTGAATTCCAGAGACAGGCAGTTAACAATGAACCTTGACCACCGTTTTCTGGTGCTTAGGCTGTGGTGCCGTGACTGTCACCGGGCCGCCGAGGAGTCGTGCGTGGACCGCGGCCACGTGCTGTGCTCGCTGCGCAAGGTGCGCTCGGAGCGGGCAGCGCCGCAGCTGCAGCGGCTGGGGGACGCGGACTCGAACGCCTCCAAGGTGGTGCGGACGCTGGGGGGCGCCAAGGACGCCGTGGAGGACCTGCTGCAGGACTGGCGGGCCAGGCAGCGGCAGGTCCAGCAGGCCGACAGGGAGCTGCGGGCGGCGGTGGACGAGGGCGGCGACCTGGAGGCCGGCCAGCCGGAGGGCCTGCAGCAGCTGCAGGACGCGGCCAGCCTGCTGGAGGGCATGGAGTGCGGGCTGCGGCACAAGGGCGGCAAAGAGTGGTGGGGCGACCTGGGCGCCGCCGGCCGGAGCCTGCTCGACGCGCTCGTGCTGCACCTGCACCGCCACGGCCGCATCCACAAGGTACTCGTACACACACTTTTATCATCATCTGCTGTCCATCAAGTCAAACACGTCTGCAAAAGTACCACACTAAATTCTGTAGTCATCTGACATAACAGCGTATCCACTATGGGTTTCCCGGTGTTATGTCAGATGAACACAGAATTACCATGTAGTTTTTTCTTGCACACCCAAGTAATTACGGATGCAGGGTTTGGAGGTTACAGCTAGTTTTGTGCAGCCGTAATACGGATGCAATTTTGTTCGTATGACACGCCTAATGTTTTTGTACAATTTCGTACGTGGTCTCGCACAATTTTAAACATGCGAACTTTTTCGCACAAGTTTGTGCGAAATCGCGTACAAATTTGTGAGAACAGCACGCATGCGCAAAATGGTGCGAGACCAGGTACAATAATTACACAAAAGGAATTTAGTGTGAACAGATGATTTTGACCGTATTTCGGAAGTTTTGAAGGCCGTAAGCGAGGGGGTATGCAATCTCAATGGCAGTGACCCTCACTCAGAAGGATGTAGTTCAATGGCCTTTTTAAAAAACATATTACTAAACAAATGTATCCACGAGTCTCAAAACTTTTCTTCTGAATTATCAAAGAACACGGTGCAGTTGTATCGTAAAAAATGTTTTCTAGTAATACAAAGCAGTCTGATTTGTAATACAAAACTTTTCTCAGAATTACTAAACATTTGACGACTCGGTACAGAACAATAACGTGACAGGAACAGGCGAAAGTCTAAGAATTTTGCCTATTACGCTACCATTACGCGCGCCATTACGGGTGGAGTGACCCGACTTTTACCAGCGGGTGGAAACTCTGTTGCCAAAATGGGCATGCAGAGGATTTTTGTTCACGCTTTATCTCAGGATTCAAGAGAGGTAGGTAAAATCCGTGGGCATATTTGGAATCCTCATAAAGTTTCACGTGGCGTAGGGTAAATGGAAAGTCATTCTGCCACAGGAAAGTAAAAAATGAGGCAAAATAACGCTTTGAAACAAGGATCGAAATTTTCGCTTTTCCCGCAAAAAGCTATTTTGTGGTCCTTAATGTGAGAAAACGGAAAGACCAAGTCAAAATCTGAGCACAGATATGAGTTCAGCGTACTTTACTGTGTGCATTTCACTTCTCGCGTTATAAAAAGGATGGTCAGTACCCTTGAAACGTGCGGTCAATCGCGGACTGTTTTGTCAATTTCATGAAATGTAGTTGTTACAAACCTTGTCTTAGTTACACGGCGACGGTTTACTAGGATAATATAGTGTTGAAGATGAAAGGTTTTTGCACGAGGAATTTCCTAAGGATTCTGAAAATGGCCTGTGAATTTACGTACTAGGTCCCGTTCTCTTGCATAACGTACACAGCAGAACAATGCAACGTTTCGATCCTTGTTTCAAAACCTTATTTTGCTCTATTTTTTTCTTTCCAATGGCAAAATAACCGATCATTTCCTCAACCCCCGACATAAAACATACCCTACGCCACGTGAAATTTTGTGAGGATTCCAAATATGCCCACGGATTTCCCCTGTCTCTCTTAGATCCTGAGATCAAGCGTGAACAAAAAACCTCTGCATGCCTATTTTGGCAATAGAGTTTCCACCCGCTGCTTTTACGCGAGTGCATATCCCCTCGTCCATAAGTTGCAAAGAAATGTTCCGTTACGGACACCAAAACCTATGTATTACGGTCAAAATCATCTCTTCAAACAAAATTGGAACCTACAAACCCTGAATCCGTAAGGACTTTAGTTTGTGCATACCTACGTACCGATTTGACCAGATGCGTGAAATGCAACGAATTCATGCGCAACCATGCACACGGTGCTGTGCTGCACGGCGATCCAAATTTCATGCTTACCTTCGCACGGATTCTTGCATTTCAAAACGCATGCTCAGTCGGTGCGAATCTACGTATGCTCAAAGAAACTGCATGGTAGTTTTGTGGGAAGACCAAACACGTACAATTCTAATGCGTGGGTTGCTTTGCCGACAGGACGCATTCCAGCAGCAGCCCGCAGTGGTTGCTCCGACTCCAGCGCTAGATCCTATTCAGGAGCTCAACTTGTACATTCTCAGTCTGACTGACCCGGGCCATGAAGAAGAAGAGAAGGCGGCCACGCTGGCCCGCGTGCGGCAGCATGGGGTGAGTCCTGCCGTCCACCTTGAGGCCCCTCGCGGCCTCCACCCCACCTGGCCTCGCTGACGCCGTCTGTCTGCAGGTGCGGCGGATGACCGACGTGTTGTGCGACCGTGACCCTGCCTGGGCCCTGGCCGTGCTGCGGAGTGCCGCCCCGACGCTGGAGGAGCTTCACGTGGTGAATCCCCGCGAGGAGCACCTTCTGGCTGCGCACGCCATGCCTGGACTGCGGCGGATGCTGCTGCAGTGTTGGGACCGTGCCCTGGACGCACAGCCCCCCTTGCTGCCCGCCCTGCCACGAGGCGGCCTCAAGTGGCTGCGTGTTAATGGACTCCCCCGGCCCACCCTGGCCTCCCTACTGCAGGCCCACAGTGCCTCGCTGGAGGAGCTGTGGCTGCGCGTCGGCACTCCGGGGGGCGGGCAGTGGCCTGAAGGATGCGACGACCTGGACGCCCTGCTGGGCCAGTGCGGCCTCCGCGTGTCCAGGGTCGCGCTGGGGAGGTGGCACGACAGCCACTCCTCAGCCTGCGCTGCACAGGTGTCCGCGGTGCGGCGCGTGCTGCCGGCCGCCTCGGTGCAGTGCTCTAGGTGTGACGGTGTGGTGAGGTGGGGCGAGCTGTCCGTCCGGGGAAGCTGTTAATGACTTCGTGGACAGTTCTCATCCCCAACGACATGTTTCGTCGCAACGTTGGCGTACTCAGAGCCTGGACATGGAGTACGAGATGCTGGAGTTCAAGTCCGTCAGCGCCGCCGGCGACGTGGAGGACGGCGCGCTGGACCGCGTGCTGGCCAAGCTGCCCGCCTGCGTGCAGGGCCAGACGGCGCGCAAGGGCGCCGTGCTGCTGCGCGACGGCAGCACCCTGGAAGTGCACTTCCGGGACGCGCCCCTGAGCGGCGGCCGCGGCGTGCGGCTGTTCGGCCACGTGACGCAGGGCCTGGACGACATGCGCGCCGTGGGCTGCGACGGCAGGAGCCACGGCTGGTACGAGCAGTGGGGCCGGTACGACGGCTGCGCCAGCCGCTCCGTGGACTGCTACTGCCGGGAAGGCATCGCGCAGGACGTCACCCTCAGCGACGTGCAGTTCGAGGAGGACTGACGAAGGCACTGCAGCCGCGCCCCACAGTGGGTCAGAAGACCGTTGAGGCGGTCAAAGTCCCGGACGCGTTTTGAACTCGTGAGTCGCTAAATGGGATTCGAATCGAACGTGTGACGTCCAATGGACTGCTCTGTAAACTGGGAATTCATTCGATTGATCCGAGTTCTATTTAGCGACTCTGAAGCTCGAAACGCGTCCAGAATTTCGGCCGCGTCAATGGGCTTCTGGCCCACCGTGCGCTCTCTTCATTCCTACCTCCGAGGTTTCAAGAAGGTGCAGGTGCTATTTGTTTTCATCTTTTTTCTGTTTACTGTGTGCTTAGTTAGATCCCCATGTGAAAGAAGCTAATATGATTTTTAAATGTTGTACCTCTAACCCGTACAGAAAAATTCAGTTCGCTTTTAGTTCGTTATCGGTTCGTTTTTAGTTCGCTACCCTGTGGATTGGTTCACTTTTAGTGCGGAAAAGAGGAACTGGTTCGCTTTTAGGTAGCGCACTCAAGGAGGGATTGGTTCGCTAATAGTTCGCTTCGGCGGGACTAGTGCGCTAATGGTACGCGTTCCGGAGGACTAGTACGCATCAAGTGCGCGGCAGAGCGAACTAGTTCGTTAAGGGTTCGCTAAGGAGGCCCGACGCAACCTCCTTACGACCCAGTCCGCCTCCTGCGCGAACCCTTAGCGCACTAGTTCGCTTTGCGGCGAACCAAACGCGTACTCGTTCGCTTTGCAGCGAACCGAATGCGTACTAGTCCTCTGGCAAGCAACGAGCGGAACGGCCCCGTCGGCATTACTTTCGAACGTCGGTGTTCAATTTTTTGATGTCAAATGGGGATTGGAAGTAAAGTATGAAGGCGGCAAATATCTACAACTGAAAATTCCTACGGAAAAACAAATCTGAAAATTACAATAATTGGCTTAAAAATTTTGCGCGAAGCTGTAAACTGGTAGTATATTTAAATTTCTAGTGCGAAATGGCAGAAGAAATGCGATAGCCCAGTTTATGTGCTGTCTCGTACCAAATGCATAACGGCGTCAACGTGAGATAAAGAAAAATCCCCCTAACGCATCTTACGGACGCGCACTATTGTAATTCCTTATTTGTTTTCAATTTTATTAAAGTTTAACCGCGTTATTAAGTGCTTATTGATTTCTTGCACTGCTGAAACATAAAGCAGTCTTTACGTAAAATTCTGATACAGTCACCGAAAACCGCTTCTTTTTATCTTTATAAATGCGCCCTCCAGAGAGCTCACACCGGAGCGCCGAGCGCCGAGCTGCGCCGAGCAAGTGAAGAGGCTCGCCTGCGGGCCCTGCCCTCGTGTTTCAGGTTAGCGCAGTGGTTAGCGTCGTCGACAACGAGGAGCCAAGGATGTCCACACCACAGAAGTCCAGGGATCGACGCACGCAAAAGCATGCAGTATATGCGGTGTCGGCCCTTCCTTTTCGTGCTTGCCCTCGGAGCGAACTGTATGCGCACTAGTTCGCTCGCGGACCGAAAGCGAACCGATCCCCTCGCGAACTAGTTCGCTGTGGAGGTCGGTTTTTGGGAGATTCTGAAGTCAAAGCGAACCAATCCCCCGCTGAAGCGAACTCCAAGCGAACTAATCCACGCGAACTGTTTGCGAACTGGTAGCGAACTAAAAGCGAACTGCATTTTTCTGTGCGGGAAAGTAGATGTTTCTTGGAAGTCCGAAAATTGGACTAGTCCTTCAGGCTGCTTTTGTTCGCGTTACGTATTATGACGCAATTTAAGGACAAAACTTTGCTTAGTAGTTTCTTCTGACTTTTTTTCGATCGCATCACTGAAAGTCAGTTATCTGAAATATATAACTAGGGGTACGCGCCGTTTAGTTTGGGCGCGTAATAGGCGAGCGATGCGACTGAGCACATTCTTATGAAAGCACTTGGGCACTCAAAAATATTACACGCATTGTAAAAGACTGGGATTGTTCCTGAATAGTGCCACGCTCGTTGTCTCCTGATGACAGCTTTCAAATTTGTCTGGATTGTTTGTCTCATGTTACGTGCGGGAGAGCCCCCCCCCCCTCTCAGTTTGGGGAAGTACTACGGTCGTTCAACAACTCGACTACGTATAAAATTTTGGTTCAAAATGGGCCCAAATGGTGTAACGTATAGGTCTCGGGTGGAACTTGCAGTCGTTTTCGTGATCAGTAAACTAAAAACCGCAGGAAACAATGTACAACTCAAATATGAAATTTGGGTCCGAAATTGGCCAATATTGGGTGAAGAAAAGGTCTGGGGTAAGATTGAATGTCATTTTCGTGATCAGCACACCGAAAACTGCATGAAACAATGTAAAACTCGATAACGAAATTTTGGTCCAAAATTGGCCAATATTGGGCAAAGTATAGGTCTGGGGTGAGATTGGAAGTCGTTTTCGTGATCAGCACACATAAAACTGCAGGTAACAATGTAAAACTCGACTATAAAATTTTGGTAGAAAATTGGCCAATATTGGGTATAGAAAAGGCCTGGGGTGAGATTGGATGTCATTTTCGTGATCAGCACACCAAAAAATGCAAGAAACAATGTAAAACTCGTTAACGAAATTTTGGTCCAAAATTGGCCAATATTGGGTAAAGTATAGGTCTGGGGTGAAATTGGAAGTCGTTTTCGTGATCAGCACACCAAAAACTGCAGGAAACAATGTAAAACTCGTTAACGAAATTTTGGTCCAATATTGGCCAATATTGGGTATAGAAAAGGTCTGGGGTGAGGTTGAATGTCATTTTCGTGATCAGCACACCAAAAACTGCAAGAAACAATGTAAAACTCAAATATAAAATTTTGGTCAAAAATGAGCCAATTTTAGGTGCAGTATACTTATATAGACCTGGGGTAAAATCGTATGTTAATGAGCTGCTCTGGTGCCACTAACCCTAACACTGTTACTCAGTCGAGGAACACAAATGCTTGAGTAACCGTTCGATATCTTTTCTTTATGAAACTTGTGAATACGCAATGTTACTGGTAATACCTGAGAGCGTTTTATCTTCCTTTTATTTTTAACTAGTGGTCTATTTAATAATATTGATTACATTATTTTATCATAGTTAAAATAAAGAGGAACAGTTAGGCAGGCTGTTTGGTACCAGTTTACGAGAAGACCTATAGTCAGATCCAATGAATCGTCTCATCGAATCCAATGTCAAAGCCACATGTTGCTGAACAAAAGTTGATCTTATTCGTAAATGAGTCTTAATGTGATACTTTATCTTTGAAGTAAAGATACAGCTCAGCATAAATATTGATCTCATTTTCTGTGTTAATTGGAAAGGCAGCCAGTTTAAACAAACGACCAACACTGAGTATCAGTCGTCGCAGACAATGTATGACACAGTTGTATGACACGTCTCCTTAAATCCAATGATCTATTGACTCATTGCTCAAAACCTAAATCACTTCACTGAATATGATGTCTATGGCAAAACCAGCTATGGCAAAACCACTCACTCAACCATATAATTTAAAAAAATAAAGGTCCCATTTAGCAAAGATTAATGTCTGGTTTCAAAAGAATATATTTATGTATTTCCCAATTTTATTAAATAAGTAAACAACTAAAAAATGAATCTTCTGAGAAAAATAAGCAAGTACAGACTCACTGAGTATGAAAGGCAAACAGTATTTTATCTTGCAAATCTCAAAAACACTGCACTGACCTGGGTAAGATTCCGGCGGGGGGAGGGGAGGGGGACAAAACGCGTAATCATTTTCAATTTCATTTTCCTTATTTCACTGCGTTGACACTCCGGAGGTGTTTCAATCATTCTATAATGTTGAAAAACTATCACCGAACTCATTTTGTAACCCTTCTGCTCTTTATTTTGTTTAATTTGCCTCAGTCCCGTATTTGAGAGCCGCGGCCGCAGGTATGAGAAATTGGTAACTGCTGCCAACCTAACAACGCTAATAACCTGATTCAAAAAGATGTTTTTAATATTTCAAACGATACTAAACAATGAATGGAAACAAACTCGTGTTGGGAGAAACTAAGTTGATGTCAAATGCAAAATTTTGTAACTTTAGACTGTGTAGTTGCTGAGAATCGTTGGTGAGTACAAACGGACTGACAGACACACGACCAATCGCTTTTCGGGGCACCCCAATCACAGCAAGGGCTCGCTATCGCTCGCCAAAAACTCCATACATACTTGCGCTGATTTCTTTATTTCCACCTCACTCATCAACGAAACGTGGTCTACCGCACGTGTGGTAGGGGCTAGGGAAGGGGTGCCTCCAAAAAACACGAATTTTTGGAACGAGAAAGTTTTGTTTGTTAATGCTGATTTCAGAGCTATCAGGTGGACCCCATCAAACAGAAACCAAAAGAAATCAAACAACGGCATTTTAGCTTTGCTATATTGTTACCCACACCTCACCTTACGATGAAATTGTCAATAGATCATGTAGAAATCGAAACGTACGTTGCAACTGACAAAACGTTAGGTTTAATAGACTAAATACTCTATATGATGGACAAAAACGTGCAAAGCTTAACAGGAAGTACAACATATTTACGTTTGCACAAAAAACTTTTTTGGTAAGAGATAAAAAATCAATACGATTCCAAGAGTGTGTAGGGACATTCTATCGTTTAAGCGTGCGCAGGATGCCGTAACTTACTTGAATTAGAAGGTTTCAGGGTTTGTATCTCCTAAACGGGCTGCGTTATAAAAGTTATGAAGAGAATAACTTATTTTCAAAATTGAATTCTACAAACAAGTTATTCTCTTCATAACTTTTATAACGCAGCCCGTTTAGGAGATACAAACCCTGAAACCTTCTAATTCAAATAAGTTACGGCACTCTGAGCGTGCGAAGACTTTGACATGTGTCGCTTGCAATGCAAAAAACGCCTTCGTTGTTTACTGAAGAAAAGAGAAAAAACTGAGACCCTCCCGCCTGCTGGACCGGCCGGCAGTGCGGAGCAGGGGCGCCAGGCGGCGAGGGGCCGCACGTGTGTGCTGAGTGCGGCAAGGCCTGCTTCTCGGCTGCCCATGTCCGGGGACACCTCGAGATGCACGACGGAGCAAGGCCTTTCGCGTGCGACATGTGCGGCCTCAGGGTCGTCCGCCGGTCCGACATGGTTGTCCACCGAAGGGTGCACACGGGAGAGAAGCCTCACCATTGCCAGGACTGCGGGAAGAGGTTTGCCAGGAGGGAGAATCTGACTGTGCACGCGAGGACGCACACGGGCGAAAGGCCTTACCAGTGTGACGTGTGTGGCAGGGGCTTCTCCAGGAGCGATCTGCGCAGAACGCACCGGATGACTCACTGGAGAGAAGCCGCACCAGTGCCACATCTGCGGAAGAAGGTTCATTCAACGATCCGTGCTCTTAAGTTGAAGGAGGGTGCATACAGGGGAAAAGCCTTTCGAGTGTGACGTTTGTAACAAGAAGTTCACTAGTCCCCGAGATATAATTTACCACAAGAAACTTGGCGGGTGTGAAGCGTAACTCGCAGCTAGATTTAAAATGAGCTTCCTTCGAATCCTTTTAAAATTTTATTCTGTTTGAATAACTTGGGTTATGAAATATTGATAAAAGTAGTAGTTGTAATAGCTTTTTTTACCTTGATTGTGTTCACGCCTAGAAATCTTCAGTTAAAGTTGTTCGCACGCAACTATCCTCCACCTTAGGAAAAACAAAAAATAAGTTAGTGGAACGTGTGGTGTTGTCCATTGCCAATCTTCTTTAAGTTAAAGCCTAATGGTTCCCGAAATAAAAGTTTTAGCGGCTGTAGGAGAAAATTTTGTTGATCTATTAATTTAAGTCTGAGTGGCTCTGAAACAAGTCTTTGTTGTTCCTATCATTAATATCTAACTGACGTGAGTGGCAATTCTTCGTTGTTGAATCTGTCTGTCACTCCTTGACGCTACCACACTGCAAATCCAAGTGCAGGACAAATTGGTCGACGCCTACAAGTGTCGACCTGTCCTACGCTTGGATTTGCAGTGCACATGAGAAATGTCGCAAATGAACTGTACGGCAAGACGTTTTTTTTCTTTCAGACCAGTGCATCAATGATCACAGGTCAATTCAATGGCGGAAGGCCTATGAGAGTAATAGTATTTATAAATACTTAGTTATAACTTTAACTCGTCAGAGTATCAAAATGGAATTGGAACAAAGTTAAACCCAGCTTAATTGTGAGTCTGCTTTCTGTAAATTAATAATAAAGTAATGAAAATGACAAACCTGTGCAGTTTTGTTCTTACTACAGCCGAAACGTCGCAAATTGGGGACCTTTTTCGGATCGCCAAGGAGAAATAACTTCAGCGAAATTTGGACACCGAAATTCACCTTTCGACAGCGTTCCGATCACTACAATGGCAATCATTTTACCGGGCTTCAGGCGTACTTATCCACTCCTTGATATGGTCGTACTCTCTTTAAAAAAGCTAAATTTTCACACATAGTCAGGCAGAACTTAATTAACAGAGATTGGTTCTGAAATTTCTTACCAGTTGGGGAATCTGAAAAATCGGGAGTAGGGGGTTTGAGAATGTGGAGTCGGGTAGTCTGAAATTTTACAGCAAGTGGGTCAGAAAAGTAAGGTCTTGTTGGTCCAAAAAATCAGACAACATTTTTGTCAAATTGCGTACTCGTGTGGTGGTCTCAAAATTCAGAGCAGTGTTGTCTCACTACTGAGAGTCGGCACTCTAAGAAGCCAGACATTACAAGTCTCAATATTCAAGGTTAATTTCTGAAAGTTAATACCACTATGGTGTCGCTTTCCAGCTTTCAATTCTCTGAAATATCTGTCTTTGCGTGCGAAAAAGGTGGTACTTTGTTGGTAGTTCAGGTAAATAAGTAACGATGTTCTCTAAATTTCATTAGAAATTTATGGGACAAAGAAACCACAAAGCTACAATTCATCACTGAACGTCAATTCAGCACCCAGCGTGATTGCGCAGCTTCAAATGCAACCAACCTGTTGGTAAGGGTGGCCACAGTACTGTTCACCTTGGTTCTCACTCGACCCTCCTTGCGACACTGGACTGTGGGATTCACCAGCAAGACATGCCTGCACACACAAAGCACAACAGTTTATAGTAGTGGACTCAACGAGGGAAAAATGAAAATAGGTTCGAGATTTACCTTTAGAGAAACTCTAGTGTTCCTAACAGTCCTTAAGGAAACTCGATGTTCAGTACAAAATAGCTCAGTATGAGTGTGAGCGTTCTCTCCAAAAAACTTGGCGTTTCAATCACAAATAGAGCTCCAACTGCCACTAGAAAATCGGCACCTGGATCAAATATTGACAATCCTGTAAAGAAAATTGAGAAAGTAAAATAGAGCTAAGTCAGTTATCTTATTAGGAAGAACATGGTGTCGAGCGCTACCGGAATTTTAAATTCCCGGTTTTTTCCCGGATTTCCCGAGTCATTTTTGTCCGAATTCCCGGCTATTTCCAACCAAATAGTGACTAATATGGGGTGTTATTTAAAAGGATAACTGACCAAAAAAAGAGAGAAAAAAAGAAATGATCTATATTAATTTATTGCAAAGTAAATTTACAGTTTAACACTCACTAGGACAGCGGTCACAAAAATAAAAACCACCCAGGCGACAATGGAAGGGTGGGGGTAGCCAGCGCGGAGTGACGCTCGGCTCGGCTCGCTTCGCCGCCGGCAGGCATCAGCCATAAAACGCTTGCCCACGCGCCTCACCCACCCCGCGCGCAGTTAATCAGACAATTTTTTAGAATTTCCCGGATCAAAAGCTTATTTCCCGGCTTTCCCCGGTTTTTTCCCGGCGACCAAATTTCCCGGCTTTTTCCCGGAATTCCCGGTCGCTCGACACCATGAAGAATGTGGAGATAAATGTAACATACCTTTAGTACCACGAGAACTTGGCTCTGTGTGCTCTGCAAACTCAACAGTGTACTCAGTACACTCTGTTCAGCGTGTACTCACAAGCACACTCTCATCAGAGTGTACTCAGATGAGCACACTCCAACGAGAGTGTACTCAGATGAGTACACACCTACAGCTGCATATAATGCCAGGCGTGCTAAGGTGTGTACTCATCTGAGCACACTCTCATCAGAGTGTACTCATCTGAGTACACTCTCGTTCGAGTGTGCTCATCTGAGTACACTGTGATGAGAGTGTGCTCAGACGAGTACACTCTGATGAGAGTGTGCTCAGACGAGTACACTCTGATGAGAGTGTGCTTGTGAGTACACGCTGAACAGAGTGTACTGAGTACACTGTTGAGTTTGCAGAGAGACTTACCCCACTTTCTCCTTCACTTCAATAATTGTTGCATGAGTCGGAAGAGAAGAGAAAAAAACCAATTGGCACAAACTCTAAAACAAATTTTAAAAAATCGCAAAGAGTACAGGCTGGATTAAATTCTTACATCATCAATAAGGAAGAAAAGATCCAGTCTCTCCCTGAAGTAGCAGACCTAAATAAGGACAGCAACATCTTTATGAGGACTGTTGTTCTCCCTCTGTGCACGGAAAAAAAGGATTAGTTGTGGCAACTAACATGTTAGCTGGCATCCGTCTAAGGAACATTTCGCTTGTCGCGACTAAAAGTTTGTTGCTCTAACAAAAGTGTTTGTTGAACTGACTTAAATATTATAGCTCGTACAAGGATAAAGTTGATTGAGCTTTGCAATATGTTAGTTGAGAGTTGAGAGGACTGAAATAAGGGTCACACGGGAAAAGAAATGTAACAGTTTAAAAATCTGCGGTGGGGATCGAACTGGGGACTTGAGGGTTTTCGGTCAGAGACGCTGACCATTCCGCTGTCGGCGATAGACCTTGCGACGCTGCCCAATGACGCTCTGACAGCGAACTGACTGACCATGTGACAAGCGACGCGTAAATGGTGGCCTGAGCGAAGCGTGGTCTAAGCGTCAACAGCGCAGTGGTCAGCGTCTCTGACTGTCAACTCTCATGTCCCGGGTTTGATCCTTTTCGCCGCAGACAATTCGCAAATTATAATTATTTTCCCGTATGACCATCATGTCAGTCCTCTCAACTGACATATTGCAAGGCACAATCAACTTTATCCTTGTACGAGCTATAATGTTTAAGTCACTTCAACAAATATTTTTGTTAAAACAGCAAACTTTTAGTCGCAATAACCGAAATGTTCCTTAGACGGTTGCCAACTAACATGTTAGTTGCCACAACTAATCCTTTTTTTCAGTGTGTAACTGCCTCTGCACTTTTCTTCAAGAAAAGATTAATGGAGGAAAGCCGTTCTGTTGGACACGGCTTTCCTTTCATAGGACAGCAGTACTCACTCATAAATTTGACAAGGGGCAAAGGGTCTGAAAAACTGTCCGCCCACACCTCTTGACACTCGTTACTCATCAACAAGTTAGCATGGGCTGAGAAGGGTTCAAAGTGCTGCAACAGAGGCCAGGATGTGATCACTTTCGTCCGATCAGATGCTGTTCTGGCTTCGTTGGTAACCGGACAGTATACATATAGGTGCGCTTTAGTTTTACCAGTGCAGCAGGCGAGTCACAGCCGGGTGTCGGCCGGGGCTGTGCCGGGTATCGGCCATGTCGGGGCTGGGTCGGGGCCAGGTCGGAGCCGGTAGGCCGTGACTTCGTCGAAGACCAGGGCTGTTAACGTTACTTCAAAAACGTAACGCGTCACCGTTACATTTTTTCTGGCACTTCGGAAACGAAACGCGTTATCCGTTACTACTTTTCGTAAATGCACGTAAAAGTAACGTGTTACCGTTACTTGTGATGCGATAACGGCGTTATCGTTACTAAGAAAATAAAATTTCCTGAGCGCCTTCAAGAAAACACGAGTCAAAATACTTCAAATGACCAGAAAATAATAAAAAATGTCTAAGTCTGACGAACAATCGTCAAAAGCCGGAAAAACAAACTCTTTTTGAAGGACTGGAGCCCACGCCCAGGTTTTTTTGAATGACTGATTGCAGTCTGTGCCAGAGAAAATACACCTTTTAAGGGCGAATTAGTAACGGTGACGCCGTTACCGCGTTACCTACTCGCGGTAACGGTAACGGCGTTACGTTACCGGAAATGAGAAAAGAGCTACGTTACCGTTACAGCAATGGTAACGCCGTTCCTCGTTACAGTAACGTTCACAACCCTGTCGAAGACTAATGTCGGTTTACGAACAAAAGAGAAGGTTCCATCCCGGCACACTCCGGCCCCAATGTAGACGTGCCCCGCCTGAACGACGGCCTGTGGACACTTCCCTGGTAGGCAACACCTACACTACACAGTGGGCCAGAAGACCGGCACAAGCGGCCAAAACTCTAGGAGCGTTTTCAGCTCTAGTCGCTGAACACTTCTTCGCAGAACGCGTGTGGCCCCGCCAATAGATTGCTTGCTCGGAAACCAATCCACTGGTGTGATCACACTTTTGATTCAAATATTAGCGACTCCGCTCGTCAAAACATCCGGGACTTTGACCGCCTCCACTGATCAGGTCACCTTTGTACGTAAATGCTCTGTATGAATGCTACCTTTAATATTGCATGGGACATGCCTATAGTATTGTGTACCAGCATGCATTCAATGTTTCTCCCAAAGACTTTGCATCATATCCTCAAAGTGCAATGGGCATAATTGCTCAGGTGGACGACATTGTTTCACTTTGCAGAAAAGTCAGAAACACTGAAAGGGGAAACCAGCTTGTTTCCCAGCTGGTAATTCCTTTTTTTTTTCCTTCTAAAAAAAAAAAAAATGCTTGGCGCGGTTTAAAAATTGGTGGCTACTAACCCTTTTTTTCTCAGAGAAGAGATGTCTTGACTTGTGCAAAGAAGCAAAACTGCCTTGCAAACCGGCACTTGGGAAACCTACGCGTTTTGGTGACGTTTCTCAGTGAGCTGGAGTATGCAGTATGGCGCATTGGCACTGTGGATGGGTCCGCCCTGCCCGCCGTCATGAAGGTGTGCGAAGATGTGGAGGAGGGTGACACTGACTTAATGAAGGAACTGCGTGCCCATCTCCGTGCCAATGAGCACATTCATGTGCTTAAAGTGAGATGAGGCACTGCATGCAGTGCACTAGTGGCTTGGATGAAGCGCTCCGGGCGCATGGGCGACTTGATCAAGACGCTCAAGCAATACATGGAGGCACGCTGAATCTGCTGCGCTGCTGCCGTGGCATTCATCCTGTGGTGGCCTAGGCCGGGGGTTTCGTGTCTTCTTGTAAGGGGTTCTGAGGGGAACCCCTATTGCTTTCGAGGCCCAAGACCTAACCTACTTTCGATAACTAAAATAGCCAAATGGTAAAATGCATTTAAAAAAAGGATAGCGGGAAGATAAAAAAAAAAATCATCGTGGCAATTTTTCATTAAAAAAAATTAAAACATAAAAATGCAACAATGAAAGACCGTTAACCGTTCACTTTATAGAAAAATGCTTCAAGGACAAAATATACGTCTCTAAAAATCTATCACTTCAAAATATTAAGAAGTTCGATACGCTCCAATATACGAAACATAAACAGCCATTACCACAGAAACCATTGTTACAGTAATTTCATCGATAGGACATAAGGTTCCTTCCGCAAATTAAAGAAAGCATAAAAATGTATCAATAACGAAAAAATTTCAAAAATTCATCGTGGAAATTTTTGGCGAGGACCTAAAACATGAATAACTTACTAACATGACAACAAATGCTATTATCCCGCCAAAATTCAAACTGACCAACAGAAAGGAAGGAACACCCCGCGCCGCGTCTAGAATTAGGGCCACCTGCGCCGGTCTTCTGGCCTACTGTGTTGTGTGTGGGTCTGTGGTATGGAGCGGCGTGCGAACGCTCACGAGCTTAAAGTTGCTGTTGGAACGAACATATCTCGTAATAAGTGGCAATAAAGCAGTGAAAATATTGGCAAATAGGGCAGGCGACGAAATTTATTTCCCTTTTCACGACTGGCAAGGACACGAAGCGATAGTGATCTGACGTCGTTTTATGCAAAGACTATTATTATGACCACAATACGATTGTTTTTGCCTCGTATTTTGCTGCGGGAAATCGTCTCCTTCATCTTCCCATCGTCGACAAGCTAATTTTTTCTACAAACTGTGACATTATTCACTGGCTGTTGTTGCTGAACCTTACGACTACCTGGAGATAACCAAACCAAGAGCGGAGGATGGACGCGCAGGCCTTTCTAAAACAAAAAGCAGATCCCACATACAGCAATTATCAGCGGCATTATTTCGGATAGTATCTCAAGCGATCTACCTCTTTTCTCATCGAATCACTCTAAATGTTTTACAATGAAATTTGAGCTACGTTACAGTGAATTCGGCACAACCATGCAAAGGAAAATGTCTTTATAATACGAATTTTTGAGGGGTTTTTATTGTCAGGTACAAAGAAAAACCTTCGTATTACAAAGAAAAACTGTCTTCGTATTATGCTTGCGCCATTTCCTTCGTATGACGGGATTCTTTTCGTAAGACGTTCAGAGTGCACAAGAAATTCGAAACCTCCTCCTCACTGAACCACCTTTAGAAAGCAGAAAGCTCGTGTTAACGGACTGCTAATCCACGTGTGGACCAGGTCCACGCTAGGTACAATGGTCCACGCTGGGAAACGTGGACGATGAATGGTCCACTTTAGGAAACGTGGACCAAGCTGTAATTCACACTTGGAATTGTGGCTGGCCTATGAGGAGTTCAACGCTGTAAAGCGTGGACCACACTTGGTCCACGTTTCCTAGGGTGGAAAATTCGTGGTCGACGTGTCCTAGCATGGACCATTCGTGGTATCCGAGGGGTTCACCACTCAGCCCAGAAGTGTACACAGGATTACTGATTACCAGTGATTACCTACAAAAATACTCCAAAAACTCTATAATCTTGGCTGGCTGAGGGCATATTTGGCCTATTTTTCACAAAAAAAGCCGATAAAAACAGCGAAAATATCCAGTTTTGGCATGTGATGACCAATAACTACTGGACGAAGTGTACACACGATTACCCGAGTGGTGGACCCCTCGGTGGTGTCCACGTTTCCTGGCGTGGATCATCGTCATCCAGGCTACCTAGCGTGGACCTGGTTCACACTTGGATAAGCTATGTAAGGCATCTATGCAAATTCGGATCGGACCTGATATTTCCCAACCCTCAACCACCTCCGGACCCTAGACCAATCGGAGTCTGATTTGTATTGATGGGTTCAGTCTTGCCCATGTTAAATAGTACAACGTCCCCCACAGGCAATCAGTAAACGCTCAAATAATGATCTTGCGGAAGGTCTCGGTTTGTCGGACAGAAAGTTAAGTCGAGCCAAGGCAGGGCTCAACTTGGGTCACCCCAAACTGGGGTGACTTCGGCCAACCGGAGTAATAAGTATGGCCAGGCATGGAAATTTAACTATGCCTGCAGGAAGTTGCCCATGACCATGAGGAAACTTCCGACAAGAGTGGCGTCCTTAGCCTTAGATTTCCATGCAAGCCAACAGGAAAGCCTGCCGAAATTATCCCGAGCGGCCGAGGTTTCCCAATTTGACGATATTTAGTTCAATTCCTTATCAATCATTTAGGGTTAATCAAGCCGTTTAAGTGCCGCGTGTTTTCGAACAACCGATCACCATGTTTCGGCCAGCCAGCAACCGGCGCTGACTCACCTGTTCAGCCTCCCCATGCCTTGCACACGCACCGCTTCGGGGCGCACGCCCAGCGTCATGACGAAGAGTCTGCCGAGACGCGACTTGTGGTCCTCCTCCAGCCACGGGCCGAAGTAGCAGGACTCGGGCACGGCGCCGCTGCAGTCCTCGAGGTACTGGCCCACGAGGCACTGGAACAGCAGAGTAATCCTTTCTCTGCGGAGACCAGAAATGAGGAACGGTTTTCCGACTTACTAATCTTTTCTTGCGACGGGTTAGAAAACGACGTGAATTTACACTACAAACATGTCTCATAAGCCCGCATTTACAAATGCTTGCTTGCGAGTAGGTCACTACAAGATCAAATGTGTACAAAGCACACATTTGATCGTGTACGGGGTGCACGGAAGTCCACGGTGTGGCGAAGTGGACACTACGCTGTGACCTGGGACACTATGATGATGAACACAATGGGCACAGTACTCAGCGCGCATGCATTTGTAAATGTGTATTTCGCCTAGTATGCGTTTTTCAGCGTGTACTTGCAAGCATGCATTTGTAAGTGTGCACTTGCCAAGCATCCAGTTGTAAGTGTGTTCTTGGCCACGTATGCGTTTGTGAGGTTCAAGCATGCATACAAAAGTGCCTGGTTGGTCGACAGTTAGGTTTGTAGTGAATGCTTTATTTCACAAGTCTCGCACAACATTGCGCGTACGTGCTTTTCGTATACATTTGTACACGATTTCACACCAATTTGTGCGGTTTACCGCGTTCCAATTGGTACAAAGAGGTTCGCATGTTTAAAATTGTGTGACACCACGTACAAAACTGTACAAATACAAAAAGTGTACCCGAAAAACAAGGCAACTCTGGCGTCAAGTCTTGAACTTTGTTAGAGCACGCTGTGTGAACGTGAACCATTCGTTCAGCAGATAAAAGATCAGCGCATTATAAATTTTGCAATTGAATCGTCACATATCGCACAGGCATGAGCATAACCTGAGCTTAATCTAAGATCGTTGTGCTCCTAAGCGAGCTATCGATGTCTTGAGTGCAGTGGCACGTACCTGGGGCACAATGATTATGAACACAATGGGCACAGTACTCAGCGCGTACATGTCCGCCTCAGATTTCAGTACATCTGCGATGCTCACCTGAACATCAAATTTAGGACCAGAGGGATTAGTTTCAGCGTAGGGCGCCATTCGGGAAGGATACGGTTTTTTATGTCCAAACGTTATTTTTCAATATCCAAACCACAAAACCCAGAGTGGAACTGCAAGCTGCGTAGGAATTGGTGAGTCTAATGGAAAAATGAGTGACGGTGCTTGACGCTGGAAGTCTCTCGAAAAACAAGTCCAAATCACGTAACGGCGACTTGAATTCATAAATACACTAAATTTAGGCGCCACATGGCTCTATTTTTGCCCCACTCAAAGCAACATGGGTGTGACGCGGGGTGACGACTGGAATAATTTGCTGTGAATGGGTCACGTAAAAGATTGCCTGGGGAACAAAGAGCTGTTCGCGCAATAGTTCAAGAGATTTTGGCTCCAAAACATGAACCTTTGGCGCGTAGGACACCACGTGGTGTTGCCTCTGTTGACAGGAAAACTCGTGACTTGCGGGCTCGGTTACTGTGTGCAGTAGCAGGAGAGAAGCTCCATCCTAGGAATCGCAAGTCGATGCGTCGAAAAATGAGGAAACTGTGGCCAAAACACACTAAAAGACCCAAACTTTTGGCAACTTCCCTTAGAATGCTTTAAAGCCCTTTGAAAGCGTACCGAGGTTATGCCTTAGGAAGGGGATTAATATTTTGCATAGAAGTCCTACAGCAATTCAGGCCCCTCCATAGGGCATAACGATTCAGGCCGTTCCCAGGGGCGTTAATGCTCGTACTGGCACACTTTTTATGCCTTCGTTTTACCATTGTACGATGAGGGGCTGGGCTCATATCAGACGAAACAATCCCGAGACAACATTATCGGCCACTTCGGGCCTAAAAACCTAATTCTGAGACACAAAAGGTTAATTCGTGCCTAAAAGAACTTTAATGGACCAGTTACCTCCAGGATCTAATAAAAATGACTAAATGTAACAAGTCCACCATAGCAATTAAGTTTAACTAATATTTTCAGAGGCCGAAAGGTGTAGCATCTTGTCCACTTACCAAAGGCAGCAGGACTCCGACAAGAAGAAAGTGCGGAAAATACATCCCAACTAACGAGTCCATGTGCCGTTCAACTTCCTTCAGACTGGAGTGCAGCCTCGCGCACCTTGACACTTCGGCCAAGCCGATGTTCGCCTGATAATTGAAAAGACCAAGGAGGAGTCTCACAACGATAAGGACACGTAGTGAGGGGGACACGAGGGGTTACCCACTCCAGGAATCATGTGTACACTCAACCTGGGAATCATTAGTGATTTTTTCGAAAGTTTAATGAAAATCCTTATAATTTCAATAGTATGTCGTCCTAATCTTGCAACAGTGTCCCAAAATACTAAGAAACAAAAGAATATCTTTAAATATCCTCTTTTTTTTATGTAGGATTTGGTCAGGAATCATGGGAATCCGGAATCGTGTGTACACCAAAATAAGAAGTGAGTAACCCCTCGGGGGGACATATAGTGACACTTCGATGCTTGTGGCCAAAGGTAAGTTGCAAGCAACTGGTATTTGATCCAGGAAGCGGAAGGAGGGGATGGATAAGTCCATTTTGGCCATTTTTCAGGAGAAACAAATAACTGTTACCAGGGAAAACTTAAACAAAACAAATGAATATTGTAGATGATAACAAGTTTAAAAAGCATTAGTTAAATTTTGAGAAAAAAATCAAAAGTGTCAGATCATTCCATGGAGGGTTGATGTGACTTATCACTTTCTGTTGAAATGGAAAACAGAGTCATCTCAACTTGTATTTCCTAAACAGAGTAGGATTGGGAGACATGTCAAGTGGAACTAAAGTCAGCATAAAGTGGTTGTTACTCTGGTGTATTTTTCGGACTTCGCTCTTTTTTCCATTTTAGTTTTTAAAATGAAGAGGGCTTAATTTGACTTGATTCTTTTTACTCTACATTCATAAAAATACAAGTTGTGTTATCTCCTACTGAATATATTTTCAACGGAGTCATGTCGGCTTCGGTTGAGTTGATTCTATTTTCCGCTAAATTTAGGGCGTGGAAGGGGTCAAGTTAAGTTGTATCCTTTTTCTCCTTAACTGCTTGGAATTGAGTCAAATAATTTTGTGTAATGATGTAAACCATTACAAGACACAATAATAAAACAAAAACTCGATTTGGTGATAAGTCAAGTTATTCCCTTCTTCCGCTTCCTGGATCATTTGCGAGGAAAGAAGTCAGTTTTCAACTTGACTGCACTAAAAACCTCGGAACAGTGGACTAAAATCTGAATTGTATAAGAAAAAAAAAGTTTTGAGACCTGAAAATACTTTTCGTCTCCTCCAATAATTTTTGTAGCGGCAATATATTTCAGTAACTTTTTTCTATCTACGCATGTAGGAAACTTACAAATTTATTATGATTGGAAATTCAAGGGGAGAGGGGAGGTGTTGCACGTCTTAGGTAAATAATCTTTAGGTGGTATTATAAGTGACAGATCGCGGATAGCAGTGACACTGGAATTTGGGAGGTGAGATCGTAAGGCACCCTAAGGGTAAGAAAAAAACGTCTTATACCTTTCTGTGGCAAAAACGAAATTCTCACTTTCTTTCTTTTTTTTTGGTGGGGAGGGGCAAGAATCGAAATTCTCGCCTCTGCAGCGGTGAGAATCGGAATTCTGCCATAACGAAGTGTAATCCCAAATCATATAGGAAAGCAGAACAATAATTGCCAAAATTTGGCGAGACTTCTGATTCTCACCGCAAGAAGGTAAGGAAAAATTTCTCGCCATAATAGTTCTCACTCTTCAATTTTCAGTGGGTGAGTCCTTGTGTGCGTACCTCGAGACGCTGCCCCACCTCCTTGTAAAGAGCGCAGCAGGCTAGGTGCACACAGAGCATTAGGGGCAGCAATGTGTAATATGCCCAACAGCACACAACCATCCCCGTGCACATGAAAACGACCTGGAAATGGAGAGAAACATTGAAGAATACTATAGCAGAACGCAAGATTACGGTTTCGTCCATTCACTCAACAGGTCAGCCGTCAGCCTATCATAGCCCACTGGTACACGCATCAAAATCCAAACGGGGAGGGGGGCTAGCGAGTACTTTAAATGAGATTTTTTTTGGCAACCAAAATGCATTCTGCTCCCTGCTTGCATGGCAGAGGCCAATTGAAGAAATTGTGGTCACAGACGGACGACTTTGGTTCTTATTCCATAAGGTGGTTGTTGGGTCCCCGTAATGACAGAACTAATTTATGGTAGGTTTTTTTTTTTTTTTTTTTTTTTTTTTTCAGGCAAAGGGTTCATGGGAAGCGGAAAAGATTGAAGCAAATTGTGTCCATCTAAGGAAAGTAGTAAGGCGTGGGGCCCTGTGAATGATGCTGTTTGTGAAGTTCGAACATAAATGACAGCTGTGTCCAACGGGAATCCCGTTTACTAAAACTATATGCTGAGAGCACACTGCACGAAAAAATGTTGAAAGTTCACGCTCTCAAGATCCTACTGAGCTTTTTCTTGGTATTACAAACAAAAAGCTTAGTATTATGACAGCACAGCGAAGATAGTAACCTATGATGAAGGATTCTCAGTAACTAATGACTAATTTCTTCGTATTACGAACAAATTTCTCTGTATTATAATAGATTTGTGTCGTAGAGTACTGAGAATCAGCTTAGTATTATAACAGCACGGCATTTCTCAGTAGGAATTTGGGAGTGCAACAAATATACGACAAGGATTGTACAAAAAAGTACGATGATTGTAGAAAGTACAATCAGAATTGTTCAAAGTAGGTCACCTTCGTCACCTGGACTGGTACCGTTTTGTCACTGGGCCCCATTGTACTTCGTACAATAATCTTTGTACTTTGTACAAGAATTGTCGTACTTTGAAAGTACAACAAAAACTGACTAAAATATTCGCCAGAATTTGTTGTACTTTTGTTGTGGTCTTTTCTTGCAGTGCAGTATGGTATTAGATACAGAGGGCCGTACTGCTTTTCGCAGGTTTGGTGGCAGTGAGAGACCATGGCAGCAGGAAACAACGGCAACCAGGATACTACAACGTTCTACGGGCCATGTTGAGAATCATGAATTTAAGTATTATGGGTAAGTTTTACGGATTTTAAGCACAAAACGGTGCACAAAAATTACCGAAGCGACCGTCACCAAGGTATCTCATCAATCCTGGAGAACAGTGCTGGCGACTGTTAGGTCTAAGTCCCAGTTTCTCCCTAGGTCTACCAGGATGTCCGTGAGATAAACACAAAGTTAACATTGAGATCTGCTTTAGAAATTGAACGCTAAGCAGGACGCGAGTAGATTGCCTACCTTTGCAGCAATTAACAAGGAGTCGAACCCCATGGCCAGCGCAGTCATGCACACTGAGAAGGTAGCGTTGAGCGAGTGGATCAGAAAGAAAATCTTAATGATGCGAATTATTCGGGCGACTCGTTGCATACGGGCCTGTTACAATCAAAGAAAGTTTTAGAGAAAAGTTAAAACCCTGTTTCCTAAATCATACTGATTCAAACACCGATACAAAATGACGTGGGGAATGTGAGGAGAATTGTCAAGATTATTGCCATCGATGCTAACGGGGAGAAGGGCTTGTCCCAACTCGGGGCTCCTCTGCAAGTTATCTGAGGACACACTGGCCGAATGCATTTCGGATTTTTACTAGAACGGTACACTTTACTTGGAACCCGTTAATAGCAAAGTAAACTCTAAAAAAATACAGAATTTTGTATCATTTTTGATGCAGGATTTTGTATTACCTGCATAAAAAGTTGTATAAGTGGTACAGAATTTTGTAACAAATGTGCTGGTTACAAAAAATGTTTTATTTGGAGCTCGTTGCAGAAATTTGTAACACGAAAGTCACAAAATTATGTTTGTATCATAACTGTTACAGAAAATTGTTACAGGTCACTAAATTTTGTATCAGAGATCAAACAAAAATGTTTTAACGGCAAAAAAATGAACATCAAAGCCCATATTGCTCCTTTAAAAAGGAGTGCACAGTCGTTGCAAGTAGCAGAAGATGAAAAGTGGCCTGTTATTCTTGAAATACGGGGACGGGTAAAAAGTGCAACCCCTATGAGTTGGCTGCAATTTTTATAAAGCTTAACACTATTTAACTGCCGAGTGCAGAGGTGTCGAGTGGATTCATGCGTATCGAGTGCGTGCAATATTGTCACCGGATTCGTTTAACTGCCAAAGTCGTGAGTATTCATACTCCATACCGCTGCGTCGTTGTCGGCGGTCTTTTCCAAGTCTTCCGCCACGCTGCGAGTGATGCGTACAGCTTCTTCAGCGTGGTGCCGGTGAAAGAAAAAAATGAATTGCGCTGCTTCAGTGGAGTAGGCCCCGGAGAATAGTCGGAGGGGAGTCTTTGCGTCCTCAAGACTCCCAGAGAACGCAATATTGGATACCAGGAAAATCTGGTATGCCACAGAGATGACCATAGAGATCTGCCGAAGAAGGTTACTAGTGAGTATATAAATGTATCATCTGCTGAAATTTTTTTTGTTGATTTTGTCAAACTTTGTAGCATGGGACCCCCTTCAACTTATTGAAGTGTCGCTCATGCTTTGATTGGTGATTCCCTTTAATCCATACGACTTTAAATACCTCTTCTTGGAAGCATCATGTATTATATATACTATTTATATATTGAATACATCCATGTATTGGATCGACCGTGTAAAGTGTAGACGAAATTCTTACCCTTGACCCTTGCATTGTGCGAAGTATGAGACGACCAGTTCCAGGCGTTTGGGATGATATTTCGCGCTGCCAGGCGCCCATAGCACTTCGAAGAGGTCCCTCATCCTCACTTGACGCTGCCCAACGTCTTGCGATGTCCAAGATGCCCATCTACTGAACAAAAAACGGTTTTTTTCTTTTCTTGTTTTTTTTTTTTTTTAAAGCTGAATTCATGAACAACATCCATAGCAGCTCTGCCTTTTATAGTTCAGGCGACAACTACGCCCGAATGTAAACAAAATGTGTGGCAAAAACAGCAGAAATCCTACACATCTTCACTATCATTGCATTGCAAACCTGACTGTCTACTTAGCACGCACTTACAAACGCATGCTTGGCCTAGCACGCACTTACAAATGGATGCTTGGTAAGTTCACTCACACAACTACATGCTTGGTGCCGTATTACTCCATGCTACGCGAATCCATTTGTAAGTGTGTACTTGCGAAACATGCATTTGTAAGTGCATACATCGTAAATTATACACATCACGTATATTTTCCTCAACAGTCCGCACTAAACCCATTTTAAGCTTAGTCTAAGCTAAGATAAGGAAAGCAAAGTTATGACCAGGTGGAAATATTACTGTACAAAATCCACGTTTAGATAAGACATGAAAAGCAAAGTTATGACCTGGTGTCAATATTACTGTACAAAATCCACTGTATATTTAATACTCATCTTTAAGGGTGCACTTGGGCAAGTATGCGTCTTTTGGGTACGAGCTTACTCTGTTGATCGAGTTGATGCGATGAGTGTGTCCTCTTAAAAGAACACTCCTATACAATGATACAACAAGGCGTGGCATTACGCCTTTCGTGAAGCGCATTGTCTGGACACCCTTCTTAAAGCGTACAAGAGCTGATGCGCTCCTTTTTTCCGATATAACTAATGGGGGAATCGCCTTTGAGCGTAGTTATACGCTTCAAGAAGGGTTTTAAGTCTTCAAGCGTAGTTCTATGCTTGAAGGAAGCATGGAACTACGCTTCAGTTTTACCAGTGTAAATGTGTACCTGCTCAACTGCACTCCTTCAGGTGTGTGCTGAGCACGCATTAAAACTTTTAGTGGACGTGTACCGTCGCTGGCCATGAAATGCGCTACACTCTAAATACATTTGTACAATTTTGTACGTGGTCTCACACAATTTTAAACGTGCGATCTTTTTTGAACAAATCCGTACGAAATTACGCACAAATTTGTACGAGAAGGACTTAGGCGCTAAATTGTGCGAGGCCACGGACAAAAATTGTACAGAGAAATTTAATGTGTTCGGGAACGTTGCCCAGTGTTTGTTGGTCGCTCACCTCACGAGGTTGAACGACATCAGCTTCTTTTTGTCTTCTGCCGGCCGGCCCCCCGACCTCGCTTGTAATTATGTGGATTGCCGCGTATGCAGCTATGTTCATTAAATATAAATAGTCTTCGACCGCCGTGTGTGGGCATAATTAAGCAGCATTTACCCACCTAGTGATCTTCCGTGACCAAAGTGCATCGTGGCGTACTGAATGATGCACGCGTTTGCACGCGTGTGTTTCGGTGTGTCAGCGGAAAAGGAGAAGGGTGTCAAAAACTATCATGAATTTAAGACAACGTTGGTGTACGCAAGATCGTGTCTTGTCGTCTCAGGGTTCGCGATGCCGCGCCATTTCCCGCAATCCAGGCCTGGCTTTTACACTCACCTTGGTCTGCGGCGCTAGCCTGCCCTCGGCAGGCTTCTTGTTGCCAAACATCGACTTACGTCATCGTGATCGCTAGTCGAGACAAATGAACGAAAGTATGAAATATTTATTTTGTTCGTGGACACAAGGTTGTCTCATTCACAAGTGTGTGCACAGACATGAATGTTATTAACCCATTTTATTTCCGCTCGAAGAGTAACGCACATTTTAGGTTGACATGGCTACGAACCGCGAGGCCTTCGCACAGCGGCGTTCCTGACAGGTAGGTCTCCCATGAAACCAACAATCTGACGTGGTCGAAATCGTGGCGGGACTTCCAGGCCTGTCAACATCATTGTTAATCATAAACACTGTTCACAGTAACTTTAGCCAAACTTATGGGAAGGAAGAGGACCCATAACTAATGGAGGGTAGGGCAGTTCGTGTCAGGGGCAGTTCGTAACAACCACCCATATTCACGCAAGGGGGGTTCCTGAAAGAAATGTGAGTAAGAACCATCTCTCATTTTAAGAATCTAATTGATTTGCAATCGAAACGGTCGGGACCGGTGCGGCTGAATGGCCTCGAGAAGCGCTACACTTGAAATGGGTCAAATCTTAAATTCCTATGCCACGGGAGTTTCCGTCTGGGCTTCCCCGGTGTACGATCATCCCCTAGACAATTGTTTTACCTTTAAATCATTTTACGAACGTAACGCACCCGCGGACATTGACCTAGCCCTGACCAAGCCTGGTCGGGAGCAGACTGAGTTGGTTTGTGCACCGTGGGGCAGTTTGCAAGAGATTTGGATGGGGCAGGGCACTTACACTCTCTGACTCTCTACTGAATATTTTTTCAGTATACCTACAACAGTTAATTTTTTTTTCTGCAATTGTAGTATTTTTTACTGTAAGTAAAGAAAAACTAATCGGATCACTACAGAAAAATGGTCTGTTGTTAATATTATCTGCAACTGCAGTAATAATTAAGCAGAGAAAAATTACTGTTCCGTTCTAGTAAAAATTATCTTAAATGTTGACAAAATGTTCTCTACATACATATAATATTTACAAGAAATAGCGGAAAAGGTTTTAGGGTCAGTATAATTTCTTGGATGTTTCCGCTTTAAGTTACAACTCAACCATCGTTTAAAAGCCGCTTACAATGAGTTCTGTTCGGACTTGTCGAGGCTAAAAATGTTTTGTGCGATCATATTTCGTCTTAGCGTATTACCTTTTACTCGGCGTTTTTGAACACAGAACAATTTCACTGGAAATATTTACAATAGATCACAAATAAGTCAACGACAAGTTATCCATGAAAGCAAACTTTATTTACTACATTTGCAACAATGAATTCTTTGTTTGAAAACAAATTTGTCATCGCATAATTCTACTGACATTGTAAATTTTCTGTGCTACAGTAAAATATTGTCTATAATTACCATATTTGTTCCGGCTAATTATCTGTTTCTCATGTAAAACTTATTCCACAAGTTATTGAAAATATTTACTATATTACAATTACGCTCTGAAATTACTAAGCCGTAGTGTATATTTTCTACAACATAGAAAAAATAATCAGTTCAGATCTGAGAGTGTCGTAACAAGGCCACTTACTAACATCTGGATGAGCTTTCAGATGGTTATGACAATTAATCGACATTACTTTGCAGTAAGCTTAAGAAATTAATCAGGAAGTCTGAAACTTTTATTTGCTCACTCTACAGGGTGATTCCCAATACTTGGTACAAAAGCAGGGGGCTGATTCCGTTGGCCAAGGGGATCATTTTTCACCCTTTGAAGTAGTGGACGCAAATGCACCGTTTCCGAGATAACGGGGCGTTAGTAATTAGTCATTGCGCGCGCGACGTAGGCCACCCTCCACAGGGAGGCGTGTGGAGGGCTGCCTACCTCTCGGGCGGTCTGCTGCGCGGCTCGCTGCAGCGGCACGCGGGCAGCGTCGTCTGCTGGGCGCTACCGGCCGGCTGGTCCGCGGCGCCGGCGGGCGAGAGCAGACGACACCTTTTCCGCATAGAGGCTAGGTTAGGTTAGGCCGGAAAGCGGAACACACACGCAACCACACTGACTTAAGACCCTCGTGTGGTTGTGTGTGTGTTCCTAGTTCCGGCCGCAGCCCTAGGCTAGCCTCTGTGCGGAAAAGGTGTCGTCCGCTCTCGCCCGCCGGCGCCGCAGACCAGCCTGTAGCGCCTGGCAGACGACGCTGCCCGTGCGCCGCCGCGCGGCAGCCCGACAGGTAGGCAGCCCTCCACACGCCTCCCTGTGGAGGGTGGCCTACGTCGCGCGCGCAATGACTAATTACTAACGCCCCATTAACTCGGAAACGGTGCATTTGCGCCCACTACTTCAAAGGGTGAAAAATGATCCCCTTGGCCTACGGAATCAGCCCCCTGCTTTTGTTCCAAGTATTGGGAATCACCCTGTATATTTACAGGACCACATCTTGATGAAGTGGCAGATTTAGTTGAAAGTGTCAACCATGACCATTATTACCTTTCGGATGGTCAAAGTATTGATGAGTTTGCGCTGAGTTATGTGGCAGGATTTGTATCCCTGCACACCAAGCGATACATCAAAGATTGTCTATTCTGTGAAAAGTCAATTAATAAGCCTGAGTCAGAGCGAACAGATGTAGGCATGCTGATAACAAGAAAAAGTGAAGGCTGGCTAACCTATGCTACAGATGGTCTCATCAAGTTGCTAAGAGTAATGGAAGAGAAGCTCCTCCAGCAAGCCTCCAAAGTGAGCTCGAGGAAAATTTCCTCTTTGTTGTTCTAAAAAAAATTGGACAGTGCACTCTCATATTCTTACGCTGAAACGGTCTGCGTAACATACGTAAAAATGCAAACATGCATACTACAATAAAATTCATCGTACCTTACGCTTAATCATGCGTAATACGATGAAATCATCCGTACCTTATGTACGAATCATGCGTAATACGGCTAAATCATGCATACCTTGCGTACACAACTAGGCACATTACGTATGTGCAAATTTAAGCATACCTTACGGTGACAAATCATCGTATTATGTATAAAAATCATCGTAAGAAAATGAGCGTGTGTTAATGTTATTTGGGCCATTCCACGCCAGACCACCGAACCCCTAAAATGACCTATCTCAGATTTAACTTATTTTTGGTTGACTTGTAGGTACCAACCCCCCAAACTCCCAAACCAAAGGGTTTTGAAAAATATCAAACGGTTTAGGAATAGGAGCACTTTGAATATTGATCTTTTTACTTAAGTTTTATTTCACTTTTTTCATGAAAAATCTTTTTTTGAACGCCAGTGAGGGTTTTGGTTTATGATTTCCTTTCTAATAAGTCTGAAGAAAGGTTGAAGTGGGTTCGGCACTCTGGTGCTTCCAATTAGGGTATTTTTACTTAGGGAAATTTGTCAAAATTACTAAAAATTTGCTCTACTGAAAATACGTTGTCATGGATTTGGCTCATTTTTTGGTCAAATGAAGGTAGTTATTGGTCGAACAAATCCCTGAAATAAAACCTTTGACTTGGGCACATCTTCAACTTAACGGGAAGAAAAGTTGAGATTTCACTATGAACGGTTTCGTTAAAATGGCCTGAGCACCAACAGTTTCTTCTCGTATGAAGTTCTAGGACTCAAAATGAGATGAATATGAATAAAAGTCAATTCAATAAGAAGAAAGGAATCATGTGTAACTGTTTATGAAGGTTTTATAGCATGAATTGGAGTTTGATACTACCAGTGAGTTACGTCGAAATTTTAGTCGTTATCTCCAAACTTGGCTTCCTATACTGCAATGCGCAATGCATTCATAAATAGAAACATGACTCCTTACTTCTTATTGAATTGAGTTTTATTCATATTCATCTCATTTTGAGTCCTAGAACTTCATACGAGAAGAAACTGTTGGTGCTCAGGCCATTTTAACGAAACCGTTTATAGTGAAATCTCAACTTTTCTTCCCGTTAAGTTGAAGATGTGCCCAAGTCAAAGGTTTTATTTCAGGGATTTGTTCGACCAATAACTACCTTCATTTGACCAAAAAATGAGCCAAATCCATGACAACGTATTTTCAGTAGAGCAAATTTTTAGTAATTTTGACAAATTTTCCTAAGTAAAAATACCCTAATTGGAAGCACCAGAGTGCCGAACCCACTTCAACCTTTCTTCAGACTTATTAGAAAGGAAATCATAAACCAAAACCCTCACTGGCGTTCAAAAAAAGATTTTTCATGAAAAAAGTGAAATAAAACTTAAGTAAAAAGATCAATATTCAAAGTGCTCCTATTCCTAAACCGTTTGATATTTTTCAAAACCCTTTGGTTTGGGAGTTTGGGGGGTTGGTACCTACAAGTCAACCAAAAATAAGTTAAATCTGAGATAGGTCATTTTAGGGGTTCGGTGGTCTGGCGTGGAATGGCCCCTTTGCTTTAAAAACCGAGAGATTCTGCTGAGCTGCTCATTCTGAGGTGCTTGGCGGTGAGTTCCAGTGAAGCCGGCCTTGTGCAGTGGTTAGTATCTCTAGCGCGCCCTCACAGCGCCTGCCAGTTAGGCCCAACCGTACCGCAACACATGCGTGTCAAACTGGTGGCCTATCTCGTCCACGCCGCTCTGTCGGTTGGCATCCTCTTATTCCTCCCCCTTCCCCCTTATCTCTCCCCATCTCTGGTTTCACGGCAGCGTTTCACTTTGCTCTCCCCCCGCCCCCATAAAAGAACACACACACACCGGTAGATTTAGGGTAAAGAAAATAAACCATTTCTATTTAATTTTTAGAATCTGAAATTGGACCTGAGAAGCAAACATTTACTTTTTGATCATTTTCGAAAACACCAATCAATTTATCTCAGAGGTAGAGATAGATCAGTTATCATTTGTTTCTATGAGTTTAGTGTTGCACATAATGTGAGGTATGGGCACTGTCGCTGTTATTTCACTTGGTCGTTTAAAGTTCTTGGCTAGAAGTCTGGGCATTAGAAGTGAGACATCCACTCCTTTCTCTGTGTATGTTATAAAGTAAGTGTACGCCACGCCAGACCGTGTCCTGTCGTGACAGGCTTCGCGATGCTGCGCCAGTTTCAACAATCCACGCCAGGCGTGTACACCTACCTTGACCTGCGAAAGGCTAGCCTTCCTCGCTAGACATGTTTACGAATCTACATGCTCGGAAGTCAAAACAGCATCCGGTTCTTTATTTCATGCTAGGGGCCTCATTTGCGTAGTCAGATCGTTTTCTGGTCAGAATGCATAACATCTTTGAGCTCACTCAGCCATCACCCAGGGGGATGCGGGGCGTTATGAAATGAGGACCTCACTTAGTAAGAAGAAGAAAAGAACAAGATGGCGGCGCGGTGGCGGTGCGTAGCGCTGACCCATAACATAGCAGACGCCGCTAGCCGCAGCGAGACACCGCTGCTGCACAGCTTCTACTCTTCTTATGTTATTTTAGCTCCGATTTGAACGCGGTTTTTCCCCTACGTATGTAGTTTTTCACGCTCTACACGGCGGTGACAAAAGTTTCATTCGAAATCCATCCCAAATACCGTTCAAGTAGGTTAGTAGGAACGGGGTGCAGCATCAGACAGGGCTCGCGCCCGGAATACTGGTATTTGGGATGGATTTCGAATGAAACTTTTGTCACCGCCGTGTAGAGCGTGAAAAACTACATACGTAGGGAAAAAACCGCGTTCAAATCGGAGCTGAAATAACATAAGAAGAGTAGAAGCTGTGCAGCAGCGGTGTCTCGCTGCGGCTAGCGGCGTCTGCTATGTTATGGGTCGGCGCTACGCGCCGCCACCGCGCCGCCATCTTGTTCTTTTCTTCTTCTTACTAAGTGAGGTCCTCATTAAGGTTAAGATAGCCCCTACTGCGGTTCGGACCAACGTCGGGAGTCTAAATGGATTTAAATTTCGTCACAAGCACCCTTCAAAACATGGGAAACGATGGAAAACTTTTTGCAGCTGGCTTGTGCAGTGAGCGACGCAATGAGTAAGTCAGACTCAGCTCAGCTGAGCTCAGCAAAATCTCACAGGTTCTAGAGAGGAACAAAAATTACCTGACTATGAAGTGGAATACCTCCACAACGGTTGGTAAGAAACAATCTAGTGTTGTGTTTTATGGATCCCGCAGACTTTCCTTCATCTTACAAGACAAGGTTCAAAAGAATTACAATATTAAAACAAAAAAATGACAAGATTTTCGACTTGCTTTGGTAAATTTTCCCAGGAAACGTGACTTTTCTCCCATAATAAATCGTTTTAGGTCAAATTTGACGGTTGGATCGTGTTCCCCGTCTAATTTTGGTGCTGGGACCAGAATCTAAATCCCATCGGACAAAAAGTCCGAAAGCCTTGAGAAATACCCAAATTTAGTGTAATGATACCCATAGACACTTTATACCCCCATACCTCCTAAAATTATTTTTATTAGGCTCTAAAATTTTGACTAAAAGGTTCCACCGTGGAGGCATACTAACCACCAAGAAATGAGCGAAATCCAAAGGGTTCTTTATAAGGTCCTGTTTTCTTTAAATAAACCTGCTCACTGTTATGGCCAGAAGCTCTCGTCTAGCCTTTGAGTGGTAAAGATTGTGATGCCGACGCCTTCTCTCAAGGTTGCCACAATTACGATATGGTGTGAGAAGCTGCAATAAAGGAAACATTTGCACAGGAAAGATTCAACTCACAAAGGTAATTACTCCAGTTACTCCACTGGAGATGGAAAGTTTTGACTGTCTGTGAGTGTGTGTGTGTGTGTGTGTGTGTGTGTGTGTATCTGTGGGTCCGATCATTGGGGCGAGATTTGGCTGGGTTGATAAGTATGTCCTTGTCTCGCAACAGGCAAAATTTCAGCTTTCTATCTCAATTCATTCAGTCGTACCAAAGAAAAATCACTACAAAAACGGCAAAAAAAAAAAAACAAAAAAAAATATGCAACTTTTAAGTGACCTTACATTTTAAAGACACTTTTAAATACATGCACAAGTTGTGAGAGGTGCTGATGACGAAAATGAAATCAATTATGACCCCCGAAGAAAGTTTCAACCCCGTGGGGCTACCTCGACCCAAATTTTCTGACATAAGGAAGGGTGAGGCAGTTCGTGACAGAGGAGTCCGTAACAACCACCCATGTTTACGCAATGGGGGCCCCTGAAAGAAATGTGAGTGAGGATCATCTCTTATTTAGACGATCTTATTGATTTGCAAGCGACGCGGTCGGGGCCGGTGCAGTTGAATGGCCTTGAGAAGAGGGTGAAAGTGCGCTACACTTGGCTCAGTCAATTTTTTAATCTCCATGCCGTCTGGGCTTCCCCAGTTAACGTATCAACACCAGAGCGCTGAAAAAAAAACAACATCCAAGAAGCACTGAGAGACCCGGGAAACTCCAAAAAAATACAGAAATTTAAAGCCTTCCTGTAGGATAACCCAGGACTCGTCCTGTGAAATCAAGAGAAAAATAAGAACAAAAAAAGATTTTAAAAAAAACCCTGGCCACTTAGGGGTATTGAAAGACACGATTTTTCGAAATTCATACCGGCGCAAGCGGAAAATTGTTCTTTTATCTATTTGATGAGCCTACACTGAAACTTAGACCGGTCAAATAATATTAAGGGGTCGCCATTGTTTTTCTAAGGTCCAATTTCGACCCTATTTTGCTGAAATCCGTTTATGATTGCGTTCTGAGTTCCAGAGGAACCGGGACGAGACCGAGCACCCTGGACTCGATTGTTTCTCTTTCTACTAAGTACGGCGAGTCTAACGAGACCTCGCGGGTCCGATCGGACCTCTCTGGGCAAATTGGTAGCGTTGTTTTCGTTTAAGAAGTGCGTTTTATTAACTTTTTACAAGTTTGGAATTTGGAATTTACCCGGTTTATGGCTGCGAAGAAATATATGACCTCAATAGTAAAAAGTCTCAGCTTTCCAATGCCGTGTCGGAAAAGGCTCTACGACCCTTCGTTTCAGAGATAAAGCCGCTATCTAGTAGAAACACGAAGCCGAGAGACAAAAAGTACGACTATGACCCCAAAATTCCTAATTTTGTTACGAACTGCTCCCCTCCCTTAATCTACTTCGACCCTTCATCACGTGGTGTACTTATCATTGCCACAAGAAACCTTGTAACAGCTTGCCACAGGCAAGCAAAGAGCGCTGCGGGTCTAGGTAGGTGTAAACGCTATGCGTGGGTTGTCGACAAAGCACAGTCTGGCGTACACCTACCTTGTAGTTAAAGATTGTCGACAATTACCAAATTGGTTCCGGCTAATTATCCTTATCTCATGTAAAACTTTTTCGATAAGTTACTGTAAATATGTACTACACTATGGTTACGCTCTAAAATCACTAAGCCGCAGAGTATATTTTCTACAATATAGAAAAAATAATCAGTCAAGCTCTTAGAGTGTTGAGCCATGCGCCATGTAAATGGGACTGCAACGGGAGCTGTAGAAAATCATGCCCAATGGTCAAACAAATGCAATACCGATTACGTTTTATGATATTTGAATAGTTTCTGAGCCATTCCTTGATAAATTATCACACCTATCTAAGCAGCATCAGCATAGGCGCGTGAATCACGACGCTTAGCGAAGCTATTCCGCCATGTAACAGAGAGAGAGAGAGAGAGAGAGAGGCGTATGGCAGCACGACAACGGGACGAGAAGATGCCGATACCGCATACCGGTGCTTTCGTCGCTCTATTTCTCTTGCACTACTGCACATGACGCCCCGCTAGTGCGACAGAGACAGAGCTACGACAGCACATGGGGAATCGGCATAGTGCAGCTGCTGCTGACCCCAGAGATAGCCTCTGCGCTGCCTGACAATGTGAAAGTAGTGTACTCGTTTCAATATATTGCCGGGCAGAGACGCGCGGCGCGTGGCGGAAGGAGAGTGCAGATCAGCAGGGGAAGGGGGAAAGGGGGGAGGAAGATCGCGAGAGGGGCCGGGGCATCGCTAAAAGCCACGCATGACGTTAGGCCAAAATGTCGATGGCTCTCTAAAGGAATTACCGTAGTGCGCCGCTCAAAGGGCGCGAAAGAATGTTATGCCCTCAAGGGCGTAGTTTGCATGTTTTCGTTCAACTAGTGTCCATCCGACATGTCGTGTGGGGAACCCTCTGTTGGCAACTGCCTCGAGACAAGTCATGACTTTGCACTGCAAATCTCGCGACTCCAGAGGTGAGACATACAGTCTCGCCAAGTTTCGGTAAGACCTGTAAGTCTCGCCAAATTTTGGTCAGACAAAAATGTCTCGCGACAAAATGGTGAGACTTTCTTGTCTGACCACTGTGAGGCGCTTATTACGTTGCCCCGCATGGACGCTAATTAGCGTCTTTACAGTGGTCAGACAAGAAAGTCTCGCCATTTGTGGCGAGACATTGCTGTCTGACCAAAATTTGGCGAGACGTTTTGGTCTGACCGAAACTTGGCGTTACTTAATGACTCGCCATATTTCGGCGCTAAGTTTCCATGTAATTTGAAGTGTGTATTTCAAGTAATTTGATCTATGGATGCACCGCTACTCCACTTCACACTTCGGCTTCATCGGTTGCTTTCATTCCATTTAAGTGGACGAGCGCGTATTTGCGCGAGCACCTGGTGAAAGTCATGCTCTGCGCGCTTCTGTATCTATATCGAGGGGTTACTGACTCGTGTATTCCTCTGTCCCGGGACCTTGTATTACTTGTATTCCATGTATTACCTGTATTCCGTGTAATACCTTGTATTACGTGTATTACCTTGTATTACGTGTATTACCTTGTATTACTGTGTATTACTTGTATTTCATGTAATACTAATATTACTTATAATACTTATATTACGTGTATTACCTTGTATTACTGTGTATTACTTGTATTTCATGTAATACTAATACTACTTATAATACTTATATTACTTATATTAATACTAATTTGTTCAGTAAAACAGCTTCGTTTTATCATCTCCGACTATCGCGTCGTAATTCGAACCGCCGCGCCACTGCGATTGAACTCAAGGGAGAACTAGTGAGTTGCTAGCAGCCGTCGCCCGCTCCCCCGCCCCCTCCCCCACGCGCGCTCTTTGAGGGGCGTCGATGGGGGACGCGGGGACGCGCCGACGCAGCTGCTATCAACTCACTTTGCCAGTGTTGCCAAAACGTGCGATATATCGCAAATCGGGCTATTTTTCAAGTCAGAATTTAGGCAACAAGCACGACAATATCGCCCAAAATCGCCCAATTTGCGATTTTTTTTTTTCTAAAAGGTATCATTTTTGAGACTTTGCGTTGGCAGCATCTGGTAACTCTGCACTTTGCCCACCGCAAGCCGAGAGCCGAGCCCAGGATGGCATTCCCCGTGCCTGAACTAAAGTTTCAGAAAAACGTAAGTTTAAATGCATAATGCTAAAGAAGGAACTTATGTGCCACTCGGACCGGTCAAATTTGCGTTATGAACGCCAAAATCTTACTGTTCCGCAAGCAAGTGCAACCGATCGTCGAAGCTTGTGTCGAAGCGTCGAGCGTCGAAGCTTACTTGTTAGCCTCTGCTCTTCCATTTGAAATGGCTTTATCTTATCTTACGATGTCTTAATTTGGAATTAAGGTCACTGCAATTTAATCAGTTTTAACTTGCTTTAAATTCAAGCGTGCTAGTTCCGATAGTCAGTCAATAACCTGACTTTATGAATCTTCATAACAATGACAGATGACAATGACTGACTGCAATTCTTATCTGAATAAATACTTAAGTCAAAACCATTGTCTTTGTTTTACTGAATTTCTTGAAAAATTATTTTTACACACAGCAAAGAGATGAGAGTGTAATCCAGATCCTCCAGGTTTATTGATTATGTAGACTTGCCAAAGATCCCTACACATTGTAATACCCTGTATTACAATGTAATACTCTGTATTACAATGTAATACTCTGTATTACTTGTATTACTTGTATTCCCTGTATTACTTGTATTCCTTGTATTACTTGTATTACTTGTAATACGTGTATTATTCTGTATTCCATGTATTATCTATAATACTTATATTATTTATAATACTTGTATTATATTACTCTGTCCCCGGCTCAGGCGAGTCAGTAACCCCTCGATCTATATTGAACGGCCGAGGCCAATGATGGGAACTGGCCATTTACACGAAGGCCATTAAAATACGAGGACAGCACCTACACGCTTAAAACATTGCGAATTATTTTGAGCATATGTGGGGAAAAAAATTTAGTTTGTTATAAATAGTTTGTAAATTACGAGGTATTTCCTTTGTAAGCCTCTTTATGCTCAAAATACTTTGTTATAACAAGCTACTTTCCTTTGTAAGGACTGAAATAGTTTGTCAGGTTTTCTCAGTGTAAACTCTTGACGCGTTTTGAGCTCCAGGGTAGCTGAATGGGACCCGAAACGAACGTCTAACCCCACCAATGGATTGCTCGTTCGGAGAAGAATCCATTAGTGGCGTCACCTGTTCGGTTCGAGTCCCATTTTGCGACTCTGGAGCTCGAAACGCGTCGGTGCGACAGCGCCTGCGAAACGACCAGTTAGGCAGCCCGCTCCACAGGCGGGTGTGACGGGACGGCCTAACTCCGAGTTCACAGGCGCTCCACTCGTAATAAAACCCTCGCGAACCGCCATCTTCCTGGATCTTGTCGGCCCTGAAATCAACAAGCTCGGGAATGCAATCAATTTTCCCGGCCGCTTTAGCGTTGATTTGGGCGATTCGGGAGCTTTGGTCGATGTCGTTGCCGGGCTAGCCAAGCGCACAACCCCCCCCCCCCTCTTTCCCCTCCTCTCTCGCCACACCCTGCGGCGCCAAACCCCGCCGTTCGCCTCATCCCTTACAATACTTCCGTCCCTGACGCATTCACATGCTTAAAACATTTTAAAGTATTTTGAGCATATGTAAGGTGCAAACTATTTAGTTTGTTTATCCGAAGAAATAGTTCGTAAATTACGAAGTATTTTCTTTGTAACCTCATGTATGCTCAAGGTACTTTGGTATAACAAGCTATTATTGTTTGTAAAGTCTAAAATAGTTTGTAAGGTTTCCAGAGTGCGCGGGGCGTCTCGTAGTGGTGCGAGAAAGCAACGAGAGAGACGGAGCCACAGGTCACCGTCAGAATCGCGCAGCAGATTGCGGTCGTGAATAATTTAGAGCCATGGAGCATGTCTTCAGCCGTCAAGCAAGGGATGATGAGCGTGTCACATGGTCGGACTGCCTGCACTGCAAATCCAAGTGTAGGACAGGTCGACACTTGCAAGTGTCAACCAGTTTTATCCGACGCTTTGAAGTGTCGACTACGCAGTGTCCGACACCTGCAAGTGTCGAGCGCAGCATGTCCTACGGCAAACTACGCGTAGTTCTAATAAACAAAATAATATAAACGTCAGGTGAGCGGTTTTGAACCGACGGCCCCAGAGTGGGGTCAGTGAGAGCAGCTACATCTCTGTTCCCAAGGCCCGCGTTGCACCACTGCCGAGCATGCCTTACAGTGCCGTCGTCGCTTTGTCTCTCTCTCTCTTAAACGGGGCGTGCCGGCGGGGGTGCGAGAGAGACAGAGTCACTGCGCTGCTGCTCGAGCATCGTGCGGTGAAATTGAGCCGAAATCAGCACTGATAGTGCGACGGACCCCGCGGAGGGGCGGCCGCAGCCAGGCGGTATAAAAGCGGAGCCCCCGGCAGCGGTCGGCACGTTCAACACGACGTCCCACCGCCAACATGATGTGGAAGGCCCTCCTCTTCGCCCTCCTCGGTGAGTACAGTGACAACCTTACTGACTACGTATAGGTACAACGCCTCACGGAGAAAAGCAGCTTGTTAAAATACAAAAGTATTTTGAGGATAAATAAGCATAGAGAGGAAATGCGTGGTCATTTCCGAACTATTTCTTCGCATAAGAAACCAAATAGTTTGTACCTTGTTGATGCTTAAAATCACTCAAAATAGTTCGTATGGTTTTCAGCGTGTCCACTACCAGCACTGGGGTCTAAAGTACGATATTTCTTCGTAAAACAGACTGTATAGTTTTGGCCTTCGACCTACACATGTTCAAAATACTTCACTCTCATATTCTTACTAGGGATTTAAAGCCTGGTAAACTTACCGGTAAGAATGGGTAAAATGCCGGTAATTTACGGTAAGTTACCCTGCGAAAATCGGTAAATTACGGTAATTTTCGACTTAACCTAACCTTCCTGATGTTTTTACAGCAGAAATTTACTCAGAGCGCTCAAAGGCATGAGTATTTGACAATAAAAGTGTCTCAACCATTTTCATATGCCTTTTAAAACACTCCGCTAGTCTTAAATTCCCTTTGAAAACAAATTAATAACAGTTCATGTGCAAAAGTGCACATAAACATTAGGTCGAATTTTACCGTTATTTACCGTAAATGACGGTAAATTACCAATGTTACCGTAATTTACCGTCCAGATTGAAAATTACCGGTTATTTTAAATCCCTAATTTTTACGCTGAAACGATCTGCGTAACATAAGTTGTAATGAAAACATGCATACTACAATAATTCATCATACCTTACGCTTAATCATGCGTAATACGATGAAATCATGCGTACCCTATGTACTAAACATGCGTAATTCGGTTAAATCATGCATACCTTACGTTGACAACTATGCATAATACGTATGTGCAAATTTAAGCTTATCTTACGGTGACAAATCATCGTATTATGCATAAAAATCAACGTAAGAAAATGAGCGTGTTCATAGGGTTTTAAGCGTGCATTAGAGGAGGATCAGGAAGATCATCACGATGGAGATCAAAGCTGTTTGATCTTCAGAAGATCAGAATGGGGTCACAATGTGTGCACCAATGAGGTCGTCTCTACGATCCCCTGTCAACATGTGAAAAAAATGTTTTTCGTCGTGCCTCCGCTCTGACAGTGTCTCTCTCTTCCTCGCGTTGCAGTCGCTGCGGCTTCGGCCGAGCAGGGATGGAAGTCCGGCTCTGAGTACAAGTACGTGGTGCGCGGTCGCACCCTGACCGCCCTGCACCAGGTCGCCAACCAGTACTCCGGCGTCATCCTGCGCGCCCAGCTCACCGTCCAGCCCAAGTCCGACAACCTCCTCGCCGCCAAGGTCTCCAACGCCGAGTACGCCAAGGTCCACCAGCAGATGCCCGCCGGCTGGGGCACCCCCATCCCCGACAGCAGGCTCAGCTTCCACTCCCTGCCCGTGGCCAGCAAGCCCTTCCAGATCAAGCTCAAGAACGGCATCGTCGACGAGCTCGTCATCAGCAAGAGCGTGCCCACCTGGGAGGTGAACATCATCAAGTCCATCGTGAGTCAGCTGCAGGTTGACACCAAGGCCGAGAACCTCATCAGCTCTCGCATCAACAACAAGCCTTCCCTCGACTCCGTCAACGGTGTTTACAAGACCATGGAGGATGACGTCACCGGTGAGTGCGAGGTCATGTACGACATCAGCCCCCTGCCCCAGTACCAGCTCCAGAGTCGCCCCGAGCTCGCCCCCATGCCCCAGCTCCGCGGTGACGGCCAGCTCATTGACATCGTCAAGACCAAGAACTTCAGCCACTGCGAGCAGCGCCCCGGCTACCACTTCGGCTTCAACGGCCAGACCGACGTCGAGCCCGCCTCCGCCAAGATGGAGGACTTCCTCGCCCGCTCCTCCGTGAGCCGCGTAGTCATCTCCGGCAGCCTGAACCGCTACACCATCCAGTCCTCCGTCACCACCAGCAAGATCATCGTGAGCCCCATCCTCTACAACGCCCAGAAGGGTATGGTCGTGTCCCGCATGAACCTGACTCTGGCTTCCGTCAGCTCCTCCAGCAGCCACATGGAGGCCCCCGCCAACCCCCGCAAGGTCAAGGACCTCGTCTACGACTACAACGACCCCTTCTCCGCCTCCAAGAACGCTGAGCTCAGCGACGAGTCCTCCAGCAGCTCTTCCAGCTCCTCCAGCTCTTCCTCCAGCGAGGAGAGCAAGGCTCACGGCAACCACAAGCGTAGCAACGCCGGTGACTCTTCCAGCTCCAGCTCTTCCAGCTCTGACACCGACTCCTGCTCCTGCGACTCTGACTCTTCCAGCTCTGGCTCCGGCAGCTCCAGCCCTTCCAGCTCCAGCTCCAGCTCCTCTTGCTCTTGCGAATCCAGCGAGGAGAGCCCCCGCATGAAGAGCGCCGCCGCCAAGCGTTTCCGCCGCTCTCTGAAGAACGCCAACCAGAAGAATTCCGCCAGCTCCAGCAGCTCTTCCAGCTCTAGCTCTTCTTCCAGCAGCGACTCTTCCAGCTCTTCCAGCTCCAGCAGCGAGAGCAACGAGTCCAGCCCCCGCAAGATCCGCAGCAACAACCGCAACAACACAAACTACTCCAGCTCTTCCAGCTCCTCTAGCTCCAGCTCTTCCAGCTCCAGTTCTTCCAGCTCCAGCTCTTCCAGCTCCTCCAGCTCTTCTTCCAGCAGCGACTCTGACAGCTCTTCCTCCAGCTCTAGCTCCAGCACCAGCTCCAGCGAGGAGTGGTTCCAGGATATGCCCAAGCTGCACCAGGCCCCCAAGAACCCCATGCTGCCCTACTTCGTCGGCTACATGGGCTCCTCCATCCAGGCCTCCAGCCAGGTCAACGCCGTCCACGCCGTGCAGAAGCTTGCCCAGCAGATCGGCCACGAGCTCCAGTACCCCAACCAGATCCCCGAGAAGGCCACCCTCGCCAAGTTCAGCATCCTGGCCCGCTTGATCCGCACCATGGACGCCAAGCAGCTCGAACAGGCCTCCCACGAGCTGTACACCTCCGCCTCCTCTAAGAGCGCCAGCCAGAGCCAGAGCGCCACCGAGAAGGTCGCCGCCTGGAAGGCTTTCCGCGACGCCGTGGCCCAGGCTGGCACCGGCCCCGCCTTCCTGCTCATCAAGGACTGGATCATGAACCACAAGGTCCAGGGTGAGGAGGCCGCCGAGATCATCGCCGCCCTGCCCACCGCCGCCCGCGTGCCCACCAAGCAGTACATGGACGCCTTCTTCGACCTGATCAAGAAGTCCGAGGTCCAGCGCCAGCAGTTCCTCAACGTGTCCGCCGTCCTGTCCTTCACCAACCTGGTCCGCAAGGCCCAGGTTGACAACGCCACCGCCCACAACCGCTACCCCACCCACGCCTTCGGTCGCCTGAACCCAAAGAAGGCCGCCGCTGTCGCCCGCGAATACATCCCCTACCTGGCCCAGCAGCTCAAGAGCGCCGTCCAGAACGAGGACAGCCACAAGATCCAGGTCTACACCCGCGCCCTCGGCAACACCGCCCACCCCAAGATCCTCTCCGTCTTCGAGCCCTACCTCGAGGGCCAGAAGACCGTGACCGAGTTCCAGCGCCTCCACATGGTCGTCGCCCTCAACAAGCTCGCCAAAGTCTACCCTAAGATTGCCCGCCCCGTGCTCTTCCGTCTTTACCAGAACACTGGTGAGGCCCACGAGATCCGCTGCATCGCCGTCTACATGCTGATGAAGACCAACCCCCCCGCCAGCATGCTCCAGCGCATGGCCGAGTTCACCAACCAGGACCCCAGCAACGAGGTTCGCTCCATGGTCAAGTCCGCCATCGAGTCCGCCGCCTACAAGACCAACGCCAACATGAACCAGGAGCTGTGAGTATTATGCATAGAGCCAGCGCTTAAACCCACGCTGGTGAAACTGAAGCGAAAGCGTGGTACCACAGTGGGCCAGAAGACCGGTCCGTTGGAGGCGGTCAAAATCTCGGACGTGTTTTGTGCTCCAGAGGTTGTTAGGGGACTCTGGACTCGAACCGAACGTGTGAACCCACAAATGAACTCCTCGTACGGACAGCAATTCGATTTGCGGGTTCACACGTTCGGTTCGAGTCGATCACACGTTCGATTTAGGTCCCATTTAACGACTCTGGAGCTCAAAACGCGTCTAAAATTTTGGCCGCCTCTACGGTCTTCTGACCCACTGTGCTCTGTTCGTGTGGCAATGTTCGCGTTCCACCGAGTTGCGGCGGGGCGCCCTTGACGAGGCCAGGGGAATAAGACAGCTCCATCAATTTATTATTGGCAGCCCCAGATCGCGTTAAAAATTAATGCATTTAGGGCGCTTTTAACATGCGCACTGTGAAAACTTGTCACTGTATCACAAAATTATAGGTGATATTTTCATCAACTTGTGGAAATTCCGTCATGCGAGAGGGGGGGGGGGAACGGCCTACTACGCTTGAAGCCAAGCGCAGCAATTAACGCACTTGAAGAAATGCGTAAAACCACTCTTCAGTTTTACCAGTGCCCGCACTGAGAAAACCTTACAAACTATTTCTGGCCTTACAAAGAAAGGAGCTAGTTATAACAAAGTATTTTGAGCCTACATAAGCTTACAAAGAAAATACGTCGTAATTAACGAACTATTTCTTCGTATAACAAAGTAAATTACTTTGTATTATGTATGCTTAAAATTCTTCGTAAGGTTATAAGCGTGCGCCCCCATCGGTCTTCTTCTATCATTAACTTTGATTTTTTCCTTCCGTTCAGCTCTGAGAACGCCAACGCTGCCGTGGACATGCTGAACGCCACTCAGTGGGGTGCCCAGTACTCCAAGGCCCAGTTCTGGAGCGAGGACATGCAGGGCGACATGCAGATGGCTTACCAGGCCGCCCTCGCCACCATCGGCAGCGAGGACTCCAACATCCCCGCCACCGCCTTCCTCAACTCCGCCATCTCCCTCGGCGGCCTCCGCTACAAGTACCTGAGCGTGAGTACACCACAACTTTCCGCGGGATCTGGCGAGATCGCGTTGTTTAGAGTTTGCACTTATTCTCACTGTTCGCTGCCCCGTTCCTGCAGGCCGGCGCCATGGCCTCCAGCGTCGACGACCTGCTCCGCCTGTTCGCCAACCAGTGGCAGTCCAGCCAGTCCCAGCACTCCAGCAAGCACGGCAAGCGCGCCGCCTCCAACTCCAACAACGAGTGGTCCACCGAGAAGATCGCCAACCTCCTCAACATCCAGCCCGACCAGGCCGCCCAGGTTGAGGCTAACGTTCTCATCAACCTCCTCGGTCAGCAGCGCTTCTTCGCCATCGACAACCACACCGTCGAGCAACTGCCCCAGTTCATCCAGAAGGCCGCCAACAACCTGCGCTCCGGCGAGAACTTCAACTACACCAAGCTATACAACAAGATCTCCGTGACCATGGGCTTCCCCACCGCCATGGGTCTGCCCTTCGTGTACCAGCTCAAGAACCCCTCCCTGCTGTCCATCGGCGGTGAGGCCCGCGTCCGCACCCAGCCCGACATCTCCAACGGCCCCAAGGACGCCCTCCGCATGCCCGAGACCGTCAACGCCTCCGCCGACATCCAGTTCGTCTACTCCACCAAGCTGCAGTCCAAGATCGGCTTCATCACCCCCTTCGACCACACCAGCTACGCCGCCGGCCTGGACAAGGACCTGCAGGTGAACCTGCCCATCCGCGCCAACATGGACCTGGACCTCGTCAACGCCGAGGTGCGCGTCAAGCTGCAGCCCATCGAGGCCAACAAGAAGGCCCAGGTGTTCCTCGCCGCCAGCCGCCCCTACACCTCCCAGCACAACATCCTGGACCTGACCCCCGCCGACCAGAAGCCCATTCAGCTGCGCAAGCCCCAGCAGGCCAACTTCACCGTCGGCCAGGACATGACCGGCATGGCCTTCCGCGTGGACGCCGCCACCGAGTCCGACTTCGCCGACTTCGCTGAGATGTACCAGAACGTCCAGCAGCGCGGCGTCGTCGCCTCCCTGCTCGTCCCCTCCGCTGAGGAGACCATCAAGGCCTACGAGATGTCCCTGACCTACGAGCCCCAGAAGTCCACCGCCCACTCCGTCACCCTGACCGCCTCCTATGACAACAACGAGGACGACGAGAGCTCCGCCGAGGCCGACGACGCCTCCTCCGAGCAGCGCAAGAGCAAGTCCCCCAAGAAGGCCAAGCGCTCCCACGGCAGTTCCGACAGCAGTGACTCCAACGACAGCGACTCCAACGAGTCCATCTCCCAGTTCAGCTCCGAGAAGACCTCCGCCAGCCAGAACCCCGCCAACCCCTCCAGCACCTCCGCCAACAGCCAGAGCCGCCAGCAGCAGTTCCTGCGCCGCGCCGCCGCCGGCATCAAGAGCGCCTCCGCCGCCGTCGTGGACCTGTCCGCCCAGTTCAACGGCCAGACCAAGGCCCACTTCATCGCCACCGCCGCCGTCGCCAACTCCCCCGTCGACGACAAGTCCCGCGTGCTCGTGTTCCTGCGCCGCGACCCCGCCCACGCCAAGGAGCAGCAGCTCGCCTTCGCCGCCACCTCCAAGATGCCCAACGTCCCCGTCATCAACTACCTCAAGGCCCTGCAGGCCGAGCCCAACAGCGCTTTCCAGGCCCAGCTCAACTTCGGCGAGAAGCTGGACTCCTCCGCCGCCCAGGTCAGCGCCAACGGCCAGATGAAGCAGACCTCCGCCCGCCGCGAGTACGTCCGCCACCAGCCCATCAACCAGCTGTGCGAGCAGCAGATGGAGAAGGGCAACTACGCTCTGCCCGCCTGCCAGAACGCCACCCTGCAGGCCAACCGCCTGGACCAGTTCAAGGTCAACGTCCACTTCGAGAAGGTCTCCGACTACATCAAGAACGCCACCTACAAGGCCTACTCCGCTGCCCGCTACTTTGGCTGGCAGTACAACTCCGAGAACTTCGTCAACCCCAAGAACGCCCACTCCAACCAGGTCCAGCTTGAGCTCCGCTTCGCCCCCAACATGAAGTCCGCCAACCTGTCCATCGACGCCCCCACCATGAGCGCCGAGTTCAACAACGTCCGCGTGAACTACTGGGTCGCCCGCGCCGCCGCCCTGCACCCCATGTACACTCCCTTCGAGCTTGTCGCCCAGAAGGCCATGCGGGACCAGTACAACCGTAAGTATCTTGAAGTTAGGAGTCCTAGCAACATGCATATTAGAAAATGAAATTCATTTTCTGACAGTTAAAAGTCTACGAAGCATCGCTTCGCAGTACGAAGAAAACGAAGGCGTTGTAAAATCTACGAAGAAATGCTTTGTTTGATGAAGTAAAGTCCTTCGCCATACGAAGCATTTCTTCGTAATACGAAGCAATTCTGCAATGCCTTTATTTTCTTCGTAGTTACGAAGCAGATTCTTCGTAGACTTTTTGAGTGTTCTCTCTCTCTCTCTTTTTTTTTTCTTTCTCTCTCTCTCTCTCTTTCTCTCTCTCTCTCTCTCTCTCTCTCTCTCTCTCTCTCTCTCTCTCTTTTTCTCACTCTCTCTCTCCCGCTCTCTTTCCCTCCCCGCTCTTTCAAAAAAAAAAAAACAAAGCTTTTTAAAACTAAAGTCCCTTTCTGCTCGCAGCTACCTGCACCGTCGACAAGTCCGCCGCCTCCACCTTCGACAACCGCACCTACGCCCTGAACCTCGGCAACAACTGGCACGTCATGATGCAGTCCGTCCCCCAGGACTCCGACTCCAGCAGCTCCAGCCAGGAGGACGCCACCAACTACGTGAGCGTGCTCGTCCGCGACGCCAGCGCCCACGACAAGAAGGAGGTCAAGATCGTCCTCGGTGACGACCTCGTCGAGATGACCCCCTCCGGCAGCAGCAACGGCGCCGCCGTCAAGGTCAACGGCCGCACCATCCGCGTGTCCAGCCGCAACGTCACGGAGGTCCTGAGCCAGAACGGCGACGTGCTCGCCAAGTTCTACGCCCTCCCCGACGCCCTCAAGATGTCCGCCCCCGAGCACGAGATCGAGATCCTGTACGACGGCGCCCGCGTCATCCTGTCCGCCTCCCAGAGCTACCGCGGCGAGGTCCGCGGCCTGTGCGGCACCTTCACCAGCGAGACCGCCTCCGACTTCACCACCCCCGCCAACTGCATCCTGCGCAAGGCCGAGCAGTTCGCCGCCACCTGGGCCGTGAACCCCAGCGGCGCCGTCCGCGAGCAGCAGCAGAAGGCCCAGCAGGCCGCCTGCTTCCGCAAGGCCGTCCTCATCGGCGACGCCGTCAGCGACGCTGAGGCCGGCCGCTACCAGGCCAAGTCCCGCTCCAACAACAAGCACTCCAACAACAAGCACTCCAGCAGCAGCAAGCGCGCCAGCGGCCGCCAGACCCCCGGCGACTGCACCACCCGCCGCGTCCAGGTCGTCGAGCACGCCGGCCAGATCTGCTTCTCCCTGAAGCCCCAGCCCGCCTGCAACGCCAAGTGCAACCCCACCCAGCAGTTCGAGAAGCAGATCGACTTCCACTGCATCGCCGACTCCAGCGCTGCCCGCCACTGGGCCGACATGATCAAGAAGGGCGCCAGCCCCGACTTCTCCCAGAAGAGCGCCAACAAGTCCCTCAAGGTCTCCATCCCCGAGTCCTGCAAGCGCGCTTGAAAAGGGCCCTTTGCGTGTGTTATGAGAGTGACAGTCAAATAAATCAGTAGCAGTAATTTGAACGGTCTGCCTTTGGTTTGGCTTATTTCCTCTGTTCCACGGCACCTGACACTTGCTAATATTGATTGAATGCCATTCCCCGGGAATATCAACCACGATGCTTTGAATCTAGCGCCACGCGACGCCACCCACGCATGCCGGCCTTCTTCCAACACTCACTAGATGTCAGCAGATGGATCCTCTACTCTGCGGCTGTTTGAAACGGTCTGACACTAGCAAAGATCACCACAAAAGCAAATTGGACGTTTTCATTTTTTTGATCTAGAGGGTCCAACTTTTGTTGTTACGGGTCTTTAAAGAGTCAAATAAAACTGAAGTAGCACCAGAATCCATCAAGCCGACCAGAGAAACAGGCCATTTTCTTCAAATTTAGTCGTTTATGCCAAATCGATTCTGCGCAACAGATTTTGTCAAAAATGCCTGCAGTTTCTTTTCCTTTAATGACCTATTGAGCAAAGTAGGGGAGGCTGGGGCAGCTCGTAACAACCACCTCGTAACACACGTAAAATTATTAGGAGTTAGTTTAGAACGCAATTGACAGGTTACTAAAAACACAAACAGAACATGAAATACTATCACACTAAATGTGTACGTAGAATTTTGTGCGTGCTGATGCATGATTTTAAACCTGCGTAACTGCGTAACGTTTTGCAAAAAATTGTGCACAAATTTGCACAAATAAAACGCATAATATTATGCAAATCCCCCGCATGCACAAAAATGACATGTGACATTTTGTGAGTACCTTCAGCCATGCTTTCCAATCGTCATTGCGACCTGCTATGAAGTTCAGGCGATTCCCCAAATTCGCCCAGGCCTTCGCCTTCTGCTTTTCATTATCAGTCGCATTAAAGTTTCCTGTAATTGATCAACCATAAATTTTATATGCCTAGGATAGTCGGATAGTCTTACTACCAAATTGGTTGACCTCGTAGATCAAAAGTCAATTGGAAAAAAAAAGAACAAAAAAAAAAACAATCAACAACACAACAAACAATACTTCTTTGCGTACCAGTGTTCATGCCTGGCGTGGAATCGATAATGTCAACCATCACTCGGCGCTGAGCCTTCCTTGTACTCTTCGGTTTTTTCTTTTCAGCCATGATACAGTATCAGTAGAATGATGCGCAAAGGAACAATTTTTCAGCATTTCCTATATTTAGAGGCACACACTAAATTCCTTTGTACAATTTTTGTACGTGCCCTCACACAATTTTGCGCATTCGTGCTTTTCGTACAAAATTGTACACTCTCAGACTCGTACTGAGTTTTTCTTTGATAACGTATAGACGTTTGTGCACATTAATAAGCTTATTAACATTTTTATTTGTAACAGTAACATTATTATCAATTTTGTCTTGACAAATCTGTTAAGCTTCTTAACGAAATCCTATTAATGTGCACAAACGTCAATGATTATTAATAAAATGTCTATTGAAGGATGAGAGTGTACGAAGTTTCGCACAAATTTGTACGATTTTGCGTACTAATTTGTAAGAAAAAGTTCGCATGTTAACAATTGAGAGAGACCACGTACAAAATTGTACAAATACATTTAGTGTGCATGATAGGATAACAAATTTATAACCTCCTCGTGTTACAGACTGGTTAAGGGAGTATAACATATGCATTTTAAATCAATCCTTTCCTACTTTAACATCGTTCAAACAGTCGTTAAAAGTTTCAGGTTCTTCGACACCACATTACAGTTATCCGTATAATTCAAACGAAGCGCCGGCACCGCGCTTTGATACCACCTGCATGAACCTACCTTGATCAAAATGCACTGCAAATCCAAGTGTGAGACAGTCTCACACTTACAAGTGCATACCAACATGTCTCACGCTTATAAGTGTGAGCCACACTTGTCTCACACTTGCAAGTGTGAGACACGGTTTGTCTCACGCTTGCAAGTGTGAGACACGGTTTGTCTTACGCTTGCAAGTGTGAGACACGGTTTGTCTCCCACTTGCTGCAAATGGTTCCGTGTCCTTTAATACCACGTAACCCACGCTTCCATGTGTGAGACAAACCGTGTTTCACACTTGCAAGCGTGAGACAAACCGTGTCTCACACTTGCAAGCGTGAGACAAACGTGGCTCACACATGCAAGCGTGAGACATGATGGCATGCACTTGTAAGTGTGAGACTGTCTCACACTTGGGTTTGCAGTGTGTGGCGCGAAAGGGGTAAGGTGCGCTCTCTTTAGCGCCTGCCCTTCAGTGTAGCACTGGTCTCAGACGGTCACTCTTCTCTGATCGGCTGGCGCTGAGGTTAGTAGCTTGAGCTATACACATTGCGTTTCCGCATCGGTCGGACGCGCTCGGCCGGCGGAGACGCGTCCCGAAGGGCCTCCGTGAATATACGGATCTGCACGAATCGGAAAGGGACCGTTCGGATCCCGACGTTGCCGATCCGATTCGGAACGGAGCCCCCTGCTAACCGAAGCCTGCAGCTCCGGCCTGCCGGCGAGCGGGATTTTCCGCGTGCCCAGCGCCCGGAATGTCCGGGCGCCCCGGCTCGGCTCAGGTACATGGTCCGGCTGGGCTTCCCCTCGTCTCTGCTCGGCTCGAGCCCTGCGTGGGGCTGGCCCCGGCTCGAGCCCCGGCACAGCTCCATCCAGGCAGGATCTTTCGGACCGGACAGTCCGTGGTCCGTGATCGATATACAGTGCAGGAGGAACCAAGAATCGGAACTGTCCAGTCCGGATTCCGCCTCGGCCCGGACTCAATTCAAACCGAACCACAGGTAAAGCGGAAGTGTGCAGGGCGGCGGGGCCAGTTCAGCCTTATATCGCATTTGGCCTCGGTGGACAGTGGACAGGGGACGTTTCGCGCCGTTTCGTGCAGGGCGGTGCAGGGCGACGTTGCCGTTACGCCCTTCGGCGCGTCGTCTGCTGGGCCGTCGAGTGCCTGTCGGATGTAATAATCATCATCCACTCTTTCAATAAATTCTTCCATTTGGTCTAATTCAATGATAAAACTTACGAAATAGATGCGAGACGGCCTTTCTCGTTGTTGTATTGAAGTTGTTGTGGTAAACAGAATGTGAATGTGGCAACGTTGCAGCAGTCAGCGCCTTGTAGCCCAGCACCAACTGTCCACTATCCACTTCACCGAAGTGCGAAGCGAGGCAGATCTGTCTGCGGAAAGATTCTGGAACTCTTCTGTATCGTAAGAGTGGGCGAGCAGTGAAGTGAGTGGTTTCACCGTGTACGTACAGGTTCGCTACAGTATGCTGCTCCAGTACATGTGAGGAGCGATCAGACGAGGCAGGCGCCCTGGCGTAGCGTAGCGAGTAGCGAGTGCCGATCTTCAGCGCTGCAGTTCAAGAAATAGAGGACTTATTTGTCGGAAGGCGGCTGGTGGGGCGGTCGCTGTCCGGGTTCTGCGGTTGCCCTGCAGCTAGGAGAGCTGCGGTGTCGTGGGCGTCCTCACACGGAGGCAGTATCCTGGAGAACCCCGTCTCATGGTAAGTACTGCACCTTTTCGGAAAGTACTCGTAGAAAGGCGGTACGGGCAGGGATGATACCCGAACCGAAACGAAACCAGGCCGTTCCGCTGGTAGTTTGCATTTATGACTAAAAGGTAAAAACTATGCCTTAGTAGCTAGAATTAAGGAAACTTTTCTTAGGTTGTTCCCATATAGACCAAATCAAAATTCCGCTCCCCAGAGTTTTGTGTTTTTTTTTTAACCCACACCCCACCCAAAAAAAAAGCGATTGCACAAAATCCTGCTAGTCACGAAGTAAATTTCATATTTATGTTAGCGGAGGCTACGAATGCGTTGAGTGGAGTTCTGTTTGTGTTTGGTACACCATTATCAACAATACTAAAACATACGTTTAAGACCAGCTGCGTATCAATTTGTGTCAAATGCAGACATTTATGATAGTTTTACAAGGTAGGTTTACGCCAGACCGTGTCTTGTCGTAACAGGCTTCGCGATGCTGCGCCAGTTTCGACAATCCACGCCTGGCGTTACACCTACCTACCTTGGCCTGCGGCGGCGCTTCCTGCTTGCCTTCAGCAAGATGTTTTAAGGGTTCTTTGAGGCAATGAGTAGTGCACTACGTGATGAATGGTCGAAGTATACAAGCTAGGGCGCGCCCTTTCGTCGAACCGAGTAGGCAGCTCCGCTTCGCTGCGCCGACAGTTCACTTTGACAGGGGCCGATACCAGCTTGGCCTGCCGGCGAATTCTTATCGGGCCTTCTTCGGCCCTCGCACCAGACCTGGCTTGGCCCAATCAGAGGCCGTCTCTCGGGCCTTCGGTCCTCGCACCTCACACCCCGTGAAGGTAAAGCGCAAACTCATTGATGTAACGTAAGGACTGAGGCCCGCTTGGTGGTCGAGTGGCAAAGCCATAGAGTACTAACACAGAGGTCGGGGGTTCGATCCCGGCCAGGAATGGGCTAGGTTTACGATGAGTACCCTAATTACGAAGTTGCCGACATTCCAGATCGTCACCGAATTGTCTCTTTTTATAAAATGCCAACAATGTCAGCGAAACGTGTTCGCTAACGTAGCGAACATCCTGGCAGCAAACAAAATTTCGCTATATTTTTTAGGTGAATTATATGGCAGATTTAGCTCATATTTTTGGCTTTATCAGTCTTAAATGTTCGCTAAAGTAGCGACATTTTAGTAGCGAACAAAAGTTAGCCCGATCAGCGAACAAATTCTTAGGTTCAAAAGCCGTCATCAAAAATTCGCTAGTTTAGCAAACATTTCGCTAAAACAGCGATTTTTTTTTTCGTGTACATTTAAGGTTGGCACTTCTGAAAACAACGGCATAGGGAAGGGGCGCGCGGCACTTTGGTCAACAATCACCGGCCGACCGGCCAATCCAAATGGCCACGCTCGAAAACAACGTCAATACAATTGTTGGATCTCTTCTAGCTGCAGTGAAAGACGACATAGATTCGAACGCGCTTTTTCAGGGGTGCCAGCGTTTTTGGTGTAAGCTGGACAGAGGCGAAACGGTGCGTTGTTATTGGTCCAATTCAAATTTTGATGGCTCGGCTCTCCCTTCTCCGTCTGTTTTCCTCGACGGGTGGGTCGAGCTTTGCCATGGCAGCACCGATTTCGATTCAAGATTACTCAAAATTACTCATAATTCTCCACCATACTTCACCAGTGAAATCACTATACCAAGTTCTACCACTTTGACGCGTCTTATCAAAATCGTAAAGAAAATTTCAGAAATGCCATGAAGAACCATAATTATGAAAGCAAAGAGCAAGCTGAGAAGCCCAGTCCTGGGACAAAACTATAAGGCTACTTCGTGCCCTAAAAAAACCGCAGGGAAGCGGAATTGGTCCATGAAGAACCAAAACTCCGGTACTTTTTGCACACCAAGGGAAAGTTGTTTCCTTAGTTCTAGCTGCTATAGTTTTAGAGTTTTAGTCATAAATGCAAACTGTCAGCGCAACGGCCGGGTTTTGCTTCGGTTTTGGTATCATCCCTGCCGGCCATGCTACTGAGTCCGCCATGGACACTAAATTCCTTTGTACAATTTTTAAACGTGGTGTCACAGTCTCACACAATTTGGCGCATACGTGCTTTTCGTACAAATTTGTACGAAATTTTGCGGAAGTTTGTGCGATTTTACGTACAGATTTGTACGAAAAAGTTCACATGTTGATAATTGGGTGAGACCACGCACAAAATTGTACAAATACATTTAGTGTGGGCAATTTGGGCAACATGTATGATTCTAAAAAACGCACCGCGCTTGAGGCCGAGGGTAACGTGCATGCTTGATCGGCTATAACGTAGATGGGCTATACAGGTTTTGATTAGCAGGCTGCAGTAAGTGGTAGCACGGGCGCTCCGTGTAGCCACAAAAGAAGAACAAAGTATGCGAAATTTGTGAGAATGAGCGTCTGCGTCGCCGTTCTGCCGCCTCCGCAGAACTACACCCCAAATGTATTTGTACAATTTTGTACGTGGTCTCACACAATTTTCAACATGCGAACTTTTTCGTACAAATTTGTACGCAGAATCGTACAAATTTGTATGAAATTTCGTACAATTTTGTACGAAAAGCACGCATGCGCTAAATTGTGTGAGGGCACGTACAAAAATTGTACAAAGGAATTTAGTGTGTACATTCTCGTACAAGTTCGGTTTTTCTCTCTATGTCGGTCCCAGCGTTTCTCCGAACTACCCTTTTAGATTGCTAAGATAAATGTGGGAACTGGAGAAACTTCTTGACCTAAGGAGAAGAGTCAAAGCACGAGATGCATCAGTTGTCAAACGGCGTTGCGCTGAAACGCCTCCAATAACAAAGGCATTTCCGGTTTTGATTTCTCTTCAAACTTTAGTAGAGTAAGGTGTAGGCAAGCGGCGCCTTCACTCCGTAACACGCTACCATTCACAACCAAGCGGTTCCTAATGGTAGCACAAATCTGTACAAGGCAGTTTTGGCAATTCTTACGGATAGTAAGAAAACCCGGAAGCAGAGACCTAGTTTTCTTAACTTAACAGATTGCTTTGCCCGGTGACTTGTGTAATTCCCAGACTCGCCAAAAACATGGACGTAGAGTTCACCCAGTGTCTTTGCAACAGCAAAATCGGATTCCTTTTCCAAAATACGATGGTAGAACGAATGCCAGGTTCTTCGTATTCTTCAGAATTTTGAGTCTGGGTCAAGCGGGTAAACACTTCAAGAAATCGTGTACAGACTACTCGGTAAAACGCTGTATTACGGTGGTATTACACATGTATTACGGCATTAAAATGCTACACTTTGCCACATTTGACCCTAAAACGAAATTACACGCAATACGCGGCTTTTCTGTACAGGGCATTACGAAGGTGTTGACCTCCTCGATCTGTGCCTTTTCGACTGATTTTTTTTATTTTGTTTCTTTGTTTCAGACCACACATGTCTTCGTGGCATCCATCTATTTCAGCTTCATAGGGGAAAGTCTGCATCATTAAAGGATCATTGTTGCATAGGTACGTTTCGCATTTGATAAAGAAACAGGGCGGGTGAGATGAGGACTGTTAATAGGATTTTGAAACATATCGAGATTTCGGGAACGCTATTTAAAAATAGTGGCTCTGCTTTCCAGGATAAATGTGCTAGAATTTCTCGGCTCGTAACGACAAGACTTCACATCCTCATCGAACCTAAATCACCCAATCAAAGGAGACGCAGAAGAAGAACATTTTTTAAGAGTACAGTGTGCTTTAAGGGTTTTACACAAGCAACCTACATCAAATAGCACCTAAAATCGCGAAGAAGATGCCTTTTGAATGCACTTTTTGCAACAAGAGCTGCGGCTCAGGTTCCGACTTACGCAAACACCTTCGCGTCCACACTGGGGAAAAACCCTTTGAGTGTCAAGTTTGCCACAAGAAATTTAGCCAAGCGAGTGACCGCAATTCGCACTACCGTAGACATACAGGGGAGAAGCGTTTTGAGTGTGCAGATTGCAACAAGGCCTTCTACCGACGTTGCGCACTCATAGATCACGTTCGAATCCACACAGGAGAGAAACCTTTTGAATGTAACGTGTGCCACTTGAAGTTCAGGGTGCAAAGTTCTTTACAAGTGCACCTCCGAATCCATACTGGGGAGAAAAAGTTTGAGTGTCAAGTTTGCAACAAGAAATTTATCACAGGTGCTGACCAAAGGAGCCACCTTCGAATCCACACGGGAGAAAAACCTTATGAGTGTCACGTTTGCCAAAAGAAGTTTAGCCAAGGGAGTAGCCGCAATTTGCACCTTCGGACTCATACAGGTGAGAAACCTCTTAAAACTTTTGAGTGCAATATTTGCCCCGCGAAGTTCAGCCTCAACAGCCAATTACAAGTGCACATCAGAACCCATACAGGTGAGACACCTTTCGAGTGTTCAGTTTGCAAGAAGAAGTTTAGCCGTGCTACAGGTCTTAGATCACACCTTCAAACACATACAGGTGAGAAACCTCTCGAGTGTTCAGTTTGCAACAAGACGTTTAGCTTTCCTGCAAGTCTTAGATCACACCTTCGAACACACACTGGTGAGAAGCCATTTGAGTGCACCCTCTGCTACAAAACATTTAGCCACAGTGGAAGTCTTACAATCCACCTTCGGACCCACACCGGAGAGAAACCTTTCGCATGTACAGTCTGTGCCAAGACGTTCACCCAAGCTAGTAATCTGACACTGCACCTTAGAACCCACACAGGGTCAAAACGTAAGAAGCGTTATGAATGTAAAGTTTGTAAAAAGAGGTTTTACGGCCCGAGCAACCTGAGAGAGCACGTCAATACTCACACCGGAGAAAGGCCTTTCCATTGTGCAGTGTGCAATAAGAATTTTAGCCATGCAAGCGGCCTAAGAGCGCACGCTCAGATTCATACGGAGGATAAGCCTTCTGAATGTTCTGTTTGCTATAAGAAGTTCCGCTCAAACGGTGACTTGAAAAAGCATCTTCGCATCCACACGGGGGAGAAACCCTTTGAGTGTCCAGTTTGCCTCAAGAGGTTCAACCAAGGCAGCAGCCGCAATCTCCATCTTCGCGTCCACACAGGGGAAAAGCCCTTCAAGTGTGATATTTGCATGAAGGCGTTCAGTCAAGGTTCACGACTCATAAATCACGCTCGAATCCACTCAGGGGAGAAGCCCTTCGAGTGTAGTGTTTGCCACAAGAAGTTCAGCGATAGTAGCGCTTTACGATCGCACCTTGTCGTCCACACAGGCGCAAAACCATTTGAGTGCCAAGTTTGCGACAAGAAATTCAGCACAGGTTACTATCTGAAATATCACCTTAAAATCCACACTGGAGAGAAGCCTTTTGAGTGTACTGTTTGCGGAAAGAAGGTCAGGAATAAGCAACACCTGGAATCGCACGTTCGCACCCACATAGGGCATAAGCCTTACGAATGTTCAGTGTGCAACAAGAAGTGCAGCCAATCAAGCCATCCGAAAGCTCATCTTCGGACCCATTCGAGAGACAAGAATCTCGAGTGTACGATTTGCAACAAGAAATATCGCTACAACGTCGCCTTGAGGAAGCACGCTCAGAGCCACGTTATCGAGAAGCCTTTTTTGTGTACTGTGTGCAACAAGAAATTCAGCTCGGGGAGTGATCTGTTAGAGCATCTCCGTACCCACCTTGAATCAGACTAAATTTTTTGTGTAGTATCATGTGATGTTGAGCTAGGTGAATGTGTGGTTTATGTGCGATCAAGTTGAGAGTAAAGATAGGATTATATACGCAGCAAGTTGTCCTCTGTAAATCTTAAATTTTGTCTAGTTCATATGTAGCTTTGTCATTGAGGAAAATGTTATTCGATAGAAAAAGTATGATAACTGTTAATACAAAATGAAGAGAAGTGTTTTTTTTTAGATCGAAATAACGCAAACATTTTAATTTTAAATTAGCCATGCCTGTCTTAATTCATGAGTCTGTAAAGTGTTTTGTTCTTTTACGCATATTTATTCACCGCTCTTGGACATGTCTCTGTTGTTGTGCCTTTTTCATCTGACATTTTCAAAATAAAAGCAATCAACAAAATATAACAGCTTCATTTTAGTAATTTTGATTTGAGTTAAATGTGTCCTTTGTTTTAGAGGGTTGCAATGCTGAAAACGAGATCCATTTTAATCTCAGACCTACGTTTCAGTCTCGCACTGGTCAAATTCGGTTTATTTTTTTTCCCTGTTTTACATTGATTCATACGTTTACGAGGGTGCTGATGGTGAAAATAAGCTGTTCCCTTGGTTTTAACTGCTACACTTTTTGAGTCATAACAGCAAACTGTCACCGTCACGGTCTGGTTTTGTTCCATTTTGGGTATCACACTGTTAGATATTTTTGATAATTTACGAAATATTTAAACACGATACATTTTGTAAAACATTCACTAAAAAGGATTTTTTGAAATTTGGAAATTATTTTGTACATTGACATATATCTCGTATTAGCTGCTTTACGATATTTTTAATATTCCTTCCGAAAATTTTGTAAAAAAATGTTTCAAAACATGTTTTAAATTTACAAAATACGTCATAGAGATTGCCAAATCCGACCGGGTATGGACCTTTGAATGCCCTTGCTGGTCAAAGTCTATGAACCACCCCAGTAGAGCCGTGGTACACACTAAATTTTATGGACTCAATACTGGTTGCAGGATCAAAGCCCATGTTCGAAACGCTCATTGTTCAGTCCTTGATCGCAGTATTGTTACTTGAGTACTATTCACTGCAAATATTACTTTATAGAGTAGTTTGAGGGTCCAGAACAGCAAAGTCATTGCTAAAAAGCTCAGAGAGATTAAAAAAGTTCTAAAATTTGCACTAATTATATTTTGTCACCCTGACGATTGGCCAAATGCATCTAGTTCTCTGCGGGCCGCACAGAGACCGCCTCGGTCGGCCTCTGAGGCCGCGACAGAGTTGGGCACTGCGGCCTGTGCCAGAGGCCAGAGACCGCTGTCTCGGACTCGCCGGTCGACCTACAACCGCGATTTCGAGAGCTCTGGCTACTGCAACAAACATAAACATGATCCCTGCACAAGCATTTCTTACTGCCAATGCTTCAGTAAAATCTTACTTTGGCCCGTCCCTTCGCATTTATTGAGGGACGAGCAAAGCACAATGTGTGATTAGAAATCGTAATTCTACTTTGATATTGACCCACGTTCACTCTCAGCGCGCTACTGACTTTTTGGTCAATTTCTCAGTAGTTATCCAAGTAATTTGTGGAAACATATTAGGTACTTTCTGTTTCTTAAAGAACTACTTATGAATTGTTAAGTAGTTTACTGACAATTTATTTTTGTAATTAATTTTTCAAAGCAAATTGGTCATACTTTCTTAAAAAATTCTAAGTATTACGATTGCTTCAACAAATACGTGTTTAATAAGGAAAAAAAAGTCAGTAACGCGCTGAGAGTGTTCTCAAGAATGCCGATGACGACAAAAACATCCATTCTGTGGCCCACAAATTCAGGTACAATTGTAGTACGTAAACGATAAACACGATCAAAATTCGGAAAAAGAGGAAACAATTTGTGTGAGAGATGGGCAAAAGATGCTGATTCATAATGCTTCTCTACATTTCGTTCATGAACAGGCTTACCGCAAATGCTCTTTGGCCCATAGTTTTCCTGGGGAGAAACCACAGGCAGAGCAACCACACGCTTGAACAGGCCAGCCGCATGTTGAGAGCAATGTTCAGGAGCGTCAACTGAGTGCACTCTAAATGTCTTACAATGAAATTTGCCCTTTGTTATTCCATGTTACAGTGAATACGGTGCAAGCATAATACAAGGCAATATTTCTTCGTAATACGATTTTTTTTTGCTTTTTCATTGTAAGATACTTAGAAAACCTTCGTAATAATAAGAAAACCCACCTCCGTATTATGCTTGCGCCATTTCCTTCGTATTATGGGAAATTTCTTCGGAAGACATTTAGTGTGCGTCGCGTCGCATGCCTCGCTGTATTTTCCAAAGTGCCAACCTCAAATGTTCGTTACTCTTTGAATCAGAGTGCAATAGGGCATTAAACTGCGTGCCTGTGCACATTCATATGAGAATAAACATTCCCTAATGGAGTTTGAGTGTGACTTTAAGTCCCTTTTCGAAAACAATTGGCGTGTAGCTGCTCCTTGTAGAGAGGTTGGATGGTACTTCTGAATTCAGACGAAACTATCTGGACACGGCGGCGGTGCACCTTTCTACCTCAAAGTATTTTAAAATTGGTGAAATGAATTATTTTACGGCACGTTTCTGTGAATAACTTGACCTTCGTGTATTATGAAACTGTCATAAATACCTATTTTCGAAACAAATTGGTACGCAGCTGGTCGTGTACGTGAGTTTTAGTATAATTAATAATGGTCTACCATACATAAACAGAACTGCACTCAACGCAGCCCTAACCTCCGCTATATTTGTTAAACCAGGACATAAATATATAATAAACTTCGTGACTACCAGGATTTCTTGAAATCGTTTTTTTTTTCTTTTCGAATATTAGCTTTTAACGTAAAGGTAGAACGAAACAGAAAGACAGGCATTGTTGTTCGGAATCAAGTTTTACATGGACATTGAGTTGAAATATTTTCGGCCTAAGAATATTTAAAAAGTACTACAATGTACAATCCAAAAAATGTTTGGTGCCAAAATTTTACAGACTCAGATGCCCGCTCTCCGTTGGTTTCAGAAAGAATGTATACCGAGTGTGGTAATGAGTGGGAGTCAAATGGAACCTTCACAACTTACATAACATTTATTTAATGCGTAACACAGCTGTGACAGACCGGTTCTCAGTTCAGTACAATTTTCAGTATGTATTATTATGTGCAGTACAATGTTCAGTACCAGCCGTCCAGATCCACTCTCACTTCTGGCCGGAGCTTCCGGAAGGCCTCAACGTGACCTTGACACTCGTCCGAAGACTCCTCCCACATGTCGTCGTCGATGTAGCAGTTGACGCCCAGGGTGATGTGGCGCAGCGGGGCGTGGGGCTCGCACTGCCGCAGGGCGTCGTGGACGCAGGTCCCGACCTGCTCTGCGCCCGGCGGGTACAGCTGGACCTGGGGGAAGCACACACCGATGAAACTAAAGCCTGATTGTATGCTGAGTCGTGTAACATACAGTTGCGCCTGAGGACGGTTAAAACAGGGGGTAATACACTGCAGAAAAAAGGGGACGTTTTTTCCGTTAATTTATTGCTTGGATTTTCCGCGCTCTGAGACCCAGGATTCTCCGCGATTTAAGACCCACGATTTTCCGCGACTTGCGACCCAGACTTTTTCCGTCGTTTGAAAGACAGAGGTTTCCGTACACTATGAAATCAACGAAGGCTTTAGCTTTGGAAATCTTCCTCTTAGGGTACGGTGTAGACTGTCACTTAAATTCACAGCCAAATCCTTCATTCTATCTCTCATGGCACGGAAATCTCTGTTTTTCAAACAACGGAAAAATACTGGATCGCAAATCACGGAAAATTCTGGGTCTCAAATCACGGAGAATCCTGGGTAGCACGGAAAATACTGGAAATAAATTCACGGAAAAAACGACCCTATTTTTCTGCAGTGTACCAGGCTTTAGTTGGATTCGTCGCGCACTCTCAGCCTCTTACTGATAATTTGTCATTAACTGACGCATTTCTGTAAGCAACCATAATGCTTAGTATCCCCCCCATGCGTGATACGCGAAAAGCACGTCCCCAACCACAACTGGACGAAGTTAAGGCAACAATCGCCACAAGGTTACATTGTGAAAGGGTCACGCTTCATGGCCTCCACGGTAATTTGATGGTGCTTGGTCCCTAGGGAGCCTCAGACGGAAACTTTCTAGGACTCTAAATCTACGATTTGCCTGTTTGCGTTGTACCCAATATTTCATACTCCCTCCAGAACTATACCTGATCACCGATCACACACTCTCAGACTGTTATTGACTTTTTGGCTTTTGGTCAAGAGTTTTTTAAGCAGCAATAAAAAGTACTATTTCATCTATATCTGTGGATCATTTTGTTCGTTATATTGACTCAATTTCAGTTTGCTATTGACAAAGAGTCTATACGCAATGGACTTCAAAAAATAGTCAATATTTGATGACAATTTAGTTATAAGGTGAACAGAACAATATTGTATATGGTTACAAAGAAAATACTGCTTATTATTGCTGTTTAAAAAACTAAGTAAGCAAAGGAGAAAAAGTCAATAATTTGAAGAAAAAAGTCAATATGAGTCTGAGAGTGCAGCCGTTTCGATTGTTCAAGGATCCTCTACCTCTACCGAAAGAGGGGTCAGACTCAGATTTCCTTCAGCACCCTCCTCTACATTTTATAAGAGCATGTGTTACGAATCGCCCACTGGTAGAAAAAAGTACGGAACATGTCTGGTCAACAATTTGCCTGGACCGTCCGTACTTGCCAAGTGCGGAACTTTCTGTACTTTTTTCCGTACCCGTTAATAGGCCTGGGCGATTAATCGACTAATCGAAAATAATCGCGATTATTTTGATAATCGGACGATTTTTGCGGACCTCCGATTAGCGGTTCGGTAATCGTGTGTATGAACGATTATTTAACGATGACCGATTATCGATTAATCGTCGCTTTATCGATTATTAGTAAATTGGTTATCGTGATCCATCCGTCCGCTCGTTCGAACAAGCAGAGCCAGGATCGATCGCGCGATCGCTGTCCAGGGCAGGGCTGGACGGGGCAAGGAAAGCAAGCTTGCTAGAGCGAGGCGTTGGTCGTGTTTCGCTCTTCCGCCGCCTTGAGCCTTTATTTATAATTTCTAATTAATCGGCTCATTTCGATTAATCGGCAAGTTCCGATTAATTTAAAGTCGATTAATCGAGATTTCTCAATGAATCGTTTGCGTTTTCGATTACCGATTACCGAACCGCTAATCGACACCAATCGCGATTATTTTATTCATCGGCCGATTACGATGAATGCCAATAATCGCCCAGGCCTACCCGTTAACATGAGCTTATATGGGACAGGTACGGACGTTCCGTACTTTTGTCCGTACTTCCGTACTACATTCTTCCGTACATTTTCCGTACAAAAGTACAGAAATTTTTACAGTGCCCCGGTTAGGAATCGCCCTACCCTCCCTTACGGACCAATTCCAAGTGGCTGTCCCCTCGTCTGGCACACTGCGCGCAATCATGAGGCGACTCACGTTGAGGGTGTGGAGTCGCGGCCACCTCTGCAGCGCGGGGAGCACTCCTTGGTGCGCCATGAGGGACTCCAGGCCGGTGCACTGCGCCAGCGCGTCAAGCTGCGCCTCCCCGAGCGGCTTGTTCCAGTACAGCGACGCGTTGCGCAGCGAGGCGGCGGCGCCGCGGAGCAGGTCCTCGACCAGCGCCTCGGGCGGCGCGAAGTGGTCGCTGCTGTACGCGTCCGTGAAGCGCACGTGCGTCACGAACACTTCGCGCAACCTGTCAGCAGCAGTAAGGTCCGTGAGCCGTAACCAAGTAAAAATAGTAAAAAAGTAAAATGTGACAACCGGACACAGATCGTCACAGATTAAGTAAACCATTAAGTAAAAATTGTGATAAATGGGTGCGACAAAGTTCCCTTGATGTAATTTTGGACAAGGAATCCGATTTTGCTGGTGTTAAAATGCCCTAGGTGAACTGTGAGTCCGAGTCAACAACAAGCTACCCAGGCGTTTCTCGCCAAAAAAAAAAGAGAAAAAAAAGAAGAAGAAGCAAACAAAGAGTTCACCTAGGGCAGGAGAACAATAAATGCCTTCGGCTCGGGAACGGAAGCTCGGCGCTGGCTGCCTGACGAGGGGCGGCAACTCGAGTCCACCGCCTGCGAAACCGAACGTTCTCCTTTTGAATGCGCGCCAGGCATGGAGGGAGGAGGAGGGGGGAGGGGGCTACGGGGCACCGCTACTGCACTGCGGACAGGGGGAGGTGGGGGCAGGGAGGGGGCGGCATAATCCTATCAACACTTTGACCTAGGTTAACATCCACACTTGTGGACCACATTGCACAAAATTGAAGAATGTTCAGGCAGATTTAAAAACGTTGGCCCACTCCTAAAGCTGTATTCTTCATAACAGTGGAGCGTTAAAACATGGACAATATCACAATAGGACGTGCTAATTCATTTTTTTAGGGCATACATCGAATGACCATTCCGACGTAGGTTAACGAAATGCCAATTCTGAAGTAATTGTGGAATGGTCAAGCCCAAATAAAATTTTTTTCACACTTATTAAGTCTACTTTACAAGTAAGAACAACAACAAGCAACAACAATGCCAAAATAGTAAGTAAAATTTGGTTTTAGAATGGAGTTAGACATCTCGCGTACGACAGACGTCAGTCTGCAAGCAGCTTGCCCAAGTGCGACAAGGCCACACTCATAGTCTGTCTTCGTCCAACGGGCCACTCATGGTCAGAACGGTGGTCGGAACGCACCGTCGACTTTTAGAGGGAGAATGCAAATATTTCCTTCCCTAATGTTTTAAAACAACTCCACTGTTCGATAGTTTATGCTTCTAGCTCCAGTACAAGGCCCCAGTTTTTAGCCGTGAAAGCTTAACAAGGCAGAAACTTGGTCCACAGAACAGTTCCTGCAGATAGGACCAGCCCAGGGCCTCTGCTCCCCACCTCCTCGCCTGCCTAGGGCCACATCCTGCACTCATTGTACACGCCCAGCCTGCACTCTCACTCCCACACACTTATTTGTGACGAAGAAAGGCTGTGCAGCCAGTGGTAGCCAATAGTACCTGGTTACTGACAATAAGGTCAGTAAGAGGATGAGAGTGGATGGACATGCACGCTTAAAACCTTACGAAGTATTTTGAGCATACATTGTACAAACTAATTTTCTTTGTTATACAAAGAAATAGTTCGTAAATTACGAAGCATTTTCTTTGCAAGATTATGTATGCTCAAAATACTTTGTTATATCAATCTACTTTTCTTTGTAAGGCCTAAAATAGTTTGTAAGGTTTTCTCAGTGTGCGCGATGTGAGTTGACGAGTCCTCGGGTCCTCTGGCCCACTGTGCCGAGGGGGTAAACACTTTGGTAATGCCCTGTACAAAAAAGCCGTGTATTACGCGTAATACACGTATTTGTAATACCATTTTAGGGTCAAATGTAGCAAAATTTAGCATTTCTATGCCGTAATACACGTGTAATGCCACCGTAATACAGCGTAATACCGAGTAGTCTGTACACGATTTCTTGAAGTGTTTACCCCCTCGCACTGTGCACTGACCTGGGCATGCCAGCGGCCAGCCGGCCCGCAGTGTACGGCAGCTGCTCGGCGACCTCCAGCCGCAGCTCCTCGAGGTTCTCCAGGTCGCCGAGGATGTCCAGGGCGGCGCGCTGGTCGCTGTCCCGCTGAGCCACCTCGTCGTCCAGCCACAGCTGCAGGGAGCGCAAGCAGTGCCGGCTGCGCCTGAGCAGGTCCAGCACCGCGGGGCAGAGGCCGGCGTCCCCCGCCTTCCAGAAGGCAGTCTTGACGCACAGGCGGCGCACCACGGCTCTGCTGCGGCGCAGGGCGAGAAGCACGGCGCGGTCGGGGCCCTTGGGGAACAGTGGACACATCAAGGCGAGGGGGTAAACACTTCGAGAAACCGTGTACAGACTACTCGGTATTACGCTGTATTACGGTGGTATTACACGTGTATTACGGCATTAAAATGCTAAATTTTGCCTCATTTGACCCTAAAATGGTATTACAAATAAGTGTATTACACTCTCAGACTCGTATCGACTTTTTTCTCTCAATTATTGACTTTTCATCCTTTGCTTACTTAGTTTTTTAAACAGCAATAATATGTAGTTTTTCCTGTGTGACCATGTACAATATTGTTCACTATAAAGACTAAATTGTCATCAATTAAGGACTATTTTTGAAGTCAATTGCGTATTGACTCTTTGTCGATAGCAAAATGACTTTAAGTCAATTTAACGAGCAAAATCTTACATAGATATTGAGGAAATAGTACGTTTTATTGCTGTTTAAAAAACTCTTTACCAAAGGATAAAAAGTCTATTACAGTCTGAGAGTGTACGCCTAGTACACGGTTTTTTTGTACAGGGCATTACGAAAGTGTTTACCCCCTTGCATCAAGGGGTTACCCACTCTGCGGGGGAATCATGTGTACACTCAAACTGGGAATCATTCGAATTTTCTCGAAATTTGGAAAATTCTTATAATTTCATTGGTATATCGTCGTAATCTTGCAGTAGTGTCCCAAAACACTAAGAAACAAAGGAATTTCTTTAAAAATCCTCACTTTTCACATGGAATTTGTTCAGGAATAGTTGGACTCCGGATCGTGTGTACGCGAAACTAAGAGGTGGGTAACCCCTCGGGACACATACACTCTCAGACTCGAAATTGACTTTTTGTACATGGTATTGACAGTTTGTTAGTAGAACCTCTGGTAATTTGTGCAACAATAATACGTACTTTTCGTTTTTGTGATAATTATTAACATATTTGTTAGAACTTGGTGACTAAAATTTTTTCATGAATTAAATGAAGTAAATTGCACGTATCTAAGGAGAAAATACTAAATATTATTGTTATAGGCAATAGTACCTGGTTACTGACAATAAAGTCAGTAAGATGCTGAGAGTGTAGACTTTCTCGTGGGTGGGCTACATCATCATCATTGGTACAATCTTTTACGCCCAATAAGGGCGTAACACTGCCAATTTTCTATTGAGAAATGACTTACAGCCAAAATACTAAAGCTCATTCTCAGTACTCTACGACACAAATCCCTTTTAACACAGGGAAATTTGTTCGTAATACAAAGAAACTGTTCATGAGTTACAGAGAAAACTCTCCTCCATAGGTTTTTATCTTTGCTGTGTTGTCATAACAACTTGTAAGCTTTAGGTTCGTACTACGAAGATCAAGCTCAGTATGATCTTGAGATCGTAAGGTACTAACTTTTTTGGAAGGGCATAAAAATTTTCCTTGTTGTAAGTCCTTTGCTAGTTCACGCCAAAGCCACACCCTCAGACTCATATTGACTTTTTTCTTCCAATTATTGAATTTTACTCCTTTGCTTACTTAGTTTTTTAAACAGCAATAATAAGTAGTATTTCCTTTGTAACCATGTACAATATTGTTCACTTTAAAGACTAAATTGTCATTAATTAATTGACTATTTTTTAAAGTCAATTCCGTATAGACTCTTTGTCAAAAGCAAACTGACTTTGAGTCAATATAACGAACAAAATCATACATGGATAATGAAATAGTACTTTTTCATTGCTGCTTAAAAAACTCTTTACCAAAAGACAAAAAAGTGAATAACAGTCTGAGAGTGCACTTAACGCTGACTCTAACCTCCAAGTCCAGGCTACGGAGTGACGGCGCTTGCATCACTACTCTGGCTCCCACTATCGACTCCACTCTGGTTCCCACTGTCGGCCCCGTAATGACCACCGCGGCGCCATGTTCGTACTGCGCCGTTATGCGCACCTGCAACAACGGAACAAAGTAATAAATTGATGACATGGAACACGAAGAGAACAATGAAAGGTATTAATTGCAAATTTATGACGGCACTTTGTGAGAAGTTAACGGTGCAAGTTCAAAATAATCCAAACTGGGGAAATTGTAATAAATTTGACCATTTGGATTGTTGTTCCTCAACCTAGGACAAACATCTCAAAACGATCCCGTGGAGTCTAGCCTGCATAGTGCATATCGCCAAACGGTTTGTCTATAGAACCACGCAGCTTCAAATAAACCTGAATTACCGGTCGCACTGAGGATGAAAGCGTCATGACCAAGATTAAAATTTTGGGTAAGGCATAATTTAACAGCCAAATTCGGGTGAAGATTATTTCATGGGCGAAAGTTTCCTCGCCCGATCAAAAATGGTAATGCTATCTGTACGTATGTAGCAGATACACCCTCCTTGCCCAATTTTGGATGAGGAAAACATCCTTACCCAGAGTTGGGTGATGAAATATTGCCTCGCCTAAATTTGGGTGATAAAGTAAATATACCTCGCCCAAAATATGGTCTTGTTCATGACTCTAGTCATGTTTGATGTTGACAGTGAACTCACCTCCACGTTGCGCCACGCCTTGGAGTCGCGGCACAGTCTTCTCCACCGCTTGCAGACCAGCGGCAGCGTGTCCAGCAGGGCCCCGCCGTCGGCCACGCGCGAGAACACGTCCACCAGCAGTTCGTCTGGGAGCGCAGCGATCGGACAGCTGTCTGCAACACGTGGATGCCACTGCACATTTACATTACGATACACTCTCAGACTGTTATTGACTTTTTATCCTTTGGTAAAGAGTTTTTTAAGCAGCAATTAAAACGTACTAGTTTCTCAATATCTATGTAAGATTTTGTTCGTTATATTGACTTAAAGTCAGTTTGCTATTTAAAAAGAGTCAATACGCAATTGACTTCAAAAAAAAGTCATTAATTGATGACAATTTAGTCTTTATAGTTAACAATATTGTACATGGTTTCAAAGGAAATACTACATATTATTGCTGTTTAAGAAACTAAGTAAGCAAAGGATAAAAAGTCAACAATTGAGAGAAAAAAGTCGATACGAGTCTGAAAGTGTAAACAAGAACACTGGTAAATCAAAGGCACACACACACTGTTAGAAATTTTTGTTAATCTACGAAATATTTAAACAAGAAACATTTTGTAAAATATTCCTTAAAAGATAATTATTGAAATTTGGAGATTATTTCGTACATCGACATTATATATCTTGTATTAGCAGCTTTACGATATTTTTGGTATTCCTAGCGAACGTTTTGTTAAGAAATGAAACAGTTTTTAAATTTACATAATGCGTCGTAGGATTGCCAAATCCGACCGGGTATCGAGCTGTGAAGGCCCTTGCTGGTCGAGTTCTACTACGAACCACCCTAGTAGAGCCGTGGTAGGTACGCTGCCAGCAGGCCAGAAAGTCCTGCTTTAGATTCTCCGACGAACAGTTTGTCCCGCTACTATTTGGTGCATGCGAGGGTGCATGTTACTTCCAATGATCAACGGAATATTTTGTAGATTTACTAAGTATCTTGTAAATTGATGTTAACGACGCAGTTTTGGACTTCACGACATATTTCATAAACAGCATTTTACAAAGCTCTCGTTTATAAAAATTTCCAGTGAAATCTTCGTAAATTTACGACAAATTTTTTAACAGTGCACTAAATTCCTTTGTACAATTTTTGTACGTGGTTTCAAACAATTTTGCGCATGCGTGCTTTTCGCACAAAATTGTACGCGATTTCACACGAATTTGTACGATTCTGCGTGCAAATTTGTACTAAAAAGTTTGCATGTTTAAAACTGTGTGAGACCATGTACAAAATTGAACAAATACATCTAGTGTGTACTGTGCCTATAACGGCGGAATAAACGGTTAAGGGCCCTGGAACGGCACACGCTTTAAACCCTTCCAACTGTTTTCGGCCTTACAAACAGAAGTACCTTGTGATAACGAGGTCTTAAGGGCATACATAAGCTTGCAAAGGAAATAATTAATAATTCACGAACATTTTCTTCGTACAACCGTAACGTAACAAACGTAACCCTATATAATGGACAAAAACGTGCAAAGCTAAAGAGAAAATTGTACATATTACGTTTGCACAAAAAACTTTTTGGCAAGAGATAAAAAGTCTGAGGGTCTGAGAGTGTAAGTGGATCGGTAAAACGGCAACTGACCCAAAATAGATGCTCCGGCAACTGATTTGCCTAATCTTTTTTATCCTTTTTGGCTTTCTTCGGCGTGCTGAGACGCGTTCGTTGATGACATCACACGCCGGTGGTGCTCGCGGCCATGCTACCCAGAACAAGGTCGCAGCGTCCGTGGGTTGTGAGTGTGTGTGCGCGCGCGCCACGGCTAACCTACTGTACTAGTTGGTTAGTACAGTACACTTGAACGGCGCACGCCTGGCCCACAGCAGGGTAATGTTTCGCAGGTTGTGAATGAGGCAGTCCCGGAACAGAAAGGGCAAGAGCACGAAGACATTGGAAACTGGAAGCGCTCGCACTGCAAGAAATTCTGTCGTAATTTAGCGACAAAAAAGTCGCTAATTTTTATAGCGACGGAATTCGTTCTTCAACTATTTCGTCGTAACCGAACGAGTAAAAAATCATTTCTCGACGACAATGGCGTAATACTTTTAAATATGAAATCCCCGAAAAGTTGGTAAAACGTTACAATTTTGATCGCCTATTTACAATTTGTGTCATTCATTTACGATTGGTTTCGTAAATTTTAGACAAAAGTCGTATATGCCGGACCGAATTCGTAGATGTAGGACTTAAGTCATAACTGTCCGACATATTTTCATAATAAATAACGATCGTTCGTAAAATTACGATCAAGACGTAAATTTACGACTTTTTTTTTTTTAAAAAAAAACGACACGTCTCGCTATAAAAATTAGCGACAAATATGTCGTTTATTTACGACTTGGGTCGTAACAAAATGTATCGTTTACAAACGACATAATTGTTCTCCAAAATGTCGTAAATTAACGATCATTTTTAACAGTGCGCGTTACACCCTGAAGTTCACAAACCCTTTACTACGCGTAATACTTACACGTAAAACGTAATATAACTTTGGGGCCAAACTGACCGAACGTTAGCATATTAGAAAACGTAACGGCCCAAATATTGTCTACACGGTAAAAGTCTTACAGTGACATTTCAGCTATGTTACGAAGGAAATGGAGCAAACATAATACGAAGGTGTTCCTCTCCATAATACAAATCTTTTTGGGATTCTCACTGTAACATACAGAGAAAAACCTTCATAATACGAAGGAAACGTACGTTCGTATTATAAAGGAGGAAAATGGCACCTTCATAATACAAACGTACTTTTTCTTCGTATTATGAAGGTTTTTCTTTGTATGTTAAAGTGAAAATCCTAAAAAGATTCGTATTATGGAGAGAAACACCTTCGTATTATGTTTGCTCCATTTCCTTCGTAACATAGCTGAAATGTCACTGTAAGACTTTTACTGTGTAAACTTGTACACTAAGCAAGTGTTGTAAAACATGCCATTACGTACACGTTTACACATGGATTCCTTGCGAATGAGCAATTGCTCCGGAGGCAACGGTTACATCAATCAAACCTTTCCTTCAGGTCAAGATGTTGGTTCGTACAAAATTGTACGAAAAAAGTGTGTGAGACCACGCACAAAATTGTACAAATACAATTTGTGTGCCGATATCCCTATTCCGCAGCGGTGCATGAAAACAAACTTACTTTCAAGGCCTGAGGCGTCATCTTCGGAGTCGGGCATGGCGCTGCTGAGCCTTGGTCCTCCGACACGCTGGCTTGAGTGCGCGCCGGTGGGGCCTTCGGCCACGACTGCCGGCCGGGGGAACGATCCACTGGCGGCGGCAGCGCGCCAGGCCGTCAAGGTCAACTCGCCGGCAGTCGATTGGGTTGCCCACTCCCTAGGCGCACGCGCACAGCAGAGGAGCTCCGCTTGCGGCTTCGCTGCGAGAGGGCAAGCCAGGGAGGAATGAAAGCGAAGGGGGGATCACCGAGGTTCAAAGCGTACAATGATTTTTGGATTTTTTGATTTAATTCTATTGATTTTTTTTTCACCTCTTGAGAGTACATTTGTCTAACTTACAGGGGTTTTTGAAGTCTTAAGTGTGTCACACGGAATGATGTGAGCTTTTGACTGACTATGAAACCAAATAATTGGTCATAAAAAAGAAATGACATAAAACACACTGTAAACCGAGGAATTAGGAATACTTTTTTCCTTTTTTTCAGCCATTTTTGGACATTTGATTTTTGATTTATTTTGATTTTTTCTGATTTTAATTTTGAGTTTTTTACTCGTGTACAATGATTTTTTCGAGTGAACCCCCCCTCGAATGAAAGTCACAGCACTATCAGTCCTTAAATGACTTTTTCTCATCAGCAGACGCATTCCTGTAAGCAAACATAATACTTGGAACTTTTTCAACGTATTACTTAGCATTTGCTAGTTACTGTACTGATATTTTCGTTCTATTGATAAATTACAAAGAAGTTTTAAAATACTTCAGAATAAAATACTAAGTATCTGCTGATGAGAAAAAGTCAGTAAAAGGCTGAGAGTGAGTGGCGTCATTGTTGCAAACAACGGAAAGGGAAAGACACGTCTGAATCTGATAGCCAACTGACAGTTGCTTTGACTTGGACAGAGGTTTAAACCTCTATGTGCGATATTTACTTTTTTGACTCCATTTGGACCTGATATTGAACTGAGAATCTATATGTATGTCGAATCGCGAAATATCGTGATGTGGAGTTTTTCGAGGTAAATAATTTTCGCGATATCTAGACACATCGACCGCGGTATTGCCAGGTATTGTGCCGATAAGCTGCGTGTACCGAGTGACGTCGGAATATATCGATGTGCTTCAAGAACTATAATATCCAAGTTCTCGATTTCAGGATGGACCTCAGGCCATCGGGGCACAGCCCCACCATTGAAGGTGCAAGTGAACGCGATTGTTCTGTCCCCCGTGTCATCCTGAGCCTGCGATTACGTGTCTAGGAGCGCCAATCTCAACCAACTGCAATCCCAATCCAGTACTAACAAGTTTCCTCACCAACTAGTAGGGTGCTACGAGAGGTTCCCAACCGAGCCGGCAAGCGTACACTGACTTAACGTCAAAAGTTACTTTTTTGATTATTTTTTTACTTTTTTGTGACTGTTTCGTCATCTTTTATGACTTTTAACGACTATTTTGCCCTGGAAATTTTTAGACTTTTTGGACACTAAAAATTACTTTTTCATCAGCGTTCACTGACTTACAGCATTTTGAAAGGCTGTTTCGTGACATTTTTGAGACTTTTAAGCGGTTTTTCTGTTATATTTAGACTTTAGCGACTTTTTTCACTTTAAATGGCTTTTGTTTAACCGCGTACAAATTCCTTTGGTCAATTTTGGTACGTGCTCTCACGATTTTGCGCATACCTGCATTTCATACAATTTTGTACGAAATATGGCACAATTTTGTACGAAATATCGCACAATTTTAATTGAAATATGGCACAAATTTGTGCGATTTTGCGAATGCGAATTTCTCCGAAAAATTTCGTATGTTTAAAATTGTGTGACACCACGTACTAAATAGTACAACTACATTAAGTGTGTACACCCATTTTCGCCGGTCGGAAACCCTTTGGAGTGCTCTCACAAGACCGCCAAAATATGACGCCCCATTCTTAGTACTCGAACTATTCAAATATAAAAATTAACGGCAGTCAAGTTACAAACAAGATTGGTCATGGGAAACTTTGGTTATCTGTCGGTTTGTCTCTCAGGGCAAAATTGTTTGGGCAAGTAGTAAAGTCATAGCAGGGGAAAGAAGCGTTGAACAGGTTGAAGATGATTTTAAAAATTATATGTATTTACTTATATTTTTACAAATTTCGCGTCGAAATTCTGCTCAACTATAGAAATTTGACTGGATCCGTGGCAAAAAGTCACCCCCCGCCCCCAAGACCACTTCCTTGTTGTTAACACAATGGAATCTCCTTGCATGATACGCACGGCGACATTTCTTTCATAGTGAACCTCTTGGGTGAACGTGCGGCCAGCTCCTCGGTCGAACTTTCACCTGGCCTCTTCGGTGAACTTCCGTCAGGCTCCTCGAGTGAACTTCCAACTGGCTTCTTCGGTGAACGTTCGTCGGGCTTCTTGATCCAACTTCCAACTGGCTTCTTCGGTGAACTACCGTCAGGGTCCTCGAGTGAACTTCCAACTGGCGTCTGGAATAAGCTTTCGACTGGTTTCTTGGACGGATGTGCGACTGGCTTCTTGGGTGAACTTTCGACTGGCTTCTTGGGTGAACTTCCGCCTGGCGTCTTGGGCGGACGTCCGCGTGGCTTCTTCGGTGTACTTCCGACTGTCTTCTTAGGTGGACTTCTGAGTGGCTTCAGGCGTGGACGTCCGCGAGGCTTCTTGGGCGGAGGTCCGTCTGGCGTCCTGGCCTGTCCGTCCGGCGTGCAGTGCACCCGCAGCCCGCCACTACACGCCAGGCGGCCCAGCAGCAGGCGGGCGTCCGCGTGGTCCGCGGGCCGCAGGTCGGCGGTCCACGACACTGTCGGGCCGCGCCGCACCGCCACGGTGCAGGAGACCGCGGGGTCCAACAGCTCGTCTGCCAGCTGGGCGGCACTCCGGGAGAGAGCTGCGCAATGTGAACATGAAAGGCTGGTTCAGGAATTCCTTTGCTGATGCAGGCCGGTCCAGTTCACGCCACTCTTTTAGGTCGCGGCCAGTCCAACAATGAGAATGAAAGAGTCTTGATTAGTACCCAATAGACACTTATTCCACTACCCTAGACTCTGACGAAGTCCCGGCCAATCGACCCCGACCCGGCCGAGACGCGGCCCCGACCCGGCCGAGGGGCCGGACCGGCCCAAATCCGGCCCAGATCCGGTCGCCCAATGGAGGGCCGGCTTAGCCCCGGCTGAGGCCAGCAGAGTCCGACCATGGAGTAGGGGCCTCCTGCCCGGGGGCCGGCCTCACAGTGAGAGGCCACTCCACTATGGTCTGACTCTGCCGGCGTCAGCCGGGGCTAAGCCGGCCCTCCATTGGGCGGCCGGGTCTCGGCCGGATCTGGGCCGGGCCGGCCCCTCGGCCGGGCCTTGGCCGGCTCGGGGCCGGGTCGGGGCCGGGTCGGGCCTTGGCCGGGTCGGGGTCGATGGGCCGGGACTTCGTCGGAGTCTAGGGTAGAGTAAAGACCTGTATAGTAAAAGACCCGCAACCGAGGTAGTCAGTTTTGATTGGCCGAGCGAGGTCACGTGCTCACGGGGTCCGCCATTTTGGGGGTGTAGGGTAGGCAACATATAATGAAAAAAAAATAATGTAAATATACTAAATAGTTTGATATCCGCAAATTGATATCATATTTCTATCAAAAAACTGAAATCAGAAAGCATAAATTTGGGAAATAAGTTTCAAAGCTTCTGAAACGAAATGTACATGTCCATGTTTGAAGCTGTATGTTGGCATCATTGAGCGCGAAATGCAAGTCTATGCAGGCACCGGGGCGCGGGGTGTGGGGCAGAGGGAGGGGAAGCGTCGCCATTTTGGGGTGGCGGGCCGAGCCGTGGAGAGCCGAGCCGTGAGTCTGCGGGTCTTTTACTATACAGGTCTTTAGGGTAGAGCGCCGGGTGAAGAAGAAGAAGAAGAAGAAGAAGAAGAAGAAGAAGAAGAAGAAGAAGAAGAAGAAGAAGAAGAAGAATATCAAAAGCCGGAGACAGTTCCTAAAAGTCGCTACTTAAGTAATATCAGGTGATCATTTGGATCCTAGAAAGCAGTTAAAATTAAACAAAGATGAGTTATTTGAGCTTAAACCGTCAACATGACTCTTTCATGACTTTCAAGACCAAATTTAAGAACTTCCATGACTAATTTTAACCAATATTTAAGCACTGACGTGACCATTTTGTACCCGAATTCCAAAACTTCCCCAGCCATTTTCACACAAGACATCATATTTGAAGTTGGTTAAGATTTCTAGAAGTCATTAGAATTTTTCTACGTTACTCCGTAAGAAAAGATTTTTCTCTGACTTTTACATGATTACTTTCGCCAAAATTCACCGACTTCCCGGGTTATCCAGACCCTGAAAACGGTGCTGACGAGCTATCTTTCAGCTGAATGGCACCCATGTGCACACAAAGCATGTCTTGTCACCAAGTGCTCGACTCAACAGAGGATGCGCACAGTGGGCCAGAAGACCAGTGGCGACGGTCAAAACCCTAGACGCGTTTTGAGCTGCAGAATTGCTACATGGGACTGGAACCGGACGTGTGACCCCACCAATGCCTTTTCCGTTTGGAGATGAATCCATCGGTGGGGTCACACGTTCCGTTCGAAGCCCATTTAGCGATTCTGCAGCTCAGAAGGTTGGCCGCATGCGCCGGTCTTCTGGCCCACTTTGCTGGGTGTGCTTACCTGTGGGATCCGCCGACTGCTTGGCCTGCTCCCACACGTCCGAGCTGGCCCCCATCGCCTCCTGCAGACGAGTCCTGGCTGCGGCCAGGCCGGCCCGCTCTTGCTCCAGGCAGTTGCCCAGGACCTCCCCCAGCTTGTCCAGGCCCTGCTCGGCCTGCTCCAGCGCCGCCAGCAAGAGCCCCGCGTCCTGCGCACGAGCCCTCCTCAGGCTCATCACCTCATGCTCCTCGTCGTCGCACAAGTTCGTCGCCTCGCGGTTGCATGTTTTGCAGAACATGCGCAGAGGAGCTGACGCCGAAGGGGGGAGGGACGTCCTGAGCGGAAGGAGTTTGGAGGGTTTATCTCAGGTGTGAAGTGAAACTCTTGCTTTCAATATTGTCAGTGCAAGCAGTTTGGTATTAGGTCTACAGTTGCTCTCTGTGAGATGACTTTAAACCCAAAGGAAGGAACCCCAACTCCCAATAGTTTAAGAGTTGTTGATTGAGGTCAAGGTCACAAGTTTTGTCGTTTCTCCCAAAGTATCCTCACGAATACCAGAACATTACTACAAAATCAAATGTGTACTAAGTACACAGCTGTGGGAGCGTACTTACAAGCACACATCTATATATGTTTGCAAGTACACAGCTATAGGTGTATGCTTGGCCGGGCACACTTTTAGCCCACCCATTAACAGGCACACTCCTACAGCTGCGTACTTGGCCAAGCATAAATCTATGGCTGTGTGCTTGCCAAGCATACATCTATAGACGTGTGCTTGTAAGTGCGCTCCCACAGCTGTGTACTTACTACACATTTGATCTTGCAGTGATTTCCCATCCTTCAACTCCTAGTGAATCGAACTGAGGGGACATTAAAAGAAATAAAATGCTTTCCTAATATGGCAATTAGTTTATAGACCATGAGAGATTCTTCGTACAAAATTTTGAATTTGAACAATATCGTGATTTTAAGCAAAGTACTTTACAACTTTTTCCTGCAGTTCAAGAAATAACAGGAATAATACGAAAGGCCTTGTCACTCTTTCGCTTATTTTTAAACCCTCAACAACTCTTAAATTATTAGGAGTTTCGGGTCCTTGCAATGGGGTTTTAGTTCCATCTTACAGTGAGCAACTTTAGACGCAACAACAAAACTGCCACCATAATAATTTCAGAAAATCATATTTCAGATTTTTACACTTTACAGTCACTTTAGAATAGCACGTTGGTCGTCTGAGAAGAGGAGACATCAAATGGAGAGAAGCGAGACTTCAAAATGTCTGATACTCCGTTAAAGCACACTCATGGTGCCGACAACGTTAATCTACTGACAAGCAGCACCGGACATCAAAACGATTTAGCTATACACACTTACTTTCCATCCTGTTCCATGATGCCTCGGCCGAGTCAAAGGGCTGCAGCTGAAACCCACAAAAAACATTCACCCATCAACCACCACGGAGACATCTTACAGGTTTGGATTTCCACAGGACCGGAGTAAAAAGTCTACGATGCATCGGCATGTAATACGAAGAAAACGAAGTCGATGTGCCTCGTAATGTGCAGCAAAAGCATGCGAAGCATTTCGCTTCACATTCCTCAAATTCCTCAATACCTTCATTTCCTTTGTAGTTAAGGAACAGATGGTTTCGTTGACTTTTTCGAGTGAAGCAGTTAATGCCATAGCGGACGACTTGTGGCATCGGAAAGGGATTCCGTGAACGAATTAGAGCGCCCGTATGTATTCCTTCACAATAAAATGCGCTATTTTGACGGAACACTACACGATATACTGCGTACGCGCGTAGGATATTCGTGCGCGGCGGGATTTGAGTCTGAATTTCACTAAATGTACACTCACGAACTCCTGAATTTTTAATTCATAACGCAATGGCGTTGTGCACATTATTGCGCATATAAACATTATAATTGTTTGATAAACTATAATACCTAGTTCGTCTGGACAAATCTGTAAAGCTATTTGACGAAATTCTATTTAAGTGCACAAACGTTAGTGCACTTAAGTTTAAATTTCCAATGAAGGACGAGGACGTGACCCGCCCGTCCAGTGGCGAGACGTTCTCACCCCTTATGTCAATGGCACCCTCCTTGGCCACGCGCCGCTGAAGACACTGGGTCAAAATATCATCCGCAGGTCAAAAGTTTAGTGCGGCGCTGCACGACGTCGAATTTAACAAGCCAATTCACTGCAAGAAAAATGACGTGTAAACACCGTTAATTAATTACCAGTTTTTCCCGTGAGCCAAACCCAGTGTTCACTGAGAGCAAAACCAGTATTTACCGTGATTTTTACAGTAAATACCGTGATTGGTCTTAAATCACGGTAAATACTGTTTTTGGCTCACAGTGAACACTGGGTTTGGCTCACGGGAAAAACTGGTAATTAATTAATGGCGTTTACACGTCATTTTTCTTGCAGTGTTCGGTCCTCCACCTGAAACTGAAAAGGGGACATGCGTCACCGGTTCGCCCGCCAACTGACAACCACTAGGTCAACATGATTGAGAGGGATGTTAACCAGTTGCCACTTTCCCTTGGAATTCTCATCTGCCGCCAAGTCAATATGAGTCGTCACTTACAGCTCAAACCAGCGTGTTTCGCTCAATCCTTAACGAGCAGTTTGCTTGGCATCTTTTGAGGTAGAGGCAGAAATGTTGAAATGTCTTGCTCACCCACAATCAAGCAAATAAGGTATAACATAAGTACCAGAACGACATATCTGCCTCAAGCGAGTAATGTTACCTCTGTTTCCGGTTGATTTTCGGTCCTTACATCCACCGAATTTCTCTTCAAAAACTTCTTTCTGCACCAGTTTCGAAAAAGGACTTGTCACAAGAAGTATAGACGCACGGCCGCATCTTAGGGATAACGCTACAGCATAATACAGTAAGTTGGAGGAGCGGCGGGAATTCGGAGCGCTGCGAACTATCGACGTTGAAGCCGATGATCAACAGTGCCTCTTGATGGGCGGTGGAGAAATTCCCAATCGTATTAATTCAAGATCAGGGTATAGGTAAATACTCTTTTTTGAAATGAAAGTGACAACTGAGGGTGACAGGACCCCGCATCCACCTCAAACAGTGGGCCGACGCATCGTTACGCAAGACTTCGACTCTTCGTGTAACAACGTAGCAAAAACTCAACAGCGTAACAAGTACACTATAAGACGAGCTAACATGCTATTACATTTCACGTCAAATTAGAGCGAACATGTCGTGCTCGACTCAACACTTGCCAAAGGGTATTTCGGAGAAGAGCTGGACCGGATGTTGAGGGGGAGTCAAGAAGAACGAAGGAGGCGAAATCTGTGAGAATGAGCGTCTGCGTCGCCGTTCTGCCGCTTCCGCAGTACTACATTAAAACACAAGTCCGGCATTTGTTTTTCTTGATTTCTTAGGTTAGGTTAGTCTCAACTTCCGCTCCAGCTCTTCTCCGAAGTACCCTGAGGACTTTCTTTAGGATGTTTTTACGAACCGCTGGACTGGAAGACTCCAAGCACCAATCCAAAATCGCTTCTGCGCATGCGCTGACGTTTTCACTCTGTAGGTTAACTTCAGCGCTTGCGCTGATGCGAGGATCGTGGACAGGCGTCAACAGGCGCCATGTTGGCTTAAACGTCACGTCTCTCGGGATCTCATGATGGCGAGATCAAGGAACGCCATGCTTTGAACACTAATTATTAATGATGGTGTCACCATTACGTATGACCATCGTCTTATTTCCTTGTAAGATTGTGGTTCACTTCCGCCACCGTGCGGCTTTTGACTTCTAGTCGAGGATCCACGACTCAACCTTAGTCCTCTTCACTCCATCCTGTTTCGACATTAATTTGCACCTGTGTCTTTTCAGCACCCTGCGGTAGAATCCTCCGTTGTGCGAGCTAAGCTCGGCTGTTAGCGTCCTCGTCCAGACGGCACCGACTCGACGAGGCAACTATTGAGTGTCCACGGCGTCCACTGACTTGTCGATCCCTGCGTGCCGTGCTGTTACGCTGCCATCATGACCCACGTGAGTATCGTCAGTTCCAACTTCAAATCACTCACTGACATTCATAAGGTTAGACATCTCACCAATTTTCCAAGGAAAACCTTCATTATAACTATTCTGAAATTAGTGTGTATCTTTGGGTGTGTTTTCGGAAATGTTTTTCTTGCGCTACATGGATGATAGTAAGTCGATTTGAAGAGAATTTTTTCATCTTCAAGATGCCGCAAACCGATTGCCAAAAAGTTTAGAACTTCCAGGGAAAAACTGCGCGCAGTGAAATTTGGTATGTTATGTTAACTTCCGATGCATCCCCTATAACTCCTTCACGATTCGAGACAAAGTAATGATCATTTTATTAAAATGTCCAGAAAAGTCTGTTCTTTCATTTAGACTTCACCGTTTGTCTCTATGAGATTTATTTAAAAAGTTATCACAATCTAAAGAGGAGGTAAAACCCCCCTAAAGACAGTGCGGGGACGACACTGCCCTCTTTAACACAATACATTTTGTAAAATATTCCCCATAAAAGATTTATTGAAATTTGGGAAATATTTCGTACTTACATCGACATTATGTATCGTGTATTAGCAGCCTTAAGATATTTTTGATATTCCTAACTTGCTTCGCGTTGCTTCACGTTGGTTCTTCATTTCTCGTTTATTCATGAGGCATTCTTTGAAGGCATCAAGAAAGTTAACAAATGGATCAAAGAATACTTTTTCATCGCTGAAGGCTGTGGTACACTCCAGCGTCCCTTGACCTTGTGGTCGGGGTCCCGGTGTCTCAGCATTGCGATATCCACTAACGGTGGACATGTCGCACCACAACACATATCGAGTAATATCGAACGCACTAAATGTGTATGTAGAATTTTGTACTTGTTGATGCAAGATTTTAAACCTGCGTAACGTTTTGCATAAATTTGCATAAATTTATGCATTTTTACACAGAATATTATGCATACTCCCCGCATGCACAAAATCGTGCAAGTGAACCGTACAAAATTCTACACAAACATTTAGCGCTAGAAATACCAAAGGGGTCAAAATGACCATTCTTCGTTTTGAACTGCCGAATGAACTTTTTTAAAAAAAATTCCCACCGACTTGACACTTTTTGACTTTTCATGGGCCACCTAGATACGCTTTAACCCAAAATTTGAAACATGTGCGCCAAATACTTTCGGAGATATTGGGACATGTACCTCGCATTACCAGAGGCATGACCAGAGGGGTCATTTTGACCCCTTTATAGTTTTCCATGGGTTTCAATGTTTACAACGAGTGGTTTCGAATACAGAGCTTCCACTTAGTGTTCTGCGTGGTAAGTTTCCACTTCCGGTCGGTCATACAACAATTTTGATCGTCAATTTTCATTGGTAGGCAACCCGCACATCACAAAACCGCGTATTTCATTTATAATAAATAAAAAGTATTGGCTACGGTAGTACTGACCCGTAAACGCACTTAATGGTCGAATTGAGGGTGTAAGTACACTCTCAGTCTTATATGGACTTTTATGTCTCTGGCTTATAGAGCTTTTTGAGCAAACGTAAATTGTACTATTTTCTCTTTAGCTATGCACAATTTTGATCGTTTTTCAGATGAAATTGTAAATAGATCATGTAGAAATCAAAAAGTACATTGCAATTGACAAAAAGTAAGGTTTAATGGACAAAATACTCTATATAATAGACAAAAACATGCAAAGCTAAAGAGAAAATAGTACATATTACGTTTGCACAAAAAACTTTTTGGTAAGAGATAAAATGTCAATACGAGTCTGAGAGTGTATGAAGTCCAGTGGAGGTGGTGAACGAGGGAAGGGGGAGGGGGATCACGCAGATAGAGTGGCGGGCGCAACGGACGGCAGCACAGCCAACGGGGAATAGCAGGGGAATACCCTTGCGGCCTCCCAGACCTTCTGTTCATATCGTTTTTAAATGTATTTCCATCGAATTTGTACGAAATATCACGAAAAACCTCCAAAAACCATCAAAAACTTCAAGAGCAGACTTTCTGTATCGTGCTGGTTGCGTACCCACCACACATTGAGACACGCACATGGTCGAAAAATGTCACCAGGTTTCAGAGAAACCGAAAATAAGATTTGATGTATCGAAAAACACAGTATTTTAACAGCTAAAACAGCGAAATACAACATGGGGGTCTGAATGACCCCTCCCTCTGGCAGTTCTAGGTATACGGAAATCCCGGTATTTCTAGTGTAAGTTGAAGATATTGTGATATCGAAGGTATCGAGATTGATAAATATTGCGATATCTATACTTGTCGACCGAAATATCGCCAGATATCGAGTCGATAATGCATATCGCGAGGCGAGTAATATCGCGATATATCCCGAGCACACTGGTAAAACTAAAGCGTAGTATTACCCTCTGTTTTCAAGCGTAATCAGTTAATGCTTGAAATCAAGCGTAACAGGCTTATCCGCCAAGATTTCCCCTATCAAAATGCATGGGGGAATTTCCAGAAAATGCTTCATTTCAAACGTTACGTCTTCAAGCTTAAATCTATGCTTGACTCAAGCATAGAGTTACGCTTTAGTTTTACCATTGCACTCATCGATGTACTTTCAAAACGAATATGGTACCCATTGATATCAGGATGGCATCGTATCAACATCGATATCGATATATCGCTCAGCCCTACCCCGGTGGACAGCTAGCGCATATAGAGCGCTTTTGAGGTGCCCGCCCCAAAACCGATTGAACAATATGCGAAAAAAAAACCCGCTAGAATATCGCGTTTTTGTGCTTTACTAGCGCTTTTTTCGCGTATTTTTCAAGCGGTTTTGGAGCGGGAACCCAATAAGCGCTACATGCGGGGTAGGTCCCGGTGTCTCGGCGTTGCGATTATTGTAAAAATTATTCCGGTTTGACTCGCTCCTTCTGTGCCCTCAGGTCCTGGACCTCCCCGACGACGCGCTGCTGGCCGTGCTGGCCTACCTGCCGCCCAGGCAGCTGTTCGCGTGCCGCGTGGCGTGCAAACGCCTGCGAGACCTCTGCCTGCACCGCTTCCTGTGGCGGCACGTGACCTTGAAGTATTGGTGTAATGCGGGACTGGTGCGCGCCGTGCTGGCTCTCGCCCCGTGCATCAAATCGTTGGAGTGCTCCGGAGGCACTGCCGCGCAGGCATCCCGGTTAAGAACCATCATCTGCGTTGTGACTGAGTTAAGTCTTTACGTTTCTGGACGGGGTGAAATGACTCTGGCAATGGCAATCATTCGGAGGCCGCCTGGATTGAGAAAGCTCCATCTCTACCTGAGCAAATTCCAATGGTCTATTAAGCCGCTCCTACAGGCGGTCCATTGCCTCGATGTAGAGACCCTCTCCTTGGACATGCATGCCGCTGATGTCTTAATGCCAGCTGCGTGGTGCGAGTTAGAGGTGAAGCCCTCCTTACGTGAGCTCACTTACTACTCGAAAACCGGGGATTCTTTCCTCCTGCTCCTTCTAAGGACTCACGCGGCGACACTGGAAGACGTGCGGCTGCACATCAAGAATGACTTCCCCGTCTCCGCTTTACTCCGCATCCCCGGGCTACGCTCGATAGAATGCTCCCCGACTGCCGACCTGCACCCGTTGGTGGCGCTGCCCCACCTGCACACCGTCGTATTCCGTCGCGTTGCATTCCATGGTGCACAAGATTACCATCCCGGTGCGCTGCAGTTTCTCCGTGAAGCGTTGCACGTTCGGACTTTAAATATGAGGTTTTGCAGACATGCTGCTCTGATGGCTTTAGCCGACTCTCGCTCTGCTCCACTGATAGAGACCCTGTCCGTTTCGCAAAGCAATTGGCCCCTCTTGAAAATCCTGCCATTGATCCTTCCCAAGCTGACCGCCCTGAAGGTTCTTGAATTGAGTGCGAAGCCCACAGACGCCTTCTTGCAGACCATCTGCCCTTCGTCTGCACCGAGCCTCACTACTCTGGCGGTAGTCTACAGAGGAACGTGCCTCCACGCCTGGGTGCGCAGTGGCGTTGTGCAGGATCTGCTCTCAATGAATCCTTGCCTTCACCTCTGTGTCGCCAAATGGAATAATTGTTCTTTGTGCCTCAAAGATTTCCACGGTGAGCTCAGTCAGCCTGGATGTCCTTCGTCGTTCTCGTCGCACAGCAAGACGACAGGATGCCCGAGGGATTGCTTTAAAGTGACAGCTTGACGGACTAGCGACTAGAGCCTGGCTTCTTTCAAATCTGTTTTATGGCGTGTGCTCATTTTATGGAGTCTTCATCAATCATTTGAATATTGGTTGAAAATACCCCGATTGTCAATGTCTGTATGAAAAAGAACATAATGTACTATAAGTTTGAATTTCTTTCTAGATAAACTCGTTGTATTTTTCAATTATTATGATACATTGATGTAAGGCATTTTAGGTTGTCGGTGTCATTTAGTAGATACCTTTACAGGATTTTTAAGTAATGTCAGAATAAATTGTTTTTACGCTTTTTTAGTTTCAAGTTGGTTTTATTTAGTTGATGTTGATCGTTGTCCCGCATGGAATGAACTGTCGACGTGGGGTAAAACTGCTACAGCAACTTTCAGAGAAAGACTTCGGATTTCCAAAGTTTCAAAAAAAATCAAGAGCGTCTCTCAAAACCAAAACATCTAACCAACATTTTGTAAAGTCCAAGAAAAAAAAATAAAAAAATGAATGTAGAGGGGCTTGCCAATGTATACATTTCTAAATCCGCATTAACTGTATCACATAGAGCAGTAACACCTCCCGTGCGTGCCACACAGGCTGCGTTTGAAGTCAAATATGGGATAAACTTGGCTCTCCGTAAGCCCATAACAAATACCACAACAGAGCCGCTCCGACATTGAGCCTGCTCAGTCCCATTTAAAATAAAAGGCTACACTTTCTTTTCCCCATGCAACGTATCTGACATTTCACCCCCCAGAGTCCGAGTCCTGTGTGAAGCGACTCTGGCAACTCAAAACGCGTGTAGAGTTCAAGCGCCGGTCAAGCTCCACACTGGTAAAACAAAGGCATAAAAATTACGCCCTTTAGGGCAAAAATACTCTTTTACGCCCTTGCAAGGGCATAATTCATTTATGCCCTTGGAAAGGGCGTAAATGGTATAGGAATTTCAAGCAAAATTTTAATGCCCTTCCCAAAGGCATTAATGATTTATGCCCTTTAAGGGCATAATTTTAATGCCTTTGTTTCACCAGTGCATACATGGCCGTAGAGGACTGGCAAGAAGGAGCACCAGGGGACCTCATTAACTTCCGGAAGGACACCGCTAAATTTCAGTCGATTTCAGTTCAAAAAAAAAGGGAAAAAAGCCCGTTAAGGAACGTCACCACACTACACGATACTCGCACGTCACGGAAACTCAGCTGTGCGATAAACCTTCGTAACATGCATACGAAGATTCGAACGCACAGAAGTGGTTCCGACGAAAGGATTCCACTCTCGATTTTACTGTACAGAACATCCCGCGCGAAATAACTCGTATTAGCTAAGGTATCATGACGCTGAATATTGCACAGCATTACGTCCTTTTGACGCACTTAGTGGGAGAGAATAAGCTTTATGGGAGTCAATGAAACGTCGGTTTATACTCATCCCAGCGTAACCTTTCCAAAAGTAGTCCCTCTCCCCAAATCAGCACATTTTTTTTTTCGAAATTTATATGTAACAAACGATTGATTCCCGAAAAGAAGTTCAACGACGTGGATACGAAAGACTGGGGCGTAGGTTAATGTACGCTGTAATGGTGAAATCTCTTTGAGTTTCTCAATCTTAATGTAAAAAGGTGCGAGCCCAGTCCAGAGGAGTAGCTGTCCCCTCACACCAAAACAGAAATATCTAATAAACTAAACTAATTTTCGAAAAATGAAGTTCAACGACGTGGATACGAAAGTCTGGGGCTTACATCAATGTAAGCTGAAATGGTGAAACCTTTCTGAGTTTCTCAATCTTAATGTAAAAGGGTGGGAACACAATCCAGAGGACAAGCTGTCCCCGCACACTACATCCGAAATATGTAATAAACTAAAGTGATTAAGGAAAAGTGAAGTTGAACGACGTGGAAACGAAAGTCCGGGACTCAGACATATGAAAGCTGCAACGTTCAATATTTTTTTAGGTGTCCAATCTTAGTGTAAAAAGGGGGTCCGAGAAATAGTTGTTATGGAGGGGTGCGACCGGCACGTCGTCTGCCCGCCGAAATACCAAACCCGGCATACTTTATGGTTTAATCTGAACTTAATTGCAATTTTCCCGATATGCAAAATTAAACGATAAATAATTGTCCTAGTTTTCTAGAATTTCATATTTACATTAAAACAGCGCATTACCTGCGGGACTACTTTCTCTTCTCTGGCGTTGGCGGAGTGATTCGGAAAGGTTACGCTGGGATGAGTATACCTGTTACAGGGTCACAAAGTATGAAGAAGATACCCGTAAACAAACACTTTCTGCTGTCAGTGATATCAGAGTCGCCAAAATGCCGTCAGTTTTTTCAAAATGGTCTGGCGGCAGAATGATGGAGATGTTTCCTGTTATTGTTTTCGCAATTCTTCTCAAGCCTCACCAGAATCCTCATCTACATTGGGCTCCCACATGACCGTAACAATTTTGAAATCACATGTTCCATTTTCCCATTAACTTCCGCATAAACGATCTGGTGTTATTTCTGACTGTCCCCTTTGTTGCGCTCAGCGATTGCGCCGAAATTCCCCGCGAGTCCTTTGCTCTTCTGTCTCGACGTTGACGTGTCTGCACCTTTTCCAGGACTGAGCGCAAGCCGCCCGATTGTGGAAGGTCTGCTGCGCTGTCAGGACCATCCTCTGCCACACCTCAACGACTCGGCGAGGCATCCGGCATCCAAAGCTACCCCACGTCATCCGCTCGCCGGCTGCTTGTTTGTGAAGTATGGTGCATCCCTCAGTGCCGCGCCTTGACGCTGATGACGCTGCTGTCATGACCCACGTGAGTTCATCTACACTCTTGAAGGAAAGGCATAAAAATACCCGCCTGTTGGCATGAATAGTCTTTGACGCCCCTTAAGGGCAATATGGATATGCCTTACGAAGGGCAATACAATTTGCCTCGAAGTCCTTTATTTCACGCCACTCTCAGGGGCCTGAAACGATTCACGCCGTTCAAGTTGCATAAACCGATTACGTCCTGGAGGGGCGCAGTTTTTTGTGCCTTAGTGTCAGCAGCGTAGTGTTCAGACTTCTCGTCTGACGGGCCTTCAGGACTTAAATCATGTACTAGGGATTTACTCTCTGCGATGCATTCTAAAGTAAGAGCGGGCGAAGTGGTCGGACGGCCAACGGAGGTATGTTTTGAGTCGCAGTCGCAGTGTAGAGAGAGACGTCGGGGACACCAGGCGGCCTGGAGGGAAGCCGGATTTGTCCCGTTTCGTCGTTCCAAACGCTCCGCCAGGAGCGCTGTTGTCTATGTGGGCCGAGGTGGAGGGGGAAGTGGGCCGGGCCCACCATTGGCCGGTTGCTGGCAGCCGCTTACCGCAGCCATGCACCACTGCCCCCGAGGGGGTATGCACGGATGTAATAGTCGGGTCGCTCCATCCGTAACAGTGAGCGTAATAGCCGCGCAGTAGCCGAAATAGTCAGGATTTTGCCTGTTTTTGGGTCGTTTTGAGCTTTTTTTGGGGCAAATTTCAGCAATTTATGGGCGTAATACCATATTAGTCGGGTCACTCGTTTTGAGAGTGCACGCCCCCTCGACTGCCCCGTTCCCCGCGCCGTTCCCTACACCGAGGTCGCAGTGAAGGGTCAGCCCGGTGTTACGCAAGAGCGCGGCCGCGGCTGCATTCGTAGGGTTCGCTCTTGTTGCTTGTTTCTTCAGCACTTCGACTGTTTACTTGCCCAGTTGAAACTTTGCGATTTGCCGTCTGAAAAGCCTTCTAAGTGGCTACACCAATTACGCCACACGCACACTAAATTCCTTTGTACAATTTTTGCACGTGCTCTCTCACAATTTGGCGCATGCGTGCTTTTCGTTCTAATTTGTACGAAATTTCGCTCAAATTTGTTCAATTCTGCGTACAAATATTTGCATGAAAATATTCACGTGTTGAAAACTGTGTGAGACCACGTACAAAATTGTACAAATACATTCAGTGTGCGGACTCAGTCCAAAAGCCATTTTAACAAAAGCGCATTTTTCTGGTCCAAAAGTAACCCATCGGAATACACGCCAAGTGTTTTTGTACAAATTTTGTACGAGACGGTACAGTTTTTTTGTGCACACCAACTTTTCGTACAAATTTGTACGCAATGTCGTACTAAAAGGGGTTAATTTGTGCAATTTTTCGTACAAAAATTGTACGGATAGTTCATCTGCACCAAAAAACTGTGATGCCTCGTACAAAATTGTACATTACATTTAGTGTGTTCTTTTACGGCCAACAAATAGGTTCACTGTTCCCATCTAGTCCGAAACCCTGAGAACACGCCCCTTTAGGAGGTGGTTGAACCTTCAGATCTCCAATGTCGCTACCGAGGGTTATCGACAATTGGGTACTATGGACAAGAGCTGGGACGGAAGATGAGGAGAAATCAAGACGGACCAAAGCCGGACTTGTATGAGATTGTAGCTCTGCGAAAGCAGCAGAACGGCGACGCAGACGCTTATTCTCATGAATTTCGCATACTTTGTTCTTCATCATTTCTTCTCAACTTCCTATGTCCAGGTTTTCTCTGAAGTACCCTAATTGGTATCACTGATGAAAGGAGCACACAAACCAAGTCTGGTTTAGTTCTCAACAAGTCCAAGTGTTGTTTTTTTGTTTGTTTGTTTGTTTTTGTGTTTGTTTGTTTTTGTCTGAAGCTTTTGTTTGACTCGCTCCTTTTGTGCCCTCAGGTCCTGGATCTCCCCGACGACGCGCTGCTGGCCGTGCTGGCCTACCTGCCGCCCAAGCAGCTGTTCGCGTGCCGCGTGGCGTGCAAACGCCTGCGAGACCTCTGCCTGCACCGCTCCCTGTGGCGGCACGTGCCTTTGGATGGTGAGGATGACGGTATGGTGCGCGCCGTGCTGACTCTCGCCCCCTGCATCAAGTCTTTGATGTGCTCCGGACCCACTGACATCCAGGCATCTCTCATCAAAAACACCACCTGCGTCGTGACCAAGCTGAGCTTTTTCATTTCCGATCAGGGTCGGATGGCTCTGGCAATGGCAATCATTCTAAAGCTGTATGCCCTGGGCGGATTGAGAGAGCTCTGTCTGACCGTCAACGTGCGCGGGTCTTTAACGCCGCTGCTACAGGCGGTGTATTATCTCCGCGGCCTCAAGACACTCCTGCTGGACACGCAAGGCGCTGGTACCACAATGCTGCCGGTTGCGTGGTGCGATCTGGAGGCAGAGCCCTCCTTAATTGACCTCATTTACGTCTCGCGGACCGCAAATCCTTTTCTTGGACTGCTTCTGAGGACTCACGCGTCGACTCTGCAAAACGTGAGGCTGCTCACAGGGAACGATGTACCCGTATCCTCGTTGCTCAATGTCCCCGGGCTGCGATCCCTGGAGTGTTCTCCAGATGCCGATCTGAGCCGATTGGTGGAGCTGTCCAACTTGCACACCATTGTGCTGTTTGATTCAGTAGATTTTCACCCCGGTGCGCTGCAGTTCCTCCGTGAAGCGTCGCACTTACGGAGTGTACGGCTATGGGATTGCTCAGTCACTGCTCTACAAACTCTTGCCCATTCCCGCTCTGCTTCACTTCTCGAAAAACTGGTCTTAATGTGCAGCGAGCGCGCAACCTTGAAATTGCTGCCGTTTGTCCTTCCCGCGTTTCCCGCTCTGAGAGTACTTGACGTTGGTGACAGTTCCTCACACCACACCTTCCTGCGAGATATGTGCGCCGCGTCTTTGCCGAACCTCACTACCCTGGCGATTAAAATTCGTCACGGGTGCCTCCACGGCTGGCTTCACTGTTCCGATGTCCAGGATTTGCTGTTGATGAACCCTCGCCTCCACCTGAGTGTGGGGAAGGCACGCGTGCGTACGTGTACTTTTTGTTTTTGGTGCCTCGGAGACTGCCATGAACTTCTCAGATTATTGCCAGCATGTCCTGAGTCGTTTTCGTCGCACAGCAAGACGACAGGATGCCCGAAGGATTGCTATAATATTACAGCGTGAAAGTCAGGGGACTGCTTCTCTGCACTACTCAGTGGGCTACTGAGTTTATTATTTTTGGGTTTTGCGTATTTAATATGTATAATTTATCAATGTGCCGCGGCCTGTGTACACTAAGAGTCGGTCTGGCAGAGTGTATGATTGTGTCTTCTCTCAGAGTAAATTTGTAGCCTCTTTTGTGCATGTTATGTCTCTATGACTCTATTTGTTTGGAAAGAACTCGCTCACTTATGGAAAATAGAGCTTAAAATTCTTTTGTAACGGAATTTCATGAAAGCCCTGGATTACAATGTTTTATCATGGTTATTTTACTTGTTGAGTTACAACACAATCCGATGTTGGATTGCGGAGAAAGGTCGCTAAAAACGCCTGAACATTTACTAACAAAAATTAAAACTTAAATAATTGTATGAAAATTAAATTTTACAATAAAAGTTGATGAAAGTAACCTAGTTATTATCAAACTGCTTTCCTTTGAAAGAAAACCCTTTTTTCACTAAATCGATCACCTCCTGTTCCTTTAAGATGCCAAATAAGTATAGGCAATGAAGATTTGTGGTGAACTATCGCATAAAATAAAATTATGTCTGTCTGCACATTTCCTGAGGCGTGATGGCCGGCGAGGAGGCGGACATGAACAAGACCCGATAACTCAAGTTACCTCCATACTCTACAAACTCAAGTGTGTACATAGCATGCGTCAGGTTGAAGCATGCCTGCAAGTACACTCCACTTGGAACCAACCTGGCATGTGCACTCCACGCTGGAGCATGCTTGCCAGGAGTGTACTTGGCAAGCATGCTCCAACGTGGCGTGTACTTCGCAAGCATGCTCCAGTGTGTAGTGTACATGCCAGGTAGGCTCCAGGTGGAGTGTGCTTGCAGGCAGGCTTCAACCTGAAGCATGCTATGTACTACACACTTGACTTTGTACAGTACATATCATAAACTAAAGGCGAGCCAAAAGCTTCGCTTAGGTCCACTCACGAGCGCAAAAAAAATCAGAACCAAATATGAAACAAGAACACCACTAAAATTAAATAGGGGGGTTCATTCTGGATTAACTAGAGTAACTGAGAAAATAGTTTTTTCACCGCAGTGCGAAATTTTAAGTTTCACCTTACGTTTCAATCATGGTTTCACCAGCAAGAAATGTAAAATAAATGTATTTCCAACAATAGATACAAAGGCTAGAACAGACAAGCGCTTATAAATTAAGTCATAGTCAAAGTCTCATTGACATATTTTGATTTGAGAAAACAAATCAATGCATGTTGACCCACAGTTATTTATAAATTTGCAGTATTAGAAACTTAACATTCATGATCGACAGTACGATTTAAGAATTATCTTACGCGAACAAATACTATATTTCAAGTGCCCACGTAACTCAACTGGAGCCTTCACACTCGTGATCGACAGTACGATTTACGATTCATCTAAAGTCAAAATCTATGAAACTATTCTTGCATTTAGTCTCACTAACACACTTTGACTAAAGTAAACAAAACAAGACACGTTGATCCACAGTGATTTATAAATTTGCAGTGATACATAAGTACGGCACATCATCGAAAGTACAATTCACGAATTATCTTAAGCGAACAAAAATTATGACTTCTGTGCCCACAATAATCCACTAGAGTACTATTGGAAACTTAACACTAATGATCGACTGTAAGATTTACGAATTATCTTAGGCGAAACAAAAGCCTGGCACATTTGCCCACAATACTGCCACTCAAGATTAACGAATTATTTTTGACAAATGAAAAGTACGGCTCACGTTACGAATTACGAGTTTTCTTAGGCGAATACAAAGTATGGCACATGCGCCCACGCACACGACACTCAACTGGAGTAGTAAACAATAGTAATCATTCGTCCAGCGGGCGCACATGGTGCTGCCCATTCAACCCAACCGAGTACCAGTTTTGGTGTCCGCTGTCCCAGCGCACCTCCACCCTTCCGTTGTCGCGCCATTTCAAGACGGTGCCGGGGCCGGGCGGAATCCCGTCAACGGTCCAACTCCGTACCCAGTGGGGGCCGCGCACCACCCTGGTGCCGATCGGGACTTGCACTTGTGCCGCCGTCGCTTGCAGGGGTTCGGGGTTCGGACGCTCTTGCGAAGGAGCTGCGGGGGAAAGAGCACACCGTCACACACTAAATCCTTATGCACTTTTTTGTACATAGCTATGAACGATTTTGCACATGCGTAAGCTTGTGCATAATATTATGCATAACAACGAATAATTTATACATAGTTATGAATATATTATGCATAACAACGTATAATATTATGCATAACAAACGCATGTGCAAAATCGTGCATAACTATGAACAAAAAAAGTACATAAGGATTTAGTTTGCACACAGTGGGCCAGAAGACCAGCACAGCCGGCTCGTGCACACTGAAGTCCTAACGGATGCAGGGTTTGTAGATGACGCCACGCATAGTTGTATGGAGCCATAATATGGATGTAATTTTGTTTGTCCTACAGGTGATTTTGACCGTAAGAAAAGGTAATATTTCTTTCTAACTCACGGGCACTGTAACATTTGTAATGCGGATAAAATCATCTGTACTACAAACCAAATTGCATCCGTATTATAGCTACACTGCAATTCGATTGGTAAGTTTGCTTGCCACTCCAGTGGCGCTCCGTTTTGAATGCCAAAATTTGGCCTTCTAAGCCCGGATTGGCCTCTTCGAATGCCAAAATTTGGCATTCCGGTGAACTTGGACGCCAAAATTTGGCATTTTAAAAGGCCAATCCGGCCCAGAATGCCAAATTTTGGCATTCAAAACGGAGCGCCACTGGAGTGGCAAGCAAACTTACCAATGGAATTGCAGTGTACACAAATCTATCCGCAACTAACAAACCCTTCATCCGGAAGGGCTGTAGAGTGTGCTTTGAGCTCTGTAATCGCTCAATGGGACTCGAACTGAACGTGTGGCCCCACCAATGAATTGCTCTTCGAACGAAGAGTTCGGTTTGAGTCCCATTTAGCGACTCTAGAGCCCATAACGCGTCTTGAGCTTAGACCACCTGTGCCGGTCTTCTGGCCCACTGTGCGTGTGCCTTGGCAAGTAGTCTCAAAGGACCAAAATCTCAAACAAGTTTTTCTCTCAATGCACAGTGGGTCAAAAGACCTTGGAGGCGGCCAAAATTCTAGGCGCGTTTTGAGCTCCAGAGTTGATAAATGGGACTCGAACTGACCGTGTGACCCCACCAATGCACTCCTCGTTTGAAGAGCAATCCATTGGTGGGGTCACACGTTCGATTCGAGCCCCATTTAGCGACTTCGAAGCTCGAAACGTTTCCAGGGTTTTGGCCGCCTCAACGGTCCTCTGATCTACTGTGCAATGTTGACGGCCTTGGACTAAATCAGTGGCGAGAACTCACCCACCACTCGCTGACTTGCCCCCTCGTACATAGTGTGGCGGCGTTTGCCTCCATGGCGGTCTTCGTCCGGTACCCGCAGCGTTATGTCCGTCGCGAGGCGGCTCAGCACCAGGCGGGCCTGCGCGGGGTCTGCGAGCTCCACAGCCAGCTGGGCGGCGGTCCGGGCTAGAGCTGCGCAATCGAAAGCAGCAACTCACTACATTCCGAGGGGGGGGATCACCAAGGTCCAAAGTTTGAAATAATATTTTTGATTTTTTTTATTTTTTTTATTTTTTGCTTTTATTTAATTGATTTTTTTTCACCTCTGCTGAGTACAATTGCCTAACTTACAGGGTTTTTTGAAGTCTAAAGTGTGATACACAAAAGGATGTGAGCGTCTGACTTACTATAAAACCATATAATTGGTCATAAAGAAGAAAATAGAATAGAATATGAAAAAAAGAATTTAAAAAAATAGAATAAAAAGAAATAGGAATACTTTTTCTTTTATAAGTTTTGGCTGTGTCTGCTCACCCGTCGGCTACGCTGCCTGCTTGACCATCTCCCACACGTCCGAGCTGGCCCCCATCGCCTCCTGCAGACGAGTCCTGGCGGCGGCCAGGCGGACCCGCTCTTGCAGCAGGCAGTTGCCCAGAGCGTCCCCCAGCTTGTCCAGGCCCTGCTCGGCCTGCTCCAGCGCCGCCAGCATGGGCCCCGCGTCCTGCGCACGAGCCCACCTCAGGCTGACAACCTCGTGGAGGTCGTCGTCGCACCTGACCACGGCACATTTATTGCAGGTTTTGCAATACATCTTGAGGGTTCTTTCTGACGGGGAAGTCCTGAACAGAAATAGTTTCGTGAATTACTCTGCAATTCACTGTAAAAAAAAATTAACTGGGAATGAATGGAGGCACCTCTGGCAAAAAATGCCCTATGTTTCTTAGTAAATTCTCGTAGTTTATTGTACAAGAACGAATAATCTTCGTCAATTAACGAAGGACCCAAGGGGGTAAGCACTTTGAGAAATGGTGTACAAACTACTCAGTATTACGCTGTAGTACGATGATTATTACACGAGTTCTACGGCATAGAAATACTACAATTCGGTAGCATCGACTCAAAATGGTATTACGTTAACCTGCATTACGTGAAATACAGGGTATTGCGCGAGTGCATTATCCCATCGGAAGGACCCACGTACGATGAATATTCGTGGATTTACGAAGTATCTTTGTGAAAAACCAGGAATCTTCGTAAATGACTAGGACTCAGCGTTAATTTACAAAGGTGCCCTCAGCAACATGTTTGCTTGAGGAACCTCCGAAAATTCACGAGGTTTATTTGTAAGGAGAAACTGAAGAGTGCACATGGTTGACGCTTTCATCGCTGCGTATATTCTCCTCAGCATTTTACGCTTAGGTTATGACTGCACTAAACTAAACGCTGTGAACAGTCCAAATCCAAAGGCGATACTTGAGTTTCTTTTTTGGCGATAGAACGGAGTATCGCCAACAAACAGCCTGACCGAAATATCAACGGCTATACACAAAAGTATCGCCAAAACTCAGCGACACTTCGGAGTATTGCCAAGATTTTGCATCAAACTTTGAACAAGTCAAGGAAACTACTTCGTTGTTTATTGCCAGATTTTGGCGATACTCCAAAGTCGCCTAATTATGGCGATACTTTTGAGTATCGCTGTTTAGAAGGCATGATATTTCCTTAATGTCGTTTGTTGGCGATACTTAATTGTATCGCCAAAAAAAGGTACTGAAAGTATCACCTTTGGATTTGCAGTAAAGGTGCACAACCGAGAGCTGAAAAACTAATTGATCGGTGGCATCATTACTTACTTGCTACACAGCTGCAACAGGGTGAAATTGTCGGGAAGTGCCTCGACCGAGCCATAGGGCTGCAACCCACAAAAAGCATAAGGCATTAACCTCCACGCAGAACAGGGTACTTTCATAGATCTTGAACAGGAAGCAAACACACGCCATATTGGCCAGAACTGAACGTCCTAAAAGATCTCCTAATGAAAGGAAACTGTGCAAATATTACACGAGGAACACGAAGGCACAACAAATAAGTTTTAAGCGACTATTATGTTCAAGTATGACCGATACATTTGACTATCGTCTCTTACCCATGTCAAGATTTTAACTTATTCCGCCAAAATGGCGTCTGGTTGTTTCCGGTTCAGGATCTACGAAAGTTCTCTATTAATGAGGATTTTTTGAGGGAAGCGGTTGAAAATATAGCGAACGACTTCCGGCAATGTTACGTGATTCCAGAGACTAATTGCAGCACCTGCAGGAAACCCTAGACGATTTCACACTGACCAGATACAAAACTGCATGTTTTAGTACGTGCACATGTTCAAAATAGACCTTCTTGCAGAACCCAGACTGGAGAAGAAGAATTGTGTAAACCGGAAACAGATGCCAACATACGTCTTACGGTTGGCAAATGTGCAACCTGAATTGAAGAAACCTTCATTTTAAAAAAACATGATTTAAAACCTTAACCTTCTAGTGCCCCGGAAATAGCCGATTTTTAGTACTGCTTTCAGTTACAATTCCACCTGGTCTTCACTTCAGACCCTGCTTCACTGGTAAAACTAAGGCATGAAAACTACGCCGTTAAGGGCATTAACAGTCATTCACGCCCTATAAGGGCGTGAATCGTTTAATGCCGTTGGGAAGGGCGTGAATGGTAGAGGACTTTCAGGCAAAATTTTAATGCCCTTCCAAAGGCATTAAACGATTCACGCCCTTAAAGGGCCCTTAAGGGCATAGTTTTAATGCCTTTGTTTTACCAGGGTTGATGTGTCAGGACGTGCGCGGCGGGATTTGATTTAAAATACGGTCACATGCAACCCACTCGGCGAGTGGCGTGACGTTCTCACCTTTGCATCATTGGGACACGTTTTGGACGTGAACTGCTGAAGACATTTCAAGCAAAAGGAATGCCCGCAGGGCAAAACTTTGGGCCGGCGATCAGTGACATTGAAGTCCTCCAAGCAGATTTGGCACTCCATCTGAAACAGAGAAGGGCAAGGTTTGACCAACTACTGTAGACCTTTTTTCCAACCCTACGATTGGCTTGTTCGTATTTTGCCACCAGCAAGGTGAAAACGGGTCCTGCTTTTCCCAGGAACTGCCTGGAAATCGCCTCGCTTATGTCTTTTCTACAGGCTTCCTGGGAAAACAAGGAACCGTTTTTACCGTAAGTGCAATAGTGCAGGCGTTATTTTACATTTGGGTCACGGTGTTCTAATAACAATCTTGTAAGGAATGGAACACGATGGCACAAACATAAAACGTGCGCTGGGTCGTGGTCAACATAGAGCTTGGCAATGGGTCCATTGGGTGTATACGGCTGAACGAGTTCTTGGTCTGTTGTCGTTTCCCCGGGGCAATCAAATCAGTTTCTGTGTCCCCCCTCAGTCGTTGTCACATCACATTGTGAGGTGTGGGTGAAAAAAACCCAGCTAAAAACAGCTAAAACTGCTAATCTAATGCATGAATGGTTCTGAACAAATTCTGTTCTGAACATGCAAGTATGACCTCTGTTAAGATGAAGTTTTATGACTTGTAAAACATCTAACTTGTACGAACAAAGTTAACAGTTGTCGTTAGCTTGCCGCTGTCTTAAACTCCACTGTTATTCAACGACTGTGACGTCATAATCGTTAGTATGTGAATTTTGACACCTTCGTTTGCATACAATGTCACATTCGTTTGAACGTGACACGGCCTTTAATTTAGGGTGTCACATTCGTTTGAACGTGCGTCAACATTCAAACGAATGTGACGTCATATTCTAACGAACGTGACAACATTTACATTCGAACGAATATGACGTCACATTCGTTGAATAACAGTGTCTCAACGACAAAAGAACCAGGAAGCGGAAGAAGGGGATAACTCCATTTGGGCCATTTTTCAGGAGGAACAATAAACTGTTAGCACGGAAAACTTAAACAAAACAAATGAATATTGTAGATGATAACAAGTTCAAAAGACATTAGTTAAATTCTGAGAAAAAAATAATCAAAAGTGCCAGAACACTCCGCAGAGGGTTTCTGTGGCTTATCATTTTCCGCCAGAATGGAAAACAGAGACATCACAAATTTTATTTCCTAAACGGAGTGGAATTTGGAGACTATAGTCAGCATAAAGTGCTTCTTACTCTTGTTAATTTTTTTGGACTTAGCTCTTTTTTCCATTTCAGTTGTTAAAATGAAGGGGGCTGAAGTTGACTTGATTCTTTTTACGCTACATTAATAAAAATGCAAATTGAGTAATCTCCTATTGACTATATTTTGAACTGAGTCATGTTGGCTTCCATTCCATTCCATTTTCCGCTACATTTAAGGCGTAAAAATTGTCAGGTTGAGTTTTTCTCCGCAGATTTTCTCCTTAACTGCTAAAAATTGAGTCAAATAATTTGGCGTAATGATGTAAACCATTATAAGGCACAATAATAAAATAAAGACTCAATTTGGTGATAAGTCAAGTTATTCAGTTCTTCCGCTTCCTGGATCAAGTTTTGGCACTAAAAAGGGATTCTGCGCAGCAGTTTTTGACTGATTGGTCCCTTTTTTCCCTGAACTTCCTTGGATAGTTGTCCACAAAGTTACATAGCGATATTGGTGATATCAATGATAGTTGGGGGAAAAAAATATTTTTTGTTCAAAAATGTAATTTTTTTTTTTTAATTTTCAAGATTTTTAAATTATTTTTTTTTCCTGGTGGCTTTTATCACCAAAACGCTACATTACTTTGTTATAAAGGCCATTGAGAAGAAAAAGAAGCCAAAGACAAGTTAGTTTGACAAAATTTCTTGCGCACAATCAATTTGGCTTAAGCGACTAGATGAAAATGGCATGTATCTCTGAAACGGCTTGATGGGTTCTGGTGCTACTTCAGGTTGTCTTGTTTCTATATAGACCTATTTTCACTGCAAAAGTTGGACTCACTAGGTCTAAAAGTTTTAGAGATAGTATTTTCTCCCACACCTCACCTTAATAACTGGAAGATCGGTGTTTGACTGATTCCTGAACCAGAACCAAAGCGACCTACAGGACAGGGGCTGCAGTCGTCACCTGTAGTAGTGGTACGAACGATGTAGTAACAAGCACGACTTAGAAAAATTGTGATACAAGTGCCAAAACCTTTAAGTGAAATTGCTCTAGATTTCGACCATGATGGCGGCCCCAGGCTTCCAATCCACGCTTCTTTCGAAATGCCCTTCCTACCCCTTCCTGAAATAGATTCTGGTGTGATTCTCTTTGCAGCGCGGAATGGAATCCGTGACGCTGCGAACTGTCACTTATGCTTCCAAGCTCACTCTTACTTACAGCTTACTTTCTAGGCACGACTCACGCAACAGTGGAGTGTGCCTGGCAAGTACACGCGAGATAAGAGTGTACCTGCAAGTATACTTAAATCGGCTCATGCTTTTAAATAGGACTAACCGAGTGTATTTTAGCGTGTACTTGCAGGCACACTCTTGATTAGCGTGTGCCAAGCAAGTACGCTGTACATGAGAGTGCGTTTGGAAGAATGCTGTAATAATCATGTACTATGAACGCACTTCGGTTTGCAGAGCAGCCTTGTAAACGACAGTCACCTCGTCTCTGCTCAACGGTGAAATTGGGTACTTACGGAGATCATGAAACGGAAGTCAAACAACACCACTGAGAATGAAAGGGTCATGATCATGACTACAATTTTGGGTGAGGAATAGAGCATTCTAGTCGTCGCCGATCGAAGAACAAGAGGAAGAACAAAACCGGAAGCCGGCAAGAAAGGGAGATGGTAGCGAGCCCGGTTTAAAGGAGAAATGTTGACAAATATGTTTCGTTCCTTTTTCAAAAAGTATTTCAAACAGACGAAATTGCTTTTGCAAGAGCTACGCTTCGGAAAACTCTTACACTAATGCACTCGTACAGGTCTGTGAGGTTATGTTGCCGGCGCCATTTCCGGTTTTGTTATTCCTCTTGTTCTTCGATCGGCGACGACTAGAATGCTCTATTCTTTATCACCCAGGTAGCAAATACCCCTTCCTCACCCAAATTTGAGTAAGGAAGCCTTTCTCACCCAAAATTGGGTACTGATCAAGGCTCTTTCATTCTCAGTGACGATAATGGCGGGAACTTCAGTGTTGCCAAACGTGGGAAAATTTCCCATATCGTGGGGATTTTAAGGCCCCAAAGGGCAGAAAGGGAAAAAATATTGTTAAAAGGGAAATTTTTTTTTCCGAAATTTTCTCATTTTGCTAGGGTATTTTGAGAAGGATGGCTTAAAAGGGAAAAAAATATAAGAAAAGGGAAATTTTGTCTTCCAAAGTGGGAAAAGTCCAAAATCGGACTTGGCAACTCTGGGGAACTTGACCTTTCTCAGGACCTCAAAGAGGCATCTAGCAAATACAAATGAAACAAGGAACACTGCATTTGGGCTAAAAACGATTCTGATGTTTACTCATGGTCCACGACCCACGAAAGGTGCACTCTAAATGTATTTGTATTTTGGTGTACAAAAATTTGATCAAAGTTAAACCAACAAATACATTTGCACAATTTTGTGCAAACTAACGTAAGATTTTGTTCACAGCTCTGGACAAAATCGCACGTGTATTTGCACAAAATTGTGCAAATGTATTTGTTGGTTTAACTTTGTTCAAATTTTTGTACACAAAAATACAAATTACATTTAGAGTATGTCCAATCAAAGCAGTCTTACGTCCGCTTTAGGATTAAACGAAAGACGATACTTTGTCTTAAATCTAACCGAGGGTTGCGACAACGTAATTGTACTTTAACGAGTGGTCTCTCTCCTTGTTGTGTTACGCAAGACTTTGAATCGTTGGAAACATATTCGTCAGTACATGCTCACCCACCGCCCATGCAAGTGCTTTGAGATGGTAGCAAGAGAAACTCAGACCCACTGAGGTGGTGACGTCCAGCTACAATGACGAAGTAGTTCAATAGCCCGACCAAACGGTAATGTTTGACTGGGATTGGTTTTGCTTCAAAAGACGAAGCATTCCTTCGAAAACTTAACAATACATTTGTTTTAAGCGAATTACGAAGCGATGCTTCGTAGACTTTCAACTGTGCGGGTGAAGTCAACTAAACTGACGTTTAGCACTCACCATTCTCTATTTAGCGCTTCCGGTTTCGATCTCTGATGCATCCGGTCCGTCGCACTCACGGGCGTTGCGCGGTGTTACGCCACGCCAGTACGTGTCGTGTAAAATCAGGGTATTCCAACGCTTTCTCAGGACCTCGTACCGTGTTCTGTCGACTTCCGTTCCAGGTCACTGAAGCAAAAAGTTCCGGAGAAATCTGTAAACATCTTGTGCTAATTCTCCGTGCCCAACCCAACATTTCCCGTACCCATTGTACAATATCCTCCTCTGTTATTCAACGAACGTGACGTCATATTCGTTTGAATGTGAATGTTGTCACAGTCGTTTGAATTCCGATCCACGTTTAAACGAATGTTACAACAGCCGTGACACGTTCAAACGAATGTGACAACGTATTCTTACGAACGTGACAAATTTCACATTCCAACGAATGTGACGTCACATTTGTTGAATTACAGTGTCCATAGGACTTACAGTCTTCTCCGTGTGACTTACAGCCGTCTCTGTGCACGTCGATGGTCTGCGACGGGCATGCGGAGAGGACTGTGAGTCGCACAGCGAATATCGTAAAGAGGCTATGGAAAATGTTGGGTTTAGGGTACGGAGAATCATGATTTGGCCATGCATGGCCTACAATTTTACTGACTTTTCCGTAGTTTCTTAGCCACAGTGCTTTTCTCCGGAGCACTCTACACGCTGTGTCTCATTTGGCACACTCCATCCACTGAACACCCCCCCACCGCCGCCTCTTTGATCTGGACCCATCCTGTGGTGATTGCCGTGCTACGGCGCTATTATTAGAACAAGCTCCACTTTGTCAGCAGGTTCAGATGGAGTGCATCGTGTGCATGGAGCCCTATGACGAGGGCCGCCACCGCCCCAAAGTGCTGCCGTGCGGCCATTCCCTGTGCCTGGACTGCGTGGGGAACCCTCAGTTGGGCCAGAAGTGCCCAGAAGACCGAGTGGTGAGTTGGAAAGCGTCGTGGTACTTAGACACTTCTAGCAGAATCCAGAGTGTTCAAGAAGCAGAAATGTCTTACAAAGAAATTTTAGCTACGTTACAGTGAATTCGGCGCAAGTATATCACGCACTCTCGGACTCGTATTGACTTTTTTCTCTTAATTATTGACTTTTTATCTTTTGCTTACTTAGTTTTTTAAACAGCAATAAAATGTAGTATTTCCTTTGTAACCATGTACAATATTGTTCACTATAAGGACTAAATTGTCATCAATTAATGACTTTTTTTGAAGTCAATTGCGTATTGACTCTTTGTCAATAGCAAACTGACTTTAAGTCAATATAATGAACAAAATCTTACTTAGATATTGAGGAAATAGTACGTTTTATTGCTGTTTAAAAAACTCTTTACCAAAGGATAAAAAGTCAATAACAGTCTGAGAGTGCGTAGCAAAATTCCTTCATAATACGAATCTTTTTCGGATTTTCATCGTAAGGTTCAAAGAAAATCCTCCGTAATCCGAAGAAAATCTGCATTATAGAAAAAAGACTCAAGCCAAATTTTATGATTGGTAATGCCTAAAACATGCCCACCCCACCGATAAGAAAGAATTCTGGCACTGCGCTGTTCGAAATTTTTCTTAATTTACGAAATATTTAACCACGATACATGTTGTATTATATTCTTTTAAAAATATTGAGATTATTTCGTTTGTTGAAATTATACATCTTGTATAATCAGCTTTACGATATTTTTGATATTCCTAGTGAACATTTTGTTAAGAAACGAAACATATTTAAATTTACAAAATACGTCGTAGAGATTGCCAAATCCGACTGGGTACCGAGCTTTGAAGACCCTTGCTGGTCAAGTTCTATTACGAACCACCCCAGTACAGCCGTGGTAGCTAGGCTGCCAGCAGACCAGAAAGTCCCGGTTTAGATTCTCTGGCGAACAGTTTGTCCCCCCACTGTTTGATGCATGTGATGGTGCATGTTACTTCCAATGATTAACGGAATATTTTGTGGGTTTACAAAGTATCTTTTAAATTGATTTTAACGACGCTCTTTTTGACTTCACGACATATTTCATAAACAGCATTTTATAAAGCTCTTTTATAGAAATTTCCAGTGAAATCTTCGTAAATTGACGAAATTTTTTCAAATAGTGTGGTTCCGGCTTAAATTGTTGTTCTTGTTCCTCATTTATTATAATTATTAAGGTCCTCATGCCTTACTTTGTTTTTTTTATTGACATTGATGTATGGGAAAAGCGTTTCTTGTCATTCTTAGGCATGTACTGGTGACTATGCACAATTTTGTCCGTGCCGATGAATGAACAATGTAAACCTCAAGCAGTACACTTGAAAATGAATAGCTTGCAGACAAATTTTAGGTAATCACAAACGAAAATGACTCAGAGTATTGTACTTATTCCTATCTCCGCCCTTGTTGCTCAAAACCCGTCGACTGATCCACTGATCTTATCCAACAGAAGGAAATAATAGGTGGTTGTTGGGACAAATCTGTTGCCCTTTGTAGTCTGTTCATTTCAGTTGGAATTGGGATTTTCTGCACTGAGAATCCAAAGGCTATTGAATATGGCGTCAATTGGTGCAATGCATATGAAGCCGTTTTCATCGCACGTGAAGTGCAATGCCGTCCCATGCATTAGCATAGGGTATTTTCGGGACGTATCGCACGTAAGGTGCGATGTGGCTGACGCATTGCACGTGTGGTGCGATGTCTCACTGCATTGCACCATACGCGCTATGTTCATAGCCTTCGGAATCACAGTGTGATATCTCGAAACCCCTCCTTTTAACAAGTTCAGTGCGAAGCGTTTTTCGTTGTACAACCCCCAGATGCGAGAGGTACATTTGCGACAAAGTGATCTGATTATGGTAATATATTACTGAACCACATAACTTTGGAAGACCGTCATTTTTTTGTTGGAAAATGTGACCACGTGTGTGGTCACATCGCTTATGAGCATTATTCGCTGTGACCACGGGTGTGCTCACGTAGCATTGAACGTGTTAAAAAGCGATTCTCCATTGTGCATTATAGAGGTTCCAGGGATCAGCTGAAAATCTTCCAGACAACATAACGGTGCTCAGAATGCTTGTGGCACCTGCAAGGTGAGTAAATTCAGCACCTCTCCCCACTCCCGTTGCAAAAAGTTACGAAGAAGTCTATAAGTTACTTGTGCTGATTCTCCGTACCCCAGAACCTAACATTTTCCGTAGCCTTCTCCGTTGGACTGACAGTTTTCTCCGAGCACCTCAATGGTCTGCTACGGGCATGCAGAGAGTCGCACGGAGAATAATGCCTAGAGGGTACGTAAAATGTTGGGTTTTCGGTACGGAGAATCATGGCAAAAAATATACTGACTTTTCTGTAGTTTTTGGCGATAATTTTTGGCTTGCAATGTTCTAAGATGTAGGGGCAGAAACACAATCTGCGTTTATAAGCGGTTGAAACCTAAACTTTAGCTTATTTCGAGGAGTCCTATTCATAAGATCTTATCTGGGCGTCCCCCCCCCCCCAAAGAATCTTATCTGAAACGCAAGTAAATTCCGCCAAGTTTGATCAGTTAAGACGGATACAAGAGTAAGCGGAACATATTTCTACAAGCACTACAGGTTTCTTTGATCTTATATCGTCAAGTTTGAGTGAATTAAATCAAAAATTTTATTGATTTGTCGCTGTATCAAATGATCAAACTGAAAGGAATTCGCCTGCACACTAAATGTTTATGTAGGATTTTGCACGTGTCACTTGCACGATTTTGTGCATGCGGGGAATTTGCATAATATTATGCGTGAAAATGCATCAATTTCTGCAAATTTGTGCACAATTTTATGCAAAACGTCGCGCAGGTTTAAAATCAAGCATCACAACGTACAAAATTCTCCTTAAACATTTAGTGTGTGCGTATCAGATAAGATGCTTTTTGGGGGAAACGCCCAGAGAAGATCTTGTAAATAGCAGCCGTCGATTTAGCTCTAGTTATTTTATAACGAGTGTCAGACTTCTCTGTTTGGGTACCACCGTGTTTGTCCCCCTCACCCCTCTAAATTCCTTTGCTGGTTGTTTTTTTTTCCCCTCAGTTGGTAACTTGTTTCGCTTTTCTCCACTGACAGGGTTTCCCCTGCCTCCACCACGGACCGCACCCAGCTAGAGAGGCTGCTACAGCGGGGGTTGACATCCGCCGTGACGGTGATGCAGCACGTGGAAGAAGACCTCGCTCGCAGTGGCCGTGCTTTGGGGAACTGGCTTCTGCACCAGAGTCAGCTCCAGGTTGGCTTACAGTGCCTGCTGACCTCGCAGCAAAGTCCCTCGGACGAGACCAGGAGGACTCTCTCCGAGACCGCCCAGCGCATGCAGGTAGAGGCCTGCACTGAGAGCGAAACGAAGCTGTCCTCACCCAAATTTGGGTGATAATACTATTCAGATAGAGATAGCTGCTGATCAACCCTTCAGCGCTCAAATTTGAGTGAGAAAACCTTCCTCGCTCAAACTTGGGTGATAAAATTATCCTCACTCTAAATATTAGGCGATAAAGTATACCTCGCCCAAAATCTGGTTTTGATGAAGACTCTTTCATGATGAGTGTGTGCATTGTTCGTAATCAAATCGAATCGGACCTGATTCGATAATTTGATCTCGGAAAACCGTTTCGGTACCAAAAGACTGAGCCAAGTTTGATGTTCCATTTCAGGTTCTCAAAAGTCATGCTGCCGTAAAAAATTTAAGAAATTTGATTCGATGCCGAATATTTTTGAACCGACCCGATTCTTTAAATTGTGAGGCTGGTTCAATTCCAGTCGGCAGATGTTTGGGAGATTTCGACCCCTCCTTAGAGAATCATCGTATTTATTTGTGCTGAGCGAGAAAGATTCCAATTCCTTCCTCCACCTCGCGACTTAAGACACTTGTAGTTTTTGAGCCAGTTTTGTTGGCCTTCCCAAAGATTTTCTTAAATATGCCAAAAGTTTGTCAGATCAAATCATTGTTATGAACGTGATCAGTGGCGTGTTGGTGATAGAAACGACATGATGAGGAACCCTAACCTCCTCGGAAAGGTAGTTTCCGTTCAAAAATTCTAATCTCAAACGAAAGGGAATTTCTTAGAGTTTGGTCATTTCGGACGGTCAAGACAGTAAGTGGAATATATTTCTACAACCACCACTGGTTTCTTTGATCTTACCGTTTCAAGTAATCCACACCTAGGTGTGGATTCCTTGGCGAACCCTTTTTATTTTAAGCTGTCCAGAATGTTGAATCCTAGCTCAATTCCCTTGTGTTTGGGGTAAGATTCTCTGCACGGAAACGACCGGGTTAGATCTTTTGTACGGAAACTGTGGCATAAGGTCTTCTCAATAGGACCCTTCGAATAACGTTACTTCCTTTAAGGGTCGACTTGATTTGTCCAGCAAATCCTGATTCGCACATCTCTGCATGCAGAACGCCGAGCGCCTGCTGTCTGGCGTGGCCGGCTGCACTTTTACGGTGCAGAACCGCGATGGAGCGACGAAGAGTGCGGAACTTCAACCCGGGGAGCTCCCTGTATGCCTCCTGCTGTGGCTTCAAGACGGCAGCCGACTCCTCCCAAAGGCTCAGGTACGGTTACTGTGCACAGTGGGCCAGAAGACGGTCCAGGCGGTCTGAATCCCGGACGGGTTTTGTGCTCCAGAGTCGCTAAATGGAACTCGAACGGAACGTGTGACCCCACCAATGGATTGCTCTCCGAACGAGGAATCCATTGGTGGGGTCACACGTCCGGTTCGTGTCCTGTTCAGTGACTCAAGAGACCATATCGTGCCCAGAGTTTTGTCCGCCTGCGGCGGTCGTCTGGCCCACTATGTGCGTTAATACCTCTAATTCACACCCTTCATAGGCGTGTTTGGGGTTTGCCTTTCCTATTTCCACATTTTTCCCTACCTTGCGGGTGGGTGTTAACGCTTCAAACCTGGCGAAGAATTTTAATTATGTTTAAAATACAAACTTTCCCGTTTGTTTCGCGTAGAATTACTTCGCTAAGTTACAATTTACTTTCTTGTTAGCTTATATTTAGTTAAAATACACTGTAAGGCTGAAAAAAAGATCTCTAAGGTGCTAGGAGTGTGTTTCTTAAACGGGTCACATCCCATTCCCCATGGTTTCCAACCCATAAGAAGGACCCCAACCGATTCCCAGTGGGTTATACCCATTCGGACAGGGTCGGAAACCCTTTCTCAATGCCGAATGGGTTTTGTCTGCCATGGGATCGGACGGGCCTATTAGTGAACGATGCGGTGAATTACATATTTTCGCAACACAGGACGAGCCACGGGCCCGGGCGCGACCGCCCATGACGTCATCTTTAGCGGCACCAACGCCGATAGCTCCCCCACCAGTGGCGCCGCAGAGATCACCAATGACGTTGCCGCCGAGATCTCCACTGGCACCGCCGCCGAGATCTCCACTGGCACCGACGCCGAGATCTCCACTGGTGTCGCCGCCGCAGACGTCCCCACCCGCATCACCGTCGACCTCTTCAATCATGTCTTTCCCACTCGCATCACCACTCATGTCTTCTCCACCCGCATCACCACTCATGTCTTCCCCACCCGCATCACCACTCATGTCTTCCCCACCCGCATCACCACCCTTGTCTTCCCCACCCGCATCACCACTCATGTCTTCCCCACCCGCATCACCACTCATGTCTTCCCCACCCGCATCACCACTCATGTCTTCCCCACCCGCATCACCACCCATGTCTTCCCCACCCGCATCACCAACCTTTTCTTCCCCACCCGCATCACCACTCATGTCTTCCCCACCCGCATCACCACCCATGTCTTCCCCTCCCGCATCTCCACCGTCGTCTTCAACCGTGTCATCCCCTCCCGCATCACCGCCCATGCCGACCCCACCGTCATCACCGTTGCCGTCGTCCGCACCGACCTCACCAGTGGCGTCATCCGCACCGACCTCACCAGTGGCGTCGTCCGCACCGACCTCACCAGTGGCGTCGTCCGCACCGACCTCTCCACTGGCGTCGTCCGCACTGACCTCACCAGTGGCGTCGTCTGCACCGACCTCACCGGTTGCGTCGTCCCCACCGACCTCACCAGTGGCGTCGTCCGCACCGACTTCACCACTGGCGTCGTCCGCATCGACCTCACCAGTGGCGTCGTCCGCACTGACCTCACCAGTGGCGTCGTCCGCACTGACCTCACCACTGGCGTCGTCCGCACTGACCTCACCAGTGGCGTCGTCCGCACCGACTTCACCAGTGGCGTCGTCCGCACCGACCTCACCAGTGGCGTCGTCCGCATCGACTTCACCAGTGGCGTCGTCCCCACCGACGTCACCACTGGCTTCGTCACTACCTTCATCACCAGTGATGTCACGAGCCACCGCGCGTGTCAGAGCCGCGAAACGGCGGTGCTCGCCTGCTCTGCGGGGTCGTGTGAAAAGATTTTGTTAGTAGTCCGGCAGGTTATTTGTGGAGTGAGATCAAGAGTCGTACAGGTCCTGCGCACCTTCTACTTGATTCTGAACTTCGGATCAAAATGCAGAAGCCGCTACGTTTTATGGTGTGTCGTTGTCATAAAAGTCTTGATTTCTAAGTTTTACAATGGCGACTCATTCGGAACATAATTGACAATATGTGGTCCATTTTCTCAGTGATCGTCTACAACAAAGTGAGTTGCTTACAGTGGTTATATTATGGTTCTTAATAATTTCTTTTTATGGGTTAATTATTATGGTTTTATTCTGCCAAGCGTGTTTTTCTTAATTGTAGATTAATATCATGGGGCTTACATTTCAGACAGATAATGTTAATGGTACCTTATGTAAGTAAATGCGGAGTAAATTTTGTTTTAAACTAACTTTTTTCCAGCTGCAGATGTACATTTCCTTCCCTGCCTTCTTCTATCCTATCCGACGCGTTCGAACAGAATAATCCTAACTGTACTGTCCGTGCGGATCCAAGACAATCCTGACTGCAGACCTACGGAACGTGCGACCGCACCAATAGATTTGCTCGCCGAACAAGGATTCGATTGGTCGGGTCGCGTTCGGTTCGAGTCTCATTCAGCGACTCTGGAGCTCAAGAGGTGTCCGGTAGTTGGACCGCCTCCACCGGCGTCTGGCCCACTGCTCTGTCAGCTGAACTGTATACATTGTATGCAGTAAATACTGTATACATGCTATGTATACAGCAATTACTGAGTATCTGTCATGTACACCAGCTAATGCTGCCTACATACCCATGTATACAGTAAATGCTGCGTACATGCCCATGCAAACAGTTAAATTTGCCTATAAACTATGCATTTTTTAGATGTATACATCCTATGTACGCAGCATATACTGCATACATGGCCATGTCAGCAGCATTCTGTATACATGGCATGTACACAGTATTTGCTGTATACATAGCATGTATGCATTATTTGCTGCATACAATGTATACAGTTGAGTTGACTGAGTGGGCAGCGTTAGAGACCTTAACTTGTCTAGAGAAGCGCGGGATGTGTCGCCCTGGTCCGCCATCTCTTAACGAACCCCCCTCCCTCCTTGAGTCCCTCTAGCCCGAGTCGGATCACAACACACAACGAGCCGAGCACCAGGCGAGCGCGGCTCGGGTACGGTCGGGACGCCATTTTGTAACGAAAGTATGAGAAAGAAAAAGGTCGTACTTTCCCACTGAATGACGAATTGTGCATAGCGGTTTCCAGCCCCGCGCTTCTCTAGACGAGTTAAGGTCTCTCGGCAGCGTGTGTCACGTGTCGCACGGGGCCTATTGCGACTTGGCCTTGACGCGGTCGTGCGCGGATGAGGAACATAGCAGGCCGGCGGAGGCAGCGACCACACGGCCGAGCAGCCACAGGGCGAGCACGGCGGCCAGGACCACGGCGCCCAGGACGTCCAGCATGTAGAGCTGGTACCAGCGCAGCCGCAGGGCGGGGGAGCGCAGGCTGGGTGCGCCGCGCGACCGGGCGGCGTACTCGATCCACCACACGGCGCGCTCCAGGGGCGTCTCCTTCTGGTCGCGCAGAGCCCGCTGCACCTGCTTCATGTTCTCGCGGTACCTGCACCGGGGTGGGTCCAGAGCATTGCGTTAGTGTAAGGGGTACTTCACGGAAGCGCAACAGCAAAAGTTACACTGTCGAGCGCTGTCGAGTCCTTGCGGATGCAGGGTTTGTAGGTTGCGAATAGTTTTGTGCAGCCACAATACGGATGCAATTTTGTTAGCAATACAGATGATTTTATCCGTACAATAGAAGGTTTAGTTCCCGCTAGTTAAAAAGAAATCTTCCTTAAGTTACGGGCATCAAAACCTGTATCATCTGTATTTCAAACAAAATTGCATTCGTATTATGGCCGCACAAAACTATTCGTAACACTTAACCCTGCATTCATGTGTAGGATGAAATCAAGAAGAACGAGGTGTTCTCTGAAGCAACCCGCACTGGCAGGACTGAAGCGTAGTTGCACCCTACACTGTCTCAGCTCGGAAGAAGCCTGGCGAGGTTCATTTGCCTCCTCAGCTACCGCAGCAACACCTCAGAAATGAATAGAGACGGACACTCAGCGGCCCGGGCCGCCACCAGCCCCAGCAGCAGTCTCCACCACCGCGCTACCGCGACCATCGCCAGGCTTCTTCAGAGCTGGGACAGAGTGTAGTTGTATGTTTCACACAAAGAATGAAAGAGTCATGATCAATACCAGATTTTGGGCGAGGTGTACTTTATCACTCAAATTTGGGTGAAATTCATTTTATGGTGGTATCAGTGTAACCTACCTACATGGCTGGATAGCCTTATCGTCAAAATTTGGGTAAGGTTACCTTCCTCACTTTAAGTGGTGACAAAGCCAATGATTCTGACCACAATTTGGGTGATAAAGAATATTCCACCCAAAATTTTAGTCCTGATTATGACGCCTTCTTTCTCAGTGCATTTGCATTCAAGAACAGAACTACGCTTGAAGGCACAAAGTAAAACTTATATGCATTTAGAAAGGCGCGGAGGGCACTGAGAATCCAAGGCTTCAAGTGTAGCGTCGTTGGTGCAATGCTTTTGGGGCCGTTTTCATCGCACTGATTGGTTGAATGCGCTTGCATCGCACGTGAAGTGGCGAATGGCATTTTTGGGACGCATCGCACGTGAACGCATCTTAGAGCGCGATGTGGCTGTGGCATGGCACGTATGGTGCGATGTCTCAACGCGCTGCATCATACAAGCTATGTTTCGGCTATGTTCACAGCCTTTGGAATCACAGTGCGCGTACTTGGGGTTGTGGGCGACGTCAGCCACCGCCTCGTAGAAGCTGTCTTCCGTGATGGACTGGAACTGCACCCGGCGCCCGACTCCTATCTTCTCGATCTTCCGCGAGTAGCCGATCTGGTCGGCGAAGAAGGGCACGCCGACCATGGGCACGCCGTGGTAGCTCGCCTCCTGGGTGCTCAGCCCGCCGTTGTGTGACACGAAGCACCGGATGTTGGGGTGGCCTGCAGCGGAAATGGAGCGGAAGTGATCATCACACTGTTATCCAACACTGTAGAAAAAATCCACAGGAAATAGTACGGTACAAAGCTGGTAGACAATTTGCCTGGTTGCACCGTTCCTCAGTCAGCACAGTTTTGGGGGTACAGAGTACGGTTTTAGTAACATGGGCTCTTACGGGAAGCACGGTTTTTTGGTACGGTTTTACTGTACGCCGAGGTTACGGAATGACCGTACCTTTTCCCTGTGAAAAGTACGGCTTTTTTAACAGTGAACGAATGTGGCGTCATATTCGTTGGAATGTGAATTCTGTCACGTTCACGTTCACGCAGACACTGTACCTCGAGGAACGGAATTCACTGTACCCTGGGAACCTACTGTACCTAAGAAACAGTTCAGACACTGCGTGCATTATGAATGTACGTAAAATAATAGCAAAGCTTCAAATTTGCGACAGAAATGATTTTGTGGCGGGAAATGAATTTATCTCATCAAGACGAACAAAAAATTACAAGCGTGTTATGGGCTCAAACTCGAAATTCAGCAGCAATCGACGTCAGAAGTCTCAAAAAGTAGGATCAATAAACAGCCACAACCTTTTTTTTTTGTCTCCCAGTGCACTGTTATTCAACAAATGTGACGTCATATTCGTTCAAATGTGAATTTTGTCACGTTCGTTTGAATAATACGTCCCATTCGTTAGAATGTTGACCCACGTTCAAAAGAATGTGACACCCTAATTTAGCGGCCGTGTCGCGTTCAAACGAATGTGCCCCCTTCAGCTTCGCTCTGCCGGCTAATCGCACTCTGAAAGTTTTAAAGTGAAGGTCGCTTCCTCCCTTCTCACCGAGGATGTCGTTCTGAGGCAGCCACTTGGCCACCTTGACGTTCGCGGGCAGCTTGTCCAGGATATCGTCCGTCTCGTACTTCCACAGCACGCGCTGCTTGAGGCGGCCGAACGCCCGTAGGATGGCGTCACGGCGGTCCTTGCGGAGCGCGGAGGACCTGGGGAAGGTCAGAATCGAATTCAGCTCTGCTTCGCTGCGCTGGCAACTCGGTTCGACAGGGGCCGGGCCCATCAGCTTGGACTGCCGGCGGCTTCTTCTCGGGCCTTGGGACTTAGCAGGGCCCAATCGGAGGCCATCTCTCTGGCCTTCGGCCCTCACACCACACTGTTAAAAATAGTCGTAACTTTACGACATTTAAGAGAACAACAATGTCGTTTTCCAACGACACATTTATGTTACGATTTTTGTCGTGATAATACGACAAATTTGTTGCTAATTTTTATAGCGAGTGAGTTCGTTTCAAAACATGTGAAGTCGTAAATTTACGAACTGCACCGTAGATTTACAACCTCGATCGTATATAGACAACCGATCGTAATTCTAAAATTGAAATCGTCATACAGGTACGACTTGAGTCGTTATATTACGATTTCGGTCGTTATTTTACGATTTCGGTCTTAATTTTACGATACAAATTGTAATTTTACGACAAAAAACGTAAGTATACGACACAAATCTTAACATCCTGCCATCTTTTTTTGGGCTTTGCAGGTCAGAGAATTTACGATCATGTTGTAAGAAAACGATTTTTAAGTCGTTAGATTACAACCGAATCGTTCCAGAACGACTTCTGTCGCTATCAAAATTAGCTACTGATACGTCGCTAATTTACGACAATTTTTCTTACAGTGCACACCCCTTGGAGGGTAAACGCAAAGTTATCGATGTAACATCGTGACTGACGCCCGCCCTTCTATTCTAGCTACAGATTGGACAATAAATTTTTGCCGGGCGTAATACTACGCCTTTTTAACATGTCTCTAGGACACTTAACTAGAGTCCTTAAGTGTCTAGAGAGCCGCGGGGCATGTCGCCCTGACCCGCCATCTTGTAACGAACCCCATCCCTACTCCAAGCCCGCTGGTCCGAGTCGGACTGCCGAGCGCGAGCAGACACACCAGCCGAGCACCCGAGCGCGAGCCGAGTGTGCCTCGGGTGCGCCCGGGTGCGCCTCACACGAGCCGAGCGCGAGCCGAGTGCGCCTCGGGACGCCATTTTGAAACGAAGTATGAGAAATAAATAGGTCGTTCTTTTCCAATGTATGACGAACTGCGCATACAGTTTTCCAACCCCGCGGCTCTCTTGACACTTAAGGACTCTACACTTAACCACCCACCAAAAATCATCCAAATCGAAGAGGGAAAATCCAACCCTGTCCCCTCTTATTCATTTTTACTCCAGCGCTCCCGGCGCCGTTGGGCCGAGGAGAACCATCCATTTTCGACAGCACTCTGCAAACTAAAAGTGCACAAGGTTGACAGAGGCACTTTGGCCAAATTTGTAGACCAAAATTCACAAATTATTTTTTTACAGAAATTCTTTAGAATATATCGAAAGTCTTCTCAAAATTCAATAGTTTAAGCCCGATATTCATCGAAATTCAACTACAATTCAATCGATTTGAACACCGAAATTCACAGTAATTTTCCCTTGCTATTGTCTCCTTTACAGGCATGCTGAAAAAAGAGTGTTCATGGCATGTACACACTATGCGCCTGTGTCCCTGTAAAAGAGTCAACCTAGAGGTGGACGCTTTTAATCCCCTACTCGAAAAAATAGTGTACATGGTGTGTACACACTGTGTACATGGTGTGTACACACTGTGTACACACTAATGCGCCTGTGTCATTATTGGTTGCAGTGGGATAACCGCAAATAAGGATGTACCGGTACTTGCCACGTACAAACTTACTTACGGTATGCCTGTCACGTAGACGGGGATCGTGAGCGTTAACACAAAGGCTGACTCCTAAAAGTCAACCATGCACACTCCTCAGTTCACAGAGCGACATACATGACGTTGGTGCCGAAGGACATGAAGATGAATCCGTGCGGCGCGTTCTCCTCGCTGACCCAGTCCAGGAGGTCCTCGGGCAGGGGCTTGGGGGCCCGTGCCTGCAGCCCGCCCACCTCGACGATGCCGGGCACGAGGGGCATGCCGCCGTGCAGCGCGGGGCTCGTGTTGACCAAGGACACGGCCACGTCGTTCTCGAGCTCCTCCAGCGAGGGGGCGCCGGGGAACACCTGTCGGCCGATATAAAGAGTCAAACTTTCCTTTAAAAAAAAAAAATTTCTTTTGTTTTGCAAAACGGAGTTAACAATTTTTTTTATTTTTTTTTTGCGAAACAATTGAAAATTTTAAGTTTTGTTGCGAAACGGGATTGAAAGTTTCAAGGTAATCTTTTGAGAAACGGGATTTATAATTTTAAGCTTTTGGCGAAAGGGGATATTGAAAGTTGCAACTTTCTTGCAAAACAATAGTCATTGTTTTTTTTTGTAGTTGTTTCTTATGCGAATAAGTGGAATGAAACCAGCCTTTCGGAAGGCATTGCCGTTTACACCATTATGTCGTAAAAGACTTGTTATGCACTTAGGGGCGCACACGGTCGGTTCATCTCCTTTGGTTCGAGTCCCAGGAGCCCGTAACTTCGCGTTCGTTCAATGTTTCAACCGCGGGGCGCCCACCTTGGCGATCTCTCCGTTAATCCTGGGCCGGGACTCGAAGTGCAGGAACGTCTTAAAGACCGTCCACTTGAAGAGGTTGACGGCGCGCTCCCTGAAGGTCATGGGCACGCCGCCGTCCACGCCCACGCCCGCGTACGGCAGCATGGACGGCACGAACGGGGAGCCCATCAGCTGCAGGATGTCCTCAGGCATGTTGAAGGGCGCGAACGCCACCACCGGGACGCGGCCGATCAGGGCGTTCAACTGCGGAGCGGCCGAGCCCAATTTAGTTAAGAAATTCGACGCCTCCAAACAGATAAAACCCAACGCTACCCGTCCTAACAGAATGATCCTAACTGCCAGTGCGGATGCAAGACAATCCTGTCAGTGCCTACAGAACTATCCTCTGCACTCTGAAAACCTTACAAACTATTTAAGCCTTACGAAGTAAAGTAGCTTCATATAACAAAGTATTTTGAGCATACGTAAGCTAACAAAGAAAATAGTTCGTAAATAACGAACTATTTCTTTGTATAACAAAGTAAATTAGTTTGTATTATGGATGCTCAAAATACTTCGTAAGGTTTTAAGCGTGTGCATATGACGTGAAAATCGTCCTTTTAACATAAAGGCCGTTACGCTCACATACCTTATAAAACTACTTGCCGAAGAACTTCTGAAAAAGTTTCATCTTTATTTAAAATCGTGGGCATAGTATTTCAGGGATATCGCAATTCACTGATGTGCAGTGAAGAGTTCATTGGGATTGTCTTGGATCTGCCCTGGTAATTGGGATTGCCTTGAATGTGCACTGACAGTTAGGATTACTCTATTGGGGCGCGTGGAAATGCGATTCAATGTCGCTTCTCCATGCAGTCGAACCCCCCCCCCCCCCGGCTCTTCCCCACGTGGTGACACCACCAAGGACAAACGCACCCCAAGAAAAGTCTCCTGCGACACACAGTCGATGACGAGAACGTCGAACCTGGGCTTCTTTTCCTCCAGGTGCCGCACCAGGTGGGCGAAGGCGCGCGACTCGAGAGCCATCCTTATCGATTCAGTGACGAAGTCGTAAAAGAGGGGAATTTCTTCCCAAATATTGAGCTGGGTAAGGCCTTCCAGGTCGATGTCCTACCACAAAACAGATGATAAGATTACAGTCAAGGAATGAGAAAGGGAGCTCCGCCAAGGTGAAGAGTCTTGCTTGCAGAGTGATACTCTAGAACAAGCCGTCGCTATGTTTGGACGAAAGCAAAGCCATTCACTACAAATCCAAAGGTCAGACTTCTAGCCACTCCAGAGGCGAGACAAAAAGTCTCGCCAAGTTTTGGTCAGACCTGAAAGTCTCACCAAAATTTGGTCAGACACAAATGTCTCGCCACAAAATGGTGAGACTGTTTTGTCTGACCACAATATGATCAGACCTTTGAACCCATTCAATACGGTCCTTGCGCCCTGTTCCGAAGTCAGACAGAAAAGTCTCGCCATTTTGTGGCGAGACATTTTTGTCTGACCAAATTTTGGCAAGACTTTCAGGTCTGACCAAAACTTGGCGATACTTTTTGTCTCGCCATATTCTGGCGCAAAGTCTTACCGTTCAATTTTCAGTGTTCCATGGTACCATGCGAGGCAAAGGATAATAGACTCGTAACGTGACCGGCGGGTTGCACCTCTTTTCCATCTTTAAGTGACTTACACGAATTTCGGCTCGAGATTGGCTTGATTCGAAAAAGCAATGTCGGAAGTTTGCGAAAGACCCAAAATATGATCAACTTTGGTCCAGGGCAAGAAAGGACCGCTACGCGCGTTGGTTCGGCAGCACTAAAAAAAGACGAGGAATCTGCTTCGTCGAAGAAAATGAAGGCAATGTAGAATTGCTTCGAATCGTGAAGAATTGCGTCTTTTTATGAAGAATCACAGCGTATTATGAGGATGAGGAATTGCTTCGTGTTAAAGAGGATTTTGCCTCATGATACGAAGCATTACTTTGTTGATTTTACAATGCCTTTGTTTTCTTCATAGTACGAAGCGATGTTTCGTAGACTTCATTGCGGGCAAACGCACGTGATCCTCGGAGTAGGCGGGGGCCTCGATAACGAAGCTGGTTCTGTTGGCGTGCTTGGCGGCGGCCGGCCGGATGACGAATTCGGTGACGTGGTGGCCACGGTCCAGCAGGCCCGTCGCGAGCGCGTTGGTCCAGATGTAGTGGCTGGGCGAGGACATGGTGCTCACCAGGAGCACGTTGAGAGGCGCGGCGGGCGCAATGGACGCCAGCAGTAGGGTCAGCTCCATGAAGCCCGTCATGCTGGAGGCGGATATATATCGCGAGCCAGCTGGTGAGAACTGCACAGTACAGGGTTAGGGATTCGATTTCCGTGAGGCATGCTTAGAGACAAAACATTTTTCGTCACCAATCAAAAATGTTTTGATTTACTTTTCTTAGCCGCGACGGCGATCAAAATAGAATGGGCCTCCAAACTGACATCCTTTGGTTTACAGAGAATCCCTAACCCTGTACTGTGCAGTATAGAACACCTAGTATCAGCCTTGGGGTCATGTCACACTTTTTCTCGTCCTACTGAGGGTTGCCTCGATCCCAGATGGAGGGTAATGACTTTGTCCCTTTCCTAGGTGACTCCGGGTATACGCTCCTGATTTGAAAGACACCATCATCTTCTTTTAGTCCCATTCGAGTGGTTACCATGACGTTTGATGGTAGAAACTCTCGCAAACCCTGGTCATGACTTCAACTTTTTTATTTTTTGTGCAACGCTAAATGTGATTTCAATCACGTTGCAGATTGAGTGTGTGCTACCAATAAATGTACTATTTCAGTGAAAGGCAATTGCGACAATCTACGTACGGAGTGATTCATACGAACGATCAATTTTAAAATACTGTCCATCGGGAGAAGGAAGACGCTAATCTGTACTGTTCGTCGGTCCGTCTCAAGATGGCGATGATGGAATCATTTCTACGTACTTAATCGGCAATTTCACTGCTGCACCTGCCCGCCTACTGTTCTTCAACAAACTCTAACCGTCGACTTGCGCTGAACACACCAGCACGGCAAAGACTCGCCTATCTGCCTCCGTCCACTCTTCTTTATACTGCTTGGGCCAGCCACACACCAACAACTTCTGGTCCTCCCTCCACCTCCCGAGATGAGGTGGGGGAAGGACCACACGGTAAAAACGGTTCCCGGTTTTCCCAGGAAGCCTGTAGAAAAGACATAGGGATTTCCAGGGAGTTCCTGGGAAAACCAGGAACCGTTTTTACCGTGCATGAGTTGTTGGTGTTCGCAGGTCAACTAACGGATGACCCAGAGCACTGACAAAGGAGTCCGATTTTGGTACACAACCGATAACGATTTCCTCAATTTTTTGGCCAAAGGAAGTCCTTATGGGTCTAACAAAGGCCCCAAAAATCTTCGGCCGACACATGCACGGTTCAGATTTTATGGGCGATTTTCGTTTTCTCTGACAACTTTTTACACAATTTGACATAAATTGAAAAATCGATATTCTGAGACTTCTATCGACTCGATTGGGCTCAAAATATAGTATCTTATGTAAAATGATGCCAAGATCACGAATCCGGTCCTCGTTTTTAGATCGGACTGATAAAAAAAATTCTTATGGCTGTTTCGCCGTGTTTTCAGTGTTCTTAGTATTCTCGGGGTTTCTGTGTTCGCAATCGATTTTTGCCAATCTGATGCGTGTCTTTTATACACTCTCATATTCTTACGCTGAAACGGTCTGCGTAACATACGTAAAAATGCAAACATGCATACTACAGTAAAATTCATCGTACCTTACGCTTAATCATGCGTAATACGATGAAATCATACGTACCTTATGTACGAAACATGCATAATACGGCTAAATCATGCATACCTTACGTACACAACTATGCATATTACGTATGTGCAAATTTAAGCATACCTTACGGTGACAAATCATCGTATTATGTATAAAAATCATCGTAAGAAAATGAGCGTGTAGATAAAGGACCTAACTAACCTATCCCGATATAAAAAGTTTGTGGTTGGCACAGGGTTGAGCGAAGTGCTTCAGAATCTGAAAACACGTTATTTTTGGGTAATTTTCGGGAGAATCTACCACCTTTTTGCAACGCCATCTCCAATTTCGCCACGCCCAAATGAAGTCCCTAGTAATGTTGGGTTTCGAGTGAAAACTCACCGCTGTAGCTCCAGTAGTTTGGAAATGGCAGCCTCCTAAAGTTTTGACATCATTAGAAGTACTTACTTTTAGTAAAATGTGACAACCGGACACAGATCGTCAGTCACAGATTGGGTAAGAATTGTGATAAATGGGTGCGATAAAGTTCCCTAGACGTAATTTTGGGCAAGGAATCCTGTTTTGCTGGTGTTAGGATCCTAGGTGATTTGTGAGTCAACAACAAGCTATTTCCAGGCGTTTCTTGAAAAAAAAAAAAAAAAAAAAAAAAAAACATGGGCTAAAATCATCGGTTGTGTTACGTTACTTAACTATTTAGTTGTGTAAAACTATGAAACTTCCTTTTAGTGGTTATTTTTTGGCATGTCTTGTTGCATTTATGAAGAAAATTTCGGACGAACTAATAATCAACTACTGCACTGTTATTCAACGAATGTGACGTCATATTCGTTCAAATGTTTACGCACGTTCAAACGAATAGGACACTCTCATTTAACGGCCGTGTCACGTTCAAACAAATGTGACATCGTATTTAAACGAACGTGACAAAATTCACATTCGAACTAATATGACGTCACATTCGTTAACTAACAGTGTAATGATCTACCTTTTTGTAAGATTGTCGTTGAAAGAGTTTTTTTGTCCTATATACTGAAAGTACAGGTTCATGTTTTGGGCAATTTTAGGCTCGTCCAGAAAAATTTTACGAATTAGAATTAACAAGGGCAGTAATCGTCCTTTTGCCTGGCGGCAGCATATAATGAGATCCTTCATTCATCGCGGATTCGGCACCACTCCCCCACCTGCGCTCCGCGGCGGCGGTGCGGAACGGTGCCGTATCCCGCCAGGGTCCGCATATTATGAGATCCTTCGCGGATTCAGCACCATTCCCCCACCACCGCTCCGGGGCGGTGCGGTATGGTGCCGAATCCCACAAGGGTCTCATTATACACCTGCCACCCGGCAGATAGTGTTTTGTACAGTGCGCCGCGCGGCGGACCGCGGTCAGGTTGGTCGCGGCGGCAGTCTGCTTCCGCCATGGTCGCGTTTGTGTTGCTGGGCGTGGCGGCGCTGCTCGCCGCCGTCTGGCTCTACTTCTCCTGGAACTTCAACTACTGGAAGGACCGCGGGGTGGTGTCTTACAACCCGTTCTCCGTGACCGGGGACCGGGGCGCCGGCTTGCCCGCCGGGAAGCCCTTCTACCAGTGGCTGGACTACGCCTACTCCAAGTACAAGGGCAAGCAGCGCTTCGTGGGCACCTTCCAGGCGCGCAGGCCTATCCTGATCGCCCTGGACCCGGAGCTCGTCAAGACCGTCCTCACCAAGGACTTCACCAGCTTCCATGGCCGCGGGCAACCCATTGATGAGGAGGGCGACCCTCTAAGCGTCAACCTCTTCTTCCTGTCCGGCATCAAATGGAAGAACCTTCGGATGAAAATGTCTCCGGTTTTCACCACGGGCAAGCTCAAGCTCATGTACCCGCTTATGGTGGACATCACCAAGGACCTGAACAGCAGAGTGCGGTCTGATGCGGCCAAGGGAGACAGGCAGGTGAGCATTGCATGGGACCGGCAGTAACCATATAACGTCTTTTATCCGGAAACGGTAAGATACGATCTTTCAAATGAGACCCTACGATTTGCAACTCAAGCAAAATAGCTGGTTTTTGAAGAAACGGCAAAATAAACTATCAAAGAATTGGTCGTAAATTTATGAAAATTTCACTGGAAGCATTTATAAACGAGAGCTTTGTAAAATGCTGTTTGTGAAATGTGTCATGAAGTCTAAAAATGCGTCGTTACTTAAAATAAAGATAACTTATTTTTTCATGGATTTTTTTTCACCGGGGGTTGCACAAAATAGAATAATTTTGAGAATTTCGAGGTTCTTAATCGGGTCTGCTGGAAAGAGATGGCACTATGAAGATTGCATGCACTCAATACTATGGTATATTGCTAACGAAAGGTCCCATCTTCGTGGTCTGTTCCCACATGCGTTCAGGAGAATAAAGAGGTTTTAACAGTCTGTGCGAAGTTTTTTCCGTTAATCTGAAAAGTCAAACTAAAAATACACAACAGATACTTGTGTAGGCTCTTATCTCCCCAGGCCCAGGGCCTCAGACAGTGTTGTGGTTTTCTCGGAAAGTCGTGCGTGGTCGAGAGTACTGTACAGACGGCGTCGTGTGTACAGTAGACGCCTGAGGTCGCCTGGCGTCTGGCACTGGCCCAAGTTCAAGGACAAGAAATCAGTTTCTCGCGGCTCGAGGGCAGGCGCCGCATGGTGGGCGAGAAGACCGGCGCAGGCGGACCAAACTCTAAACGCGTTTTGGGCTCCAGAGTCGCTAAATGGGACTCGAACCGAACGTGTGACCCCACCATTGGACTCCTCGTTCTGAGCGCAATCCTTTAGTGGGGTCACATGAGTCCCATTTAGAGACTCTGGAGCTCAAAACACGTCTAGAGTTTTGGTCGCCTCCCGGTCATCTGGCCCACTGAGCGCCGCCGGCCAGTGCCTGCCCTCGCCGGCCCGGGGCTTACCCCACTGCGATTCAAAATGTGTTGTACACCTCAAAATAACCATGGTGTATCCCTTACCCCTATGATAACTGCGTTGTACACCTTAAATTACTGTCGTTAATTCTGACCCCTATGAAAACTGTATTGTACACCGCAGAAAACTGCAGTATGGGGGTCCCGACCCCTACAAAATGTGTGTCAAGTAACCTCACCGCACTTTATCTGCGGTGAACTTAGCACAGATAGTGTCGCCAAAATGGCAAAATTCTTCAAATCTGCGTTGAGTACAACGCAAAAATGTGAGGTCAAATCTACACCACGGCTGCAGATGCATTACTTTTGAGACACCACAGATTGAGCTTCACCTCAGATAAATGGGTTAAAAGTACCTCATTTTCAATATCAGTGCCAGACTGCTCTCCTTTTGTCCTCAGCTCCATACTGGCATGTGGACCAGCGAATATGACGTCGTATTCGTTGGAATGCGAATGTTGTCACATTCGTTTGAGTATGTCGTCATATTCGTTTAGATGTCAATCCGCGTTCAAACGAATATGACATCTTAACTAAACGACCGTGATATCGTATTCAAACGAACGCGACAAGATCCATAGTCCAACATATATGACGTCACGTTCATTGAATATCAGTGTACTGTACTGCTCTTCTTATTCCCTGCTTCGGTGCAACAATGACTGACTTTTTGTTGATGACAATATTCTGTTAAGATGTAAAATTGGTTAAAATACACAGCCAGAAATAAACTCCGTAGCGAAACAACAACAAATCCTAGCAATGTACCTCATTCGGGTTTTGTTGAATTTGAACAATTTTGTCAAAATTATAATGCTTCCGTAATAATGAGTGGATCTCGGTGCAGACCTCGTCGTACTCTTCACAACTTTTTTTATACGGTTTACAATCCTATTTGTGCTTTTGTCGTATTATTGACACCTTTTCATGCAGTGTGTAAGAGAATTCCTGAAGACCGTCACACAGTGGGCCAGAAGACCGGCGCAGGCGGCCAAACCAAAACTGTAGACACGTTTGGAGCTCCGGAGCCGCTAAATGGACTTAAACCGATCGTGCGACCCCACCTATAGATTCCTCTCCGCACGAGGAATCCATTGGTGGGGTCACACATTCGGTTTGAGTGCCATTTAGCGACTCTGAGCTCAAACCGCGTCTAAAGTTTAGGCTGCCTGCGACGCTCTTCTGGCCCTCTGTGCGGTTATGTAATGAAATCGCCTCTTTTGCTTTGTTCGCCGTTCCAGGTCGAGTTCAAGGACCTGCTGGTCCGCTACAGCACGGACATCATCGGGTCCGTCGCCTTCGGCATGGACTGCAAAACCATGCAGGGCGAAAACGAGGACTTCATGACCATGTCTCGGGCAGTCTTCGGCCGCAACCTCGTGTTCTTGATCCGTTTCTTCCTTATCTCCGTACATCCTATTTTTATCAAGGTCTTGCCCTTTAAGAGGGTGTTCAAGAAGATGACCAACTATTTCATCGACCTCATGAAAGATACTGTCCAGTACCGCGAGGATCACAAGGTAAGCGCTGCACACTAAATGTTTATGTAGAATTTTGTACGCGGTGAAGCATAATTTTACACCTGCGTGACGTTTTTCATAAATTGTGCACAAATTTGCATACATTTATGCATTGATACGCATAATATTATGCAGATTCCCTGCATGCACAAAATCGTGCAAGTGACACGCACGAAATTCTTCTTAAACATTTAGTGTGTGCACTGATAAACACTCGTGTATTTCTAAACGTATGCTCAATTCCGTGCAAAGTACCAATGCATAAAAAACTACGCAGCAATTCAGTGGGCAAGCCAATTAAATGTTTATCTAAACCGGAAAGTTTCATACTAATGAGAAATTTTACTTCGTCGTTTTGTGCTTGCGCCGCACAGTGGGCCAGATGACCGGCGCAGGTGGCGAAAACTTGAGACGCGTTTTGAGCTCCAGAGTCGCTTAAAGGGGACTCGGACCGAACGTGTGACCCCACCAATGGATTGCTTTCCAAACGAGAAATTCATCGGTGGGGTCACACGTTTGGAGAGCAATCCATTGGTGGTGTCACACGTTCGGTTCGAGTCCCATTTAGCGACTATAAGGCTCCGGCTCAAAGCCTATCCGGGATTCTGACCGCCTCAACCGGTCTTCTGGCCCTGGCCCACTGAGCGTCGAGTTCACTGTAAAATATCTCAAGTTTCTTTGTGATGCCCCAGGTGGAACGCAACGACTTCGTCCAGTGTATGATGGAGTTGCGTAACGAGGACCGCGGACGCAGCGCTGCGGACCGCCTCAACCACATCGAGCTGAACCACCACACCATGGCAGCCCAGGCATTCCTCTTCTTCATCGCTGGCCTGGACAACATTGCAAACACGGTGGGTACGCTTCACACTAAAATCTTGTGGAGTTTTTAATGCATAATTATGCATGCACAGAAACGTACGTAAGGTGTGTATAATATTATGCCTCACTGTGTACATTTTATGCAAGAAGATGCACTAAATGTACACAATGATGCATAATATTATACACACCTTACGTATGTATCTGTGCATGCATAACTATGCATAAAAAGTGCATAATTATGCATTAAAAAAGTCCACAAGAGATTAGTGTGTTGAGGTGGGACATCACTCACAAGGCGTTCCAGTACACTCTTAATCTGGGGTGTTCTGAAATGAAGCGCCTTTGTCAGTTGCATCCACTTTGAGAGCGTCCAAGGCGCTTTCTGGTCAAACGCCATAAGTGTTTCCTACTGAAACGCCTTTGTCGCTCTCTGTCGAGACACCTAACCTAACACACAAACCAGTCAATGAATTTATTTATTCAATGAGCCCCTAGATCAAAAGGTGACTCCCACGGAAACACCTTTGCTAGCCATAGCAGTTCGCCACCATTGACGAGGGGTTCTGGCAGCTAACACCTTTTTCCATGCGGCTAATAACAATGCATTAAAAACGTGTTTTAATGGGCGGCACCTTTTGATCCAGGGCATCAATGAATTGCTATCATTCATTCACTGGATTGTTTGCAAGGTGTCTCGACAGAGAGCGACAAAGGCGTTTCGATACGAAGCACCTATGACGTTTGGCCAGAAAGCGCCTTGGACGCTCTCGAAGTGGATGCAACTGACAAAGGCGCTTCGTTTCAGAACACACTAAATGTTTATGTAGAACTTTGTGCCTGTCACTTGCACGATTTTGTGCATGCAGGGAATCTGCATAATATCATGCGTATAAATGCATAAATGTATTCAAATTTGTGCACAATTTTATGCAAAACGTCACGTAGGTTTAAAATTATGCATCACCACGTGCATAATTCTACATAACCATTTAGTGTGAACACCCCGGATTAAGAGTGTAGCCGCACCTGGCATGCCCACCCACTGACAGACAAACTTTGTCTGGCGTAGGTTGGCTTCGCCCTGACGGAGTTGGCACAGAACCCCGCGCTGCAGCAGCGCGCCGTGGACGAGATACGCTCGTGCGCGGAGAAGCACGGCGGCGCCATCTCCTTCGAGGCCCTGCGCGACATGGCGCTCGTCGAGGGGATCATCCGCGAGTCCCTGCGGAAGTACTCGCCGGTCGGCGTCCTCACTCGGCAGCCCGACGACTCTTACCAGGTAAGGGGCGCACAGTGGGCCAAACCGGTGGAGGCGTTCAAAATCCTGGACGGGTTTTGAGTTCCAGAGTCGCTAAATGGGACTCGAACCGAACCTGCGACCCCACCAATGGATTGCTGTTCCAGCGAGGAATCCGTTGGTGGGGTCACACGTTCGGTTCGAGTTCTATTTAGCGAATATGGGCTTTAAACGCGTCCGGTGCTTTGATCGCCTGCGTGCGCCGGTCTTCCTGTCTTAAGGACCCATTTTGCCCACTTCTGTATCCACGGCTGGCAAGGGAACGCCCATTTGTCGCGTAACGCTGCACGTTTACAAATCGGCCAGCTCTCACTCATAAATCCTTGCGTACCGATGTGTTTCCTAGTTTGCAAAGAATGTGGCCATTTCGCAATGCAAAGAACGCATCCGCATTGCAAATCACCAATTCTCAACTTGCGAACAAGTTCTTTGCAATTTGTGAACAACCTGTTTGTTTTGCAAACACATTGTTCGCAAAATTACGAACTGCAAGTTTGTAGTACAATTAAGCCAAATTCTTTTTAAGCTACTAACCAAACAGTTTGTAATGCGAACTCATTCTTCGCAAGGTTCTGAGAGTGCTGTCTCTCTCTCTCTCTCATGCTGAGCTCTCACAGGAGTGACTCATATCCAGCCAGTGTAATAGAAACAATGGACGCTTACTAACAGTATACATTCAAACTCCCACAACGCAAATAGGATACCGTGCACTATCTGCCTCGTATTGACTTCTTATTTTTTGCCAAAAAGATTTTTGTGCAGGCATAATATGTTCTATTTTCTCTTTAGCTTTGCACGATTTTGCTCATTGTAGAGCATTAAGTCCATTTAACCTGACTTTTCGTCATTTGCAATGGTCGTTTGAATTTCTACATGATCTATTTACAATTCTATCTGGAAAACGATCAAAATTGTGCATAGCTAAAAAGAAATAGTACTACGTCAGCTCAAAAACATTTATAAGCAAGAAAAAAAAAGTTCTTATGGGGCTGAGAGTGAGAGTGTAACTTAAATCGCCAGAGGACACCTTCCGTACCACTCTGAAGTTTTTCGGAAACTGAGGTCAGAATAAGTGGGATCCTTCTTAACAAATTCGATATCTTTCAATGTTCATAATGTTTCATTTTTCTATAGATTAGAGATTGTGTCTCACGCCGTTTCACACGAAAATTCATGCTGCTCTCTCAGATTCCAGATTCGGACGTGATCATCGACAAGTCCGTCATGGTGTGGATCCCGATATGGCAGACGATGCACGACCCGGACATCTTCCCGGACCCGGACCGCTTCGACCCGGACCGCTTCACGGACGAGGCCAAGCAGGGGCGGCACCAGTACGCGTACCTGCCCTTCGGCGAGGGGCCGCGCTTCTGCATCGCGGAGCGCTTCGCCGTGCTGGAGATGAAGCTGGCGCTCGCCTCGCTGCTCGACCAGCACGTCTTCAGCGTGGGCAGCAAGACCGCCGTGCCCATGGAGCTGGACCGCAAGGCCGTCTCGCCCACGCCCGTCCACGGCTTCTGGCTCCGAGTGGAAGACAGGAAGTAGTGTCTTCACTTCAAATGTTTATGTAGAATTTTGTACGTGACACTTGCACGATTTTTTGCATGCAGGAAATTTGCACAATATTATTCGTAAAAATGCACAAATTTATGCAAATTTGTGCACAATTTTATGCAAAACGTTCCGCAGGTTTAAAATTATAAAATTATGCATCACCCTGTACAAAATCCTACATAAACAGTTAGTGTCTTGGGAGAGGCACACGCCGTAGAAGACCGGCGCAGGCGGCCAAAACTCTAGACGCGTTTTGAGCTCCAGAGTCGCTAAACAGGACTTGAACCGAACGTGTCACGGCACCAATGGATTGCCCTCCGAACGAGGAGAGGGGTCGCACGTTCGGTATACTCATAGCCTTTGGATTCTAAGTGTAGTGACGGTCTGTCACGTCGTTATGCAATTGTCTCATAGCAACATTATTCTCGTCGCATTCTTAGAATCAATGGTATCGGAGATAAGGTTACAATCACAATGGCTCATCGATTAAAACAATTTTTGGTGTGTTTCGGAAAGTAAAGAAAGCCGTCGGAATAGTCTTCAGGAAAACGTTTACTTCCGATCAAGTACAGCGCATTTGCGATGAACCAACAAACTGTAATTAATTTTGGCCGTATTCCTGCATGCTTGAGGGCGACCGCAGCGGAATGCACCGCTTGCCGACGACACACTGCTTGAACCTTGGAAAGGATTTTGAATTTTTCTTGAGTCGTCACCGGAGTAATTCCTTTAAGAGCTTCCAAAGCTGTGGGAGTAAAGACTCGCGTCATGCCCCCTGTGCACGAAATTCCAGTATTTCGCGTAATACACGTAATTGTAATATCATTTAAGGGTCAAATACGACTAAATTGAAGCATTTCTATGGCGTATTACACGTGTAGAGCCACCGTATTACAGCGTTATACCGAGTAGCCTGTACACACTAAATTGCTATGTAGTTTTTTGTGCATAGCTTTGAACGAAATTGAGCATACGTTTGGAAATGCAGGAATTCGTGCGTAGCTAAGCATGAAAATGTGCATTGTTATGCAGCACCACGTGCGTTGTTGCACACAAATCTGTGCATTCGACGCGTATGCTCAATATCGTGCAAAGCTATGCACGAAAAAACTACATAGTAATTTAGTGTGTACACGATGCCCAGAAGTGTTGACCCCCTCGTCCAAAGCAGCCAAATCCATCGAGAGACAAAGCCAATCATTCGCAAGGTCCATAAGCACCGATTGAAGTTCTTCATCGCAGGTTGAGTAAATATGAATACATCGACTGTGACCAGCGGATGATCTGCAACCAAAGAAGTAATTGAATAAAGAATCTGTGACATCTGATGGCATTATAAGACAATTCTTAGCTTTCCTTAACACCCGAACAATCCAAATGTTCAACTATTACACAAATTTGACGGAAAAGTGGCAAAATAGGATTCCCTTGCAAAGGCGATCTGATTGAGGAACATTATTATTGAAACGCATTGTCAGTACCCTTTTTTTTTGAAACGCTTAAAACTTGGTCTAAATCAGAACACATAACAATATTTTGTGGGACGCTTGAACTGAATTTGACCCAACACTCAACTGGCACACAGTAGGCCAAGACGGTTAAGAGGTCCAGAGTCACAAAATGGGACTCAAACCGAACGTGTGACCACACACTCTCAGTCTCATATAATTTTTCATGTCTCTTGCTTATGGAGCTTTTAACTGATATTGAAAATGAGGTACTTTTAACCCATTTATCTGAGGTGAAGCTCAATCTGTGGTGTCTCAAAAGTAACGCATCTGCAGCCGTGGTGTAGATTTGACCTCACATTTTTGCGTTGTACTCAACGCAGATTTGACGAATTTTGACATTTTTAAGACACAATCTGTGTTAAGTTCACCGCAGATAAAGTGCGGAGAGGTTACTTAACACACATTTAGAAGGGGTCGGGACCCCCATACTGCAGTTTTCTGCGGTGTACAATAATACAGTTTTCATAGGGGTCAGAATTAACGACAGTAATTTGAGGTGTACAACGCAGTAATCATAGGGGTAAGGGATACACCATATTTTGAGGTGTACAACACATTTTGAATCACAGTGTTTGAGCTAGCGCAAATTGTACTATTTTCTCGTTAGCTATGCACAATTTTGATCGCTTTTAAAATGAAATTGTCAATAGATCGTGCGGAAATCAAAAAGTACGTTGCAATTGACAAAAAATTTGGTCTAATGGACTAAATACCCTATATAATGGACAAAAACGTGCAGCTAAAGAGACATACCGCAGTGACTTTGCTGACAATGCTGGTAAAATGTTAGCGATACTTAGGAGTCTGGCCTCTTTTTGAGCGATACAAACCTGTCTCGTCTCTTTCGGGCGATACAAATTTGTCTCGCCTCTTTAGGGGCAATACAAACCTGTCGCGCCCTAACATTGCGATACAAAATTGTCTCGGCCCTCAGAAGGCGAGAAGTAGCGCCTTTGGATTTACAGTGTGCACAGAGGTCGTCTCAGTGCTACACTTCATAGTGCTTCTTTCCAAACTGAAGAGTGTGTATATGATTAATTACATGTGCATATGTTTAAGTCTTACAGAGAGCCAACGTGAAGGTTGACGGGGATGCTGTAAAGTAAAATGTGCATTGTGCATGTACACACTGATGTGCATGTGGTATGATGTGCGGGTTAGGATTATGCCCGGAAATTAGAGTGCACTCGTTGTATACACACTAATTTGCAGCAAGCTTGTCAAGTAGATGAGCGTCAACCTTCAGGTTGACTTTTTAAAAGAGTCAATTATTTAGGTTCACTGTTTAAAAAAATCAACAGAGGTTGCCTCTTTAAAAGAGTCAATTTGGGTTGAGTCTTCAAAAGAGTAAATTAGGCTGACTCTTGAACAGAGTCAATTTAGGGTGACTCTTGAACAGAGTCAACTATGTCTACACCCTAGTTCGCAGAGTTGACTTACTCGCTCTGCGAGCATATCCGCCTCCGCAGGAGGCGTGTAACGTTTGTGCAAATTAATAGAATTTCGTTGAGTTCTTCAACAGATTTGTCAACATGAAATTGATAATGAGGTTTGTGAAACAAATAAAAGTGCTAATATGGTCAATAATGTGCACAAACGTCAATACTCTGCAAACACAACAGTGTACTCAGTACACTCTGTTCAGCGTGTACTCACAAGCACACCCCAACGAGAGTGTGCTCAGATTAGCACACTCCCAAGAGAGTGTACTCAGATGAATACACTCTGGTGAGAGTTTGCTCAAATGAGTACACACAACCACGCCTGGCAGTATGTGCAGGTGTAACGGTGTGTACTCATCTGAGGACACTCTCGTGGGAGTGTGCTCATGAGTACACGCTCATGGGAGTGAACTAATGAGTACACGCTAAAGAGAGGGTACTGAGTACACTGTTGAGTTTGCAGAGTACGTAATTAAAGAAAGACTCAGTAAGAGTCCGAGAGAGTGTTTTCTGCGGGATTGCTTTCCCTTCTCCTGCCTCGGCATCATCGAAGTACGATAGGACAATCAGGGGAATTCAGAAACTGTGAGAGAACAACTTCGAAGGAAACTGTTTATTTTTCAGCCAGTATTTCAGCTTTTGGTACTTTTGTCTGCACTTGAGCCTTAACGCAAGGTTTAAGTAGGTAGGTTTATTATTATGGTTTCTTCAGAACTGCATTCGCCGCCACTTCCATCTTCGCTGCCGCTGAACCTTGATGAGGCGTAGACGTGCACTCGACTCCCTTCTGACACAAAACAAAAGACTGTCAACTGCAGTTTTCAACAAAATAGATAATGCAGGGTTACAACTTTCATGTCGATAGAGGATTCCCGAGAAGTTGGCAAATCCATACAAAAACACTCGAGTGGGGTTGAAAAACTTTTCCTGTCACAGGTATCACAGGCAGGTATGCCTGTCCGTGCGCTTGTGCCCGTACTTCTCCTATAAACAACACAACGCTCAGTCCATCCAGAAATTCGCCTAAGCTTAGCTAATATCAATCGGTTCAGTCATGCAAACCAAATTTCACTTTAAAAACCGGCCAAAGAGGGCTTTTGTAACTAAACTTTTTAAAACCGAGTTTTTCGCCGTTTCCTACGCACAGGAACATATTTCCTGGTGTGCCGATGATGAAATTGTCACCAATTTAGACCCCTGGTTCAGGTTAACACCCCGTTAGGATAGGTATCAATTTAAATTTATATCCCGAGCTTTATATTTTGTCACGTTCCTCCAGGGTGCTGAGCTGAGCCGAAACTGGACATGCAGTTTGTCCCGCGAACTCTCAGACTATATGAACTAAAGGGGGTAAGCATCAGCATCAGGCATAAGCACGAATCCTGTCTCGACTCGCGATCACGACGACTTTGATGCCGATGTCTGGAAGAGGTGTAAGAGTCAAGCATCGCAATGCCTTATAATGGTCAGCACTTCACAAATAGAGCATTGCCTTATAACTGGTTTAGTCAAAACCCAAGGGCAAATGCCGCCAACATTGAACCGCGCCATATGCAGTCAAGATCAGTTTGTCTTCGAAATGCTTCTGTTGACGCTGACGCACCCACAAAGAGGACGAACCTCAATCGTCGTTACTGTCATTCGACGAATGTGACGTCTTATTCGCTTAGACGTCAGTTTCGTGACGTTCGTTTAAACATGGTGACACATTCGCTTGAATTTTTATCCACGTTCAAACGAATGCGACGTCGTATTCAAACGGAGGTGACAAAATCCAGATTCTAACCAATATCACGTCACATTCGTTGCATAACGGAGCTCACGGAGTCTTCATATAGGGCCGCCCAACGAGGCCGTACACGAGATTTGGTCCACGGAAAGTTCACTCACAAAGTAATAAATACACATACGCACACACAGTATGCATACGAACATCCGATAAAAGGGGGAACTAACTTGAATTTTGGTGCAAGTTTTACTACAAATGACGAGAAATAACGCTGAAATAACGTTAAAATGACGCTTAAATGACGTGAAATGTTGTATTCGGAGTTGTTAGCCCCTCGATCCGACCTGATGCCCACCCTACGGTTTTCAAGCGGAATGAATCGTACCTCCCCTGCAGGTTTCCCACTACAGGATTCCAATTGCGACTCCAGGGCAGGGTGGACAGTGCTCGATTTGACATCTGCGGCGATGCTGTCACCTTTCGGCGGAGTGTTCGTCGGTGCTTTTGCTCTCTGGCTCTCCTGGAAAAGCACAAGACAAAAACGACAGTGAGAAACAAATGTAAGATGCAGGACTACTGTCTCTTAGAAAAAAAACTTCGTTTGCGCCGAAGACTCGTTATTCACTAGGCAGAATAATCACGTTCTTAATGCCAGATGTAAATCACAATGAGGGTACGTAAAAAAAAAAAAAGGGCAAGCGGATTAAATTTTACCTTGTCTTCGGATTTTTCACCACTGGAAAACGACGAATCGAAAAGAGTGTTGATCCTCGGTTTGACAGGGGCCTGACCTTTCCGGCCCCTGTAAGTTGCCTTCGGTGTCGGTCGCTCCCAAATCTAAAAAAAAACAAATAAAAAAAAACAGAAATAACGGCAGTGAGAGGTCTTCTTGACCAAGCTGATAAATCACGATTACGATAGGCCAAAAAGGGCAACCGGAATGAATTTTACATCATCTGCTGAATCCTCACTACTAAACCACTCTGACAAGGAGCGCAGAGAAGGGCGGGCAGTGCTCGAATTGACATCTACGTTAATGCTCTTGGGCTTAGGCAGCGGGAGTGACCTCGAGGAAGATGCTTCCAGTGTCGAACTCTTCTGAAAGTGCACGACAAAGAGACAGTTAGTGAGTCAGGTGCAGTGCGACTGTCTCTAGGAAAAGAACATAGTTTGCACCAAAGATCTTTCTCCCTGACCATGCAGAAAAATCGTACTTTCGATGCCATCAAAAAATTCGACGCGTCTCAACAGAATAATCTGAACTGTCAGTGCAGGTCAAAGACAATCCTAACCGTCAGGGCAGATCCGAGACAATCCTGTCAGTGCAGATTGAGAAGCATCTTAACTACAGAGGTTGCGCAAACTGGAAATAAACTCTCATCACAGCAAATCAGTGAATCGCAATATACCTGTGTATCGTGTCCACGGCTTTGAATAAGGATGAAAGTTTTCTTTTACATTGAATGTAAGCGTCACGAACTTAAATACAGTAAGTGGCCGATTTTCGCGTCCTGTGCAGTTGGGATAGTTCTGAATCGACACAAACAGTAAGGATTGTCTTGGATCTGCACTGACAGTTCAGGTTGTCATGGATCCGCACTGTCAGGATTTTTCTATAAGGAGGCGTCGAATTATGACCAGGACAGGACAAAAAGGTCAAGGAGGAATGAGTCACACCTTCTTCGGGACCCTCATTCCACATTTCGAACTTCCTTCGGTTGACAAATCCAATTCAGTCGATTTCAGGGCAAGGCGGTCAGGGCTACGACCGGTTCGGCAGAAATCTGCGGAAGAAGATTTCGCTCTCGGCCTCTTCTGAAAAAGCACAAACCATAAACGACATTGAGTGCACACCAGATGTGTCTTGTACACATGTTGCACGAGAAGTCACGGCTTTTAGGCGGATGAACGTTTCGTGCAAACACTAAAAACCTAATTGTCTACTTAGCACGCACTTAAAAATGCATGCTTGCAAGAACACACTTCGAAAAGCATGCTTGCAAGTACACACTTCGAAAAGCATGCTTGGCAAATACACACTAACAAATGCATACGCGTAGAATGGAAATATACGGTGCCAAGCATGCAGTTGTACGTGTGTACTTGCAAGCACGCTGCACACTGAAGTGTGTACATGGTACACTCTTATTAGAGCATGCTTCCAAGCACACTTATATGTACAGCATGCTTGCTAGGCACACGCTAAAATAGAGTGTGCCTGGCAAGGACACGCTAAATAAGAGTGAACCTGCAAGTACACATTAACTGGCTCATGCATTTAGATAGTTTTAATCGAGTGTATTATAGCGTATACTTGCAAGGTACACTCTCATTTAGCGTGGACTTGCCAGGCACACTCTAGTTTAGCGTGTGCCTAGCAAGCATGCTGTAAATAAGAGTGCTTGGAAGCATGCTCTGATAAGAGTGTACTATGTACACACTCAGGGTTGTTGCGACAAGGTTCTGTGTTTCATTTTCCCTCACATTTCACTGACTTTACCATGACCAATTTGGAGATTTCCCCTGACCCTTTGACAAACACAAGTTTAATTTTAAATGTGTTAAAAACTAATTACAAAACGATATTTATAATTTGCGCACGGCAAGTATTTTGGCAATAATGAAAATAAGCCAGCGGGGTAGGACCAGTGCTCTATAGGGCATGGTAACAAACAAAGTCGGACATTTTCCAATTTTAATTCAATTTTCCATGACCTTAGTGCCGGATTCCCTGACTTTTCCCTGATATCCCTGACATCATTGTGATTCCCTGACTTGTAACAACCCTGACACTTCAGTTTGCAGAGCATGCATGCATGCAAGCGTGCGTGCTAACCAAAAGGTTTGTTGTGAACTTGCACGAGATTTTTAATAAAAAAGGAAAAAACTAAATTAAACGAAAAGTTCATGTGTAAAAAATACTTTAACCTCTCGTGCACATTTGAACACTACATTTAGTATGAGACAAAGACAGGTGCAGTGTGACTGTCACCTGGAAAAGGACTTCGCTAGCGCCAAAGATCTTTATCATTGACCACATTGAGAATGAAAGAGTCATGATCAGGACTAAAATTTCGGGTGAGGAATTCTTATCACCGGGTTAGAAAGGTTTCCACGACCAAATTTGGGTGATAATACCGCGCAGCCATATAGGTAGCTGATACACCCTTCCTCACCCAAATTCGAGTGATAAAGTATTCCTTGCCCAAAATTGGGTATTCAGCAAGACTCTTTCATTCTCAGTGCAAGCATGCGCGGATCCAGGGGAGGGGCGACTGTCGCTGCTTTTTCGCATCAGGATTTGATTTCAAATCAAGTCGCAGTTTGGATGCCACAGAATAATTACGATGAGGACGGGGGGGGGGGGGAAGCAAGCAGAATGAGGCGTACCTTGATTTTTGAAGGAATGGCAAAAGTCTCCGGATCGCTCAACAGCGGGACCTGCTTTTTCTTTCTCCTCGGCTTCTAAAAAACCATAAAACAAACACGACAGTGAGTGACAAACGGTGCTGTGTGACTGTCACTTGGAAAAATACTATGTTTGCGGCAGAGATCTTCCTCACTGACCAAGCAGGAAGATCCCCCCACAAAAGCGAGGCAAATCGGAACCGAAAGAGAGAAATAAACTGTACCCCAATTGAAGTCGGTGGCGCTTTGGACTCAGTACTTGCAGAGGTTGAGGGGTGGTCTGAAGGTTCCTTGAAGCGGACAAGCTTGACCGGAGGGACAAGTACCCCAGTGGCACTTCCATTCACAAGGGCCTTCCTCCGCTTGTTCGGGGTCACACCATCATCCCAATCAGGAGAAACAAGGGACAAATTGGCCTTAAAAAAAGGAAATGAAAAAGTAGTTACGTACGTTGCAGTGACAAGGGGCACCACGACTGCACTGTGAAACAAAACAAGTGGGGACAACTCCACACTTGAAACGTGGAGGTGTTGAATATTCAGTCTCCACGTTTGGAAGAGCTAAGGGTGCAGTCTCGACACTTCATGTGTGGAATTCTCCACGTTTGCACCATGCCACACTCTCAGCCTCGTATTGACTTGAAACATTTTTCGTGCAGATGCAATACGTTCTATTTTCTCTTTAGCTTTGCACGATTTTGTTCGTTACAAGAGCATTTAGTCCATTAAATCTAATTTTTCTCACTTGCAATGTACTTTTTTTACTTCTGCACGATTTATTGACAATTTTATCTGGAAAGCGATCAAAACTGTGCACAGCAAAAGACAAAATAGGACATTTTACGTCTGCTTAAAAAACTGTACAAGCGAGAGGATTAGACCAGGGGGCGGAAACGACCTAGAGAGCGCGTGAAGCTATGCTCCCCGCTTCTGCAGAAGTTAAGGAAAACTTCGAGATTATGAAAACACGGCCGTTGTTTGGCAGACGCTTTGCACAGATGGAAAGAGGATGAAATTTAGAGTGCATTAGACTTATTAGCCTTCCCGAAAGTTCCCAATTTAACTTCAACTACAGAGGATATGTAGACACATTGACGGTGTCACCGGGGTTTTCAGCGGTTTTCAGGCTTTATAGCAGTTTTCGGCATTTTTACTTACATTTATTGTGGGTAAAATTCAGTGTTTCAAGAAAGCTAATAAGCCTAATGCACCCCAAATTTCATGCTCTTTCGATCTGTGCAAAGCATGCTTCAAACAACGGCCTAGTTTTCATGATCTCGAAGTTCTCGTGAACCCCTTTGCTGAAGCGGGGAGCATGGTTTCACCCGCTCCCTGGGTCGTTTCCGCCCCCTGATTAGACAGCAACCCTACCTTGGGGTTGACATTCTCGCCGTGCATGGTCACATCAGTCTCCTCCAGAGTGACGGTCTGGTCGGCCTGGACATGGCTGGCGGTCGTCAGGGTGGTCGAAGGGCTGGACTTTCCTTCCGTCATAATCCGGACCTTGTCATCGGCAACCTCCACCTTCACGGCCGGCTCACCGTCGTGCTGGCAGGGCTCGCCGGGGAGGTCCCTCTCCACGAGGGCGAGCAGCGCTCTCTGCAGCGGGCGCGGCTCTCCCAGCAGCAGGCGCAGCGGGTGGCGCTGGGCCTCGGCCAGCATGCCTCTCAGCTCGGCCAGGCCGAGGCCCTGCCCGGCGCCGGCCTCTGCCTGCAGCTGCTGCCTCTCGGCGCGGACCTCCTCCTCCAGGCGGTCCAGCACGGCGGCACGCTCCGACCGCAGCGCCGCCAGCTCGGCGACGGCCTCCTTCTGCAGGCGGAGGACAGGAGAGAGGGGGTGGCCTTCGTAGCAGGCAGGGAGGGCCAGCACGTTGCACTCGGTGCACCACATCCTGGGAGCAGAGGCCAAGCAGCGGTAGCACAGGGTTGTTACAACATTCTGTGTTTCATTTTCCCTGACACATTTCGCTGACTTTTGCATGACCAATTTTGAGATTTTCCCTGACCTTTTGACAAACACAAATTTAATTTTAAATGTTTTAAAAGCTAATTACAAAACGATATTTATAATATGCGCAGGGCAAGTACTCTGGCAATAAAGAAAATAAGCCGGCGCGGTAGGACCAGTGCTCTATAGGGCGTAGCAACAAACAAAGTCGGACATTTTGCAATTCACACTCTAAATGTATTTGTATTTTTGTGTACAAAAATTTGAACAAAGTTAAACATACAAATACATTTGCACAATTTTGTGCAAACTAACGTAAGATTTTGTTCACAGCTCTGGACAAAATCGTTCGTGTATTTGCACAAAATTGTGCAAATGTATTTGTATGTTTAACTTTGTTCAAATTTTTGTACACAAAAATACAAATTACATTTAGAGTGCAATTTTCCATAACCTTATTTCCGGATTCCCTGACTTTTCCCTGATTTCCCTGACATCATTGTGATTCCCTTACGTTTCCATGATTTCCAGGATTTCCCTGACTTGTAACAACCCTGTAGCAGCAAATTACTGGAGGTGCTTCTAACAAAATGTCGATACCATGCACAAAAAAATAAATTTCGAGTCGGAGAGTGGGGTATTATGGCCCAAATTCGGGTGGAGAACCCTTCATCACCAAAATTTGGGCTATAAAATGATTCTTGCCCGGGCTGATAAAAATACCAAGCCCAAAATTTTAGTCCCCTTAAGTACCCTTTGGCTCGATTGGGGGAAGAAATTGAGCTGGTAACTGCCGAGGTGGCTTAAATTGTTCACGAACTCGCTTCACTGCAAATCCCTTGAGTACAATGTTTACATTTCACCCAAATTCGGGTGAGGAAGGGGTTTCAGCTACCTATCATAGTATTCTCACCTTACCCAAAATTTGAGTCATGATCATGACTCTTTCATCCTCAGTGAAGTTCGGGTCCATTGCAAACTCACGAAGCGTTTCCACTAACCTGTAGTCCATACTCATGAGCGCCAGGTTGTCCACGAGGTTACTCGGAAGCCCTTTGAACACCTAGCAACGAACGACAAAGAGTAATTAGCACAGACCAGAGACGTTTCAGCATCGAAGCGAAGACCTCCTGGACATGAGCTGGCTTCCCCAAGGGACCTGAACTTTAACAATCTATGTACGCCTACAGGAGAAATTCACACAATCTTGGTCAGAAACGCCTGTAAGTAGGCAAAGAGCACGACAAAATCGTACGAAATCCGAAACAATCCAACACAGTCAAACAATCTGTGTAGCACAAAGTTCCAAACGACAGACCCCCTTTCTGCACGGGAAAGCGACACGCTGAAGACCTTACAAAGGTATTTTGAGCGTCTTCACTCAAAATGTCTTACGAAGATATTTCCTGTAATACGAAGGAAATGGCAGAGTACGAAGGTGGCTTTTCTTCGTATTACAAAGGTTTTGCTTTGAATCTTCGAATGAAAAAGCTCAAAAGATTCGTATTACGAACAATTATTGCTTAGTATTATGCTTACGCCGAATTCACTGTAACATACGAATAACATACACACTAAATGTTTATGTAGAATTTTGTACGTGGTGATGCATGATTTTAAACCTGCGTGACGTTTTGCATAAAATTGTGCACAAATTTGCATAAATTTATGCATTTTTACGCATAATATTATGCAAATTCCCCGCATGCACAAAATCGTGCAAGTGACACGTACAAAATTCTACATAAACATTGAGTGTGTAGGTCAAATTTCATTGTAAGACATTTAGAGTGTTAAGGTAAAAACTACTTGGTTTGATTTTGGAAATAGTTCGTAAGTTACGAGTTATTTTCTTTTGTAGCGTATGTATGCTCAAAATACTTTGTTATAGCCAGCTACTTTTGATTGTAGAGCCCAAAATAGTTTGAAAGGTTATCCGAGTGGGAAAATACAAATTTGGTCAGTTTCTCCGAAATACATCACCTTGTTGCAGATTGGGCATCGCCTTCGATCTTCCTTTCCTAAGCAGGAAATGCACGATGTATGCCCACATGTAAGTATTTTGGGCCGCCGCTCGCTAGCATCGAACGCACACCCGCAGCTTCCGCAGAAGGCCATGATTCTGCCTTACGTCCTGCACCAACTGCGGGCAAAGGAAAGTAACACTGAATTTAAATGCGCGACATCTATATTTCACTGAGGAAAATAATGAAAGCCAAGAGTGTTACTTCTAGGGTCACTTTCGACTGTACTCTGGACGACGGTACGCAGTGTACTCAGCCTCAGCGTACAGCAGCCACCGTACCCTGGGGTACAGGAGTAACCAAACCAGCACGCATTGTGCACATCCACAATGCACGAGAATGGACTCGGGAGGGATACAGTGCGTGCTGTACCCGGTAACAGTGCACACCGTCGCCAAAGATTCAGTGGAGTATGACATCAGAATTGAGAGCCCTTGCCTTCATTATTTTTCAGTGTTGCTCACCTATAATAAGTTTCTCCTGGTTATAATTGAGTTATCCCCTGTATCGGCTTCCTTATTCTAATTTTTCTCCTGCATCCCCTGATTTATTTCAAAACTAAGGGACAGGTCACAACCGCACGAGAGTAACCACACCAGATAGAGTGATTTTTTATCTCCACAGCCCACTAGGGTTAGGCGAAACTCTGTAAGCACTGCAGCGCTACTTATGTTCAAAAGTAAGACGTTCCGTACACCGTGATTAATACTCACTTACACCAGCAACTGAAGCGAAGGAGAGAGGAACGAGAAGCACCGGTATTAGTATACGTGACATCAGATGGTAAAGAGATTGGCGGAGATTGGGTACGGGCAGGGAGTCATGAAACTAAGCTGCTGTGGGATGGGGAACACTTGCGAATTAAAAGGTACTTCACCGGATACTTCTCCTCCTCTTCTTCAGACTTCAGACCTAATTCTGACTTGCCGACAGATTTACGTACAGAATTCGGAGATGGTCACAGGTCCCTTACGTGTCTTCAGTTAAAGGACGACCATACATCCGTTACGCAGTAGGTGGGGGGTGGGGAAAATCTGGTCAGCGAATCGCTGCAGTTCGTGGTGAAGCCCGGGGTGAGGGGACCGTCAGAAATAGCGTAACATTACGCGGAACACATTAAAGTGACAGCGCACTTCCAGGTGATCAGCCATAAATTGAGGTATAAGTCACGAAGTCACGGGCAGGCCACATACATCGCGAAGCGTGTAACGCTGAGCGAGGGGAGGGATGGACTGGGCCAGCGTAACGCCTCGTCACAGGCAGGTACCGGGCGGGGGGGGGGCGGTGTCAATGTGTGACTAATATTGCGCAACGTGATCCATGGACGTCCCTTTCATGAAGGCAAAAGGGTGGCGAAGACCGGCAGTGCCATACCATGTTGTCCAACGAGTAGCCATTGGACCCCACGTTTTCTCGTAAAGAGCCTCAAACCACTCTGCCAGAAAAAATCCCGGTTTCTTCGCAACTTCCGGCCCAGCTCATCTCCGAAGTACCCTATTGTTTTCCGGCCACTAGCGTGCAGATAACGGTTTCGGAACGGTCTAAAAAAAGGTACGGTGAGCACGGTAAAATAGACCATTCTAGTCGTGGCCGAGTGAAGAACAAGAAGAATCACAAAAGTGAATTTTTTTGCACTTTTACTTCAAATATTCAAGTCCCTTTTCTTGGTAGAAGTTAATGAAAATATTTTCCAGTAAATGCAACATATTTGAAGCGAATATATGCTCTCTAAATGCCCTAAATGAACTGTTTTGTGATTCTTCTTGTTCTTCACCAAGCCACGACTAGAATGGTCTATTCTAAACCAGAACGGTGAAAAGGAATCATCATATCGTAATTCGGAAACCTTGGACCGGCAGACTGTTAACACCACCATGCCTTCTCTTTGGCCCCACCGTACCTCTTTTTAAACCGTTCCCAAAACGAATGGCTGAACCGTATATTTTAAAGTATATTTTCGTGATTTGAGTCATGGAGAAAACAGATCTGTTGATACGGAAAGACCTTTGCAGTCACTAACGCCTATCTTCCATTAATCCAAAGCTGTTCACAGGGACGGATTCATTTTTTTATCCCTTTCAGTCGTCCCGTGGGTTCCGTAACAAAACTTGACCGTTTGAGTTCCGTCATGTCATCCTTATTTTTAGGGGCCGTCAATAGGCTATTCCGCTGCTTAGAATAGAGGAAGAAAAGAAGTGCACAACATCCGTCCCCTCGCCTGCGGGGGGACGGAACTTCCGCTACGAGGGGACGGAACTTTCGCTACCCCTCCAGTCCCCCCGCAGGCGAGGGGGCGGATGTTGTGCACTTCTTTTCTTCCTCTTTTCTAAGCAGCGGAATAGCCTATTAATTACGTTACGCACTTATGGGGAGGGGGGTCTGGGTCAGCGTAACGCTGCGTTACCTGGAGGGACGGGGGGGGGGGGGGTCAGAGCCAGCGTAACGTTACGCTTACCACATAAATTTTGGTGCAGAAATATGCAATTTTCAAAAGTAAAAATGGGTAAAAACCGAGCTTTATAAATATTTTTAGCGGAACGTTACGCATGAAGAGGCGAGGGGGGCGGTCCGGCCTACCGTAACGCTGCGTTACATGGGGGGGGGGGAGGGAGTCCAAAATCAGCAAAAAGTGCGTAACGTAATTAATTAACGGCCCCTTAACAGTGCACATTCAGTTCGCGTTGAGTCTACGACCTATTTGACATCTCTGTTAAAATTTGCGGAATCTCCTCCTGGCAAATCCAGGACTGACAGTGAAGAAAGAATATACCAAAATGTTTGAATAAGAAAACTTAGTTTAATTCGATTTTTCTTTGCTGATTATTATTCCATGTTGACGACAACAGTGTGACAGCCTGTCACCTTTGAAGTACGCTGTGATTAGGGTAAAGTATGTTTTTGCTGACAAAATTTCTTTTAATAATTTCTGAGTTTACCGTAGAGACTATTTCAAATGTTCCATTTTGGATAGGAAGTACGCAACAAGCATCGTGCTTAGGTAAACCTTTAACTAACGGCTAAACTTTTGTGTTTAGAGTAATTTCCGTGATTTGTGTCATGGAGAAAACAGATCAGTTGATACGGAAAGACCTTTGCAGTTAATAGCGCCAATCTTCCGTTTAACGAAAGCTTTTTATAGCGACGGATTAACCTTTTTTTAATCCCTTTTAGTCTTTCTTTAGTTTCAAAACTTGACCGTTTGAATGCCGTCATGTCCGAGGGGTGAATCACTTAGCGTTCTGGTGTACACATGAGTACATGAGTACGGGTGAGTACACCCTACAAAACTCATAAATTTCACATTTTTAAACGTTTTTAGGCTTTATTTAGCGTTTTAAATGACACACAACGCCAAATTGTACCAAAAATTAGCGAATTTTGCTCTTTTTAAACTTGTGAGTACACTGAGTACGGGCTAATTTGTACACATGAGTACACTTGCGATTCACCCCTCGGTCATGTCACCCCATTCGAGGGTGCTTTGGCCGGTGAGAGGTGAGCTGTGACGCACGCGCTTTCAGACTTCCTGCTGCTGCTCTTCTTACTTCCTGTTTGAGATATACGAGTGCATTGTTAGAAGTCATCAGATTATTTTAATCTCTCCGCTCTGTCAATCCCCTATGTAGGCCATCAGGGAGCCATCACGGAGCAGAAGTGAGACAGTAATTTCATCATTAACGGAAGAACGTTGATACAAGTTCATTTATGATCTCTTTTATAGACGCACTTGTTATTGCTCTATCTTGTTTTGAGCGTTTGGAATACGTTTGTATTGTTTGAGCCAAAGAACAGCGATTAAGCTAGGTGCCTCTGAAGGTTATTAACTTGGATAAGGGTGTGAGGTTTAGTTGGTGGAACCAGTTCCGGTGTAGTGATTTTTCTTGGACTTCACTCGCCGACCACTGGAATGATCCAATCGTTGGAAATGAGTCATGCTTCAGATATGTCCCAAAATTTAATAATTCCGGAGAGGGTCCATGCGCACACACTAAATGTTCATATATAATTTTGTACGTGACACATGCACGATTTTGTGCATGCGGGGAATTTGCATAACATTATGCGTGAAAATGTATAAATTTATGCTAATTTGTGCACGATTTTATTCAAAACGTTACGCAGGTTTAAAATCGTGCATCACAACGTTTAAAATTGTACGTAAACATTTAGTGTGCTGCAGGTGAAGGGTCACCTTATTTGGCCACGTTGAAGATAGGTCTCGTTTAAGTCGTCACGGCCGTGACAGCCCGGGCTGACAAGAGGAAGAACAAAACCGGAAGCTGGGAAGAAAGCGATTTGGTAGCTAGCCCGATTTAAAGAAGAAACGTTGCCAAATATGTTTCTTTCCTTTGCCACAAAATATTTGAAACAGACGAAATTGCTCTAAAAGAGGTACGCTTCGGAAAACCCTTTTACTAATGCACTCGTACTGGTCTCTGGGGTTATGTTGCCAGTGCCGTTTCCGGTTCAGTTCTTCTTTTGCTCTTCGATCGGAGACGACTGGAAACCTCGCTCAAATGCGTATCTGCACGTGGCCCACCACAGTGTCTTGGAACGAATCCCTAGGTCGGAAGTCCTAGATCTAACACAAGTCTCTAAAGCGCCTCTGCGCATGCATTCCTGCTGGGTCGCTGGGAAAAACAGGGGACGTCTGCATAGCGGTTTACACTTGATCTGGTTTCGATTTTCGACTTCCGGTGCTGGGATTCTCTGTGAAATATCTGAAGTATTGGACCCCTCCGTAACACCCGTCACATCAGATACTTGGACTGGGGGCGCATTGGTATGGTGTATGGAAGAATTATCGGTTTTATTCCCCCTCAATACTATTGTGAAAAACTAAATTTTTTTCTCTGGAATCCCTTGCCTGTGCTCGGTGTGTGACATTTTCATAGCTCGCTATGTTCAGCGACTCGTGGTGCTGAAGTTTGAGTTAGTTAATCATGTACAAGCTCTTGTTGGACATTACGGATACTGGTTTTGCACGTTGCGGAACGTTTCGTGCAGCCATAGTACGTATGGAATTTTGTTTACACACTGTCCCAGTGTCTTCCTAAGAAATTTTCCATATTACGAAGGGACAGGCGCAAGCATATTGCGAAGTCAGATTTTTTTATGTTTCACGAAGGTTTATCAGTGTACCTCACAATGACAACTCAAAAAAGAATCGTATTAAGAAGGAATTTTCCTTCGTGTTACGCTTCCGTCTAATTCACTGTAACATCGCTCAAATTTCATTGTAAGACATTAAGATTTCAGATGTTGTGGTCCGCTCACTAAAATCGTTCTGTCCGAAGTATGGAAAGAACTATCATTAAAATCCGTTTGCACTCAATGCTGTTGCATGTCGTACGTCAACATTTGTACCGACTCCAATTAAAATTCAGTTGCATCAAACCATCTGCTCCGTACGAACCCTGCACAAGGATGGACTAACGTGTGAAGTCTCTTGAACGAGAAAGTCCGGTTACAATTTGCTGACTTCAGGTCACGGAAGCCGACAGGAGTCGCTTTTTCAAAATGCACTCCCGGAGACTCAAAATTTGTACACCCTCCCTGTGTCCTTCAGGCACTCGAAAGATGCGAAGCAGAAGATCATATTTTCCACACACTAAATGTTTATGTAGTACATTGTACGTGGTGATGCATGATTTTCAACCTGCGTAACGTTTTGCCTGCAGTTTTACACTGTCAGAAATTTTGTTGTTAATTAACAACAAATCTATTGCTAATTTTTATTCTGACAACAGTTGTTTTTAAACGACAGCAGTCGTTTACGAACAGAGAATGTTGTTGGTAAATGACAGTCGGGTCATTCTAAATCAACTTACTTGTTGGAAGACAACTTTTCCGTCGTTTCAGTTTTAAATTGATGCTGTAGGAAAACGACCATGTTGTTGACAGTTTTGTTGTTTTCAAACAATCGTTACGGACAGTGTACGCATACTATTTCGCAAATTTCCCGCATGCTCAAAATCGTGCGAGTTTCTCGTACAAAATTCTACTGAAACATTTAGTGTGCACCGGGTGGGAGTGCCCCAATCGTGTATTTTATTGCAGGTTTTGATTCGATCTCTGTGGCTTAACAATGGACGCGGTGGGACTGGCGCTGTCGATGGAGATCATGCTCAAGACAGCAAATACCAAGTTCAAGGCTGCAAATAAACTTTTTAAAATCTGTGGAGTGAGAGAGAAATACATGAAGAATGTGTCGGAGCTGGAGAAACTCAAGAAGAATGAGAATAAGGTAAGTACTAACTGATGGCCACTCCGAATGTGCACAGTCATTATTACTCTCTACAAATCTAAATGCGTATATTGTATGCCCTACCTGGAGCATGCCTGCCAGCACGCTCTAGCTAGCGCATGCCTGCCAAGCATGCACTAACGTGCATACTTGCCATGTACACACTTACTGGAGCAGAAAACTCCCTATCCCTTATGCTCCAGATAAATGGCGCAGTAAGCGTGTACATGGCTGGTATTCACTAGTTAGTGCACACCAAACATATTTGTACAATTTTGTACGTGGTCTCACACAATTTTCAACATGCGTACTTTTTCTTACAAATTTGTGCGCGATTTCGTACAATTTTGTACGAAAAGAACGTATGCGCAAAATTGTGTGAGGGCACGTACCAAAATTGTTTGAAGGAATTTTGTGTGTGCATGCTTTGCAGGCATGCGCCAGGTAGAGATTACAATGTACACTCGCATAACCTTGCGAAGAATGTGTTTGCATTACAAATTATTTGGTTTGCAGGTTGCAAAGAATTTGGCTTGTTTTTATTACGAACTGGTACTTCGCAATTTTGCGAACAATGTGTTTTTAAGGGTTTGCAGGTTGTTTGCAAATTGCAAAGCTCTTGTCTGCAAGTTGCGGACTAGTGGTTTGCAATACGGGTGCGTTCTTTGCATTACGAACAACACTGGTAAAACTAAAGCGTAGCTCTATGCTTGAGTCAAGCATAATGTCACGCTTGAAGAAGTTACGCTTGCAATGAAGCATTCACTAGAAATTCCCCCACACCGGTAAAACTAAAGCGTAGTATTACCCTCTGTTTTCAAGCGTAATCCGTTTACGCTTGAAATCAAGCGTAACAGGCTCATCCGCCAAGATTTCCCCTATCTAAATGCATGGGGGAATTTCCAGAGTATGCTTCATTTCAAGCGTAACGTCTTCAAGCGTAACTCTATGCTTGACTCAAGCATAGAGTTACGCTTTAGTTTTCCCAGTGCATGCATTTAGATAGGGGAAATCTTGGCGGATGGGCCTGTTACGCTTGATTTCAAGTTTGAACTGATTACGCTTGAAAACAGAGGGTAATACTACGCTTTAGTTTCACCAGTGAAGTCACTGTCTTGGCAAGCTTACAAACTCATTGGTCTGCAGGGTTTTAAGAGTTTATGCTTTTCGATTTGCCGAGTAATTCTGTGTGTCTTTTTTAAATGTTGCACATATGCTGATCAGTTCGTTCCCTCCCGCAGCCCGGCGCTAGCGCCGCGGCAGCCGGCGGCAGGAAGAAGAACAAGAGCAGGAAGGCGAGGAGGAAGGCGAAGGCAGCCAAACAAGGTCCGTCCGGTGGAGACGACGATGCCGACGGCTCCAAGACGGCCGACGCGAAGGAGCTCGTGGAGTGCGCGGAGCAGTTCGCGGCGGCCCTCGCCGACCTCAAGCAGCTGGACGAGCGCCTGGAGCGGGAGCGCGCGCAGTGCAGGCAGGCGGCGTGGCAGCTCGGCGCGGAGAAGAACGCTCGCCGCGACCGCACAGTAAGTTTAACTGCAAACCTGTCTACTTAGTACAACGCTACAAGGTTTCGTACAATTCTGTACGTGGTCCCACACATTTTCAAACATGCGACCTTTTTCGTTCAATTTTGATCGTGAAATCGCTTAAGTTCGTGCGAAGTAACGTACAACTTGCACACCTAAGTCATTACGGATACAGGGTTTGGAGGTTACAGCTGGTTTTGTGCAGCCGTAATACGGATGCAATTTTGTTCGTATTACACGCCCAATTTTTTTGTACAATTTCATACGTGGTCTCGCACAATTTCAAACATGCGAACTTTTTCGCACAAATTTGTGCGAAATCGCGTACAAATTTGTACGAAAAAGCACGTATGCGCCCAATTGTGCGAGACCACGTACTAAAATTGTACCATGGAATTTAGTGTGTACTCCACCGCGAAGACTTGTCCTCCTGTCGCCTTCGTTGAACTTTGTGTTGTTCGCAGGTGACCCAGGCCGAGATAAACAAGTGGTCCAAGGTGCGGCTCAAGTGCTCCTCCAAGGTGATCCGCAGCGAGGAGGCGCTGGAGGTGTTCCTGGCGTCGCTGGAGGAGGCGCCGTGCCTGGAGGCGCTAGAGCTGTCGCTAGGCAACAGGGCGCGCACCCGCAAGGCTCTACGGCAGGTACAGGCTTTAGTGTCCTGGTATTGTCTTGCACGCTTAATACCTTACGAAGTATTTTGAGCATACATAATACAAACTAATTTACTTTGCTATACGAAGAAATAGTTCGTACATTACGAAGTATTTTCTTTGTAAGCTTCTGTAGGCTCAAAATGCTTTGTCATAACAAGCTGCTTTTCTGTGGGAGGCCAGAAATAGTTTGTAAGCTTTTCTCAGTGTGTGGACTTCGATGAATTTTGGTGAACTGATGCAATGCACTCTCATCCTTCAATTGACATTTTATCAATATTCATTGACTCTTTTGCAATTTAATAGATTACTGTTAAGAAACTTAACAGATCTTTCATGATTAAATGGAAAGTGTATGGTTTCTAAATTGAAGAGAAATGTTAATATGCTCATCTATGTGTTGAATCATCAATTGATGATTGAATAAAAACTCGCTACGAGTCAAAGAGTGTGAACTTCGACGAATTGCCATGAATTTCGATGAATTGCAATATATTCGGTGGAGCCTATTTCAAATTCCTTTCACCGTTACCGTATAAGAGATCTTGTCCGGTCGTTTCCGTATAATGAAAGTGACCTTGCACACTGGTGAAACATAAGGCATTAAAATTATGCCCTTAACAAGGAAAGGTATTCAGGGCGTACACTCAGATTTCAGCCAAACTTTTTTTTTTTCGTAGAATGACATCTTAGAATAAGAATGCACCCCAAAGTTGGTGCCAAGATACATATCCACACCCTTTTCGATTTGTTTAAGACCTAAAAACGGGGTAAAATGGGCCTTTTTGCTGTGTATAGGTCATTTTCGGACATCGAGTCGGAAAATTGGAAGTCGAGTTTCTGATCAATTTCTACGTTATTTGGTCCCTTAATAACGAAAATGAGATATATTTTTGGTTACAGATCATATTTTGTACATATTTGGTATAACTCCCCAACTAAGATCAAAAATCTGCTGTTTGCATGTAAAAACATGGGCCATTTTAGCCCGTTTTTAGGTGTTAAAAAATCGGGAAGGGTTTGGATATGTATCTTGGCACCAACTTTGGGGTGGACTCTTAGTCTAATATGTTATTCTTACGAAAAAAAAAGTTTGGCCGAAATCTGAGTGTACGCACTAAATACGTTCCCTTGTAAGGGGCGTTGACGAATTCCCCCCTTAAAGGGCATAAATCGTTAATGCCTTTGGGAAGGGCATTAAAATTTTGCTTGAAATTCCTATACCATTTACGCCCTTTCCAAGGGCATAAAATGAATTATGCCCTTGCAAGGGCGTAAAAAAGTATTAATCCCCTAAAGGGCGTAATTTTTATGCCTTTGTTTTACCAGTGCATCTTATTAATTTTGAAGAAAATGCAGGATTTTGAATTTCAGTGCATGAAACCTTTCTCGAGCCCATTTCCCTTTTTTTGCCGCAGGTGCTGGGGGCGCTGCCGACCGCCCCGGCCAGGATCACGGAGCTCTCCCTGACCTTCGGCGTCGCCAGCCGCGAGGACATGATCGCCCTGCTGGGCCACGTCAAGGGACACCTGCAGAAGCTGTCCGTGGGCGCGCCGTACCAGCACGCCGTCTATGAAACCCCGGACGTCCTGCAGCGCTTCTGGGCCGCCGTGCAGGAGACCGGCGTCACCTCGCTAGACGTCCCCGGGGACTGCATGAAGGTGAGCTCACTCTCAGCGCGCTGTGGAATTTTTGGTCAGTTTGTCAATAGTTACCCAAGTAATTTGTGCAACCATAATAGGTACTTTCCGTTTTTAAGGAACTACTTAAGTAGTGTACTGACAATTAGGCATTGTAAATAATTTTACAAAGCAAATTGGTCATACTTACTTAAAATTTACGTTCAACCCAGCATCTTCAGCGAATTTGAAGCAGAAGTACCTATTGTGGAATGAGTGACAATGTAGGAGAAGCGAGTGCAGTGGGCAACTAAAGCGAAGTTGTACGCTTCATCAAGTATACAACTACGCTCGAAGACAGCTTGACGCCAAGCGCAGAGAAGGAGAGTTCTCTCATCCCTATTTCATTCAGATTAGCAGAAGTGGGGCGGAACGGAGAACTTCACGTGTACAATGACCTATAAGTGCGCTTCAGTTCTACTCGTGCACAGTGGGCCCGAAGACCGGTGCAGGCAGTCAAAACTCTAGACGCGTTTTGAGGTCCAGAGTCATCAAGTGGGACTTCGAACCGAACTTGTGATCCCATTTATGGATTGCCCTCCGAACGAGGAATCCATTGGTGGGGTCTTACGTTTCGTTCAAACTGTGTTTGGCGACTTCGGAACTAGAAACGCGCCTAGAGTTGTGGCCGCCTGCGCCAGTCCTCAGGCCCACTGTGCCGTGCAATGACATGCGCACAGTACTGAGCTTGCACTCTAAATGACGATGTAGGTTTCATGCGCGCCCGCGCACGAAATTAATCATGCACTTTGGAACGCACGAATTTATACGTGACAATGCACGACTTAGTGCGCGGGCATGCAGAAGATCGTGCGTTCTTGCGCCCAATTTTCTGCGCAACGTAGTGCATGTTTAATTTCGTGCGTTACGTTGTGCATTAAAACCTGCATAGCAATTAACTGTGTGCGCAGCATCCTGACGACGCTCCGCTTTTAGTTGCAGGACGCGGCGGGGTTGCCGCTGGAGCCCTCCAAGTGGCGCCTGGAGACGCTGTCGGCGTCCTTCACCGTCGGCGAGGAGCGCAGCCTGCTGCCCTCGCTGATCCGGGCCAACGCCGCCACCCTGCGCAACGTGAAGGTGGCGGGCATAGCGATGCACGCGGACGACAAGAAAGCCGTGTTCGCCGCGCTTGCCGAGTGCCACAAGCTGGTGGAGGTGACGGTGCCCTGCTGGAGGGAGGCCGTTCAGGTAATTATAGGTATTATAGTTGCTAATATGTTTAATTTATATATATTACATATTTATATGTACTCTGCAAACTCAACTGTGTACTCAGTACACTGTCTTCAGCGTGTACTCACGAGTACACTCCAATGAGCGTGTACTCATGAGTACACTCTCAGGAGAGTGTGCTTGTGAGTACACGCTGAACAGAGTATACTGAGTATACTGTTGAGTTTGCAGAGTACAAGCTGCAGATCGAAAGGTAAGACAACTGCCCAACTTAAAGCATGCAAAAAGGACCACCGAAAAAAAAAAGATTATACACGTGTCGCCTTCAACAGGTGAACTCCAATGTAAGACGGGTAGAGATCTGGCCCTTGTTTTTCTACAAGATATATCATCCTCTCGAAAATAAATCACCCCCGGTCATTCTAACCTAACCTAACGTCTTCAACATTACAAATTACATGGAAAGACTTCGCTCCAAAATATGGCGAGACATAACGTCTCGCCCAGTTTCGGTCCGATCTGAATGTCTCGCCAAATTTTGGTCCGACACAAATGTCTCGCTACTAAATGGCGAGACTGTCTTGTCTCACCAAAATTTGGTATGACTTTCAGGTCTGACCGAAACTTGGCGAAACTCCCACCTCTGGAGTGGCAAAAAGTCTGACCTTTGGATTTGTAGTGTATAACATCTTATATCAACGTATTATTGCATAGATTCGGTTCTACGGACCTTCATAAGGACACCAAAAATTCCTGTTCAAAGTCTTGCAAAGTATTATGAAGGGGCTTTTATTTAGTGTAAAGAACCATCGAGAGAGATTTTTGGCTAAACTGGTGTAAGGCCCGTTTAAAGCACCCTTTGTAAAACCTTGCATGAGAACAGATCAACTTTATGCCGGTCTGTGTAAAACCTTCTATGTTGGTATGCATGTGTCATTTTAAAAGTGTATACCAGGTTAAAGTTCACGTTTATAAAATCTATGTTTAAACCTGCAAACGCCTTTACATAACCCATTCTAACCTGGGGCCCCAGCTGGAGCACTGCGCCGCGGTCACCAAGCTCTCCGTCTTCGCCGCCAACCTGATGGTGTCGGGCCGCGCGGACAGGGACGTGGAGGCCATCGCCAAGCTGCTGGCGCAGCCCGCCGTCAAGAACCGCCTGGAGGCCCTCAGCCTCGGCTTCTTCAAGTTCGGCGTCAGCAACCAGGTACAAACTAGAGTCCTAAAGTGGGAGAGAAACGTGAACCAACTGAATTTGCCATACACTGATCGCCAGCCAACCTCGAAATGCTCTTCACTATTTCTCATACTTTGGTCAAAACGGGGGAAAAGTTGCGCGTAGTTTCTCATACAATGGCCAGAACCTTGCCCCGCGTCTGGGCCACTACGGAAAATCGAGCCTGGATGAAAAACTACACGCAACTCTTTTCCCGTTTTGGCCAAAGTATGAGAAGTTCGCCGCTCGGGTGAGTCCCACCCGACGAGGACCGGGCTCACGTTTCTCTCCCACTGTAGGACTCTAGTACAAACATAGCGCCCAGTCGGCCGCCGCAGGCCGCCAACCCTCTACAGATGTTGTGAGAATTACCAAATGGGACTCGAACCGCACGTGTGACACTGCCAATTTATTGCTCTCAGAACGAGGAGTCCATTAGAAAGGTCACACGTTCGGTTTGGGTTCCACTTAGCGACTCCGGAGCTCCCAACCCATCCGGGATTGTGACTGCCTCCACGGCCTGTACTTGAGAGGCGTTTTGAGCTCCAGAGGCGCTAAATGGGATTCAAACAGAGCGTGCGTGACCTCACTAATGGATTCCTCGTTCGGAGAGCAATCCATAAGTGGGGTCACACGTCCGGTGTGCGTCTCATTTAGCGACCCTGGAGCTCAAAACACCTCCGAGATTTTGGCCGCCTCAACCGGTAAAGGCGGCCTTAACTGGGCGGTTTGAGGTTCAGGGTTGCCTAATGGGACACGTTCGGTTCGAGCTCCATTTAGCGACTCTGAAGCTGAACGCCCGTCCGGGATTTGGACCGCATCTATCATTCTTCTGGCCCTCTGTGCAGGCGGTGCAGCTCGTCTACAAGGCGGTGCGCGGCATGCGCAAGCTCACGCACCTGTCCGTGGCGTTCTGCGCGGGCTTCGCCGGGGAGCTCAAGTCTACCCTGAAGAGTCTGCCGCAGCTGGTGGAGCTGGAGCTCAACGACGGCGATGACCCCTCGTGGAAGCCTAAGGTCAGGGTTCATATTGAAAGCTTGCACTGAAAATATTCGTGACAAAACGTCACGCCGATAATTGGCGGGACAGGGAATTCACGCCGAAAAACGGCATGACATGTGAGTCACGCCGTTATGTGGTGTGAATGACATTGCGTTTTATGAGAAAAGTCATGCCAAAAACCGGCATGACAGGAAATTCACGCGAAAAACTGTCGTGAATTTCCGAGTCACGTCGATTTTTGGCATGACTTTTTTGTCATGCCGTTTTTTGGCGTGACACTTGATTCACGATCCTAGCACGGCTCGAAGTCAAGCTGATAGATTTTCTGTGTGGAATTTATAGACCCTTTTCAGCAAATCAAAGGCATTAAAACTACACTGTTACTTACTGATTTATTGTTGAAACACGTATTGACTTTTGTGCACCTTAATGAGTAGAGTACATTAACATGCTTATTCGTCTTATAAAATGTATCACCAATTGGTTATTGACTTATTTGTTGAGCTTCTTAACGAAATTCCATTTATGTGCACGAACGTTAATGAATATTGATAAATTGTCAATTGATGCACGTGTATTCCCTTGCACGGTCATAACGATTTCCCGCCCTTGAACGGCGTGAATTGTTTTAGGCCCTTGGAAGAGGCAGAATTATAATGACTTGGAAAGGCATTATGAACTCATAATGCCCTCAAAGGACGTGGAGGAGGAAGACCTGTCGCCCCCTCCCCCCCCCCTTTTTAATCCGCTCTGCTAACTGAAGTTTGTACATAGTACTCTCATATAAGAGCATGCTTGCAAGTACACTCTTACTTACAGCATACTTGCTAGGCACACGCGTAAATAGAGTGTGCCTGGCAAGTACTTGCTAAATTAGAATGTGCCTGCAAGTACACGCTACTAAAAGATCCTCGATTACTCCTATATTAAAGCATTGGCCACTTAAAGTGTACTAGCAGGCACACTCTTATTCACCGTGTACTTCCCAGGCACACTCTATTTTAGCGTGTGCCTAGCAAGTATGCTGTAAACAAGAGTGTGCTTGCAAGCATGCTGTTATAATAGTGTTCCATGTACACACTTCAGTTTGCGGTGCGTCCTTGGTGAAAATCGATTTTAAAGTTGTGCGGTTCCCGCGAAGGTGCTGGACGACATCTCCCCCGCCAACGCCCCCAACCTGGTGTCGGTGAAGCTGGACCCGGGCCTGATGAGCAACGCGGCGCGGCTGCTGGAGGCGGCACGCGCCATCGAGAAGCGCTTCTCCGCGGCGGGCCGCTGCGTCGTGGTGAGCGTCGAGAAGAGCGTGATACGCGAGGGGGCCACCACGTCATCGGACGAGGAGGACGACGACGGAGACTCGGACGACCAGATCCCCGAGGAGGGGTCCTCCGACGAGGACAGCAGCCTGACGGTGGACGAGGAAGACGTGTCCGGCGAAGAGGAGGATGATGAGGAATCGAACGAAGAGAGTTCCGACGAAGAAGGCGCCTAGCGGTCGACTGCTGCGAGACGCTGGGTGCATTGCGCTGTTCTTGTCCTTTCGTACTACATCGTTCGTCCTATGTTTATTATTCTGAAGTTTCACTCATTATTGCTAGCCTGAATTTATTTTCTTTGTGACGAATACGCAGTAGTCACGGAATGTATTCTTTATTCGTCATTTGTTTATGTTTCGCGTGTTATACACTTTCAATTGCTCTTCTGACGTTAGTTGATTAGCGACGAATACGTAAGCTCTTAAAGCCGTGGTATATATTGTCTGTGGTGAACTGTTTGTATCCGAGTGTGTTGCACGATCCTGTTCAGGTTTTTTTCTTCTAATAATTCAAGTTTACTCTCTTGAGGGGAGTCTTCATCAACCCTGTGTCAGTTTTCTAAGACCTAAAGTATACCCCCCGAGTCCCTTAACTTTAATGTGTTTGACAATTTTGGTCGTCGTCTGTCTTATATTGTACTCGGAAACGTATTTTTGAGCTCCAGTCAGTATGTTCCGAAATTCTTCGAAACTTGAATTCTGCCTGCTGTAGGAGCAACAACAATGATGATGATTTTGATTCCCTAAGTAGTTTCATTGTTTGACTATTGGATTACATATTGCTTTCACACGCAGGCCAATTTATTTAGTAGCGTCCCACAACTCACGTCGTAACCCAGACCTTCCGCACAATTATACCACAGAGGACATTTTACGTTTTTAGACTGCCATTGCCCTTTTAAAACCGAATTCAAGTACATGTGGCTTATAAATGAAACCATGACGTTTCCGAATGTCTTCTCAGAATCTTTCCAAGTTGCCGTTGCGTATTAGCCGCAATTAAAGCATCCAAACTTTGAATTTCTGGGCGGAACGTTTCAGAATGATCGAGAATGATCCTTTGTAGTGCTTTATTGACGTCTGCTAAGTAGTAAAAGTGGTGACTTGAGATGGATTAGAGTCGGCGACGCCGAGCTAACACAGGGCCGAAGGACACCGTAGAGCCAAGGGACACTTGAGATAGCTGTCGCTGTCGGCACTTCTAAGAGCAGTTGCCAAAATATGGGTATACCCTTATTTCCGCAACTGCTCTTGGAAGTGCGGACAGCGATTTGTTTTTAATCAAATGCAATGAATAAATCTTCAGAGTCTGCGAACATTTCTCTGGAGGAAATGTTGCCGACGGAACCGTAATAAATAAACGAATATTCTTCGTAAGTGAATGAAGATACTGTTCGATTTCATGAAGATTCTTCGTAATTTCACGAACATTCTGTGCACGAACCTTCGGCAAAGCAGTAACCGGAGACACCTTCGTGAAGACCCAATTTATTCCTTACAGTGTGCCGTGGCTCTTAGACGTCTTGGTGTTCGTTCAGGGGAATCTGCGAGGGGTCCACCACTCAGCTGAGGAGTGTACACAGGATTACTGATTTTCAGTGATTACCTACAAAAAGTCTCAAAAAACCCTACAATTTTCGCCAGTTAGGAGCATTTTTTGCCTATTTTCGTTAGAATAAACCCCAAAAGCCGATAGAAACAGCAAAAATATTCAGTTTTGACATGTGATTATCAATGATGACAAAACGAAGTGTACACACGATTACCTGAGTGGTGCACACTAAATTACCATGTACTATTTTGTGCATAACCTTTGCACAAAGTTGTGCATGTGTTTCAATGTGCACGAATTATATGCGCTACAACGCACACTTTCGTGCTTAGTTACGCACCAATTCGTGCATTCCAGAACGCATGCACAATTTTGTGCGTATCTTGCGCATAAAAAAGTACATAGTAATTAAGTGGGTGGACCCCTCGGGAATCTGCTTGGGACACAGATACACGGCGTGCGAAACTAACAGGCTGCCCAGTTGCCAAGTGCAGCACCTCTGCTTATCACTGCTGGGCGTTCCTTCCTTACGCTGTGCGGACATGGCCACAGTACTGCCCGAACCGCCTCGGTGTGTGCTGCTATCAGTCGCGGCGTACGCGCTGCCCGGCCCACTGTGACACCGACCAAAACGCCACTTCCGCGAGGAGTTCTTCAATACCCGACAGAGTGAGCTTGGATTCGAACTCCTAAAACCTTGTTTTAGGCGAGGGGGCAACCACTGAGGATGTTTGGCGACGCAAGATTTCTAAAGGGAAGAGATATCGTCGGATCTCGAAATTTCGACCGATTTTACGCTTAAAATTTGATTGTTATTTGCCTTTTGTGGTGGAAGATTTCAGATTTCCCGAGATTTCTAGCGCTCAAGTGGCCACATGATTTCTTGAGTGGTTGTCCCCTCGGTTTTGGGCCTTCACGAAAAAAAAAGAACAAAAAAAAAAAAAAACAGTCCCGGTTTTCTCAGGGACTCCCTGCACGCACGCCAAATGTATTTGTAAAATTTTGTACGTGATCTCACAAGTTACATCATGCCAACTCTTTCGTATAAATTTGTACGCAGAATCGCTCAAATTTGTGCGAAGTTTCGTTTAAATTTGGACGAAAAGCACGTATGCGCAAAATTGTGACAGGGCACACTCTCAGACTCGTACTGATTTTTTGTTTCATAACGTATTGACGTTTCTGCACATAAATGAGCTTATTAACATTTTTATTTGTAACAGTAACATTATTATCAATTTTGTCTTGACAAATCTGTTCAGCTTCTAAACGAAATCCTATTACTGTGCACAAACGTCAATGATTATTGATAAAATGTCTATGGAAGGATGAGAGTGCACGCACAAAAATAGTTCAAAGGAATTTAGAGTTTGGAAATCGCCTATGCGTTCATTATAGGCTATACCTTGGAAAACCGGCAAAAGGGGTGCGGATCCGAGACAATCTCAACTGTTGGTGCAGATTCTAGACAATCTCAAATGTCGGTGCAGATACAAGACAATCCTAACTGTTTGTGTCAATTCAGAACTATCTTAACTGCACATGACGCGAAAATCGTCCACTTGTTAGAGTACGTAAGGCTTACATAACTACATGTAACTACTTTCCGAAGAACTTGTCAACAACTTTCAACCTTATTTAAAGAAGTGGGCATATCATATTTCAGGTATATTGCGATTCACTGATTTGCAGTAAGGAGAGTTAAAAACCAGTTTTCGCCACCTCTGCTGTTAGGACAGTTCTCAGTCAGCACTGAAAGTTACGACAGGATTAATCTATAGGCGTCTAATTTGTCTGCACACTAAATGTTTTTGTACAAATTTTCGTACGAGGCATCATAGTTTTTTGTTTTTTTTTTTGCAGATGAACTTTTCGTACAATTTTGTACAAGGTTTTGTACAAAATCAGGAAAATTTAGACCGATTTGCGTACAAAAATTGCACGTAAAATTCATCTGCAAAAAAAAAAAATTGTGATGTCTTGTAAAAAATTGTACATAACATTTAGTGTGTAGATATCCAGTAACTCAGAGGCAATGCCGTGTGTTGAAACAGCAATGGAGTTCGCAAGGAGCGCTGCAGCTGCGCCCCTGTTCCCGCCGGAGTGTGCTGCCTCGCAGCTCGCTGCTTTCGTGACTCTTCTCGTGAGCGTCATCAACGCCGGCCAAGAGACAGAGCGACGACGGCGTGCTGCTTTGTCTGCTGCGGGCGGCGCCCTCGGGGACGCCGGGGAGTACGACGTGGTGGTGGTGGGCGGGGGAGCTGCGGGCTGCGTGCTGGCGGCGAGGTGAGTGCCACAGTGCTCACAGTGGGCCAGAAGACCGGCGCAGGTGGTCCGAACTCTAGACGCTTTTTGAGCTCCAGTGTCGCTAAACAGGACTGAAACCGAGACCGTGCGACCCCACTAATGGATTCCGCGTTCGGAGAGCAATCCATTGGTGGGATCACAAGTTCGGTTCGGGTCTGGAGCTCAAAACACGTCTGGGATGTTGACTGCCCTGCGCTGTCTTCTGGCCCACTGTGCACGGGTGCTCGTATCGTAAACGCCTTCAACTTCAACCTTCTTTCATCGTTTTCTACACAGACTTTCGGAAGACAGGCGTCGACGTGTGTTGCTGCTGGAGCGAGGCGGCACGGAGCCGGTACAAGCCAGGGTGCCAGGGTATGCCGTTGCCAATCTTCAATCCGAGCTTCTTCAGAATTTGCAGGTAGCAATTCCGTTTCACCAATCCTCTTAAGATTTAAAAAAAAAAAGAAAAAGATGAAATAGGAAGTCCCACTTTTTAATGCATACATTTGAATTCCTGTTAGGACTTCATCATTTAAACGGTTGCAAAACACATCTGATCATTAATCTTCTGCATTTAAGCTGCTGTTCCGGGAACTTCTTTTTTTCCCTCTCTTCTATTTGGGGATTGACAAAATCATGTATTTACTACCACATGCCTTTACCGTGTTGCTTACTTCACTACCATTCTGGGGAAAAGTTCACCGTAAAAATGTTGATTGCCACTTGATGACAAAGTTAAGGCTAATTTTCTCTACGAGACTGAAAGGCTATTGAAAGGAGCTTTGATAAAAATGGCATCAATTTGTGATAAATTGTCACTCACAATTTTGTCAGAAAGTGGCCCAAAAAATTTCGGTGTTTTCATCGTTGAGACAAGACATTGCACAAGAAGACTGTTGCACGTGGCCAAAACTCTAGACATGTTCTGAGCTCTAGAGTCTAGAGTCGCGAAATGGAACTCAAACAGAACGTGTGACCCCACCAATGGATGGCTCTCGGAACTAGGGATCCATTAGAGGGGTGACACGTTCGGTTCGAGTACTGTTTAGTGACTCTGGAGGTCAAAACGCATCCAGAGTTTCCGCCGCCTGCGCACTGCAAGAAAAAGCCACAACGGAAATACACAAATTTCTGGCAAATTTCTTATCAGGAATTTATTGTACTTACAAAGTACAACAATTTATGTGCAAACTACAATGAAACCGGCATGAGGAGTGCCGTGCAGTCCAGGCCGTTGCGGTTGGTCGTACAATTCTCGTTGTACTTTCTAAAACCCCTGTTGTACTTTTTTTTTGTACAGTTTTCGTTGTTCTTTTGGTGTACTATTCACACATTTTCTTGCAGTGCTGTGTATTGTTCCTCTGACGCTGCAGGCCGTGGCTGAGCCTCAGAACTGCAACGGTACAGGGTGCGCCCTACAAGTTCCTCAAGTCCTGGGCGGCGGCAGCTCCGTCAACGGGCTGATGGTGATCAGGGGCAACGAGAGGGACTACGATCACTGGGCCGAGCTAACGGGTGACTCCTCGTGGAACCACACCAACATGCTGCGGTACTTCAAACGAGCTGAGGACAACCTGGATGCGGCCATCAACTGGGACACGGGTTTGTTATGCGCTTCAGTTTTTACTTCATTTTGCGTAGCATTGCTCCAAGGATTTCACAATGTCTTCGTTTTCTTCGTGTCTCGAAGTGATGGTTCGTAGGCTTTTAACTGTGCAGACGACCAGGCCCGGGAATGTGCCATTTGTGTCCAAGACTTTTACCTATTAGCCAACTCTTGAATGTTGGTGCAGCTTTGCCAACTGTTCAAACTCTAATTTCCTCTGTGGCACACGTTGAACCTCGAACCTCCCACGCAACTGACGTCATATTAAATAGGTTGGCGGCATTAGCATATGTTTTTAGGTTGGCAACTCCAAGGGAGCTAAAGACCGGAAACGTCCATGGCATTGGCATGTGTAGTTGCCTTATACTCAAAGATAGAGACCGCATATTCTTTACTGTAAGTACCCGCTACAGCCGCTTGCGTCTGCGCAGATTTCCATTCCACCAGAGGCCCTCAACGAGTTTCTTGGCAGCCCTACCGCCACCCAGTGCTGCGCGCCTTCACCGAGGTCTACGACGACGTTGGGACGCCGAGCATCTTGGACATCAACGGCGGCCAAGGACAGCTGGGCTACTCGTTTGCTCAGGTTAACCGGCTTCTCCGTCGCACAGTGGGCTTGACGGCAAGCGCAGGCGACCAACACTGGAGACGCGCTTTGAGCTCCAGAGAGCAATCCATTGGTGGGGGCACACGTTCGATTTGGATTCTGTTCAGGGACTCTGGAGCTCAAAACGCGTCTACAGTTGGGCAGCCTGCGCCGGTGTTCTCGCCCACCGTGCGTCGCTCAGATAATCCGGCTACTCCGTCGTTTAGGTGATCCGGTGACATAGTCTTGGATTCTGCTACCTTCAATGTAATTAGTAACACGAGTACGGCTGAACAAACGAAAATAAAAAATAAAAAAAAAACACCTGATTATGCATTCCATGCAGGTCAAGGCTTGTCGAATCAAGTCTACATAGTGTGTGAATGGCATGAATGCACAAGTTTGTGCGTGCTTGGCCTTGACAGCCATGCACACAATTCGTACAACCCGGGCACACTCTGTACTCACAGCACTCTAAATGTCTTAAAATGAAATTTGACCTTTGTTATTCGTATGTTACAGTGAATTCGGCGCAAGCATAATGCGAAGCAATATTTCTTCATGATACGAATCTTTTTAGCTTTTTCATTCTAAGATGCAAAGAAAAACCTTCGTAATACGAAGAAAAACCACCTTCGTATCATGCTTGCGCCATTTCCTTCGTATAAGGGGAAATTTCTTCGTAAGACATTTAGAGTGAGTTTGACTCAAAGAAAGAGGACGCCTCAAGCATCGTGAGTCTCCTTTGCAAGCTTTCAAAGCTCTTCATCGGCGTGTCTGCCTCAGACGATCACGGCCGACGGCGAGCGCTGGAGCACGTACCGCAGCTACCTCAAGCCCGCGATGTGCCGCTCCAACCTGCGAGTCGAGACGTTCGCAACAGCGAGGCGAGTCCTGTTCGACGATCAGGACGGGCGGCCCAGAGCTACTGGCGTCGAGTACCAGGACGCGGCTGGGCAGGTAACCTAAGTGTTGCGTCACCTGACGTAAATTTGGGACCGACTCAGTTCTTCGCGATTTTTCCGTCTATGAATCACGACTTTAAGAGATGGGCGAGGAGTAGAAGTGCATCCTCATGTGCCACCATGCCAGGTTGGCTAAAGCAGACCTTTGAGAAAAGCTTGAAATGTTTCAATGCATTTTTACGTACTTGAGGAACTTAAAATTCAGGGTCAGTGAGAAAGATTGAAAAGAAAAACGGTGTTTAATTCACTTTTTTACGATAAAGCACATTTGCACCCTTGGACGTGTACGCCTTCATGACACCCTCTACGTTATCTTATTGTAGGATAAGTCAGATGAGAACGATTCTCTTATCTTTTTTGCTCTGTGCCTTGATTCAATACAGGTTTTAATGCGGGTTACAGGTTTCACTGCAGGTTGTAGGTTTGAGACGTTTTTTCACATCGGCAGGTCCGCACTGTTCGTGCCAAGGAGGTTGTCCTTTCTTCAGGGACGATTCATTCCCCGCAGATTCTCATGATGTCGGGCATTGGCCCAGCGGACCATCTCGAGGTGGGTTGGGAAATCATTTGCCGAAGACCTTACGTCAGAGCGTTACTTTAAAATGAATTTTTCAAAATCGCAGGCGTTTGGTTCCGAATAGTGTTCAGCACCGTTCAAATCTGGAGTATGGATTCGACGCGTCGTGTTCTGAGTGTCGCAATGTAAGTCGGCGAGAAAGGTGCCCTGAAAGTCAGCGCCATTTGGTGCCCTAAAAAGTGGAGTGGTTGACAAAGGCGCCCCTTTTCAGGGCATCCCATTCTTAAAACGGGACTAGCAAACGAAGATGTGTACGGTACTGAACACTTTCCGCCACCGAAGGCCTTTGATTTCGACAAGGTCTTTTTAAACAAACTGTCAAGTATTGTCTTTGGTTCTAATGTTGTCACCCTGCAATGCTTTGACTCTCGTCGCAGGAGCTTGGTATTCCATTACTCGTCGATCTACCAGTCGGGGAAGGTTTCATGGACCATCCTCGAGCGAAGGGTCTCGTTGTCCAGTGTGACCAGCCCCTTTGTGAGGTATGCTTGTACTGTTCACTGTAAAAGTGAATTTGCGGACTTCGCGAAGTCACCTTTGGAATTGCACGTAGAGTCATGGTGATTTACGATGATTCGCGGTAATTTACAAAGATTCGTCGTAAATCCACATGCATCGTAAATTTACGTAGGTCCTTCGTAAACTTAAGGAGATTCTTCCGAGTTGGTCGGAGTAAAGAACATAATCAGGGGGTCGAAATCGATCAGGGGATCGGATTCAAGTGCACAGTGGGACATTTTGAGGAAGACCGGTGGAGAGGGCCGAAGTCCCGGACAAGTTTTGAGCTCCAGAGTCGCTAAATGGGACTCGAACCGAACGTATGACCCAACCAATGGGTTACTCCCCGAAAGAGGAGTCCATTGGTGGGGTCCCGCGTTCGGTTCGTGTCCTCTTTAGCGACGGGGCTCGAGACGCGTCTAAAGGAGTTAAGTAAGGCCGCCTGCGCCGGTCTTCTGACTCTCTGTGCTGTGCATGAGTGTCTTGAAGTTCACCGTTTTGTTTGAGAAGAATGACCCTTTCACGCAGTGTTGAACCAGGTGAGTTGGGAGAAGCACCTGGAGGACATCGGAAACTACGCGCTAAACCGCAGCGGACCGCTGTCCCAGGGATTCCTGCAGCTTACCTCCTTCCACGTGTTGAATGGGACCGAGACTGACCAGCCCGACCTGCAAATGCTGTTCCAAGGATACGTGCAGGTCAACGAGACAGACCAGTAAGGGAACGGTGCATTGTTTTTACTCGTTCTGTAAGGTTCCTGTTTCGCTGGTCCCAATGCAGGAGATTTAAGCAAAGCAAAGCACCAGCCTCGTGATTATGAACGCGCGCATTGTCCGTAGACCTCCAGTTTACATTATTATTGTTATTGCTCTATCCACATGTGTAGACTAAGGCCAAAGCCAGTACGTATTTTACCGTTACCTGGAAAAAGATCTTATCTCGACGCGTCCTAATAAAATAATCTAACTGTCAGTGCGGACCCAAGACAATCTTAACTGTCAGTGCAGGCCCAAGACAATTCTAACTGTCAGTGTCGATACAGAACTGTCCTAACTGCACATGACGTAAAAATCGGTCTTTTCTTGAAGTCCGTGACGCTTACGCATTACATAAAACCAAGTGACGAAGAGATAGTTAGACTGTTACGTCCTTATTTCAAAACGTGGACATTTTATTTCAGGGATATCACGTTTCACTGATTTGCAGTGGAGAGAGTTCAAAACCCGTTTCAGCCACCTCTGCAGTTAGGATTGTTTCGGATCTGCCCTGGCAGTTAGGATTGTTTCGGATCTCCCCTATGGATCAACCTTGGATCGCTGTTTCATGAAAAAGCGTACGAAATCTCAGGGTGGTTTTCGCAGGTGCGCGGCGGGTGACTCGTGGCGGCTGAACCGCGTGGCCATCGCGCCCGTGGTGCTGCACCCCCGCAGCCGCGGCTGGGTGCGCCTCAACGCCTCGTCGCCCTAGGGGCCGCCCGTCGTGAACCTGGGCTACCTGCCGGACGCGGAGGGCCGCGACGAGGCCGTCATGCTGCACGGCCTGCGGCTCGGCCTCGACCTGGCCAGGCGCCTCGAGAAGCACGGCTTGAAGCTGGAGGAGGCGCCGCCCGCGGCGCAGGGATGCGGGTGAGGATCGACGGAGCACGCAGTATATACTCACAGTAAAAAGTCTACGAAGCATTGCTTTGTAACACGAAAAAAAACAAAGGCATTGTAAAGTCTACGAAGAAATGCTCCGCGCAATACGAAGCATTTCTTCATAATACGAAGCAATTCTACAATGCCTTCATTTCCTTCGTAGTGGACTTTTAAGAGTGCTCTCTGGAATCCCGACGGGGAATCTACTTGAATTTTTGTGTTCGTTTTCCCTTGAAATAATGCTAAAACGACGTGAAATAACGTTGAATACCGATAAAATTACGGTAAACACCTTTCAAATAACGTCAAACACCGTTTAAATTACGTAAAATACAGTTGAAAAAACGTTGAAGTAATGTTGAAATGACGTGAAATAATTTGAATTTGAAATAACGGTGTAGTAAATTTTTCGAAGTAATTTGCCCCTCGCTTTATCCTACTGCGCAGCTTTTTGTACTTAGTTCATCCTCTATTTTGAACCTGCGCAAAGTGAGCCAGAAGATCGGCGCAGGCGCGGCCTAGACTCTTGACGAGTTTTGAGCTCCGGGGTGGCAAAATAGGACTCGAACTGACCTTGTGACACCAACAATGGATTGCTCTCCGAACGAGGAATCCATTGGTGGGATCACACGTTCAGTTCGAGTTCCATGTAGCAACTCGTGCTCAAAACGCGTCAAGACTTTTTCCCGCTTGCGCCCTGTGCTGGTCTTCTGGCCCACTGTGCCTGGTTATCTCGTCAACATTCTCGACGCCGCAGGGTCGAGGATTTCGGGTCGGACGCGTATCTGCAGTGCGTGGCCCGGCGCAGCACCAGCACCATGTGGCACTGGGCGGGCACCTGCAGCATGGCGCGCGTGCTGGACTCGGCGCTGCGCGTGCGCGGCGTGGACGGCCTGCGCGTCGCGGACGCGTCGGCCATGCCGGGCCTCACCAGCGGCAACACCAACATGCCCGTCATCATGCTGGCCGAGCACGCCGCGGACCTCATCAAAGCCGATTGGGCGGAGACAAACGCTTTCTGAGATATTAGTGTTGAATTCAGGTGCGGATCGAGAGGGGGAGAGAGAGAGTGAGAGAGAGAGAGAGAGAGAGAGAGAGAGAGAGAGAGAGAGAGAGAGAGAGAGAGAGAGAGAGAGAGAGAGAGGGGGGAGGAGGGCGCAAGAATGCAAAAAGTGTCATTTTCCCCCTCTGTCAAGCCGGCTCTGGATTTCTGGATCCACCTGTGCTTGAATATTGACTTACGTAACCTGTTGTTTCTTTTACATTGATACAAATTTGTTGCGTCACCTAATGTCAAAACAATGGATGACCCGAAAATTCAACAAGTGTAGTTAATCAGTGGAGAGAAACATCGGAAAGATGTCGCGTGGACCCGAGGGGTCAATAACTATGAATTTCGGTGCAAAAATATCAAATGAATTTCAGTTTAATTTCGAAGAATTTCGGGCAAAGACTTTAGAAGTTTCGAGATGAATTTCGATTAATTTTAATGGCGCCAGTGAATTTCGAATTTTTGGCAAATTTTGGTGCACGAATTTGGCTAGGGTTATTCCCCCCTTGCGTGGGCCACCCGCAAGAGTGATGCAAACTTCCTCAAACCGTATCAACTTTCCGGGTCAAAGTGGAATTCTGGTCTCACATTTTATTTTTTTTGGTGAAAGAATCAAAGAAGGAGACGTGTGATGTTGGCACAATGGGCTGTTTTTATCTATCCATATCCTGGCCCCTGTTGAAAAGTGTGTGTTGGTTGCATGTAAAAGGAAGTGAATAAAATATCCAATTGATTGACCCGGATTGCACTGGTAAAACAAAGGCATAAAAATTGCGCCCTTTAGGGCATAAATACTCTTTTACGCCCTTGCAAGGGCATAATTCATTTTATGCCCTTGGAAAGGGCGTAAATGGTATAGGAATTTCAAGCAAAATATTTATGCCCTTCCCAAAGGCATTAACGATTTATGCCCTTTAAGGGCGTAAATCGTTAACGCCCTTTAAGGGCATAATTTTAATGCCTTTGTTTCACCAGTGTGACTTTATGTCTTGTAATTTGACGGCCATCCCAAGAATCAAAAGTAGACTCATCGTAACCTTTTACCCTGGTAACAAGTTGTTTGGGAGAGAAAAAATATTTTCATCATTTCAAGCAGCGTGACAACGCCTTGCAGGCTAGCAACACCCCACACATGTGCGCACGATTGGTTGCCTACCCTAACGGGCGCTCTCCGCCGAGGACTGATATGAGCCAAAGGCCAACCTTAACCAGCGGGAGGGTCGTTGTTTACAAAGGTGGAGGTGGTAGACCCTCGGGTAGAGCCGGGTCCTGCCGACTTACCTACCAACCAGCAGTCCTTCCGCAGGAGTGTACACGCCCGCCCACCAGAGCCTCCAATCGGGCGGGCACCTCGGCCGGCCGATGCCAGGCTCGGCCGCCAGGGCAACGCCGAAACAGAGCGCCGACTGCCACCGCTGCAGCACTAGCACCTCCGAAACGCTAGGCGCAGCGCTCCGAAGACAGCCGGCGAGCCGGGCATCGATGCCCGGCCGGGTACAGTTGCTGCCGCCGCCGCCGCGGCCGGGGCGGGTGGGCTGGCTGGGCTAAGCCGGAGCCGCCGGCCCGTCGCCGTCACGTCACGCCGCCTCGTCTAGTGTCTCGCTGCTCAGGGCATCGATACCCAAAGTAGTGCCCGGTGTACGTCAGACAATCTAACCGAATACTGCAAATCGTTCTAATGCGATGCCGCTTGGTACATCGATAGTTAAGGTCAAAATAAAGGTTTTGGCCCGCAGAGGCATTTTTTTTATCCCTTAGGAAAAAAGTTATAGTGTGTTAAAATTAACATGGCGCCTTACGGGCATTCCGGGTAGGCAACCCGCAGCACACGCGGGCGGTTTTCGCGCTTCTGTCGGCTATCGTCGGCTAAAATCGGCACTTTGAGTTGGAATTTTCGAACCAAAATTTCAGGGTGTTTTAAGGAAGGCCTAAAGATTGTCCTCACGTTCAGGCGGCGTCAGTATCTTTTCTGGAAAAAAAGTTATAAGCCCTCAAAGTCCAAATTTCCGGAAATTTAACAAGGTGGTGTTCGAAACCGTTCAAAACCGAAATGAGTCGCCGAAAATGTTGCCTCTCCGGGCCAAACTGTCAAGTGGAGTGTGCTGAAGACCCTCCTGGGTCCCGATTTTTCCTGCGACTCCTGCAATTCGAGTAATTGCCATTTTTCGTCGGAGGGAGCACAGCTGGAGCTCGGCGGGCTTGGCTGGAATCCGCTGCGACCGCACGGTGAAGGGTTTTCGCCGACATATTTCTCCACAATTGAGCGTCGTAGGTGCTTGCCGGGTATTTGGAACTCATCTACGTCGGTGTTACTTCCACTTATAAGACCTGGAGCCCCGCGGGGGCCGGGGAACATCCCTAAATAGGGTCACGAAAAGCGCAATCTGAGCTAAAAATCGGAACCGGTCCACAGTGTGATCGAGTGTTTTTGCCGACTATTTACTTAAAAAGGTTCCCGGCCCCGCGTGGACCGGGGACCATCCGTAAATAGGATAAAAAAACGCGTAACATAACCTAACCACCGTAAGCATCAGAGATATTACGTAATAATTTCCCAACTCTGATTCCAATCTAACTATAGTATGTAACCCCTAAACAGCGATCCTGTAAGCGTGTCACTACACCGAGGCTGACGATCAGGCTCCTGACAAACCCGATGTGGTACCTCCTTAGATCCTACAAAACGGACGCAGTAAGAATAGTAACAATGCTACAAATGATACCCTACCCCGCTAAGACAGCATTCTCACAGTCACCATCCACAGGATATGGAGCAGTGCGCAAACAAAACGCATGGAGACCTGTTGAAAATCCAAGCTTATGCCACCTGTGTCCTGTGAGACGCTGACCATACCAGCCGCAGCCAGTAAGACGTATACTCTGGAATAAAGTGCAATCTGTAAGCACCTACGACACTTTATTTTAAAATAAATTAGTCGGCAAAAACACTCGATCACACTGTGGACCGGTTCCGATTTTTAGCTCAGATTGCGCTTTTCGTGACCCTATTTAGGGATGTTCCCCGCCCCCCGCGGGGCTCCAGATCTAATAAGTCGCAGCAACGATGACCAAGATGAGAACCAAGTACCCGGCAAGCACCTACGGCACTTAGTCTTAGAGTAGTTAGTCCGCGAAAACACTTAAATACGCCGTCGCGGACCGGTCCGTACTTTCGGCTCAGATTGCCCTTTTCGTGACCCTATTTAGGGATGTTCCCCGGCCCCCGCGGGGCTCCAGGTCTTATAAGTGGAAGTAACACCGACGTAGATGAGTTCCAAATACCCGGCAAGCACCTACGACGCTCAATTGTGGAGAAATATGTCGGCGAAAACCCTTCACCGTGCGGTCGCAGCGGACTCCAGCCAATCCCGCCGAGCTCCAGCTGTGCTCCCTCCGACGAAAAATGGCAATTACTCGAATTGCAGGAGTCGCAGGAAAAATCGGGACCCAGGAGGGTCTTCAGCACACTCCACTTGACAGTTTGGCCCGGAGAGGCAACATTTTCGGCGACTCATTTCGGTTTTGAACGGTTTCGAACACCACCTTGTTAAATTTCCGGAAATTTGGACTTTGAGGGCTTATAACTTTTTTTCCAGAAAAGATACTGACGCCGCCTGAACGTGAGGACAATCTTTAGGCCTTCCTTAAAACACCCTGAAATTTTGGTTCGAAAATTCCAACTCAAAGTGCCGATTTTAGCCGACGATAGCCGACAGAAGCGCGAAAACCGCCCGCGTGTGCTGCGGGTTGCCTACCCGGAATGCCCGTAAGGCGCCATGTTAATTTTAACACACTATAACTTTTTTCCTAAGGGATAAAAAAAATGCCTCTGCGGGCCAAAACCTTTATTTTGACCTTAACTATCGATGTACCAAGCGGCATCGCATTAGAACGATTTGCAGGATTATTTGACGTACAACGGGCACTACTCCACCTTACCCCCCGCGAGCTTCGGCTGGGCAGGCGACGAGCACGCTTGCCGCCGTAGAATTCAAATGACTCATAGCAGCCAACCTCACAAAAGGCGTTTACTTTGTGGAAACTGAGCCTCCAGAGCACGGCAGATCCGGTTTTCGACGAATTATCATACGGCCGTCAGTCCAAGGTCAGCACTCCGCCGGCCGGCCGGCGTCCCGCTTCGTCAGCAGACTGGACCGTGAGCCCGACTCCCACTCTGTTAATTTTTGTAAATACCTTGTAAATCTTGTAAATTAAAAAATTAAATCCTTCATATCACCGAGCGCAAGGGCGCCTGGTTTGCTGGTCGGGCGATGCCTTGCCCTCGTAGGCCCCACGGTGGGCGGCAGAGCCTCCAATCGGGCGGGCAACTCTGCCGAGCGTCGCCAGCTCGGCCGCTCGGCCGCCAGTCACCCTACCCTGCCCGGCGTGGCAGTTGCCCTACCCTACCCAACCCGGCGGCTCGGAGCGGGCAACGACGTCACCCAGGCTTGCCCGTAGGGAGAGGGAGGGTGCGGTGGAGTTCGCCGCTCCAGCCGAATCGATCCCTGCTCGGCGCTCGGCTCGGCGACCCGACTCGGCGCTCGGGTGTCCCGCCAACGTCGGTGCACGGTCCCGGCTTGGCTCAGTCTCTGCGCGCTCGGCTTGTCGTGCTGCCAACCTCACAGTAACGCTTTACCGACTTTCTGCCACTTAAACTGACCAGAGGGAGCCTTAAAAATGAGGCGTGAATCGTAATACACATTAAAAACAGTTTATTTTACGAAAAAAATACGACTTTTTCGTTTTGTACGATAATTTTGCCGATGGTACGATAATTTTCGGGTGGTGGTACGATAATCTGGTCTCTCCGGGTGTGTCTCGCAATCTGGCAACGCTGGCGGCTAGGTGGCCGTCGGCGTCCGTGGAGAGAGGCCGTTGCGTTGCGTGCGGTGTAGCTTCGCGAAGCCGTTGACGATCTTCGGGTAGCTCACTGTGCCGGGACGGGGGCACCGGGGTGCGCGAGCGGTGCAAGGGGCGCAAGGAGCCTGCTGCTGCTGCTGTGGCCGTTTGCCGTGTGGGTGCGGAGTCAGGGTCGTCGCTGCAGACCAGAGTCCTGCGAACAGGGCCGCCGAGCAGCCCGTTGCTTACCTGAAGGCAAGTACAAGAGCACTCGTGAGAATGTATCGTGCGGTGTCGTGTAAAAGGTTGGCATGAGCGCAAATGTGCCCATGTAAGTATGTAAAAGACAAAACGTCCCCCCTGCAGGCAGCGTTGGCTCGCCCCTCCCTCAGGCTGACTATCGCAGCGGGTCGGGTATTCCCCTTCCGTTCTCTTTGCCCACGCCACTGCTGGGCATCCAAACACTGTACCGTTGGGTTCAGCGAATCTTGAAACGGAAGTAAAAAGAACACAAGTAAGTGCACAACCCGAGGGGTCCACCACTCTAGTAATCCTGTGTACACTTCGTCCAGAAATCACTGGTAATCACATGCCAAAACTGTATATTTTCACGGTTTTTATCGGTTTTTAAGGTTCTTCTTAAGAAAACAGGCAAAAAATGCACCTTGCTGGCCAAAATTATAGTTTTTTGAAATTTTTTGTAGGCAATCACTGGTAATCGGTAATCATGTGTACATTCCTGAACTGAGTGGTTGACCCCTCGGCACAACTGATCCATGAAGTGGAAGAGGGAGGTAACTCATTTTTATTCATTTGTCAGGAGAAACAAAAAACTGTTTTCAGAACAAACTAAATGAGCCAATGTTGTAAATGATTTATAAGTCAGTAAAACACGACTAAAAATTCTGATAATTTTCAAAAGTACCAGACCACTCTGTCTAGGGTTTCTGTGAGTTACTCCCTTGCATCGAAGTAGAAAAAAGAGTCATTTATACTTGCCTCTTTCAAATTAGATGGAATTTCGAGGTAACTCAAGGACAACATGTGGAACGGGCGCTCTCTTCGCGCCCGTTAGGGTAGGCAACCAATCGTGCGCACATGTGTGGGGTGTTGCCAGCCTGCAAGGCGTCGTCACGCTGCTTGAAATGATGAAAACATTTTTTCTCTCCCAGCAGCCCACAGTGCAATCCCAACACAGGTTAGGCCTCCACTCTAAGAGTCGTGATTTGATATGCATTACTTTTGAAAATAAGTATACATCAAATTTCAAGATACATCCTTTTTCTATGTTGATTTTCTCTTAAACTACTTGGAATTGAGTTAAATAATTTAGTGTGGTCATGGCAACCATTCTAAAGAACAACAATAAAGAAAAAAACTCAATTTAGAGATAAGTCAGTCATTCCCTTCTTCCGCTTCATGGATAAACTTCCGTCCCCTCGCGTGAGGAGGGGGTTGAAGGGACAACCATCTTTTTTCCCTCCACGGGCGAGAGGATGGAAGTTGTGCACTTACTCTGCAAACTCAACAGTGAACTCGGTACACTCTGTTTAGTGTGTACTCACGAGTACACTCTAATGAGAGGAGTGCGCTCAGATAAGTGCACACCTCCAGCTGCATATATTGCGAGGCGTGCTTAGGTGTGTACTCATCTGAGCACACTCCTCTCATTAGAGTGTACTCATCTGAATACACTCTCATTGGAGTGTGCTCATCTGAGAACACTCTCTTGGGATTGTGCTCATCTAAGCACATGCTCGTTGGAGTGTGCTTGTGAGTCATCTAAGCACACGCTCGTTGGAGTGTGCTTCTGAGTACACGCTGAACAGAGTGTACTGAGTACACTGTTCAGTTTGCTAAGTACGTGTGTTCTTCTTACTTCCGTTTCAAGATTCGCTCAATTACCTTATAATGACGATCCGTAGTTTCACAAATATGGAAGTTGAGCAAAGCGTCTGGCTTTCTTGGATTTTGACAGAAAATCGTGCAGCGTGTTTAATTTGGTTTTTATTTTGAACATTTCCCGATATCTCATGTATTTTTCAAGTAACTGCAATCAATGCAGTGATTCAGATGCGAATTGGAGCCTTTATAGCGTTTTGCGTGGGGAGGAATCAAAGCTGTTGCTAGGACGTAAAAATGTTGTAAATTTTTAGCAAATGATACATTGAAAATGACCAACTATTTGTTCTCTCGTGCAGCCAGCAGTGTGCAGCAGCCAGCCTGGCTGAAACTTCTCTTGGGCCCCGTCGAGGTGCGTGCCTCGCCGCTGCCACGCCGCAGCTTTATCTCGCTCCAGGTGCTGAATTCCGATGCACAGGCTCGTGTGACCTCGGGGTGTGTCGCCTGGTCCGCCATTTCGTTACGTACCGGAGAATGTTTCCGCCGATACCCTCTGTGCCGTTAATTATTTTACAGGCGAATAGTATGCGAACCGATTGTGATTCCCCGTTCGAGCTTCAATCGGCTCGCTTACTAGTTCTTTGTATATGCGAGGTCCAGATTTTATAGACGATATTTGTTTTCTCTGACAACTTATTGCACTTGACTAAAATTGAAAAAATCTATATTCTGAGGCTTCTATGCTTTCGATTGGGCTCAAAATATGAAACCTTATGCAAAATCGAGGGACACGAACCCGGTCCCTGTTTTTTAATCGCACTCATACGATAAAGCTGAAAGCTGTTTCGCCGTTTTTTTTTAGTGTTCTTTAGTATTCTAGGGGTTTGTGTGTTCACAATTAATTTCCGCCTTTCTGATGCGTGTATTTTATAGATAAAATACGTTATTTTTGGGTAGTTTCAGGAGACATCTGCCATCTCTTTGCTTGACCATCTCTAATTACGCCCAAATGAAGTCCCCAGTAATGTCAGGTTTGGCGTAAAATCTCACAGCTGTAGCTCCAGTAGTTTGGAAACGGCAGCCTCCTAAAGGTTTAGTATCATCAGAAGTACTTACTTTCAGTAAATTGTGACAACCGGACATAGATCGTCACAGATTGGGTAAAAATTGTGATAAATGGGTGCGACGAAGTTTCAAAAGTTTCAAAATCGCCGATAGAATCTGAACTGTGCATATTGTGGCCGAAAAATTTTGGGGCCTTTCTTAGGCCCACTGGTCAAAAAATGGAGGAAATCGTCAACGGTCGTGTACCAAAATCGGACTTCCAAAAGAAAAAAGGCCTCCCTACCATGCGTTGGTGCGTCATATGCCTGCCCGTCTGGCCGCCTGCCAACTAGCCGCCTGAAGTGTAACACCCGCTCCGGTACCGTTCGTTATCGGTACTGCAAAATCATTTTGCCAAAATGTACTTGTATATTTTTATAATTATATTAAAATTAACTCTTTCGTACTCTGCCAACTCTACTGTGTGCTCAGTACACTATTCAGCGAGTCACAAGTACACCCTGACGAGACTGTACCTATCTGAGTACACTCCCACGGGAGTGTGCTTATATGATTACTCACCGTACCACACCTAACTATTTACAGAGTGTTAAGTATTGACCTTGGCAACGTTGCCATTCCGGATAATTAGATTTGTTTCCTTTTTTAGGCACGAAGTAGCCTTATACACTGTTATTCAACGAATGTGACGTCATTCGTTCGAATGTGAATTATGTCACGTTCGTTTGAACATGACGTAACATTCGTTTCAATGTTGACACACGACGTTCAAACGAATGTGACACTCCAATTTAACGGCCGTGTCACGTTCAAACGAATGTGATATCGTATTCAAACGAACGTGACAAAATTCACATTCTAACGAATACAACGTCACACTCGTTGAATAACAGTGTAGGTTAGGGGCTCTTAGTTTACACTCTCAGTCTCATATGAACTTTTATGTCTCTTGCTTATGGAGCTTTTTGAGCAAACGTAAATTGTACTATTTTCTCTTTAGCTATGCACAATTTTGATCGTTTTTAAGATGAAATTGTCAATAGTTCATGTAGAAATCAAAAAGTACATTGCAATTGACAAAAAGGTTAGGTTTAATGGACTAAATACCCTATATAATGGATAAAAACGTGCATAGCCAAAGAGAAAATAGTACATATTACGTTTGCACAAAAAACTTTTTGGCAAGAGATCGAAAGTCAATACGGGTCTGAGAGTGTAGGATGTACCATTTTCACCCACACCTCAACTCAATGGCGTTACTGCTATCATGTGCCAAAGCGACAATATGACTTGGCGATTTGAACTCACGCTGCCCATATGCCGATCGATCAAAATTTGTTAGAGTCGTCATGTAACTAGCCCTATCTGAAATTAAAGACTTCCACTACAATTAATTTTCAGTCTAGGTACGAATTTTCAGACCAAACACGGTTTCAGACTGCCATGTCTTATATGTAAGAGAAGCGTTATGAAATTTCATTAAAATTTATTCATCAGTGTTGCATAACGACAAGTCTGAAAAAAAAAGTCTGAATTGTCAAAATTGTTTTAAACAGTGTGAAAAACTCTGCACTTGAAGTGTGGAGACTGCAAACTCTGCACTTTCATATGTGGAGACTGAAATTTCTACACCTCCGCGTTTCAAATGTGGAGTTGGTTTCACAGTGAGGAACCGCAGGAACGTTCCTTACTGGTTCATGGCTTTTCGATTACTTTTATTCTTCAGTCGGCGACGAATGAAAGTGTCTTTTGTAAGGCCGTTTCAGCGAGGTTCAAGGCTGTCTGCTACAAAGTTACGCTGTGCTGCCCGTAGTGCGCCGGCCATGGACTGCCCCGTGTGCATGGAGGAGTTCGACGCGGCCGGGAGGCGACCCAAGTGCCTGCCGTGCGGCCACACCGTCTGCAGCCACTGCCTGGGGGGCCTGCGGGAGCGGCGCTGTCCAGTGTGTCGCAGGGTGAGTCATCCAGGATGGTGTAAACTGCGTTTCATTAATAGTCAAAAATATGCAAAGCTTAAAGAAATTATGTAAAAAATGAAGCAACTACTCAAAAGGTCTCCCTGTCAAGAAATGACGGACATCCTCTGTAAAACTCCTGCATGAAATTTTAACTCGTTTGTGATCCAGATTCTGCTCTGGTTGACGAAATTCCATGCAGTCGTAACCTTTAGCTTCTTTTCACTTTTTCCTGCCACAAATCGATCGTAATCAGTGATTTCTGCAATATGTTCGTTAAGTTACCAGGGACCCCACATTCAGTCATTATAGTGATTTTATTGTTCGTACACAGGAAAAGAGAAAGCAGTATTTGTTCAGGTCTGCTAATTGGTTCTGAAAACGCTTCGCCAGACGTCGCAAGGTCATCATCCCTCTAGTTTATCTGTAATTTCGTTCCCAGGACTTCGTGAGCGAAGCTTCCGCCTTGCCTGACAACTTCGCCATACTGGGTCTCGTCGACAAGAAGCCGCCAAAGATTTCCAAAGCCACAGCTTCAATGTGAGTTGAGAAAGTGTCTCTTCGCTACAAGGCTGTTTGTTTTTATCTCAATGAAAAGTCAAAACGATTCAGATTCAATCGAGCGTAGCCTTTTAGCACAAAATTTAGGGTTCAGCACAATTTGTGCGCATCATAAGGATTGCTGCAAAAGTTTAGTCGAACTGTAGTCTTAGCTACCACACGCCGCAAAGTGAAAGTTTGTTTAGCTTTGGAAACCGGAGCAATAACCCTTGACCACGGCCGCTGGTGCGCAGGCTGTGGTGCCTTGACTGTGACCGGGCCGCCGAGGAGTCGTGCGTGGACCGCGGCCACGTGCTCCGCTCGCTGCGCAAGGTGCGCTCGGAGCGGGCAGCGCCGCAGCTGCAGCGGCTGGGGGACGCGGACTCGAACGCCTCCAAGGTGGTGCGGACGCTGGGAAGCGCCAAGGAGGCCGTGGAGGACCTGCTGCAGGACTGGCGGGCCAGACAGCGGCAGGTCCAGCAGGCCGACAGGGAGCTGCGGGCGGCGGTGGACGAGGGCGGCGACCTGGAGGCCGGCCAGCCGGAGGGCCTGCAGCAGCTGCAGGACGCGGCCAGCCTGCTGGAGGGCATGGAGTGCGGGCTGCGGCACAAGGGCGGCAAAGAGTGGTGGGGCGACCTGGGCGCCGCCGGCCGGAGCCTGCTCGACGCGCTCGTGCTGCACCTGCACCGCCACGGCCGCATCCACAAGGTACTCGTACACACACTTTAATCATCACCTGCGCTGTCTATCAAGTCAAACACGTCTGCAAAAGTACCACACTAAATTCTGCAGTTATCTGACAAAACAGCGTATCCACTATGGGTTTACCATAACGGTGTTATGTCAGATGAACACAGAATGACTATGTAGTTTTTTCTTGCACGCGTAAGTCATTACGGATACAGGTTTTGGAGGTTACAACTAGTTTTGTGCAGCCGCAATACGGATGCACTTTTGTTCGTATTACACGCCTCATGTTTTTGTACAACTTCGTACGTGGTCTCGCTCAATTTTAAACATGCGAACTTTTTCGCACAAATTTGTGCGAAATCGCGTACAAATTTGTGAGAAAAGCACGCATGCGCAAAATTATGCGAGACCAGGTACGATAATTGTACAAAGGAATTTAGTGTGTACATATGATTTTGACTGTATTTCAGAAGTTTTGAAAGCCGTAAGCGAGGGGGTATGCAATCTCAATACCAGTGACCCTCACTCAGAAGGATGTAGTGCAATGGCCTTCTTTAAAAAAATATTACTAAACAAATGTATCCACGAGTCTCATAACTTTTCTTCTGTATTATTAGAGAACACGGTGCAGTTGTATCGTAAAACTGTTTTCTAGTAAAACAAAGCAGTCTCATTTGTATTACAAAACTTTTCTCCGAATTACTAAACATTTGACGACTCGGTACAGAACAAAAACGTGACAGGAACAGGCGAAAGTCTAAGAATTTTGCCTATTAGGGGACGTCAATTAATTACGTTACGCACTTTTGGGCCATTTTTGACCCCCCTCCCCCCATGCAACGCACCGTTACGCTGACCCGAACCCCCCCCCCCTCCCCTGAGCGTAACGTTACGCTCAAAATTTCGAATAATTATTTTTTAAGCCTTAATATATAGGTGAAGAATCAAAAACATCTTTAAGTACATTTTCAAGGATATTTGAGGGTTGAAACAAATGTAAATGTATGGTATACTAGCTGCGCGACTCGACGTCGGGGAAAACGATATTCGAGCGTAACGTTACGCCAGGCCACCCCCCCCCTCCCCCCATGTACCGCAGCGTTACGCTGACCCGAACCCCCCCCCCTCCCCCCCTAGTGCGTAACGTAATTAATGGACGTCCCCTTACGCTGCCATTACGCGCGCCATTACGGGTGGAGTGACCCGACTTCTACGCGAGTGCATACCCCCTCGTCCATAAGTTGCAAAGAAATGTTCCGTAAGTTACGGACTCCGAAACCTTTGTATTACGCTCAAAATCATCTTTACAAACAAGATTGGAACCCATTAACCCTGTATCCGCAAGGACTTTAGTTTGTGCATACCTCCGTACCGATTTGACCAGACGCGTGAAATGCAACGTATTCATGCGCAACCATGCACACGGTGCTGTGCTGCACGGCAATCCACATTTCATGCTTACCTTCGCACGGATTCTTGCATTTCAAAACGCATGCTCAGTCGGTGCAAATCTACGTATGCTCAAAGAAACTGCATGGTAGTTTTGTGGGAAGACCAAACACGTACAATTCTAATGCGTGGGTTGCTGTGCCGACAGGACGCATTCCAGCAGCAGCCCGCAGTGGTTGCTCCGACTCCAGCGCTAGATCCTATTCAGGAGCTCAACTTTTACAGGGTCAGTTGGACTCATTAGGATCATTAGATCAAATGCAAGTCAGTGTGTGGAAGAGGAAATGCCTTCTCAGACTTTACTCAAACGACTGCACATATGTAGGTGTGATTATTCTTTCGCTGTCTCGAAATCTTTGCAACTCCAGTCTCCACCTTCACTGTTATTCAACGAATGTGACGTCATATTCGTTTGAATGTGAATTTTGTCACGTTCGTTTGAATATGACGTCACATACGTTTGAATGCTGATCCACGTTCGAACGAATGTGACACCCTAATTTAACGGCTGTGTCACGTTCAAACGAATGTGAAATCATATTCAAACGAACGTGACATAATTCACATTCCAACGAATGTGACGTCACATTCGTTGAATAACAGTGTTGCTTTTTCAAAGTGCACTGTAAAGACTTTGTCAAAATATCTGACTTGGAGAAGTGAAGAATGTTTTGACTCCTTTGCTGTATCCAGTAATGATCATAGAAAATGTATGATTAATCATAGAATTCTTAATGATACTTTACTGTAAGGGCTACTCTATGATGCACAACAGTAGTAAAAATAAGTGAGCCTAAGCTATACGAGGAAAGCCAAACACTCTACAACTTAGCAGGCAAAGTTGGACAAACATACATACAGTCTAAAATATTATCTCATTACTTGTTTCTTTTAATCATTAATTTAATTACTAACTTCTCACAGCAAGAAAAACAGATGAGAGTGGTGTGGAACAGGCGATTTCTTCTTTAGTTTAGAAACAAATTAAACGAGTAAGTTTCAAACCACTGCACTTGTGAGAGGTATAAGTTTGTTTCGTCAAGGTAACTGACAAATCATATCCTCTTATATATTTTATGTTATCTTTTCTATTATCAGGTGCATGAATGGCTAGGGTCTACTGGCTATATCTGACAACACAATATCACCCAAAACATAATTTATAAGATCAGAAATATTGTGCACTTACGTCAACACTAGATGGGAAAGTAGTAGGCTGGTCCAGTTGATGATTCAGAACTTTCTCGAACCATTCAAATACATTGTCAAGAAAATGAAAAGCTCGATTTACCCAGATCAACTTCTGCATCAAAAGTGTTCACACCGGTTCACACTGTTGTCAACCAAACGAATGAGAAACAAAAACAATAACGACAATTTTTCATCCCTCGTCTTCATGAAAAATTCTTCCTTTCGCGTCGATACCCCGCGCTTGTGGGGTCAGTGGCGAATCATGGCAGTGCTGTTTTAGCATTTTTAAAGACTGTTTTGTGACCTTTCTGTGACTTTTTAGTGACTTTTCTGTGACTTTTTGACTTTTCTGACTTTTATTGACTTTTATTGACTTTTTTGACTTATGGACTTTTTTTTGACTTTTTGACTTTTTTGACTTTTAGTGACTTTTTTAATGACTTTTTCACCAGCGTACACCGATTGGCACCGGTTGGGGACCCCTCGGTTGGACTACTGCACCGTACCAACGAAAAGACGAGAGAGAAGAGAAGGCGGCCACGCTGGCCCGCGTGCAGCAGCATGGGGTGAGTCCTGCCGTCCACCTTGAGGCCCCTCGCGGCCTCCACCCCACCTGGCCTCGCTGACGCCGCCTGTCTGCAGGTGCGGCGGATGACCAACCTGTACTGCCACCATGACCCTGCCTGGGCCCTGGCCGTGCTGCAGAGTGCCGCCCCGACGCTGGAGGAGCTTCACGTGGAAAATCCCCGCGAGGAGCACCTTCTGGCTGCGCACGCCATGCCTGGACTGCGGCGGATGGAGCTGCTGTGTGTGGACCGTGCCCTGGACGCACAGCCCCCCTTGCTGCCCGCCCTGCCACGAGGCGGCCTCAAGTGGCTGCGTGTTGTTAGACTCCCCCGGCCCACCCTGGCCTCCCTGCTGCAGGCCCACAGTGCCTCGCTGGAGGAGCTGTGGCTGGAGGTCGGCACTCCGGGGGGCGGGCAGTGGCCTGCAGGATGCGACGACCTGGACGCCCTGCTGGGCCAGTGCGGCCTCCGCGTGTCCAGGGTCGTGCTGCGGAGGGAGTGCAACAGATACTCCTTCTCAGCCTGCCGTGCACAGGTGTCCGCGGTGCGGCGCGTGCTGCCGGCCGCCACGGTGCAGTGCTCTAGGTGTGACAACGTTGCATTTCAAGACTTCTAGCCACCAGCGTGACCACGGCGACTTCGGAGGAGCACTGGAAACCGGTGAGATTCTCCAGTGTGGTGTGCGGTGTGGTGGGGCGAGCTGTCCGTCCGGGGAAGCTGTTAAATGACTTCGTGGACAGTTCTCACCAGAGAGGACGGAACAGAGAGGTCCGAGTCCCATGCTAAGCCGCTCCGCCAATCTCGTCGGGCCCGGCGGTGGTCGCGCGACGGTAGCGCACCTGGCGGTGCGTTCGCGCGCCTTTTTGCTGGAGCTCGACACGGCCAGGTCGGCCCGGGCCGCGCGGTCCGCTTGAATGCGCGTTCGCGCCGCCTGGCGGTTGGGCGGCTGGCCGGTACCCAGCTTTCAGGGCCAAATTGTGGTTCATCCTGGCCAAATATACTGGTTTCGGTGTTTGAAATGCATGAAGGGCTGCTTCCAGTGCCAGTTAGTGTGGTCTTCGAATCACTACTGCTCTTTTTTACTGTTCCATAAGAATAAAAACATGGCTTGTGTGACCTTTTTTTTCCACTTTTTTTGGAGGGGGTGGGGGTTGCTGCTGCTGCTTGGGCAGGCTTAGGAAATGAAAAAGAATTTTTTAAATTAAATTCATGTTTAATGAAAACATTTATCACAAAATACAGTACATCACAGATCAATAATTATGAACACTTAGTCAAAATTTTAAATTAAATGCATGGTACAAGAAAACATTTGAAGATTACATCACAGAATACATCATCCCAACCCTCATCAACGGGAGCCACCTGGAACAAAAGATAAAAAAATATTAATTTTTTTTTAAAAAACTTATAACCTTAAAGATACAAGGGAAAGAAGCATGTTCTAGAAATATTTGTCAGAGGAAGTTCATTTTGTGGTTAAAATGCATCCACTATTATGTGAATTTATTCCCAAAGTTGGGGGCTTCAACTCATATTTGTTTCTGAGTTGTGAAGGTTTACGTAAACTTTCAGTCGTTTCTCTCAAATTCTCCTCACGACAAAAGTAAAAGTACCAGCACCTTAGATTCTGGCAATTATACCATCAAAGACTTAAGTAAAAAAGAGAGTGTTTGAGTACTAAGGTTTGGGTACTTTTTCCTTTGTTGTTTGGAGAATTGGGGAGAAACGACTCAAAGTTTACGTAAACATCCATGACTCTAAAACTAAAGGGAGTTGGAGCCCTCAACTTTGGGAATGAATTCATCAAATAGTGGATGAATTTTAAGCACAAAATGAACTTCCTCTGACAAATATTTCAAGGACATGCTAGTTTCACTTTACAGTATCCTCAAGTTGCCATATTGGATGGAATTACACACAAGACCACTTTTATATGTTTACTAAGATTGAGGACACTAATGGGTAAAATATATTTTTTTTTAAAAAGGACATAAAACAGGCCGTCAAAATGACTTTGGCTTGAGGAGCCCCGTGGAGTAAAGAAATTATCGGTTTACAAGGAAAATAAGATACAAAACAAGACACGGAATTGAGGTTATGAGTTTAGGCCACTCGGTCGCAAAGTGTCTTAATACCGCTACGTGCGTCATAAAACTTAAAAAAGATGATAGAAAATGCACTGAGAAAGGACAAGATATGATAAGAAAACACCACAGGGGCGGAAAAACTCAAAACATATCACAAAATGTTAGCAACAAAAATGGACGCCATCGCAAACAGATCGGCCGACAAGACCTGTCGGCAATCGCCGAATTTCATTACTAAAACAAAATACTGGGAGCGCCGAGCATTGGAGAGGGATTTCGAATACAGCAGCTTCAAGTTAGGAAACTGGAGACTGCATTCTAAAGATTTAAAACACTTACTTACCGCAACAAAATAAAGACAAGTCCAACGGCGCCACGCAACGTTGACGATTCGGCTGTCAGACTGCTCGGAAGACGCGAACGCACTACTGCTGCAACGAAGTGGCAGTCGGCTCGAGGCCGAACCCTCTTCGGGCGGTGCCGAGCAGGGCTGGCTCAACGAATATTAAACAAATATTTCATGTGCCTTTATTTTTATTAAACTAAATTCCAAGCTCTTCTTTCCGTTTCGACAAATGTAGCTTTCATAGAGAGATTTTGAAAATAATGACGAATAGGCCAAAAGACGCCAACGAAAATGAAGTGTTTTGTTGTCGTAGGTTGGCTACCGTGATAGTTCGCGCGCCCCGCGAGGTTCGGAAATTGGCGGAGCGGCGCCTATCCCAGTCGGAGCTCTCTGTTCCGTCCTCTCTGGTTCTCACCGACATGTTTCGTCGCAACGTTGGCGTACTCAGAGCACTACTCGAGTCAAAGCAGCATTTCATTTACCTCGCTAGCACAAGACACGGTCTGCTGGAGAAACTTTCCACTGCCAAACAAGTTGTCCACTGTCCCTTCACAATTTATAAGCTCGTCATGTGGAATGTTCATTTTAAATTGAATGGGTTTTCGAAGACATTTTTTTTCCCATCTGAGCCCCTTTTATTGAGACCCTGTGGTTTTATGTTGCAGTGCGTGTTTGATCGGTGACGTGTCGCTAGAGACGCCCCTGTTATTCATTGAATGTTAACTTCGTTGCATTCGTTTGGACGTTGATGAACATTCACACTACAAACAACTATCTACTTAGGACGCGCTTACAAATGCATGCTTGGCAAGAACACACTGACAAATGCATAGTACGGAGTTAATCTGCGCCAAGCATGCACACTGAGAATGAAAGAGTCTTGATCAATACTCAATTTTGGCCGAGGCACACTTTATCACCCGAATTTGGGTGAGGAAGGTTTCTTGCCCAAATTTGGGTGCGGAAGGGTGTATCAGCTACCTATGCAGCTAGTATTATCACCCAAATTTGGGTGAGGAAACATTCCTCACCCAAATTTGGCTGAATTCCTCACAAAAATTTTTAGTCGTGATCATGACCATTTCATTCCCACTGCATTTGTAAGTGTTTACTAGCAAGCGTACATTGTAAGTGTGTGGTAAGTAGACAGGTTTCCAGTGTAAAGGGATATCCTGCCACTGCATGATCGTTCAATGGCAAATGGCGTGAAGTGACATGTACAATACTCGAACATTTTATTATATTTTTTTTACTTTCGGTGGCGTGAAGGGTATTCACTCATTTCCATGAAGCATAAAATCGGATAACCGCAGTTTTGAGCTTACCGCTCATTATCTCTCTACTTTCTCCCACAGTGCGGCGATTTTCGGCGCATTCAAAACTAAAACTGAGCCACTCTATTGGGGTCAGAAAAAAAATTCATATCTGACAGAATCGGGATCTCACCCGTCCAGCGTTGAGAATCAGAATTCTTGCCAGAAAGCTATTAAATTTGATGAGAATATTGATTTTTACTACAAGACGATAAGGAATATTTCTTGGCAAAATTAAACCAGAGTAACAAACACTTTACGCTTATAACACTATCAATCCTATATGGACTATTTATTGTCTTGCTTATAAAGTTTTCCGAGCAGACGTAAATTGTAGTATTTCCTCTTTAGCTGTGCACAGTTTTGATCGTTTTTCAGATAAAATTGTCAATCGATCATGCAGAGATCGAAAAGTACATTTCAATTTTAAAAAAGTCAGGTGTCAAGGTCTTGGCAAAAGATACAGAGTCAATTCGAGTCTGACAGTGTACAGTAGGGGCCGTCGAAAAACACGATTTGCCGAGTTCAGCATCGTAATAGCACTCAAAATTTTTGTCTTTTTGTGCTGATTTCAGATCTGTGTCGCGTTTTGCGATTGGAGGTAATCTTGATCACCCTACTCCCCGTTTTATGTCCAAAACGGGCGGTTTTCGCGATTTTGCCCTTTCTAAGCCCAGATACCGTTATGGGAAGTTCGAGGAAGCTATCCTGCGATAAGGTTCTCTTCTCTAACACATAATTTAAGGTTTTAAGTCTATACAACATTCGGAGATCCACGCATAATAGCCAGAAAGCTCGAAAAATTCGTGTTTTGGTGTAAAAAACACGACTTTTTCGTACTTTTTTGCAGTTTTAACCATAATTATGGCCAACCACAGACTCTGGGGATGGGTCAAGTGGTGGTGGGGGATGTGACGAGGAAGGGGGAAAACAACCCTGGGCCAGCGCAGCGTCAGGAGGTGAAGGGGGGCAGCGGTGATGGCACGCAGCGGTTTGTTCCAATTCGGCCAAACGCCGCCGAGCTCCCCTGCTCGCCTCGCGAGGGTAGTGTATAGGTCTTAGGTCGGCCCAGGGGATGCCCCTTGCCTACCCAGGACCAGGGTGCAGCAACGACCTAGGGAGCGCGTGAAACCATGCTTTTCACTTCGGGGCAGGGGTTACGGACTTCTTCGAGATTATCGAAACAAGGCAATTTTCGGCAAAATGCTTTGCACAGATCGTAAGAACATGAAATTTAGGGTAACATAGGCTCATCGTGTGTACTAAAACTGTCACTTAAGCCCCCAATATATCGAAGTGAAAACGCCGAAAAATGCAATAAAAAAATCAGATAATGAAGGAAAAAACTCGGTAACGCCCTCGTAACAAAAACATTTTTTCCCTTGTTTCAAGTTAACTAGAAAGTTTCGCCAAGGGCAATGAGTCTATTTGACCCTAAATTTTATTTTATTTCGATCTGTGCAAAGCGTTTTGCAAACAAAGGCCTAGTTCCAACAATCTCGAAGAAGTGCGCAACCCCTGCAGGTGGAGAGCATAGCTTCACGCGCTCCCTACGCCGTTGGATCCTCCTGCCGAACTCATCACGAGGAGGTACCTGCACGTCGAGTCCCGCCCGCCCTGCCACCCGGCCATGAAGCTCTAACGCTTGTGCGACGCCTCGCCTTCGTTTTGACTTTGGGCTTTGCGTTTCTTGACGTCACCTTGGTCCTGATTATCTCATCACGGCGCTCTCCACCGACAACTTGCTGTGCTTCGATGAATACCTCCGTACTGCCAGCAACGAGGGCATACTTAAGTACCCTCCACTGCCCTGCTCGCCTGTCACACCCAAGCAGTGGAGAGGTATGTGCGGGAGGTGAACATAGCAGCACAGCAAGTTGTCAGTGAAGAGCGCCGTGATGGGATAATCACGACCACAGTGACGTCAAGAAAGGCAATGCCTAAAGTCAAAACCAAGGCAGCTTTCAAGGCGCCACTCCACACAAGCATTAGAGCTTCATGCCCGGGTGGGAGGGCAGGCGGGACGCGACGTGCAGGTACCTCTTCGTGGTGAGTCCTGGGTAGGCAAGGGGCATCCCCTGGGCCGACCTAAGACCTATACACTACCCTCGCGAGGCGAGCAGGGGAGCTCGGCGGCGTTTGGCCGAATTGGAACAAACCGCTGCGTGCCATCACCGCTGCCCCCCTTCACCTCCTGACGCTGCGCTGGCCCAGGGTTGTTTTCCCCCTTCCTCGTCACATCCCCCACCACCACTTGACCCATCCCCAGAGTCTGTGGTTGGCCATAATTATGGTTAAAACTGCAAAAAAGTACGAAAAAGTCGTGTTTTTTACACCAAAACACGAATTTTTCGAGCTTTCTGGCTATTATGCGTGGATCTCCGAATGTTGTATAGACTTAAAACCTTAAATTATGTGTTAGAGAAGAGAACCTTATCGCAGGATAGCTTCCTCGAACTTCCCATAACGGTATCTGGGCTTAGAAAGGGCAAAATCGCGAAAACCGCCCGTTTTGGACATAAAACGGGGAGTAGGGTGATCAAGATTACCTCCAATCGCAAAACGCGACACAGATCTGAAATCAGCACAAAAAGACGAAAATTTTGAGTGCTATTACGATGCTGAACTCAGAAAATCGCGTTTTTCGACGGCCCCTAGTGTACAGTTCCACTTCACTTGTCTCCAAATTCCACTTTGTTGGGTAAATATAAATTATAATTATTATACTATGCTTGCGCCATTTTCTTCGTATTATGGGAAATATCTTCGTTAGACATTTAAAGTGCAGACAACTCCATCCCTCATGCACTAAATGAATGCTTCAGGTAGCGTGTACACGGCAGAGGTGTGCATATCCATCCACTGAGCATCCGTTCCATCCGCAGCCTCCGAGGGGTGGGGGCCTGGCCTGTCCAGGAGACCAGGTGACGATCCAAGCGCGTTGTGTCGTCTAGCGAACGCAGTTCGGACGGCGTGAGGCAGCTACACCAAGCCACGCCGCCGCTGGCCGTGCGAGCGAGACGGAGCGAGCGGCGCCACTGGGAGAGCGAGAGAGACAAACGGCCACACAGCAGGTTGCGGATGGAACGGATGGAGCAATGCGTTGGGCGGGTCCAGTGGCAGTCGACCCGCCCGCAGCCAGGCGGCGGCGGATGGAACGGATGCCAAACGGATGGATATGCACAGCTCTGGTACACGGCATGTATGCACTAGTTAGAGGCCTGGTAGGCATGCACTGCCTAGAGCGTGCTTGCAGACATGCTCCAGCTAGAGCGTACAATGTACGTTTTTCAAATAGAACATCTAGTAAAATGCCTTCAAAATCTGGTGAAATCTCGCGCCCGCCAAATCTCGCGTCATTTTGACGCGAGGTCCAGCGAAACCTCCTTTGAAGGAACGTGTGTACAGAAATATTCCAAGTGGTTGCCCCCTCTACCTCGCAGTCGGCGCACAGATGGCTCAGAAGACCGGTGGAGGTTAATCCCGGCCGGGTGTTGAGCTGTATAGTTGCTAAATGGGACGCGAACCGATTGTGTGACCCCGCCAATGGATTCCTCATTCGGAGAGTAATCTATTGGTAAGGGTCACATCGAGGAGCAGGGGCGTATTTAGGGCCGAGACGAGGGGGGGGGGGGCGATGTCGTACGGGTTGCCTAACTTTAGGGGTAAATAAGGACTTTTTCGTTTTTTGTTATTTTTATTAATACATATGGTAAGTATTAAATTGAAAAAGGTATGTCTGTACCACACAGGGTCAATTACACTTAAACGCCGCGATTGTTGGCCGCTGTTGACGTTGACGCGGGCGGCGGGGCGGAGTGAAGGCAGGGAGAGGAGGCGGCAGGCGGGGGGGGACAGCGGGGGGGGACAGCGGGGCGGGCGGGCCGGGGCGGCTATAGTCGTCCCAGCGTTACTTTGGACGCGAGTTGCAGCCTGCTCGCCGGTACCGCTCGGCTCGGGCCCGGCGAGCAGGCTGCAACTCGCGTCCAAAGTAACGCTGGGACGACTATAGAGGACGGGCCGGCCGGGACCGAACAAAGCGAGTATTTGCGAGAACTGCGCGCGCGTACGCCCTAAAGACGAGATTAATGGGAAAAATTCGGCCCCTCCGGGGCCGAGGGGGGGGGCAGTCGCCCCCGTCGCCCCCCCCTTAACTACGCCCTTGTCGAGGAGGCCAATTCTAAAGATCTTATCTGGGCGTTTCCGTATAAAGAATCTTATCTGAAACGCAAGAGAATTTCACTAAGTTTGGTCATTTCGGAGGGATAAGAGAGTAAGCGGAACATAATAAATCTTATATCTTCAAGTTGTTTGAATTAATTACGAATTATTACGACAACGAAACAACTACGAATTATTTTGATTTGTAAGCTTAGCTTTCTCAAATCATCAGAGTAAGCGAACTTCGCTTGCATTTCAGATAAGAATCTTTACACGGAAACGCCCAGATAAGATCTTTTGAACAGGACCCCTCGACACGTTCGGTTCCAGTCCTTTTTAGCGACTCTGGAGCTAAAAACGCGTGAAGAGTTTTCACCGCCCCCCCACCGGTCATCTGGCCTGGCCCACTGTGCCGCTATACCTCGAGAAATCTTCGACCAGCGGGAAGTCCCTGGCGAAGTACAAGACGACGGGGGTCATGGCGAGGGACTGGCGGATGCGGTGAATGCGCTCGCGTTGCTGCGCGGACACGCTGGTGCGCATCTTGGCCTCGTTCAGTAAGAGCGCGAAGCGTCCGCGGCTCTCCAGCAGGCGCTGCAGGCAGTCCTCCACGCGGACGCGCTCGAAGCAGTCCACCAGGACCAGTGACCGGTCGTCGGACGACTCCGTCAGTATGGTGTACATGACGCTGTCGTGGATGCCCACTGGGACGCGGCCCTGGACCAGCTCCTGGATGCTGTCCGCGTACTTCTCGCGCGGCCCGATGGCGGCCATGGCGTACTGCGACCTGCCGAACAAGACCGTCAGCAGACGCCCCGGAGCCGCCGCACAATGACACATTCTATTCAAAAGATCTTATCTGTGCGTTCCCCCCAAAAGAATCTCACCTGAAACGCAGGCGAATTTCACTAAGTTAGATCGTTTGAAACAGCTACAAATCAATACCATGGGTACGCTCCGTTTACACTCTAAATGTCTTAAAATGAGATTTGAGCGGTATTACAGTGAATCCGGCGCAAGCATAATACGAAGCAATATTTCCTCGTAATACGAATCTTTTTAGTATTTTCATTGTAAGATACAAAGAAAAACCTTCGCAATACGAAGAAAAATTACCTTCGTATCATGCTTGCGCCATTTTCTCCGTATTGTTGGAAATCTCTTCGTAAGACATTTAGAGTGTAGTTCAGGCGAGCGATGCGAGTAGGCAGCAGCTGCCCTTCGATACACCTCGGTGACGGGGGCTTGCCGATCCGCGAAAGGGGCAATTAACGCACACACACACACACACACACACACACAGATAGCCGCCTGAAGGGTAGGCAAAAGAACACACTCTGTCCCCGAAAGTATGCAACAAGTGTTACTTTGCCCCTCACTCAGGCCGGCTCTGGATCCGCCACTGCGACGGTGAGCGCAAGCGCGTGGCGGGAGGGCAAGGGGTCGAGAGCGGGTGGTGTGAGTAGTATAGATAGCCCATTGTTGCGGTCCGCCATCTTGTCGGCCCATTGTTGCGGTCTAACCTAACCCTTAAAAGGGGTCATTTTTTTTATTTTTTTTTATTTTTTTTTATGGTCAATTTTTTTGTCATTTTTTTCTGGGCGAGGTTACGATGCGAGCTCTAACCTAACTTAACCCAAGGGGTGGGTCTCACCTACCCTTCGAGGACCCCAAGTCACCTGAGTGCCTGGAACCAAGGGTAACCCACTGTGCGCTTGTGTGTGTGTGCGGAGCGCCTGGTGGATAGGCAACCCGCTGCGCTCTGTCCCGAGGTCACCCGCGCGACTGCTGGCGGGGCGGGCCTGCTTGCTGTCTCCCGTGCGCCTTATCTTACGATGGGTGAACTCAACAGCACTCGAGTAAATCGTCTAAGGGGGTGAAAACTTCGAACACAGTCATGCCTAATTTCAGGATGGACGTCCAAGCCGTTAACCCCAAATAGACTTGAGAGAATTGGGGGACACCATCCACCTCCTTGAAGTTAGCATCTCTCTCAACGAGAATGAAAGGCTTGTCGCGCAGCATAATGTAATGAATGAGATGGGACTGCAAGCGGTCATAATGGCCGAGGTAGTCCTGAGTTTTGCCAGCGAGGTGGGCGGTTATTTTGGGGACCAGCCACTCCTTTTCCAGGTAGAACTCCTCGATCTCATCAAGACTGTACTCGTCTTGGAGAAGGCCTTTTTTCCAGATCTGGACTGAATCTGTGGCCTGCGAGGCAACCAGTTCTTTCTGGTTCCAGTAGTTGAGCATGAAGCGGAGCGATTCCATCGTGACGACTGACGAACACATACTGATGCGTGTGACTGGAGCGCTTGCCCTTTTATGCCGCTGCGCCGCGACTGTGGCGCACCCTTTACGGACACTATTTGTACTAAGCATGCGCTGTGGAGGTACCACCTTAACCAGCACAAATTTCTCTTTTGTGTCAGTTCCTTTATGTTTTATTATTATTTTTTGTGTTTGTAAAAAACTTTTATAATTTTTATATTTTTTTAAAATTTTTTTAAAATTTTTTTTATTTTTTAAAATTTTTTTAAAAAAATTTTTTAAATTTTTTTAAATTTTTTTTAATTTTTTTTAAAAAAATTTATTTTTAAATTTTTTTTAATTTTTTTATTTTTTCCGTTCACAACTCTTTTGCGAATGTGAATCACTAGGTAAAATGCATTTGCATTTGTGTGCGAACATGCGTTTGAACATGGTTCGTACCCGTTGATCATTTATTTTCGGATTATCAGTAAAACTTGTTTTGACAAATGAACGTAGCGAATAACCGTGTGCTCGATGTACCAAGTACATGACACAGTACTGTCCACATACATTCGAGTCGATGTCTTGCAAACTCGTCGGATTGTACGTCCATTTTCGGCAGAGTCGGTCTAAAAATTTTCTGTGGAGTTTCACCACTGGTGGGAGGCCGTACGAATCCCAGTACTCACCCTCGCCGTTTTTATCAATGTAAAATGCAATCCAATGTTGGCCTGGCTTACACAGGGGGTCTGTGTTACATATGAGTAGGGCGGGGCGCTTATGGAGTCTGCGTGGGAGTGTGTCTGCAGCGAAAACGCCTTCAAAGAAGGGCGCCACGTGTTTGTCTTTCTTCATTAAGTTTTCTAGGGTGTGTCCATCCATTTTTTTAGACGTTGTAATCCACAACAACGTTTCGATTTTTATCGATTTCAATTAAGTTCTGAAATTCGACGTAAATAATGCAGTTTATGGGCTGGGCTAGGGCCTCGCCGAACTTAACCTCAAGTCGCAGTGTGCCCTGTTTCTGTAAATTCCAGTGTGGCTCACTAGCGGACAGGTCGGGTGACAAATCGAATGCGAAAAGCGTCAAGCCCTTTGGGTAATCTTCGTATTTGATTTGATTCCCTTCGTCTTTCCAATGAACGCCTGTTCCACAGAACAATGTGTTGTATGATTCCATGTATAGTCCGTTCGGGAAATCGGGGGTCAAAGGCTGTGTGGGCACAGGGTGCCCGTCCACCATGAGACTAAGATAATTTAAATTAAAGTGTTGAAAATTGAATCCATTCCTTAAAAAATCGCCGTTATAGCTACGATTGTCAACGAAGCCAATAACAATTCTTTGGGGTAACTGATTCAAAAACAGATTATCAATATTTTTATCACGGAGTCCCTGTCCAATAGTGACTGTTCGAATGTCGACACGGTTGACTGCGTATTTGGCAGGGGCCTTTTCTAGGGCCTGTGCGTGTGCGAGAAGCACAGACGGGGAAATAGTGACTTTCCTAACGAAAAGTGTAGCGTCCAGAAGCTTGATTTTTTCTGTCCCTGCAGTGGACATGAGTGTAAAGGCATCTCGATTCCTAATGAGTTTAATTCTCAATTCAACGTTATTGAGAAGGAAGTGATCTTGGTTAAAGAAATCAATGTGCAATGGACCCATCATTTCAAAGGGACGACTGCGTGCTGTGCGGGCCCTGCGCCAGGCTAGTCCCAAATTTTCTGCTCCGTCTAGGGAATCAAAGTGGCCTGGTGTATCTTGATACCAGAGCCGTTGCGTCATGTGCGACTGTTTGGCTGAACTGTCATAATTTAGCAGCGATTCGATGTAGGCGCGGTAAGGATAGGTCATACTGGAATGTGAAATCACTTTTTGGTTTAGGCTCACGTCCACTTGGCTCCAAAGCGCATGCAACGCGTAATTCACGGGAGTGGCGTCACTATTGTTTGCGGCAACAATGTCTGTCCCATCAGCGTTCACGATCTTGGCCTTAACCAGAAGAATCGTGTGTGCTGGGTCGATGTACTCGCTCCCAGCCCCGGGGATACAGAACTCAACGGTGTTGGCTGAGTCCAGTGTGGTGAGGGGCTTGTAGGGCACCCAGTGTGTGGCCTCCAGCGCTGTCTGTGTGGGTGGAACCATCCACAAATCAAGTTCTGAACGGAGGCATTGATTTGATGCTGAATGCATGAATGCCATGTTTTTTTGTTGTTTTTTTTTAGCTGAAATAATTGTCAGGAGCTAAGGTCTTTCTCCTTCGAGTCACTTTAGCAGAATGAGGCTTCCTTGTCGTTTTACGCCTTTTTATACGTCCAGAGCCGTTCATGCTCTCTGCTTTGCGTTTGAGTGAGCTAGCCAAGTTATCGCCGGCCTGTTGTATGTGACGCTTGGCGCTGGTCCTTAGACCTTCACCTCCAGCGATATCGGCAAGGACGTGACTGCCTGCGCGCACCGCTTCTTTCCCAACGGCTGCGGCGCCACTTCGAAGGACGGGCAGAATGGACCGAAAGAGGCCTCCTAGCCACGAGCCTACACCGTAGCCTTTCTGAAAGGCAGCGCCAGCATAATACGGGCCTGCTCCTCCCCCGGCTTGGTTTAGATAGTATTGAGTAATTAGGGTCATTTTTTTTTATCGTGTTCGTTTTCGTAGGTGAACCAGTAGAGTCAACGTTCCGAAATCAAATGCTACCAAATGCCCTTTTTGGTCTCTTATATAGCACTCGACGCTCTCAAACGATTTTGTGCTCAGATCGAAGTAGAGGGGGTGTTCAAAATGGACGACGGACATGGTACCGTACTGGGCTTGTGTGTTGACGGGGACTGTACGTAAAAGCGGAGCCCTCGTGTGTCCGATTATTTGGTCAGTGAGAATGTCCATGTAAATAAACAACTGCTGGGTTATGCCTAAAGTTATATCAACGGGTTTCACTCCACATAGTTTCTCGTGGGCTGGGAAAGGTCCATGACCTTCGAGGCCAAGCTGTAGGGCGAGGCGCGGGGAGAAATGAATTTTCATATCGGGTCTATCGGGTAGTAAAGGGCGCAATTCAACGCGGTGGTCAGGTGTCTCTGTCAGTGGCGGGTCGCCCTCAATGTCATTGGTCAAGACTGTCAATGCAATACTAACAGCCGCCAAAAAATCGGCTTTACTGGCATAGCAACCCGGTTTGACGAAAACCGTGTCTACACTGTCTGGCGCCAGGAATGTGATCTCGTTTTCGCCCTCAGTCAACTGTGCGATAGTGTTTGGATAATGGAGCTCAATGAGGGCGGCCTGCCAATCACCATGCAACTCTATGCGATTAGCCAATTGGGTCTTAAAATTGGATGTTTTGTTTTCTGGGTATAGGTCGGGGCTCGCGTTACTCGGCAGAAAAGCGTAAAAATCCATGTTATGTTTCAATAATGTCGGAATCAAGAATCCAAGAGCGACTTTTCTCAGGGTAACCTCTCCAATGCACGAGGTGTTTTCGTTTGCTTCCTTTCCCCTTTGACTGCACTATATATGCGATTTTGAAGGCCTCGGGCTTCGTGACCTTCTGAAGTTCCATTTCATAAAACGTCCCCTCAATTGGATCCTGATCGAGATCCTCCAAGCGGTACACTGGCAGCGCATGAGGAATGACCTGAATGACCTTAAAAATTTCTTCTGACCAGTTCCAGGTATATCCCTTTTCAAACCTTTTTTTCTCTCGAGTGATGCGGACATAGTCTCCTATTTTAAACTTGGTTTTTTTATTTGTGAGTTTTAGTCCATGGTACAGGGTATTATATACCTCTAGAACCTTGTCTGCTGTCACATCCACAGGTTTCATTTTAATAGATCTGTGATAAGTATGATTGTAAGCATGGACAACCTTGTCTAGCACCCCGTCAACATAACAATAATCTCCAGTTGCGGTAAAGTACCTAAACAGTTTTGATTTTATTGTTTTTTGCCAACGCTCTACGACTGAGCATTTAATATCTGGGTTATTTGTAGAAATATATTTGATATTGTGTTTTTTCAGAAACTCCTGCACAAGTTTGCATTTAAATTCTAAACCTTTATCCGAAAAAAGACGAACAGGACGTCTCTGGGTCATTTTGAACAATGTTTCAAGCCCTTTTACAATGGAAGGGGCCGATTTATTTTTTAAAGAAATAGCCCATCCATATTTTGAAAACACATCAATAACACATAAAACAAATGTGTGTCCTGAATTATCGTGTTTCAGTGACGTCAAGTCCGTCAAATCGGTTTGCCAGGACTCGTCTATATTATCTGCATAGGTCACATTACGTGGAAAGTTCCTTCTTGCCGGTTTGTGCAAGGTATAGGCATCTTCAGCCTGCAAATAATTTTCAATGTCTTTTTTGGGTCTCTTGGTCGCTTGCCAAAGTTTCCAAGGACCAGTGTACCCGGCAGGATGGGAAGGATCGTGATAAATTTCACCAAGTTTTCCAGACATGTTTTTTGGCCGTGTTTTTCACGCTTTTTTTCTTTTTGACATGTCCCTTAACTTTTTTCTGTATTTTGCGGTGTATTTTTGGTAGAGAAATGATGCCCCCACCACTCTGACCTTTTAGTTTTTGAATCAGTTCACGTCGTGTCGAATTCCCCAATAATTCGAGAGGAATGTTCATGCGCGCCAAAACAGCGCATAGGGCCTCTGTTCCGGTAGGGTGAAAATTTTTTCTTGCCCTTGTGAGATCGGAAATCGAATCAATTAAATTGGAATGGGGTATGACGGTATCATCAATACAGAGGGTGCCATTCGCGTCCCATGTGACCGGTGAATGACTTTGACTCAAATAATCGTAAATTCGCAATGCCTGGCCTTTATACGTTTTCGGCACTGCAGCAGCGAGCTGGTCGCGTACGGCCGCAGCGCGCTTGTTGTCCGTTTCGTCTGGCTTGTTTTGTATTTCCAAGGTGAGAGGTTTACGCGACTCTCCTGCGAAATGCAAGTATCGAGAGAGCGCCTCACTGTAATGTTTCCACTTTTCAGCATCATCAGCATACTTTTTATTTAATATGCCGTGCATTTCTGTGTCCAGACTACTCATCTGAGACTGTGGGGTCATGGTGGGCGTGTCGTGGAGTCGCGCCACCGTCTCCTGAGGGACCAGAATCATTTTCTTAACGTGATTCATGACCGAAAAAGCATTGGCAGGACTGAGGCTACGGCTGACAAAAGAAGGGGTAGAAATGAACCCCCTTTTTGAGTGAGGTACTTTCTCTTAGCGTGCCAACCCTCTCCGCGTTGCGCTAGGCGCCTGAAATGGTTTCTGTACTTTTTAAGTTGAGATTTTTGGGTTGCTGAGAGAGCGATGTTCCCCGATAATAAATTATCAGCTATTTCACAAAGTGAAAAAATAAGTGCTTTATCCGCGTGTTGCAGAATAGCCTTGCTTAACTTTGGCTTCGCTGACTTGAGCACTTCAAGGAGGGCCTTATGCGTGTGTGCACGAGGAGCCATCATTGAAAAATGGTTTAATAAGGGCCTTCCATGTCTCTTTTATACTTATTTTTTGGAATGTAAATGACACAGGACTCGTCCGGGAAAATCTTGGTTCGAATCCTGAGGTGATCCCTTTGTTTTGGTTTGAAATCGAACAGAATGTAGCTGTGTCCCACCTTGGTGGCGTCCTCATACGCCTCGAGCAAGGCGCGCCAGTTGGTCGGGTCCACTTGTAGGCAAAATGTCCGAATTTGGGCTAAATCTCGCGATGTCTTGAACAAGACAATGTAGTGTGAGTTCAGACTGATTTGCCGCATGCCGTCCGGAAACAAGCATTGACTCAGAAAGAAAATGGACAAATTTCGATGGCTTGAGCCCTTGATGTAAAATTTAAGGAGTTCTTTGTTATGATTTTTAATTTCGTCCATAAAATCATCGATAATCAATAACTTAGGCCCTTGGCCGGAAGGGTGGTCGTCTAACTGGGGCAGTTCCTGCCGAAAATCAACGACCGTTTTGAGATCCTCGTACAGAGGTTGCCATTCAGAGTAATAAAAAATGATTTGGTCGAAAGCGGTGCTAAACATAACCTCTCTATGTTCAATCATTCGTTTCATGAAAAAGGTTTTTCCTGCTCCTGTCCCGCCCACGACGAGCGCCGTGCAGGGGTGCTGAAAGGACAAGTCCATTGTTGTAGTAAATGAGCGAGAAGGCACTACCCATCGCCTTTTATATCGGGGGGCGTGTCTGGCTGCGCTGCTGCAAGGTGAAACTCGAGCCATAGGCCGAGCCGGCGTGCGTTTTTGGCAGCGCACGCGTAGTACGGCGTAGTGGAGTGAATCACATTGGGGCAGCGCGCCGAGAGGACGGGCAGCTTGTCCAGGGGAGGCACATCTAACACGCACAAATTTATGACCGTTTTCTCAGGGAGGAGGGACTGCAAGAGTTTGGTTTTCACGTCCCCTTTGACATAGAGCACTTTGAACCGGGCGGTCATGCACTCTAAAGTGCTCGCTAAAGTGGAGTAAGGCCGCTCTCCCTCCGCCCATTCCAACCCGTGATCACTGACCGTGGTCCACTCATTGGCATGTCTGGCCCATTTTTTCAGTTTTTTTGCACTGTAGGGTGGGCCAAACGTGGTCGTGGCGAGGAACTCTCCCGTCTTGTGAGCTTTGAAAATGGAGAACTCTTTCACCACATAAGTTTCTTTTTTCCCCTTCCCGTGCAAAAGCTGCAGGTCACACGTCGCGTACTTCATGGCTGAGAGCTGAACGAAAACTGAGCTCTCGAACTTTGATTGCGTGCATTAATACCGACCGGGCCGGGCGGCGCGGGGCGGCGGCGCGGGCGGCGGCGCGGGGGCGGCGCGGGGGCGGCGCGGGGCAGCGCGGGGCGGCGCGGGGGCGGCGCGGGGCAGCGCGGGGCGGCGCGGGGGCGGCGCGGGGCAGCGCGGGGCGGCGCGGAGGCGGCGCGGGGCAGCGCGGGGCGGGGCGGGCCGGTCCGGGTGGGCCAGTCCGGGCGCGGCGGGGGCGGCGCGTGGGCGGCGTGGGGGCGGCGCGGGGGCAGCGCGGGCCGGGCCGGGCGCGTTTTGTCACGGCGCGACGGGAGCGCCGCGCGGGTGGACGCGTTTCGTCACGGCGCGACGAGAGCGCCGCCGGGCTACGTCACAAAAAGTACTGGATGGTAATGCACTGGGGCCTGACCAGCTCCCCTGCTCCGGTTGGGTTGGGCCTGCCTGCTTCTCCCCTGCGCTAATCTCTCTCTCTCTCCCCGGCGGGGCGAGAGTGCGTGGAGCGCGCCGGGCTTGACGACAGTCCAAGACTGCCGCCGCCACCAGGGGCACTCACACACACTCTCTGACTGAACCGGGGCGGGACGCCCAGTGGGACGCCCAGTGGGTAGGCAACCCTCTGCTCAGCTGTGTTGAACGGGCCTGCCTGCTTCTCCCGTGCGCAAATTCTTTTGCAACTTCTATTGATCCATGAGGTTGTCCAGGGTCTCTAAGACCTCCTGGTCCTCAGGGTCCTCGTCCCCGAAGGCATTGAAGCCGTGAGGCACAGTGAGTGCCATATTTAATCGGCGCCGCTTCGTGTTTTTGGCTTGCCATTTTTTACATGATGACCGTGTTACCACTTTCCAAGTGGGTAGACGTGCAATTTGTCTAGGGATGGGAATGACTGTTTTTTCTTGCTGCCCCATGACCATTGATTTGAGCTGATCGAATGTGACCAGTGTGTCACACGAGCGGTTGATACTTATGCCTCTCACTTTAATGGTGGCTTTAATGTTATTAACATCACCACCTACAGCAGTTTTGAAAGCATAGTTCTTAGGGCCTCCAGCACAGAACTCTGTTATAAAAGAATTGGCTCCATGGTCCTCGACAATTTGGTCTGTCAGTGAGCCAAGGTATGTGCCCAAAGGCAGATCTGGTTCCCCCGGACGTGATATGAAGCAAATAGAGTCAGTATCCATGTACAAAGTCCTGTTTCCCACGATATCAAGGTAACTAAGGAGATGCAGTCGCCCAAAGCATGTCGTGAAAGCCGCGTGCAACAGGGATGAGGTGGGAAGACACTCCTCGTTGTCTTCAACGGGCGTGTAGGAGACCTGAAGGCACTCATCGCCAAGCGGGACTAAACCACTGACGGTTTTGTTTGGATCAGTGACAAGCCTCATGAGCTCGGCATAATCATACATCAATTCGGTTTTCCTTCTCAAAGTTTTTTCACCAAACTTTCCCCAAAACGAATTAAGGATAAGTTTGGCAAGGGTTCTCATGGCTGGGTTTTTTACCATCTTGTCAGGGTCGAGTCTTACGCCATCGTGCTTAAGGACGTCCTTTATGAACTGGTCCTTCTTTTCTTGAGTGTCACACTCCATAGGCCACCCACTGGCTTGCATTTTGAGTGCCATAAAGCATCTGATGTAGCCTGAGAGCAAACCGTCCGCTCCCGTTTTAGGGTTGTAAGCTATCGTACCTGGGTATTGGTAGATTTCATGGACTTTTTGCAGTGTGTAACCCTTTTCCAGCAAGGCAACCTTCACTTCAGGGGCACACCATGTACCAGTCATTTGTCTGTCAAAGGGATTATCATGTTGGCATATTGTCGTGCTCTCAGTCTCTACACAACTTCGACACACTGGGAACATAAGTTTTCCGTTAGATTTGCATGGCAACACAGGGATGAATAAATCCCGAGGAGGCAGGACTGTGCACTTTACCACGCCATTCCATTGCTCAGGGGGAGGCATATTGGGATCCCCCTCCAGATAGATAGTTGCGTGGCCAAAAGGGTAAGACCCCCTAAGGTTGGCATTAGGGTAAGATGATATTATGTCTACCATTTTAATTTTTTCCCCCGCTGCTATATCGGCCTGATGGTGCCATCGAAGTGCACTGGTGCGGCCGCCATACAGGGCGTCGCGGAGTTTCAGGGGAGGCTGGCGCACTGTGGGATGTGCCTGGAAATAGGCTTTTATCTCTGGGTCAGACTCTGTCATGGCTTTCCACTTGCACTCCCACATTTCCTTTACAATGTAACCATTTTTCTCAAAAATGGTGGTAATTCTTTTTGTTCGGTCAAAACGGTTTTCTGTACCCACATCGGGATTTGGCGGATAGCACTCCAAACAGGAATGCCACCAGCAGCCATGGAAGGCATACACCCGTTTTTCTACTCCACCACAAGGTAGGGGGATCTCTACATAACCATCTACTCGTCGACCGAGCACAGATACCTCTCTGTCGGTGTATATTGTTTTTATAGTCTGACCGAGTCGGTGCTGTTCATAGTCAAGCCATTGAAGTGCTATATGGCTTTGTTTGCCTCTTCCATGGTAACCCCCAGCAGGCACCAAGCCTATTTTACCTTTAGGTAAAAAATTTCGCCTGTACGCTGTCATGCAGGCACTGCTTAGTGTTATGCAGTGAAAGACTGGATCGAATCCAGCCACCTCGGTGAACAACTTTCTGAAAGCTTCACATGCTTGTCGCAGAATGGTGACGTCAGAAATGCAGTATTCTAATAATTCTTTGCGAAAGGTAAATACATACTTATTTTGGACCTGTTTATCATACCAGGCATCGAAGTCAGCAGCTGCCTTAGACTTCATACCCGAAACAGCATAGAAGTCCTTGCTTAACATAGGTCCTTCATAGTTGAAAAACCGTTTCTCACAGGCCAAAAATGGGAAATATCCCTTTTTCAGCTCAGTGAGTCCAAATGAGGAGGGTAAACTGGCCAGGGGCATGGCCAAAAACATGATGGAATCCAGAAATTTCCAGTTACCGACTTTCATGCATAGGATTTTAGACCCATTAAGTACCAGCTCAGGTTTCAGTCTCCTCCGAACAAGTTCACTGAGAATGAAGATCCCATCATAGGCTTTGCTATTATGTGCAATAATAATGATTTCTGTCTTGGCAGGGAACGATTGTAAATAATCAATAAACAAACTGACAACATTAATCTTGTCATCATCCAAATTATGAAAAATTTGTTGGCGTGATTTGCACACTGTGCAAAAGTATTCATTTTGATTGATATTTTGACACTGGTCACACACTGATTGAGAGACAATCAGAATGGGTTCATGCACGTACGTGTCTTGTTTCCCAGGCAAAGGTTCACATTGTTTACATTCAGTGTCATAATAGACGCTGCAATAATTCCATTTTTCTTTTTTTTTCTCGACCTTGCCAGTTTTGCATGTAACATAGGTGATTTTCTCTAACATGTTCTTTGCAAAAAGAACAGAAAATGAAACCACAAATATGTCGACCCCCTCTCATCGTACTGTAACTCTTTTCACAGAGATTACAGTAACGAAATGACTGGCATTTGGTGTACTGTGTGTGAGGCAGTTTTTTGGCTTGGTGTGTCTCAAAACATACTGCACCAGAAAAACAGTGTCCACAGTCTGGGCAACGTATTAAGGGCTCATTATCATCCAAGGGATGACTGCCATAACAGCGCCAACATGTACCCTCACAGCGGTGACTACCCCTTTGGTTGTAAAATGTGACACACTTGTCACAAAGGTACTCGTATTCAAAAGCTTGACATGGGTAAAGGACGGCCGAAAAATGGTTCCCATGTAAGATCAAAAAAATATTTTGACGTCCGACTGAGTAGGGGCCCTTAAAGATACATTCTTTCCCTTTCTGGTCTGTAAACACACAGAGCCTGTAATCAGGCAAGACATCCTGAAGTTTCCTCACCTCATCGATCCCGCAGGGCAAAGCCGGGTCAATGTTGGCGAGGGTACAAAGAGCTTGCGCCTCACGCTGCTGAGCGACCGAGTGACGCTGTTTCAGACGACAGAAAGCGTAGCGGCTCATGCCGGACTTGGCCTTGGCTATAACTACACTACGAGTTAGGCACATGGAATCGTCTCCGTTGACGGGTGAAAAAATAGTCTTTGTCGCTATTTTTCGCTGAAGCCACTGATCCATACTCTCATTCACCTGTCGCAAGGTGCGCCGCCCGCCGGCATCCGGCGTAGGGATGGAAATGTATGACACGCGCAACTGACCCTCAAGCATGAAGGCTTGGTTTGAGTTCAGTACCCGTGTCAATTTATCGACAATAACTTGCCCACTTATTTGATCCGCACGCCGCATACTGAACCAGAGAGGGTTTTCTTCATGATTGGCATTTGAAATTTCCAAAATGACACGATCGTCATCCTTAGCTTGCAACGCATCTCTCTGTCTGGTGAGAATGGTATCGAACAGGTCCACCATGACCTGTTCCGTGGGCAAAGTATTACCGAGACCGGACACTTGCATCACTTCCTCCCTGAAGGTGGTGTTGAACCGTTTCAGGTGCCTCTCCCGGGTCTGTAGGACCTCCAGCGTGGGCTGTTGGGGCTGCTCTGGGACCGGCGGCGGCGGCGAGGGCGTGCGCGCGCGTTTCCCCGGGGCGGCCGCCGGCGGGGTAGGCAACCCCTCCTGCGCGGGTGGCGTGCGGGCTGGCGGCGTGGCGGCGCGGCGCGGGGTAGTGGCGGGGCGCGGCGGAGAGGGCGTCCAGGGCCTCCAGGGGCGGGCCGGGGCGGAGCGCGGCGGGGGTGTGGCCGGGCGCGGCGGCGGCGGGGTGGCGGTGCGGCGTGGCCGCGGCACCTCGGCGTCGTCGCGGTGCCCGCCGACCATGGCCAAGGCCATGTCGCGGGTCGCCTCCGCTTGGCTGTCGAAGCCGTCCTCGGCGTAAGCCTGGTAGCCAGCTTCGAGGAAGGGAACGACCCGCGGGTCGCCCCTGTCCTCGTCGCTGGCCTCCAACAACACCAGCAGGAAAGTGGTGTAGGCCTCCGCGAGGAGCTCGGGCTCATAGAAGCACCCGTGCTCCCACTCCTCCAGAATGTCCAAGAGGACAGATGGCATGGCTGCCATGTCTTGAAAAAGACAGTTTTTCTTCTTGGCTGCGATTCTTCTTAGGCTGCGACTCTTCAGGACTTCTTGACTCGGCGACACTTGATGATTGACTGTGGAGACCCGGGGCCGGGCGGCCGTATTTATTTGAGCGCACTAGTTCCCAATTTGCCCGTATAGGCGGCGCGCGCGGCGCGCTCCAGCGCTCCAGGCGCTGCACTGCGCATGCGCGGGCACAGTTCAATAGTTCCGAATTTGGCCGTGAGGCGGCGCCACTGTCGCGGCGGCGCCCCATAAAAGCCGCCCCCGATCCCCGGAGCGTCACAGTCTTACATCGTGCGTCGAGCAGTCAAGAAGTTCCAGAAGCAAGAAGCAGAAGGAGTCCGAGTTCCAGCTCAGAAGAAATAAAGTGTCTTTATCAAGACTAAAGATGATGCCTGCTAAGCAAGCAGTCAAGCGGGTGGCCAAGAAGAGCTTGAGCCTCAAACCCCGTGTCAAGCGCCAAATTCTTGGCGACTTGGTGGCCGAGCTTGGCCTTGATGAGGAGGGTCCTGGTGACGCCGGCAGTGATGCGATAACGCAGGCTGTCGGCCAATCCAGCGACCTCCCCGCCGTGGCCAACACGCTGGCTGCCCCTGGTGGCGGCGCCCTCAGTGGCGTCAAGCCCGGCGTAGTCAGTGTGCTCCCGGCCTCAGAGGAGAATGCACGCCAAGCACCTAGCATGCCCCTCCTCTCCCCCACCCCGCCGGCCCCAGAGGTCCCCGTCGACGCCCCAGTTGACATCATCGAGTTCCCACTGGTGCGCGGCGGCGAGGTGCAGGCCGCCGTCGAGGAGGCCACCAAGGCCGTCATCCCCGACGACCTGCTCATGGACTTCGACATCCCCCCCGCCCCCGCCCCCTCCCCAAAAAGCTCCACATCAAGTTCTGACATGTCAGACACTACCAGTTCCAGCTCCATCACAAGTGCAGGATCAGACTTACTGGACCAGATGTGCAATGAAGCGTATGACCAGATGATGGCCACTGAGGCCATTGAGGAGCTTGGATTGAATCAAACACCCACTGTCATGAGCATTCAAGTTCAAATAAAAAATAATTCCAGTCCCTCAGAATTCCCTTTACAGTGCATCCCCAGGGACTTTGCACTCACCAAAAACGGTTCAAAAACTATTCGCCTTGGTTTGGATGCAGCCAATGATTTTGCCCCCTTCGTCATGATTTTGAGTGAAACCAACAAAAATGGGAATCGACTCTACCACAGAATGAGCCCAGCTGAGCTCAATGTGATGATGTCACGAGAAGTCCAGATGCACGTTTTGAATGCTCTGGAAAATAGATCCCAGCTCGAGCCCCTCTCATTTGGTGAAATCACCTTATCCATAAATAAAGAGAATACCAAGTTTATCACAGTGTGCTTGGAGAAAAAAGATTCCCCCATTAAAATTTTCCTTGCCCTCTCAAGCTGGAAAATGATTTTCAACTTGAAAGAAAATATGGAGTACCATCTCATGAATCTAACAGAGATGTCTATCCTTGCCAAGTCTAATTTTAATCATTTAATTTCACACTGCAAAGATTATTGTGTGAAAAGTGGATACAAAAATCCCCAGTCGATTGTTCAGTTGTCTCGTGATCATGCAGACAATCTGATTTCAAGTGCTGTGAGGTGCTACTTAGCTTCATTCCCTGTCTCGATCAAACTGGATCTTGTAGCTTACCATAAAGATTTCATTAAAGAAGCCATCTATGATTCTATGAGACAGGCTTGAGTTCTCAATACTAATATGCATAAAAAGAAAAAAGCCCAAAAAAAAATTAAAAAAAGCTGAAAACCCAAAAAAAGTTAAAAAAAGAAAACCCTAAAAAACAATCATGAAATGAGTCTGATTTATAAGCGCAGGGAGAAGCAGGCAGGCCCATTCAAAATAAAAGTGTACATAGTTAGAGAGCTATGATGATTTATGGAAAACCAAGTTTTTCACTGAGCTCTATTTTTTAAAAAAAGATAAGATTGTGACAGTGATAAGAGAATCATAGGGATGCTCAGATTAGAATAGAAATGATAAGATAAAAAATATCCTTGAGAAAAATATCTTACAACATTCAGACTCCTTGTCCCAAAAACTCAACTTTTTTCCAAAAAGTCACCACTATCTATATCAAAAAGATAGTCTGGCCTCTGAATACTAAATGGGCTTCATCTCCAATACCCAAAATAGAAGGAGACATAGTCAAATCAAAGAGTACAAACATTTCTGTCACTTTCCCCGTCGGATTTGGAGCCGAGAAAGTGTATGTCTCTATCACCCAAAATAAAACCCAATATTTTTAAAAATCCATCAAAATGACCATCAGACAAGCTTCATCAATACCTAAACTCTATTGAAAATTAATGCCAGCTTCATCAAACCCATATTCCAGCGCGGCGCTCCTGGACAAACATACCCTGCACACCAAGTTGATCAGACCGATATAGTCAATTGAAGGTTAGGGTCACCATAGAAGTTTTTGGTTTAAATCATTTTTCCAAGAGTGTCACTCCACTAAAACTTAACGAGAGGTTCATCCCCATCATAGTTATGATAACAATTTATCACTCATACCCGAAAGATGTTTTCAAAACATTTAAAGTGAACTGCATTGGTTTAACTCAAAATAAAAAAGCAGCAGATGATCAGTATGATAGAATATCAAACAAGTTTAATAATAATAATAAAACAGTTGACCAAAGAATCTTTACAAATTTTTTGAGCCTCCTCTTCTTAGACATAATTCAAATTTCCATAATCATTAGAATAATTAGTCTCTGAACACAAATTATTTTCGTTTCGCTTTTTCAGCTTCAGCCATTTTCTGTAACAGAAATCACTTAGATTAGTACAATGACAGTGCTTACACATAAATAAATGTAATAAAGTCAGTGAGACTTACAACGCCCCTCAAAAACAGAGGAGAAAAACCTCTACGTCGCCCACTTCCTCTCGCCACACGAACTCGTTGAGCGGGTCCTGCTACTGCACCGACATCAGGGTCTCCTGCAGCTTGGCCTACAGCTTCATCAGCTGGGACTCCATCAACTTGGCCTCCTTCTACTTGAGCACGACGTCCTCCGCCTCCAGAGCACACTTTTCCTCGAGGTCCGTTTGAGCGTGTGCAGGGATCACTCCTAGGAGGTGGTGCTTGCACCACTACACGCTCTGCATTAAAGCGATTGTATCTAGGTTCCTCAACCTCAGGTGCTAGTTCGACTTCAATTGGTCCTCTCTCCTGCACTACCCAAGCCGCTCCCACACTGTCTGCAACAGAAACGCCAATCAACACATAAATTGCTGCTCGTTATTAAATGCATTCTAATGTCAGCAAGGAAAATAGAAAAACTCACAAGGCTACTCCTATGATCTTCATCGCGATGGTTACGCTCTCTAAGTACTCCGACGTTGTTCTGAAACGGAAAAAAACAAAATATGTAGAACTCATTCCAAAACCTACAGAAAACCTAACCTCTCTATCACGGAATCAAGCACGCGACTAGAGCGTTTTCTCACAACGACACATTTTCCCTTTTATTCCCACGGACAGACGGATGATTTCGGCACAACACTTGTTCGTTTCACTCAGAAATGATAAATCTTTGAAAGAAAACAACGAAAACCGCTGTGGCAACGTAAACAAGCCTTCGACGGCCATGACACCTCGCGAAAGACTCTGGCCTGGCCGTGACGTCACCACACTCCCACCCCACCCGGCCCACTGTGCGCCATGATTTGAAGTTGCTCGCCCCGCGAACCAAAAAACGAAATCAGACAAATCAAAAATTTAACGTTCCGTCTCAATTGCGAGCCGCCACGCGTTTGCCCGGCTAGTGCAAACAAAGACAACACAAGCAAATGACTGAAATTTCTCGACCCACGCCGTCAGAGGGAAGGACCACTTTACTCTGTTTTGAGTATTTTTTAACACAATTTTTTTGGAATTTCACACACAAGTACTCTCACGAAGCGCCCCGAACACGATTCGAACCGATAACACACCGAATTTACCCTCAGAAAGCGGCACAAACACGGAGACAACCCGGTTCCCACGCTCACGTGGTGGCGTGAACTCGCCGTAATTCGACACTTTTTGACCCAAATTTTTACGAATATCACACGCGAGCACCCTCGCGAAGCGTCTCGCACAGGATTCGAAACGAGAGAACACGCAGAAAGCCGAACAGGCTGGGACAGGTCGGTGCGCCCGCGCCCCGACCGCATGGCACAGTGGGACGCCCGACCGCATGGCACAGTGGGACGCTGAGTCCAGATCTCATGATTTTAACACCACCAACACGAAAGGATTACCTCCGCGAAAAGGATTTTCGGACACGAGCACAGAGAGCACGACACAAACGCGAAAAAACACTCAGACGCAAGGGGAAGCGCATGACGCTATCGCGCCACGAGGAGCTGACGTCGCGAAAACTGACACTCTCACTCACTCACATTGCACTTACCTGTCTAAACAATTCGCCCGACACGTTGAGGTCGATGCTTTCCTCTTCTCCAGATGACATTATTTCACCCTCTTCGGGTTCATAGTCAAGGTTATCTTCCCTAAACGCCATTTCAATTTTCTGCAGGAACTGAAGCCACGCCGACGTTCACTTCAGGGCAGCGGAACAACAAGTGACACGATTGAACGTGCCGGAAGGGCTGGTTGCTAGATTCAGCCGGCGAGGGCGCCACCTGTCTTCTAACGGCCGGCCAAATTCAAATAGTTTCCGATATTACAGCGATCAAAAATAAGGTGTTGGACGTCAAAATCTCTCAAATATTATTTCTTGTCACTTGACATCAACTCGAAGTGATGACAACAGGTGTTTTCCGTAATCCGATACGGCACGGCGCAGGGCGGGAGGAGGGCGGGAGGGGAGTTTTGGGGAATGGGGGATCTGGACCAATACATTTCCACTCTGACAGTTCAGTCAGCGAAACAAAAGGTCGAGGGGAGTATTCTCAGTAATTCTAGAAAAATATTTCAGCCAGAGAAATGATATCGGACACTCGTCAGCATGCGGAAAATAAAAGGGACAACGTGAGTTGAGGCCGGTCAGGGCGTCCGGCACACTGGGCGCGTGGGAGGAGGGGAGGAGGGGCTGCGGCGCTCGGCTCCGCTCGGCTCGGCTCCGACGGCGTGGCCTGGCGTTGCGGGGAAGGGTTCCTGTGCAGCCGGAACTCACGCGCAGTGGCGGGCAAATTCAAACCGGCCGTTATGCGTACGGCATAGCGTTTGGCTCAGCGCTCGGCGCGCGGCGCTCACAGATGAAAACTCGGACCATACTCTCGCTCCGGAAGCTCGGCTCAGTAGCTCAGTGGGTTAGTGTGTGTGTTCTGTTGTGCTTCTCAGCGCGGAGACACGGGTTCGATACCCACTGGGTGAAGTCGCCTTTTTCACCGACAACTTCGTGTTTCTGCCGTGAGGTGGCGCACGCGGCGCTGGCGGCAGGGTATAAATCTAGGGAGCGCGCCCTCCAGGGCATCATTCTTCATTCAGACGCTGACCAGTCCACATCAGCTCAGCACGATGACTTACGCTATCTGTGACATTCAGATGCTCCGAGGCAAGTACGGGGAGTATGTTCTGAAGGAAATTTCCTTCTATGAACAAAATGAGTCGGCCCAGGTCCACAAGTCGACCACCTTCCTCCCTCCTTACCCTGGAGATGCAATCCCAGAGAAGCAGAAGAGGCAAAACAACTATATAGTCAAACGCCTCCATTCCCTTCCCTGGGACACGGGCTTCTCCCCCTATGACAGACTCCCTCAAACACTGAGCGAGATGTCAGCGGAGTATGATTTTCTCTACGTCAAAGGCGATGAGAAAAAGAGAATTCTCGAGTTCTTCTTACCCACGAAACGTGTGTTTGACGTCGAGAAATTCGGTTGCCCCAGCCTGAGAAAACTACCGAAGGTATGGGCGCCATGTCAAAATGATATTGAAGGGTCACATAGCTCCAAAAATTGCGCAGCGCGCAATGCCAAGCGTGTGGGTTTGTGGATGCAAAGGTATCTCAACTCACCTAAATGAGTGTACACTGTAAAAAACCTGAAAAATGCACAAAAAAATCATAAAATCACAAAACTCCCTAAAAAAAATGCCAATGATTTACGTCTGATTAGGCGCACGGGAGACAGCAAGCAGGCCCGCCCCGCCAGCAGTCGCGCGGGTGACTTGGGGACAGAGCGCAGCGGGTTGCCTATCCACCAGGCGCTCCGCACACACACACAAGCGCACAGTGGGTTACCCTTGGTTCCAGGCACTCAGGTGACTTGGGGGCCTCGAAGGGTAGGTGAGACCCACCCCTTGGGTTAAGTTAGGTTAGAGCTCGCATCGTAACCTCGCCCAGAAAAAAATGACAAAAAAATTGACCATAAAAAAAAAATAAAAAAAAATAAAAAAAATGACCCCTTTTAAGGGTTAGGTTAGACCGCAACAATGGGCCGACAAGATGGCGGACCGCAACAATGGGCTATCTATACTACTGGTGTGCCTACAATAGGCAACATTCGGAGTTCAATCCGCGTAAAAGTACATGAAATGCGCGAATGGCTCATAATGGGAGAAATGGAGGTCTTGGACACAAATGGGATTGCAGGGGATGAGTGGCGCTCCGCTGATTTCGCTCGCTGCCGCTCGCGAACACGCTCCGTAGATAATTTGTTCCCAAATTGATTGATATTGGGTAAAGTATGGTTCAGGAAATTTGGAGGTCATTTTTTACGCAGCACACGAAATGCTGCCGGGAACAATGTAAAACTCAACTTGAAAACTTTGGTCGCAAAGAACCAAATTTGAGATGAAAATACAAGTCTGAAGTCGAAATAGAAGGACTGTCGTGATCAGCATTCTAAAAACTGCAGGAATCAATGTCAAATTCGATTTGAAAAAATTTGGTCCTGAATGGATTCATTTTGGGTGAAGAATGGGTCATGAAACAATATGGAAGTCATCTTTTAGGTCAGCACCCTGAAAACCACAGCCCTGTGGTACCCTGGTACAACATAAATCTCAAATTTGCAACTTTGGTTCCAGATTTAGTATTTCTATGTTACGAGTAATGTCCGGTTTTTGGGTCTTGTAGTCATTACCCGGAAGTGCAGAGGTTGCAGTATCCACACTTCAGAGTAGACTTCTCCACGTTTGCACCATGCTAAGAAATAGGGGCCCTGCGGTTCTCCAAACTCGAAGTATGGAGACTGCGAACTCTGCGCATTTGCACGTGTGGGGACTCATCCCACACCAGGAAGTGTGGAGTTGTCCACTCTTGGTTTGACAGTATCCTCCCTTACCGTCGCATGCAGTTGAGGGTGACGGCCGTGAGGGCCAGGGCGGTCCAGGCCGCCCAGGCCGACGCCCACACGCCGCCGCGGGTCGCGGACTGCGCCGACGGCGAGGGCTGGTCGGCGTACAGCGACCAGGCGCCGAAGGCCGCCGCCGCGAAGGACGTCGACGCGGCGTGCATCATGGTTTACATGGTGTACAGGAGGATCTCTGCAACGGAGGCCGCTAGAAGGGCATGTAGGGGTATTTTTGGAATCGGGGCGACGAAATAAGGCCAACGGTGTTAATTTCGAGCCGATCGGAAAAGTTTGGGCCCAGGTTCGAATCCCGGTGGGTTAAAACTACGATCAAAATTTTCGACTTGAGTTGGATATTGTTTCATTTGTTTTCGGGGGTGCCGATAACAAAAATGAGATCCATTTTGACCCCAGACCCACTTACGAATCCCAGTAGGGTCAAATGCGACCAAAATTTTTCCTTTTTGACCCCGAACTGGACCCAGGCGGTCGATTGCCGTTTCCGTCACATACGACCCTAATCTTTATTTCGAGGTAGACATGGTTTCATACGTTTTAAGGGTGCTGATGACGAAAGTAACATCTATTTTGTCTCCGACAGAGATCCGCATCACTATGGGCTAAAATACGACAGCAACTGCGAATGTATAAAATGTGCGGGACGGGCCAAAGTTGCCGATGTGTATCGCCACTTTCCCTGTTATTATACGTAAGTCATGCTCTGTTTTGAACCTGCGCACAGTGAACCAGAAAACCGGTGCAGGTGGACTAGACTCTCGACGAGTTTTGAGCTCCGGGGTGGCAAAATGGGACTCGAACTGACCGTGTGACCCCCAACAATGGATTGCTCTCCGAACGAGGAATCCATTGGTGGGATCACACGTTCAGTTCGAGTTCCATGTAGCAACTCGTGCTCAAAACGCGTCAAGACTTTTTCCCGCTTGCGCCCTGTGCCGGTCTTCTGGCCCACTGTGCGTGGTTATCTCGCCAACATTCTCGACGCCGCAGGGTCGAGGATTTCGGGTCGGACGCGTATCTGCAGTGCGTGGCCCGGCGCAGCACCAGCACCATGTGGCACTGGGCGGGCACCTGCAGCATGGCGCGCGTGCTGGACTCGGCGCTGCGCGTGCGCGGCGTGGACGGCCTGCGCGTCGCGGACGCGTCGGCCATGCCGGGCCTCACCAGCGGCAACACCAACATGCCCGTCATCATGCTGGCGGAGCGCGCCGCGGACCTCATCAAAGCCGATTGGGCGGAGACAAACGCTTTCTGAGATATTAGTGTTGAATTCAGGTGCGGATCGAGAGGGAGAGAGAGAGAGGGAGTGAGAGAGAGAGAGGGAGAGAGAGAGAGAGAGAGAGCGAGAGAGAGAGAGAGAGAGAGAGAGAGAGAGAAATAGAGAGAGAGAGAGAGAGAGAGAAAAATAGAGAGAGAGAGAGAGAGAGAGAGAGAGAGAGAGAGAGAGAGAGAGAGAGGAGAGGGGGAGGGCGCAAGATTGCAAAAAGTGTCATTTTCCCCCTCTCTCAAGCCGGCTCAGGATTTCTGGATCCCCCTCTGCTTGAATATTGACTTACGTAATCTGTTGTTCCTTTTACATTGATAAAAATTTGTTGCGTCACCCAATGTTAAAACCATTGATGACCCGAAAATTCAACAAATGTAGTTTATCAGTGGAGAAAAACATCGGGAAGATGTCGCGTGTACTCGAGGGGTCATTAACTTTGAATTTCGGTGTAAAAATATCAAATGATTTTTAGTTTAATTTCGATGAATATCAGGCAAAGACTACTGAAGTTTTGAGATGAATTTCGATTAATTTTAATGGTGCCAGTAAATTTCGAATTTTTGGCAAATTTTGGTGCACGAATTTAGCTGGAGTTATTCCCCCCTTACGTGGGCCACCGCCACCCGCCAGAGTGATGCAAACTTCCTCAAACCGTATCAACATTCCAGGTCAAAGTGGAATTCTGGTGTCACATTTTTTTTTTTTTTTGGTGAAAGAATCAGAGGAGACGTGTGATGTTGGCACAATGGTCTGTTTTTATCTATCCGTGTCCTGCCTCCTGTTGAAAAGTTTGTGTTGGTTGCATGTAAAAGGAAGTGAATAAAATATCCAATTGATTGACCCGGATTGACTTCATGTCTTGTAATTTGACGGCCATCCCAAGCATCATAAGGAGAGACTCCTCGTTACCTATACCCTCGTAACAAGTTGTTTGGGAGAGAGAAAATATTTTCAACATTTCAGCGTGACAACGCCTTGCAGGCTGGCAACACCCCACACATGTGCGCACGATTGGTTGCCTACCCTAACAGGCGCTCTCCGCTGAGGACTGTTATGAGCTAAAGGCCAACCTTAACCAGCGGGAGGGTCGTTGTTTACAAAGGTGGAGGTGGTAGACCCTCGGGTAGAGCCGGGTCCTGCCGACTTACCTACCAACCAGCAGTCCTTCCGCAGGAGTGTACACACCCGCACACTGTGGGGCCTACGAGGGCAAGGCATCGCCCGACCTGCAAACCAGGCGCCCTTGCGCTCGGTGATATGAAGGATTTAATTTTTTAATTTACAAGATTTACAAGGTATTTACAAAAATTAACAGAGTGGGAGTCGGGCTCACGGTCCAGTCTGCTGACGAAGCGGGACGCCGGCCGGCCGGCGGAGTGCTGACCTTGGACTGACGGCCGTACGATAATTCGGCGAAAACCGGATCTGCCGTGCTCTGGAGGCTCAGTTTCCACAAAGTAAACGCCTTTAGTGAGGTTGGCTGCTATGAGTCATTTGAATTCGACGGCGGCAAGCGTGCTCGTCGCCTGCCCAGCCGAAGCTCGCGGGGGGTAAGGTGGAGGGTGGAGGTAGGGAGAGGGAGGGTGCGGTGGGGTTTGCCGCTCCAGCCGAACCGATCCCTGCTCGGCGCTCGGCTCGGCGACCCGACTCGGCGCTCGGGTGTCCCGCCAACGTCGGTGCACGGTCCCGGCTTGGCTCAGTCTCTGCGCGCTCGGCTTGTCGTGCTGCCAACCTCACAGTAACGCTTTACCGACCTTCTGCCACTTAAATTGACAAGAGGGAGCCTTAAATATGAGGCGTGAATCGTAATACACATTTAAAACAGTTTATTTTACGAAAAAATACGACTTTTTCGTTTTGTACAATAATTTTGCCGATGGTACGATAGTTTTCGGGTGGTGGTACGATAATCTGGTCTCTCCGGGTGTGTCTGGCAATGTGGCAACGCTGGCGGCTAGTTGGCCGTCGGCGTTCGCGGAGAGAGGCCGTTGCGTTGTGTGCGGTGTGGCTACGCGAAGCCGTTGACGATCTTCGGGTAGCTCACTGTGCCGGGACGGGGGCACCGGGGTGCGCGAGCGGTGCAAGGGGCGCAAGGAGCCTGCTGCTGCTGTGGCCGTTTGCCGTGTGGGTGCGGAGTCAGGGTCGTCGCTGCAGACCAGAGTCCTGTGAACAGGGGCGCCGAGCGGCCCGCTGCTTCCCTGAAGGCAAGTACAAGAGCACTCGTGAGAATGTATCGTGCGGTGTCGTGTAAAAGGTTGGCATGAGCGCAAATGTGCCCATGTAAGTATGTAAAAGACAAAACGTCCCCCCTGCAGGCAGCGTTGGCTCGCCCCTCCCTCAGGCTGACTATTGCAGTGAGTCGGGTATTCCCCTTCCGTTCTCTTTGCCCACGCCACTGCTGGGCGTCCAAACACTGTACAGTTGGGTTCAGCGAATCTTGAAACGGAAGTAAAAAGAACACAAGTAAGTGCACAACGCGAGGGGTCCACCACTCTAGTAATCCTAATCCTGTGTACACTTCGTCCAGAAATCACTGGTAATCACATGCTAAAACTGTATATTTTCACTGTTTGTATCGGCTATTGGGGGTTCTTCTTAAGAAAGCAGGCAAAAAATGCACCTTGCTGGCCAAAATTATAAAGTTTTTTGAGATTTTTTGTAGGTTATCACTGGTAATCGGTTATCATGTGTACATTCCTGAACTGAGTGGCGGACCCCTCGGCACAACTGATCCATGAAGTGGAAGAAGGAGGTAACTCATTTTTATTCATTTTTCAAGAGAAACAAAAAACTGCTTTCAGAACAAACTAAAGCTAAATGAGCCAATTTTGTAAATGATTTATAAGTCAGTAAAACATGACTAAAAATCTGATAATTTTCAAAAGTACCAGACCACTCTGTCTAGGGTTTCTGTGAGTTACTCCCTTGCATCGAAGTAGAAAAAAAACGTTAACGCTAACGCTAACGTGAAAGCAGATGATACTAATGAGAATGTTTATGGTAATGCATGGTTGTTTACGATGAACACTTGTCACAAAAATGCGATAATGTCGTATATAAACCAACAAATAGTTTAGTTGGGTATGAAGAATACAGTATGAGAAGGTCAATACAAATCAGTCTGCTGCGGCTGCGCGCCAGCGATGGTTCAAAGCAGCGTAACCGGGTGATCTCACGCTAGGTGCCAAGGGAAAATTTCGACTTTTGAGAATTTCACTGGTGCATTACAAAGAACGGGCGAAGACGATTAAAACGATATACAGGTTGTGTATGTGTAAAATGCATCGTTCGACCGCTAGAAGCGAATAGGGACGAAAAACCGCAAAATCCGACTTGAGAATTTCGAGTTTTGAGAATTTAACTGGTGCATTACAAAGAACGGGCGAAGACGATTAAAACGATATAGAGGTTGTATATGTGTAAAATGCATCGTTCGACCGCTAGAAGCGAAAAACCGCAAAATGCTGGCGACGCCGCGGCAGTCTCCGCCTGTGTAGAGAAGAGTATGGATGCGGGGTGGGGGGGGGGGGGCTTGGGGCTGAGGACCGAGGCGGATGCTCCTAGCCTGCTCAAGTGCTCAGCGCTGTTTATCGCTGCCCCGGGTCGGGTGGTCGGTATACGATGCCGGTGCCCCTGCCACAACTGCTACTCGCTACAACTGACTTCTCGCTACAACTGCTACCGCAACGTGCCAATGCAACGTGCAACTGCAACATTTGCAACTGATTTGGTACATTTAATTGCTAAACTGTCGAGAGTCAAAGCTAGCTGATTAACATCATCTGCTAAAAAGAGTCATTTATACTTGCCTCTTTCAAATTAGATGGAATTTCGAAGTAACTCAAGGACAACATGTGGAACGGGCGCTCTCCTCGGCTGAGAGCGCCCGTTCGGGTAGGCAACCAATCGTGCGCACATGTGTGGGGTGTTGCCAGCCTGCAAGGCGTCGTCACGCTGCTTGAAATGATGAAAACATTTTTTCTCTCCCAGCAGCCCACAGTGCAATCCCAACACAGGTTAGGCCTCCACTCTAAGAGTCGTGATTTGATATGCATTACTTTTGAAAATAAGTATTCATCAAATTTCAAACTTTTTGGCTTCATAGGGTGCAAATGGACTTAACTCTTTTTTGCAATATCGGCATTTAGACTCAATTGCACTTGCCTCCAAATGCCATTGTGACATTTAGATACATCCGTACTTGTCTCCAGATGCGACAGGATAATTTGGACGCAAGTTGAGGTGACCCCTTAGTCCTATGCATGCATAAAGATATGACTTGAGTTAGCTCCTTTTTCCAAGCTTTTCAACGGACTCATGTGATATCGGGTGAGTTGACTCTATTTTTCGCTCAGTTGAAACCGTAAAAGGAGCGAAGTCAAGATATATCCTTTTTCCATGTTGATTTTCTCTTAAACTACTTGGAATTGAGTTAAATAATTTAGTGTGGTCATGGCAACCATTCTAAAGAACAACAATAAAGAAAAAACTCAATTTGGAGATAAGTCAGTCATTCCCTTCTTCCGCTTCATGGATCAACTTCCGTCCCCTCGCCTGAGGAGGGGGTTGAAGGGACAACCATCTTTTTTCTCTCCCCGGGCGAGAGGATGGAAGTTGTGCACTTACTCTGCAAACTCAACAGTGAACTCGGTACACTCTGTTTAGTGTGTACTCACGAGTACACTCTAATGAGAGGAGTGTGTTCAGATAAGTACACACCTCCAGCTGCATATATTGCCAGGCGTGCTTAGGTGTGTACTCATCTGAGCACACTCGAGCACTCCTCTCATTAGAGTGTACTCATCTGAATACACTCTCATTGGAGTGTGCTCATCTGAGTACACTCTCTTGGGATTGTGCTCATCTAAGCACACGCTCGTTGGAGTGTGCTTGTGAGTCATCTAAGCACACGCTCGTTGGAGTGTGCTTCTGAGTACACGCTGAACAGAGTGTACTGAGTACACTGTTCAGTTTGCTGAGTACGTGTGTTCTTCTTACTTCCGTTTCAAGATTCGCTAAATTACCTTATTATGACGATCCGTAGTTTCACAAATATGGAAGTTGAGCAAAGCGTCTGGCTTTTTTGGTTTTGACTTGTCGTTAATGCTGGCAGAAAATCGTGCAGCGTGTTTTTTATTTTGAACAATTCCCGATATCTCATGTATTTTACAAGTAACTGCAATCAATACAGTGATTCAGATGCGAATTAGAGCCTTTTTAGCGTTTTGCGTGGGGAGGAAACAAAGCTGTTGCTAGGGCGTAAAAATGTTGTAAATTTTGAACAAATGATACATTGAAAATGACCAACTATTTGTTCTCTCGTATGCAGCCTGCATGTGCAGCCAGCAGTGTGCAGCAGGCAGCCTGCACTGGTAAAACTTAACTCTGTTTTCTAGCGTACTTATCAGTTTACGCTTGAAATCAAGCGTAACAGGCTCATCCGCCAAGATTGTCCCCTATCTAAATGCATGGGGGAATTTCCAGAGTATGCTTCATTTCAATAGCGTAACGTCTTCAAGCGTAACTCTATGCTTGACTCAAGCATAGAGTTACGCTTTAGTTTCACCAGTGTGGCTGAAGCTTCTCTTGGGCCCCGTCGAAGTGCGTGCCTCGCCGCTGCCACGCCGCCGCTTTATCTCGCTCCAGGTGCTGAATTGCGATGCAGGCTCGTGTGACCTCGGGGTGTGTCGCCTGGTCCGCCATTTCGTTACGTACCGGAGAATGTTTCCGCCGATACCCTCTGTACCCTTAATTTTAGAGGCGAATAGTATGCGAGCCGATTGTGATTCCCCGTTCAAGCTACAATCGGCTCGCTTACTAGTTCTTTGTATATGCACGGTCTGGATTTTATAGACGATTTTCGTTTTCTCTGACAACTTTTTGCACTTGACTAAAATTGAAAAAAATCGATATTCTGAGGCTTCTATGCTTTCGATTGGGCTCAAAATATGGAACCTTATGCAAAATCGAGGGACACGAACCCGGTCCCTGTTTTTTAATCGCACTCATACAAAAAAGCTTTAAGCTGTTCCGCCGTTTTTTAGTGTTCTTTAGTATTCTTGGGGTTTGTGTGTTCACAATTAATTTTCGCCTTTCTGATGCGTGTATTTTATAGATAAAATACGTTATTTTTGGGTAGTTTCAGAAGACATCTGCCATCTCTTTGCTTGACCATCTCTAATTACGCCAAAATTAAGTCCCCAGTAATGTCAGGTGTGGCGTAAAATCTCACAGCTGTAGCTCCAGTTGTTTGGAAACGGCAGCCTCCTAAAGTTTTGATGCTTGAATATTGACTTACGTAACCTGTTGTTTCTTTTACAATGATACAAATTTGTTGCGTCACCTAATGTCAAAACAATGGATGACCCGAAAATTCAACAAGTGTAGTTAATCAGTGGAGAAAAACATCGGAAAGATGTCGCGTGGACCCGAGGGGTCAATAACTATGAATTTCGGTGCAAAAATATCAAATGAATTTCAGTTTAATTTCGAAGAATTTCGGGCAAAGACTTTAGAAGCTTCGAGATGAATTTCGATTAATTTTAATGGTGCCAGTGAATTTCGAATTTTTGGCAAATTTTGGTGCACGAATTTGGCTAGGGTTATTCCCCCCTTGCGTGGGCCACCGCCACCCGCCAGAGTGATGCAAACTTCCTCAAACCGTATCAACTTTCCGGGTCGAAGTAGAATTCTGGTCTCACATTTTATTTCTTTTTGTGAAAGAATCGAAGGAGACGTGTGATGGTGGCACAATGGTCTGTTTTCATCTATCCGTATCCTGGCCCCTGTTGAAATGTGTGTGTTGGTTGCATGCAAAAGGAAGTGAATAAAATATCCAATTGATTGACCCGGATTGACTTTATGTCTTGTAATTTGACGGCCATCCCAAGCATCAAAAGTAGACTCATCGTAACCTTTTACCCTGGTAACAAGTTGTTTGGGAGAGAAAAAATATTTTCATCATTTCAAGCAGCGTGACAACGCCTTGCAGGCTGGCAACACCCCACACATGTGCGCACGATTGGTTGCCTACCCTAACGGGCGCTCTCCGCCGAGGACTGATATGAGCTAAAGGGCAACCTTAACCAGCGGGAGGGTCGTTGTTTACATAGGCGGAGGTGGGAGACCCTCGGGTAGAGCCGGGTCCTGCCGACTTACCTACCGACCAGCAGTCCTTCCGCAGGAGTGTGCACACTGCAAATCAAATAGTGATACATCTCACCATCTGAGAGGTGAGACAGAACTGTCTCACCGAAAAAGGGTGATACTTAAGTGTATCACACGAATGTATCACCGAAAAAAGGTCGTACACAAATGTATCACCGAAAAAGGGTGATACTTCCTCAGGAAAACAAGGGCCCATCTCGCTGATCTCTGACCATTTTTCGGTGATACATTTGTGTACGACCTTTTTTCGGTGATACATTAGTGTACGACTTCTTTTCGGTGGTACTTTTTCTATCACCGAGAATGGGTGAGACGTCTCACCCTTTGAATTGCAGTGCACGCCCGCCCACCGTGGGTCCTACGAGGGCAAGGCATCGCCCGACCTCCAAACCAGGCGCCCTTGCGCTCGGTGATATGAAGGATTTAATTTTTTAATTTACAAGATTTACAAGGTATTTACAAAAATTAACAGAGTGGGAGTCGGGCTCACGGTCCAGTCTGCTGACGAAGCGGGACGCCGGCCGGCCGGCCGGCGGAGTGCTGACCTTGGACTGACGGCCGTATGATAATTCGGTGAAAACCGGATCTGCCGTGCTCTGGAGGCTGTTTCCACAAAGTAAACGCCTTTAGTGAGGTTGGCTGCTATGAGTCATTTGAATTCGACGGCGGCAAGCGTGCTCGTCGCCTGCCCAGCCGAAGCTCGCGGGGGGTAAGGTGGAGGGTGGAGGTAGGGAGAGGGAGGGTGCGGTGGGGTTTGCCGCTCCAGCCGAACCGATCCCTGCTCGGCGCTCGGCTCGGCGACCCGACTCGGCGCTCGGGTGTTCCGCCAACGTCGGTGCACGGTCCCGGCTTGGCTCAGTCTCTGCGCGCTCGGCTTGTCGTGCTGCCAACCTCACAATAACGCTTTACCGACTTTCTGCCACTTAAATTGACCAGAGGGAGCCTTAAATATGAGGCGTGAATCGTAATACACATTTAAAACAGTTTATTTTACGAAAAATACGACTTTTTCGTATTGTACGATAATTTTGCCGATGGTACGATAATCTGGACTCTCCGGGTGTGTCTGGCAATGTGGCAACGCTGGCGGCTAGTTGGCCGTCGGCGTTCGCGGAGAGAGGCCGTTGCGTTGTGTGCGGTGTGGCTACGCGAAGCCGTTGACGATCTTCGGGTAGCTCACTGTGCCGGGACGGGGGCACCGGGGTGCGCGAGCGGTGCAAGGAGCCTGCTGCTGCTGTGGCCGTTTGCCGTGTGGGTGCGGAGTCAGGGTCGTCGCTGCAGACCAGAGTCCTGTGAACAGGGGCGCCGAGCAGCCCGTTGCTTCCCTGAAGGCAAGTACAAGAGAACTCGTGAGAATGAATCGTGCGGTGTCGTGTAAAAGGTTGGCATGAGCGCAAATGTGCCCATGTAAGTACATGTAAAAGACAAAACGTCCCCCCTGCAGGCAGCGTTGGCTCGCCCCTCTCCCTCAGGCTGACTATCGCAGTGGGTCGGGTATTCCCCTTTCGTTCTCTTTGCCCACGCCACTGCTGGGCGTCCAAACACTGTACAGTTGGGTTCAGCGAATCTTGAAACGGAAGTAAAAAAAACACAAGTAAGTGCACAACCCGAGGGGTCCACCACTCTAGTAATCCTGTGCTTGTGTACACTTCGTCCAGAAATCACTGGTAATCACATGCCAAAACTGTATATTTTCACTGTTTGTATCGGCTATTGGGGGTTCTTCTTAAGAAAACAGGCAAACAATGCACCTTGCTGGCCAAAGTTATAGAGTTTTTTGAAATTTTTTGTAGGCAATCACTGGTAATCGGTAATCATGTGTACATTCCTGAACTGAGTGGTGGACCCCTCGGCACAACTGATCCATGAAGTGGAAGAAGGAGGTAAATCATTTTTATTCATTTGTCAGGAGAAACAAAAAACTGTTTTCAGAACAAACTAAATGAGCCAATGTTGTAAATGATTTATAAGTCAGTAAAACACGACTAAAAATTCTGATAATTTTCAAAAGTACCAGACCACTCTGTCTAGGGTTTCTGTGAGTTACTCCCTTGCATCGAAGTAGAAAAAAGAATCATTTATACTTGCCTCTTTCAAATCAGATGGAATTTCGAGGTAACTCAAGGACAACATGTGGAACGGGCGCTCTCCTCGCGCCCGTTAGGGTAGGCAACCAATCGTGCGCACATGTGTGGGGTGTTGCCAGCCTGCAAGGCGTCGTCACGCTGCTTGAAATGATGAAAACATTTTTTCTCTCCCAGCAGCCCACAGTGCAATCCCAACACAGGTTAGGCCTCCACTCTAAGAGTCGTGATTCGATATGCATTACTTTTGAAAATAAGTATTCATCAAATTTCAAACTTTTTGGCTTCATAGGGTGCAAATGGACTTAACTCTTTTTTGCAATATCGGCATTTAGACCCAATTGCACTTGCCTCCAAATGCCATTGTGACATTTAGATACATCCGTACTTGTCTCCAGATGCGACTGGATAATTTCGACGCAAGTTGAGGTGACCCCTTAGTCCTATGCATGCATAAAGATATGACTTGAGTTAGCTCCTTTTTCCAAGCTTTTCAACGGACTCATGTGATATCGGGTGAGTTGACTCTATTTTTCGCTCGGTTGAAACCGTAAAAGGAGCGAAGTCAAGATATATCCTTTTTCCATGTTGATTTTCTCTTAAACTACTTGGAATTGAGTTAAATAATTTAGTGTGGTCATGGCAACCATTCTAAAGAACAACAATAAAGAAAAATACGATTTCACGAAATCCTGGTAGTCACGAAGTTAATTTTCATTTATGTTCTGGTTTAACAAAGATAACTAAGGCTAGGACTGCGTTGTGTGTAGTTCTGTTTATGTTTGTCAGGCCATTATAAATAATACTAAAACTTACGTAAAGACCAGCTGCGTATCAATTTGTGTCAAAAACAGACATTTAAGACAGTCTCATAATACCTGAAGGACATGTTATTCACAGAAACGTGCAGTAAAATAGTCCAGTTCACCCAGCTTTAAGGTTAGAAAAAAAGCACAGCCCCCATGTCCAGATCGTTTCGTCTGAGATTCAGAAGTACCATCAAACCTCGCTACAAGGTGCAGCTACACGCCCACTGTTTACGAAAAGGGACTTATAGTCACACTCAAACTTCGTTAGGGATAGTTTTTTCACAACTGCATTTGCACAGGCACGCAGTTTTATGTCCTATTTCACTCCGATTCAAAGAGTTTGGAACATTTAGGGTTGGTATTTCTGAAAACAACAGGGCCTGCGCGCAGCGGCGCGGGACACTCTGGCCAACAATCACCGACCGACCGGCCGATCCAAATGGCCACGTTCGAAAACAACGTCTATACCATTGTTGGAGCTCTTCTAGCTGCAGTAAAAGACAATTTTGATTCGAACGCGCTTTTTCAAGGGAGCGAGCGTTTTTGGTGTAAGCTGTACAGAGGCGAAAAGGAGCGCTGCCATTGGTCGGATTCCATTTCCGGCGGCTCGGCTCCCCCCTCTCCCTCTGTTTTGCGCTGACGAGTCGAGTTTTGCCATGGAAACGGCGATTTCAACTCAAAATTTCTTAAAATTGGCCCTACACTTTTCAACCACATTTCACCACTGAAATCAGGATACAAAGTTCTACCACTCTGCCAAATCTCATCAAAATCGTATAGAAAATTTCGGATTTGCATAAGGGGCCAGACTGACAATAAAAAAAAAAAATACGATTTCACGAAATCCTGGTAGTCACGAAGTTAATTTCATTTACGTTCTAGTTTAACAAAAATTCTTGAGGCTATTACTGCGTTAAGTGGAGTTTAGTTCATGTGTGGTACAGTGTACCAGTGTCAATAAAACTAAAACTTACGTAGAGGGCCAGCTGCGTATTAATTCGTGTCGAAAATAGACATTTATTGCAGTTCTATGATACCTGAAGGTCAGGTTATTCACAGAAACGTGCAGTAAAATAATTCATTTCATCCAGTTTTAAATGATTTGAGGTTAGGAAAGTTTACAGCCCCCGTGTCTAGATCATTTCGTCTTAGATTCAGAAGTACCATCAAACCTCGTCACAAGGAGAAGCGACACGCCCATTGTTTTCGGAAAGGGACTTATAGTCACACTCAAACTACACTAGGGAAAGTTTATTTACAAATGCATGTGCGAAGACACGCAGTATGATGACTTATTTCACTCCGATTCCAAGAGTATTGAACGTTTGGGGTTGGCATTTCCGAAAACAACAGGGCCTGCGCGCAGCGCAGGCGCGTGGGACACTCTGGCCAACAATCACCGACCGACCAGCCGATCCAAATGGCCACGCTCGAAAACAACGTCTGTGCTATTGTTGGAGCTCTTCTAGCTGCAGTAAAAGACAATTTCGATTCGAACGCGCTTTTTCAGGGGAGCGAGCGTTTTTGGTGTAAGCTGTACAGAGGCGAAAAGGAGCGCTGCCATTGGTCGGATTCCATTTCCGGTGGCTCGGCTCCCCCCTCTCCCTCTGTTTTTCGCTGACGAGTCGAGTTTTGCCATGAAAACGCCGATTTCAACTCAAAATTTCTCAAAATTGGCCCTACACTTTTCAACCACATTTCACCACTGAAATCAGGGTACAAAGTTCTACCACTCTGCCGAATCTCATCAAAATCGTATAGAAAATTTCGGATTTGCATAAGGGGCCAGACTGACAATAAAAATAAAAAAAAAAAAAAAAAAAAAAAAACCAACCCCGGTGAGGCTATAAGGCTACTTCGTGCCTAAAAATACGATTTCACGAAATCCTGGTAGTCACGAAGTTAATTTCATTTACGTTCTGGTTTAACAAAAATTCTTGAGGCTAGAACTGCGTTAAGTGGAGTTTAGTTCATGTGTGGTACAGTGTACCAGTGTCAATAAAACTAAAACTTACGTATAGGGCCAGCTGCCTAATAATTCGTGTCGAAAATAGACATTTATTACAGTTCTATGATACCTGAGGGTCAGGTTATTCACAGAAACGTGCAGTAAAATAATTCATTTCACCCAGTTTTAAATGATTTGAGGTTAGGAAAGTTCACAGCCGCCGTGTCTAGATCGTTTCGTCTTAGATTCAGAAGTACCATCAAACCTCGTTACAAGGAGTAGCCACACGCCCATTGTTTTCGGAAAGGGACTTATAGTCACTCTCAAACTACACTAGGGAAAGTTTATTTACAAATGCATGTGCGAAGACACGCAGTATGATGACTTATTTCACTCCGATTCCAAGAGTATTGAACGTTTGGGGTTGGCATTTCCGAAAACAACAGGGCCTGCGCGCAGGCGCGTGGGACACTCTGGCCAACAATCACCGACCGACCGGCCGATCCAAATGGCCACGCTCGAAAACAAATGCTATTGTTGGAGCTCTTCTAGCTGCAGTAAAAGACAATTTCGATTCGAACGCGCTTTTTCAGGGGAGCGAGCGTTTTTGGTGTAAGCTGTACAGAGGCGAAAAGGAGCGCTGCCATTGGTCGGATTCCATTTCCGGCGGCTCGGCTCCCCCCTCTCCCTCTGTTTTTCGCTGACGAGTCGAGTTTTGCCATGGAAACGGCGATTTCAACTCAAAATTTCTCAAAATTGGCCCTGCACTTTTCAACCACATTTCACCACTGAAATCAGGGTACAAAGTTCTACCACTCTGCCAAGTTTCATCAGAATCGTATAGAGAATTTCGAAACTGCATAAGGGGCCAGACTGGAAATAAAAATTTAAAAAAAAAAAAAAAAAACCAACCCCGGTGAGGCTATAAGGCTACTTCGTGCCTAAAAAAAAAAAAAAAAAAAACCAACCCCGGTGAGGCTATAAGGCTACTTCGTGCCTAAAAAACTCAATTTGGAGATAAGTCAGTCATTCCCTTCTTCCGCTTCATGGATCAACTTCCGTCCCCTCGCCTGAGGAGGGGGTTGAAGGCACAACCATCTTTTTTCTCTCCCCGGGCGAGAGGATGGAAGTTGTGCACTTACTCTGCAAACTCAACAGTGAACTCGGTACACTCTGTTTAGTGTGTACTCACGAGTACACTCTAATGAGAGGAGTGTGCTCAGATAAGTACACACCTCCAGCTGCATATATTGCCAGGCGTGCTTAGGTGTGTACTCATCTGAGCACACTCGAGCACTCCTCTCATTGGAGTGTACTCATCTGAATACACTCTCATTGGAGTGTGCTCATCTGAGTACACTCTCTTGGGATTGTGCTCATCTAAGCACACGCTCGTTGGAGTGTGCTTGTGAGTCATCTAAGCACACGCTCGTTGGAGTGTGCTTCTGAGTACACGCTGAACAGAGTGTACTGAGTACACTGTTCAGTTTGCTGAGTACGTGTGTTCTTCTTACTTCCGTTTCAAGATTCGCTAAATTACCTTATTATGACGATCCGTAGTTTCACAAATATGGAAGTTGAGCAAAGCGTCTGGCTTTTTTGGTTTTGACTTGTCGTTAATGCTGGCAGAAAATCGTGCAGCGTGTTTTTTATTTTGAACAATTCCCGATATCTCATGTATTTTACAAGTAACTGCAATCAATACAGTGATTCAGATGCGAATTAGAGCCTTTTTAGCGTTTTGCGTGGGGAGGAAACAAAGCTGTTGCTAGGGCGTAAAAATGTTGTAAATTTTGAACAAATGATACATTGAAAATGACCAACTATTTGTTCTCTCGTATGCAGCCTGCATGTGCAGCCAGCAGTGTGCAGCAGGCAGCCTGCACTGGTAAAACTTAACTCTGTTTTCTAGCGTACTTATCAGTTTACGCTTGAAATCAAGCGTAACAGGCTCATCCGCCAAGATTTCCCCTATCTAAGTGCATGGGGGAATTTCCAGAGTACACTGTAAAAAATGATCGGACTTTTACCATACAGTGGTCTAGCAAAATTCCTATACATGTATAGGAAACATGGATATTCCGATACATGTATAGGAACTCCCTGAAATCATATTCATGTATAGAAACTTTCCAACCCGTGTATAGAAATATGACTGACTGAAAAAAGAATTTTGTTCTGAAGTGTTTTAGCAGAGATACAAATTTTTGTAACTTGTACAAATAATGGGAACCAATGCGATTAATTGTTCACTTGTGACAAAAGTCGCAAAGCTGCTTCTATGTCTGTAACCCAGATGATCCGCTAGATGGCGCTAGTATCGTTTTTACGGACTTACTTCTCGGTGGAAGCTACGGTTAGGAATTTCGTTGGGTTGAGAGGTACGCGCTTTCCCTGAACGTGAGATAGTCGGATGGCGATTCGACTGCCTACATTTTTTGACTATGATACGTCCCCCTTCACCATGGGAGGACAGGTAGTGGTCTGACTTCGTCAGATTGGCGGACCGGTTGCACCTCAAGTCATGATAACATGGCTACAATCATAGCCGTGGAGGTTGGAATATGATAACGTCAACACAGCCTAACGGCTTGCATAATTTGCGTTCTTTTATGGGAAATCCGAGAAATTATGCGCAGCAAAGCTGCTATACCGATGTATAGAAAAATCCTGCACAACAGATAGGGCAACGCCTATACACGTATAGTCATAATGCCATACCGATGTATGGGAAAATTGCCATACAAGTGTGTGGTAATATTCGTATACATGCATATGTGAATTGTTTCATACACATGTATAGGAATTTGACGACAAAAATTTTTTACAGTGTATGCTTCATTTCAAGCGTAACGTCTTCAAGCGTGCTTGACTCAAGCATAGAGTTACGCTTTAGTTTCACCAGTGTGGCTGAGCTTCTCTTGGGCCCCGTCGAAGTGCGTGCCTCGCCGCTGCCACGCCGCCGCTTTATCTCGCTCCAGGTGCTGAATTGCGATGCAGGCTCGTGTGACCTCGGGGTGTGTCGCCTGGTCCGCCATTTCGTTACGTACCGGAGAATGTTTCCGCCGATACCCTCTGTACCATTAATTTTAGAGGCGAATAGTATGCGAGCCGATTGTGATTCCCCGTTCAAGCTACAATCGGCTCGCTTACTAGTTCTTTGTATATGCACGGTCCAGATTTTATAGACGATTTTCGTTTTCTCTGACAACTTTTTGCACTTGACTAAAATTGAAAAAAATCGATATTCTGAGGCTTCTATGCTTTCGATTGGGCTCAAAATATGGAACCTTATGCAAAATCGAGGGACACGAACCCGGTCCCTGTTTTTTAATCGCACTCATACAAAAAAGCTTTAAGCTGTTCCGCCGTTTTTTAGTGTTCTTTAGTATTCTTGGGGTTTGTGTGTTCACAATTAATTTTCGCCTTTCTGATGCGTGTATTTTATAGATAAAATACGTTATTTTTGGGTAGTTTCAGAAGACATCTGCCATCTCTTTGCTTGACCATCTCTAATTACGCCAAAATTAAGTCCCCAGTAATGTCAGGTGTGGCGTAAAATCTCACAGCTGTAGCTCCAGTTGTTTGGAAACGGCAGCCTCCTAAAGTTTTGATATCATTAGAAGTACTTACTTTCAGTAAATTGTGACAACCGGACATAGATCGTCACAGATTGGGTAAAAATTGTGATAAATGGGTGCGACAAAGTTTCAAAATCGCCCATAGAATCAGAACTGTGCATATTGTGGCCGAAAAATTTTGGGGTCTTTCTTAGACCCACTGGTCAAAAAATGGAGGAAATCGTCAACGGTCGTGTACCAAAATCGGACTTCCAAAAAAAAGGCCTCCCTACCATGCGTTGGTGCGTCATATGCCTGCCCGTCTGGCCGCCTGCCAACTAGCCGCCTGAAGTGTAACAGCCGCTCCGGTTCCGTTAGCGGTACTTCAAAATCATTTTGCCAAAATGTACTTGTATATTTTTATGCAGTAAAAATTATATTAAAATTAACACTTTCGTACTCTGCCAACTAACTGTGTGCTCAGTACACAATTCAGCGAGTCACAAGTACACCCTGACGAGACTGTACCTATCTGAGTACACTCCCACGGGAGTGTGCTTACATGATTACACACCGTACCACACCTAACTATTTACAGAGTCTTAAGTATTGACCTTGGCAACGTTGCCATTCCGGAAAATTAGATTTGTTTCCTTTTTTAGGCACGAAGTAGGGGGCCGTTCAAATATGACGTCACACTTTTAAGGCTAATTTTTCGACCCCTTCCCCTCTATGGTCACAAATGGTCACGATTTGGACCGACCCCTCCCCTACCTGTGACGTCACATGTCTCCACATCATTGTTCTTGGCAATGGGGATATACGCGACTTTATCGAGGACAATTCGAGTGCATTTTGACGAATGCGGTCGATCGCTTGTATAATCTTAAACACCTGACTAAGGTGCAGCTTGAGCTGATGAAATTTTGAGCTGAAGCAGCTGCAGGTTGCTGATTTCAGTTTATTTGTAGGGCACACTCCTTTTGAATTTGGCATTTTTACACTGCTTAAAAGTGTGATGTCACAATGACTTGGTCCCCCTCTCCCCCATGTCACATTTGGTCACGATTTGGCCGACCCCCTACCCCCCTAGAAAGTGTGACGTCATATTTGAACGACCCCTAGCCTTATACACTGTTATTCAACGAATGTGACGTCATTCGTTCGAATGTGAATTATGTCACGTTCGTTTGAACATGACGTAACATTTGTTTGAATGTTGACACACGTTCAAACGATTGTGACACTCCAATTAACGGCCGTGTCACGTTCAAACGAATGTGATATCGTATTCAAACGAACGTGACAAAATTCACATTCTAACGAATACAACGTTACACTCGTTGAATAACAGTGAAGGTTAGGGGCTCTTAGTTTAGGATGTACCATTTTCACCCACACCTCAACTCAATGGCGTCACTGCTATCATGTGCCCAAGCGACAATATGACTTGGCGATTTGAACTCACGCTGCCCATATGCCGATCGATCAAAATTTGTTAGAGTCGTCATGTAACTAGCCCTATCTGAAATTAAAGACTTCCACTACAATTAATTTTCAGTCTAGGTACGAATTTTGAGACCAAGCACGGTTTCAGACTGCCATGTCTTACATGTAAGAGAAGCGTTATGAAATCTCATTAAAATTTATTCATCAGTGTTTCATAACGACATGTCTGAAAAAATAAGTCTGAATTGTCAGAATTGTTTTAAACAGTGTGAAAAACTCTGCACTTGAAGTGTGGACACTGCAAACTCTGCACTTTCAAATGTGAAGACTGAAATTTCTACACCTCCGCGTTTCAAACGTGGAGTTGGTTTCACAGTGAGGAACCAGCAGGAACGTTCCTTACTGGTTCATGGCTTTTCGGTTACTTTTATTCTACAGCCGGCGACGAATGAAAGTTTCTTTTTTAAGGCCGTTTCAGCGAGGTTCAAGGCTGTCTGCTACAAAGTTACGCTGTGCTGCCCGCAGTCCGCCGGCCATGGACTGCCCCGTGTGCAAGGAGGAGTTCGACGCGGCCGGGAGGCGGCCCAAGAGCCTGCCGTGCGGCCACACCGTCTGCAGCCACTGCCTGGGGGGCCTTCGGGAGCGGCGCTGCCCTGAGTGTCGCGAGGTGAGTCGCCCAGGATGGTGTTAACTGCGTTTCACTAATAGTCAAAAATATGCAAAGCTTAAAAAAATTATGTAAAAAATGAAGCAACAACTCAAAAGGCCTCCGTGACAGGAAATGACGGGCATCCTCCGTAAAACTCCTCACTGATATTGAAAATGAGGTACTTTAAACTTATTTATCTGAGGTGAGGCTCAATCTGTGGTGTCTCAAAAGTAATGCATCTGCAGCCGTGGTGTAGATTTGACCTCACATTTTTGCGTTGTACTCAACGCAGATTTGCCGAATTTTGCCATTTTGGCGACACTATCTGTGTTACGTTCACCGCAGATAAAGTGCGGTGAGGTTACTTAACACACATTTTGTAGGGGTCGGGACCCCCATACTGCAGTTTTCTGCGGTGTACAATACAGTTTTCATAGGGGTCAGAATTAACGACAGTAATTTAAGGTGTACAACGCAGTTATCATAGGGGTAAGGGATAAACCATGGTTATTTTGAAGTGTACAACACATTTTGAATCGCAGTGCTGCATGATAATTTAACTCGTTGGTGATCCATATTCTGCTCTGGTTGACAAAATTCCATGCAGTCGTAACCTTTAGCTTCTTTTCACTTTTTCCTGCCACAAATCGATCGTAATGAGTGATTCCTGCAATATGTTCGTTAAGTTACCAGGGACCCTACATTCAGTCATTATAGTGATTTTTTGTTCGCACACAGGAAAAGAGAAAGCAGTTTTTGTTCAGGTCAGCTGGTTGGTTCTGAAAACGCTTCGCCAGACGTCACAAGGTCATCATCCCTCTAGTTGATTCGTAATTTCGTTCCCAGGACTTCGTGGGCGAAGCTTCCGCCTTGCCTGACAACTTCGCCATACTGGGTCTCGTCGACAAGAAGCCGCCAAAGATTTCCAAAGCCACAGCTTCAATGTGAGTTGAGAAATTGTCTCTTCGCTACAAGGCAGTTTGTTTTTATCTCAAAGAAAAGTCAAAACGATTCAGATTCAATCGAGCGTAGCCTTGCAGCACAAAATTTAGGGTTCAGCACACTTTGTGCGCATCATAAGGATTGCTGCAAAAGTTTAGTCGAACTGTAGTCTTAGCTACCACACGCCGCAAAGTGAAAGTTTGTTTAGCTTTGGAAACCGGAGCCATCGCTTATCGTAAATTCAAAGTACAGGTAAACAAAAATGCACCATGACCTCGGTTTGCTGGTGCGCAGGTTTTGGTGCCTTGACTGTGACCGGGCCGCCGAGGAGTCGTGCGTGGACTGCGGCCATGTGCTCCGCTCGCTGCGCATGGTGCGCTTGGAGCGGGCAGCGCCGCAGCTGCAGCGGCTATGGTACGCGGACTCGAACGCCTCCAAGGTGGTGCGGACGCTGGGAAGCGCCAAGGACGCCGTGGAGGACCTGCTGCAGGACTGGCGGGACAGGCAGCGGCAGGTCCAGCAGGCCGACAGGGAGCTGCGGGCGGCGTTGGACGAGGGCGGCGACCTGGAGGCCGGCCAGCCGGAGGGCCTGCAGCAGCTGCAGGACGCGGCCAGCCTGCTGGAGGGCGTGGAGTGCGGGCTGCGGCACAAGGACGGCAAAGAGTGGTGGGGCGACCTGGGCGCCGCCGGCCGGAGCCTGCTCGACGCGCTCGTGCTGCACCTGCACCGCCACGGCCGCATCCACAAGGTACTCGTACACACATATTAATCATTATCTGCTGTTCATCAAGTCAAACACGTCTGCAAAAGTACCACACTAAATTCTGTAGTCATCTGACATAACAGCGTATTCACTTTGGGTTTCCCATAACGGTGTTATGTCAGATGAACACAGAATTACTATGTAGTTTTTTCTTGCACACCTAAGTCATTACGGATACAGAGTTTGGAGGTTACAGCTAATTTTGTGCAGCCGTAACACGGATGCAATTTTGTTCGTATGCCACGCCTTATGTTTTTGTACAATTTCGTACGTGGTCTCGCACAATTTTAAACATGCCAACTTTTTCGCACAAATTTGTGAGAAAAGCACGCATGCGCAAAATTATGCGAGACCAGGTACAATAATTGTACAAAGGAATTAAGTGTGTACAGATGATTTTGACTGTATTTCAGAAGTTTTGAAGGCCGTAAGCGAGGGGGTATGCAATCTCAATACCAGTGACCCTCACTCAGAAGGATGTAGTGCAATGGCCTTTTTTAAAAAAAATATTACTAAACAAATGTATCCACGAGTCTCATAACTTTTCTTTTGTATTATTAGAGAACACGGTGCAGTTGTATCGCAAAACTGTTTTCTAGTAAAACAAAGCAGTCTGATTTGTATTACAAAACTTTCCTCCGAATTACTAAACATTTAACGACTCGGTACAGAACAAAAACGTGACAGGAACAGGCGAAAGTCTAAGAATTTTGCCTATTACGCTGCCATCACGCGCGCCATTACGGGTGGAGTGACCCGACTTTTACGCGAGTGCATACCCCCTCGTCCGTTAGTTGCAAAGAAATGTTCCGTAAGTTACGTACACCGAAAACTTTGTATTACGCACAAAATCATCTTTACAAACAAGATTGGAACCCACAAACCCTGTATCCGTAAGGACTTTAGTTTGTGCATACCTACGTACCGATTTGACAAGACGTGTGAAATGCAACGAATTTATGCGCAACCATGCACACGGTGCTGTGCTGCACGGCAATCCACATTTCATGCTTACCTTCGCACGGATTCTTGCATTTCAAAACGCATGCTCAGTCGGTGCGATTCTACGTATGCTAAAAGAAACTGCATGGTAGTTTTGTGGGAAGACCAAACACGTACAATTCTAATGCGTGGGTTGCTGTGCCGACAGGACGCATTCCAGCAGCAGCCCGCAGTGGTTGCTCCGACTCCAGCGCTAGATCCTATTCAGAAGCTCGACTTGAACCATCTCAGTCAGACTAATCCGGGCGATGAAGAAGAAGAGAAGGCGGCCACGCTGGCCCGCGTGCGGCAGCATGGGGTGAGTCCTGCCGTCCACCTTGAGGCCCCTCGCGGCCTCCACCCCACCTGGCCTCGCTGACGCCGCCTGTCTGCAGGTGCGGCGGATGTTCGACGTGTGCTGCCACTTTGACCCTGCCTGGGCCCTGGCCGTGCTGCGGAGTGCCGCTCCGACGCTGGAGGAGCTTCACGTGGTGTATCCCGGCGAGGAGCACCTTCTGGCTGCGCACGCCATGCCTGGACTGCGGCGGATGCAGCTGTGGGGCGGAGACTGTGCCCTGGACGCACATCCCCCCTTGCTGCCCGCCCTGCCACGAGGCGGCCTCAAGTGGCTGGGTGTTTGTGAACTCCCCCGGCCCACCCTGGCCTCCCTGCTGCAGGCCCACAGTGCCTCGCTGGAGGAGCTGTGGCTGCGCGTCGGCACTCCGGGGGGCGGGCAGTGGCCTGAAGGATGCGACGACCTGGACGCCCTGCTGGGCCAGTGCGGCCTCCGCGTGTCCAGGGTCGTGCTGGGGAGGAGGCACGACAGCCACTCCTCCTCAGCCTGCCCTGCACAGGTGTCCGCGGTGCGGCGCGTGCTGCCGGCCGCCACGGTGCAGTGCTCTGAGTGTGACGGGGTTGCAAGGGAACACTGGTGGAAAAAAAGGATTCGAATTAGAATTGGGCGCCTTCGCCCTTCGGATGTATTCAAGGTCGAATACTTGTGGAGCTGCGTCAACCATGCACAGCAATGCACACTGAGAATGAAAGAGTCTTGATCAATACCCAATTTTGGGCGAGGAACATTTTATCATGCGAATTTAGGTGAGGAAGGTTTCTCGCCCAAATTTGGTTGCGCAAGGGTGTATCAGCTACCTATGCAGCTAGTATTATCACCCAAATTTGGGTGAGGAAACATTTCTCACCCAAATTTGGCTGAATTCCTCACAAAAAATTTTAGTCGTGATCATGACCATTTCATTCTCACTGCATTTGTAAGTGTTAACTTGCAAGCGTACATCGTAAGTGTGTGCTAAGTAGACAGGTTTCCAGTGCAAAGGGATATCCTGCCACTGCATGATCGTTCAATGGCAAATGGCGTAAAGTGACATGTACAATACTCGAACATTTTAATTATTTTTAGGCACGAAGTAGCCTTATAGCCTCACCGGGGTTGGGTTTTTTTTTTTATTTTTATTGTCAGTCTGGCCCCTTATGCAAATCCGAAATTTTCTATACGATTTTGATGAGATTTGGCAGAGTGGTAGAACTTTGAACCCTGATTTCAGTGGTGAAATGTGGTTGAAAAGTGTAGGGCCAATTTTGAGAAATTTTGAGTTGAAATCGCCGTTACCATGGCAAAACTCGACTCGTCAGCGAAAAACAGAGGGAGAGGGGGGAGCCGAGCCACCGGAAATGGAATCCGACCAATAGCAGCGCTCCTTTTCGCCTCTGTACAGCTTACACCAAAAACGCTCGCTCCCCTGAAAAAGCGCGTTCGAATCAAAATTGTCTTTTACTGCAGCTAGAAGAGCTCCAACAATGGTATAGACGTTGTTTTCGAACGTGGCCATTTGGATCGGCCGGTCGGTCGGTGATTGTTGGCCAGAGTGTCCCGCCCCGCTGCGCGCAGGCCCTGTTGTTTTCAGAAATACCAACCCTAAATGTTCCAAACTCTTTGAATCGGAGTGAAATAGGACATTAAACTGCGTGCCTGTGCAAATGCATTTGTGAAAAAACTATTCCTAACGTAGTTTGAGTGTGACTATAAGTCCCTTTTCGTAAACAGTGGGCGTGTAGCTGCACCTTGTAGCGAGGTTTGATGGTACTTCTGAATCTAAGACGACACGATCTGGACACGGGGGCTGTGCTTTTTTATAACCTTAAAGCTGGGTGAACTGGGTGAACTGGACTATTTTACTGCACGTTTCTGTGAATAACTTGTCCTTCAGGTATTATGAGACTGTCTTAAATGTCTGTTTTTGACACAAATTGATACGCAGCTGGTCTTTACGTAAGTTTTAGTATTACTTATAATGGTCTGACAAACGTAAACAGAACTACACACAACGCAGTCCTAGCCTTAGCTATCTTTGTTAAACCAGAACAAAAATATAAAATAAACTTCGTGACTACCAGGATTTCTTGAAATCGTATTCTTTTTTTTTTACTTTCGGTGGCGTGAAGGGTATTCACTCATTTCCATGAGGCATAAAATAAGGTAACCGCAGTTTTGAGCTTACCGCACATTATCTCTCTACTTTCTGCCACAGTGCGGCGATTTTCGGTGCATTCAAAACTCAAACTGAGCCACTCTATAGGGGTCAGAAAAAAAAATTCATATCTGACAGAATCGGGATCTCACCTGTCTAGCGTTGAGAATCAGAATTCTTGCCAGAAAGCTTAAATTTGATGGGAATATTGATTTTTACCACAAGACGATAAGAAATATTTCTTGCCAAAATTAAACCAGAGTAACAATCACTTTACGCTTATAACACTCTCAATCCTAAATGGACTATTTTTTGTCTTGCTTATAAAGTTTTCTGAGCAGACGTAAATTGTAGTATTTCCTCTTTAGCTGTGCACAGTTTTGATCGTTTTTCAGATAAAATTGTCAATCGATCATGCAGAGATCGAAAAGTACATTTCAATTTTAAAAAAGTAAGGTGTCAAGGTCTTGGCAAAAGATAAAGAGTCAATTCGAGTCTGACAGTGTACAGTTCCACTTCACTTGTCTCCAAATTCCACTTTGTTAGGTAAATATAAATTATAACGGCTCGGTTATTCTATTTTAGCGGAAAGTGATAAGCCGCAGAAACCCTCCACGGAGTAAACCTACACTTTTCATGTTTATTTTCCCTTCGAATTTAACTTATGCTTTTTGAACCTCGTATCATCTAAAACATTCACTTGTTTAGTGAACGTTTTCCCTGCGTACAGTTTTTTGATCCTCCTGAAAAAATGGTCAAGATAGAGTTATCCCCAATGTTATCCCCTTGTTGCGCTTCCTGGATCAATTCTCGCCCTTCAATCTTCAGTGCCTGTCCAGGATGCGGGCCAGCAGGAGCTCGGCCAGGAAGCAGAGCACTGGCAGTGGCAGCAGCATGAGGAAGCGCAGCACGGGCGCCAGCACCTCGAGGCTGATGGGGTGCGGCCCGGACATGTGCGCGACCACCCGCTGACGGTGCTCGGCCACGCCGAAGTTGTACACCTGCTCCACGAGGCCCGAGCTGTGCATCTGGTTCATGAGCCTGCGCGAGAGGAGCACACTTAATGCTATGTACAATTTTGTACGAGACATCATAGTTTTTTTGTGCAGATGAACTTTTCACACAATTTTCGTACGAAAAACTGCACAAATTTCCCCATTTTTGTACGAATTTGCGCACAAATATGTCAGAAAAGTTCATTTGCACTAAAAACTGTGACGTCTCGTACAAAATTTGAACGAAAACAATTAGTGTGTTGTCAGCCAGCGCCGAGGCGGCAACCACTTGCGAAATCCTGTGTACATCCGAGTGGCCGAAATCCTGCGCGAAATCTCTCTACATATCGAATAGCACTAATAAGTGCATACATGCCAAGTACACGTTAACTGGAGCACGCTCTAAATGTCTTACAATGAAATCTGTGGCAATACAACAAAGTTACGTAAGTACACTTACAAAATAAGAGTTTATAGTACGGTTAGATTCCTCTTGCTGTGACAGACTTTTTTCAATATTCACAATTTCATTTCCCTCGTTTGGTCCAGGAGATATTGACTAGTGAAATCTGACGTAAGTCACTTCTGATGTAACATCAATTTGCAAATATGTCGTAAGTATACTTACGACAAAATTACAGGACACACATCGTTCAAAATGTGTCGTAAGTGTACTTGCGTCACATATTTTTATCACAGCTAGGGGAAAGCCCCGAGTACGATTCAGTCATAGAAACAATGATTTGTACTGTGGAAACTTCACTTTACAAGGTACGCCAAGACCGTGTCTCGCCGTAACAGGCTTCGCGATGCTGCGCCAGTTACGACAATCCACGCCTGGCTTTCCGTCATCAGCACCTTCAAAAACAAATATAAATTTTTGCGCGTGGCGAGCCAAGGATATACCTAGTAACCCTGCAAACACGGTAAAAGTGCCGCCTTGAAATCCAAGGGGATGCCTTGTATCAATTTCCAAGGGGTTTGAGTGAATTTTCAAAATAGTCCAAATTGACATCACGTTACAGAAATGGATTCGTCTCGACAAGACAAACAAAAAATGTCAACACATGTCATAGGTTTGGATGGGAAATAAAAAAGTTATTGAACCTCAAAGTTTGTAACATAGCCAAAAAGGCTAACTTTGTACTTTTGCAGTTAAATAACTTTTTAATTTGCCATCCAAACTTATGAAATGTGTTGACATTTTTTGTTTGTCTTGTCGAGACGAATCCATTTCTGTAACGTGATGTCAATTTGGACTATTTTGAAAATTCACTCAAACCCCTTGGAAATTAAAACAAGGCATCCCCTTGGATTTCAAGGCGGCACTTTTACCGTGAAATCTCAGTAAGATCGGCCGAGCCGTTCCTTATATAAGATAAAATATCACTGAAAACGTCCATTTTTCTGCCGTTTCTTTTCAGTGTTTTTACGTTAGTGCGACTGAATGGAATGAGATGGACAGCTGAATTTTTGCGTGTGGCGAGCCAAGGACATGCCTAATAACCCTGCAAAATCTCAGTCAGATCGGCAGAGCCGTTCAGGAGGAGTAGTGCTGATACACAGACAGACAGACAGACACAGACAGACAGACAGACAGAACTTTCCAACCCCAGTAGAGTAACTGGCTTCGCTAATCGCTCATATAACTAAAGGGATCACAACGGGGAGAAATTTCACGTTAGAGGTGATGTAAGTGCACTTACGACACTTTGTCGGATTCAAACTCTGAAGCTTTGTGACGTTAGTCTATCTAAGTGGGAATCTTATCATGATTTGAATGTTTTTTTACTCTTGAAAGGATTGTTCGGGTGGAAAAAACTATTTTCCTTACTTCGGCAGAGGTTTGCGCCAGTTGCTAGATTTTAAAAAGTTTTTTTTTTTTTCGTCCTGAAAAAAACTGATGTTTTTGACATACGTCACTTTGTTGTATTGCCACAGAAATTTTGCCTATGTTAATAGTATGTTACAGTGGATTCGGCTCAAGCATTACACGAAGCAATATTTCTTCGTAATACGAATATTTTTACCTTTTTTATTGTAAGATACCAAGAAAAATCTTCGTAATACGAAAGAAACCACGTTCATATTATGCTTGCGCCATTTTCTTCGTATTATGGGAAATATCATCGTTAGACATTTAAAGTGCAGACAACTCCATCCCTCATGCACTAAATGAATGCTTCAGGTAGCGTGTACACGGCAGAGGTGTGCATATCCATCCACTGAGCATCCGTTCCATCCGCAGCCTCCGAGGGGTGGGGGCCTGGCCTGTCCAGGAGACCAGGTGACGATCCAAGCGCGTTGTGTCGTCTAGCGAACGCAGTTCGGACGGCGTGAGGCAGCGACGCCAAGCCACGCCGCCGCTGGCCGTGCGAGCGAGACGGAGCGAGCGGCGCCACTGGGAGTGCGAGAGAGACAAACGGCCACACAGCAGGTTGTGGATGGAACGGATGGAGCAATGCGTTGGGCGGGTCCAGTGGCAGTCGACCCGCCCGCAGCCAGGCGGCGGCGGATGGAACGGATGCCAAACGGATGGATATGCACAGCTCTGGTACACGGCATGTATGCACTAGTTAGAGGCCTGGTAGGCATGCACTGCCTAGAGCGTGCTTGCATACATGCTCCAGATAGAGCGTACAATGTACGTTTTTCAAATAGAACAGCTAGTAAAATACCTTCAAAATCTGGTGAAATCTCACGCCCACCAAATCTCGCGTTATTTTGACGCGAGGTCCAGCGAAACCTCCTTTGAAGGAACGTGTGTACAGAAATATTCCAAGTGGTTGCCCCCTCTACCTCGCAGTCGGCGCACAGATGGCTCAGAAGACCGGTGGAGGTTAATCCCGGCCGGGTGTTGAGCTGTATAGTTGCTAAATGGGACGCGAACCGATTGTGTGACCCCGCCAATGGATTCCTCATTCGGAGAGTAATCTATTGGTAAGGGTCACATCGAGGAGGCCAATTCTAAAGATCTTATCTGGGCGTTTCCGTATAAAGAATCTTATCTGAAACGCAAGAGAATTTCACTAAGTTTGGTCATTTCGGAGGGATAAGAGAGTAAGCGGAACATAATAAATCTTATATTTTCAAGTTGTTTGAATTAATTACGAATTATTACGACAACGAAACAACTACGAATTATTTTGATTTGTAAGCTTAGCTTTCTCAAATCATCAGAGTAAGCGAACTTCGCTTGCATTTCAGATAAGAATCTTTACACGGAAACGCCCAGATAAGATCTTTTGAACAGGACCCCTCGACACGTTCGGTTCCAGTCCTTTTTAGCGACTCTGGAGCTAAAAACGCGTCAAGAGTTTTCACCGCCCCCCCACCGGTCATCTGGCCTGGCCCACTGTGCCGCTATACCTCGAGAAATCTTCGACCAGCGGGAAGTCCCTGGCGAAGTACAAGACGACGGGGGTCATGGCGAGGGACTGGCGGATGCGGTGAATGCGCTCGCGTTGCTGCGCGGACACGCTGGTGCGCATCTTGGCCTGGTTCAGTAAGAGCGCGAAGCGTCCGCGGCTCTCCAGCAGGCGCTGCAGGCAGTCCTCCACGCGGACGCGCTCGAAGCAGTCCACCAGGACCAGTGACCCAGGGTTGCCAGTGAGTCACTTTTGTCACTTTTTGTCACTTTTTTGAAACTGAGTCACTTTTGACACTATTTGGGAAATTTTGTCACTTTTGTCACTATTTTGGATCGTACGGATGGTATTTTCCTCATTTCAACACGAAACGCGTCGAGATTCGGTCAATATCTCGATTTGCTGGGAGGAAGCGTTTAAATTTCCCGCTGCCCTGGTCCCCGACCGATGTATCGAGTCCCGACCGATGTATCGAGTCCGAGTCGGGCTGGGAGCGGCACGAAGCGGGTCTCGAGCGAAGGCGGTGAGTTGTGTTGTTGTTGTGCGTGCGAGTCGGCGTGTCTTGCTGGTGCGGTGCTGCAACTTTCGTCACCCAAGTTCTGCGTAAGTATTACTCGTGACTGCCTGTTCTATCAACAGTAGCGAACATCCCTATCAATTTGACGACGGGCCGTCGTCGGGTCGCGTAGACAATAAATAGTCCGCGAAGCTGTCGCTTCGGCGGCTAGTATGAGGTTATAACCTCAACATTTCGCTGTCCTTTCACTTTAATTTTCCTCGCTGTGGCACGGAGTGCAATGAAAGAATAACTCAACAATCCGAGTCTTAACAAGTTTTCTGTGCATCTTATATTTAGAGAGATCAAGCTTTATAACAATAATGGACTTTGGCGGGTACGTCAGGGGGCGGGGTGGGCTGGGGGCGGTGCCGTACCGTCGTTCGTCGGCTGGCTCGGCTCGGCTCGGCCAAGACCAGCTTCGGGAACGATTCGGGTCCCGACGCCGGCGCCTGGCCTCGTCTTCCTACTGCCTGATTCCAAAGGATCGTCTCGTCGCTCTGTCTCTCTCATGAGGCATACCCCACCCCAGGGGAGCGAGAGAGAGCGAAGAAACGATGCTTCGGAATCGCTTCGCTGCCCTGTGCCTGCGCGTCGCACGTCGCACGCCTGGCTGCGTGTGTATGGGCGGTGGTTGCGCGGCACGTTCAATCATGTTAGAAATAGGCACATTTTTTTTTCACATTCGTTAACCTTTTTTTTTTGTTGCAGCTTATGTGACGCTATGCCGAAGCATAGTACACTTGAAGGATGGATGGGTCAGACGGACGTAAATGGGCACCTGGTAAGCGAGTGGTGCACCTGGAAAGAAAAAGACCTCTTTTTCTGTAAGATCTGCGCTGCTACCATTAGCACATCTAGCAAAGGATTCCAAGCACTATCCCAGCACGCCACATCTGAAAAACATAAAGGAAATTCCAGAACGAAATTAAGTCCCTTGCAACTGACATTGGCTGCAGCTCCACCAAAGGTACTTAGAATACATAATAATTATTTTTATTCATAATTTTAAAGTTGATGTTAGTGTTTATTGCTGTCTGTTTTTTTATCAGGTACAACAGCAGCCTGCAGTTCCCAATCCTCGTCGAGGTGATGCGGTGGTACCTCCTGCAGCAGCGCCTGCTGGTGGACATGCTGGAGAGGGGGCCGTGCCGGCGCCAGGAACTCTGCAACGCGAAGACAGCGGTCCCCTTTTGCAGCTTGTCTCGAAGAAAGATGCAGCTTTAACTGCAGAACTTCAATGGGCAATGAAATGTGTTCAGGCTGCTTATTCAAATAATTCCTGTGATAATATAGTCGATTTATTTAAAAGTATGTTCGGTTGTGATAAAGTACCCAAAGACATGTCATTAGGTAGGACTAAGGTAACTTATTTAATTACTGATGCACTAGGGCCATTTTTTCACAAGAAAATGCTTGATGATGCTCAAAAAGCCCCCAGTTTCACAATGTGCTTTGATGAAACTGTCAACAACAAAAAAAAGAAAGAACTTCAGTGTGGACTTAGGTTTTGGTCTGAACAACTAAAGCATATTGTCTTTCATCATTTAGAGTCTCTTTTTATAGGATCTGCTACAGGAGTAATTGTGTCAGAGCACTTATTACAGGTATTAGAAAGAGCTTTTCTCTGTCTTAAAAATTTTCTTATGTTGTCAATGGATGGACCAAATGTAAATAAGACAGTGTTTAGACTAGTAAGTGAGAAAGTAAAGGAAGTTAGGGGAAAGGGTCTAATGGATGCTGGATCTTGTAATGTGCACATTCTTCATAATTCATTCTTGTGTGGGCTTGATGTGCTTGGGGAGGATGTTGGTCAACTAGTCATTGCTATTTATGAATATTTTGATGGATTTCCCAGCAGAGTGGAAGAGTACCAAAAATCCCAGTTAGAAACTGAAGTTCCTGATCATGTCTTTATCAAACATGTTACCGTGGCTTACTCTCTCTGGAGCTGCAGAGAGGCTTTTGGAGCAATGGCCAGCTGTGATTCATTTTTTCTTGACTGTGATTCCTAAGAGTAACTCTGATAGTCACAAAAAAATTAGAGAGACCCAAAGGTACAAATTCATTGTTGGTTGCCTCAAAGATCCTACTATGCAGGCTAGAGTAGCATTTGTTATTCAATCAGCTAAACTTTTTGAAGGTTATTCAAAAATGTTCCAAAAGAGTGAACCAATGATTCATGTTCTGTATGATGAGCTACTTTCTCTATTTGTTCTGCTCCTGGGGCGTTTTTGTAAACCGAATCTAGTTTCAACTAGCAGAAGCTGTCTTAAGGAAGATTTTTTTAAGAACAAAGACAATTTAGTTCCTTTAAAGGATGTGGATTGTGGGGATAGGGCACATTCATTTTTGACTTAGTGTAAGGAAGTAGATGTTCTGAAGTTTAAACTTGATAGTCTGAAACATTATCAAGCAGCAGCAACTCATCTACTTCAGAAGTCTGTCCTCAGTAAATGGCCTGATGGAAAACACCTGAAGTGCCTTCAACCAAGTCAAATAAAGGAACAATCCAGCCCTCGAAGCATTGTCTTGGTGCATAGAATGCTTCGACTTGACTTAGGTGTCGATGAAGATGTACTGAAGGATGAATGGAGACTTTTGCAGCTTGAAAATCTTCCTGATTTTGAACCTACTATGAGAATTGACTACTACTGGGCGAAGATTTTTGACATTATGGGGTCGGACGGGCAGCCGAAATTTCCCAACATTATTAAGCTTGTAAAGGCTACTTTGCCGATTGCCCATGGAAGCGCCGATATTGAGAGGGGTTTCAACGAATCTTCACAGCAGTTGCGACCGGAACAGTCCCGGATGGAGGAGCGCCTGTTAAATGCTAAGCTGTGGGTGAAAGATGGGTTGAAACCGTACGGCGGAAGACCGGACCTCTTGCCAATAACGAAGGAACTCCTTGCTGCTGGATACAATGCACACCGAAGTTACGTTGAACACCTTCAAGCCGAGCGTGATAAAAAAGAAGCCGCGAGAAAAGAGGTCGAAGAGGCAGAGATGCAGCGTCTTAGGAGAGAGAGGGACGACAGGCTACAAAGAGAAGATCGTTCAACAATCGAAAGCCTCCAAGAAAAACTGCAGAACTCCCTCAACGCCGAAAAGGACCAGCGAAAAGCTGCTGACGAACTCGTTGAAGAAGCAACTAGCAAGCTGGACGCAGCTCTGAAGAAAAAAGATTTTGCGGCTGCAAAAGTGGCTCAGGGGATGCTCGAAGGCGCAAAAATAATGCGAGATAAGGCTGTTGGGCTTCAAAAACAGAACGAGCCATTACAAAAGAAAGTTGCAAAACGGACGTCCAATCTGATTGAAAAGATGTTCCAGGCTAAGAGGAGGAGGGAGAGGGAGGGTGCAGATCCCGACGATCCTGAACCGCTACTTTGAAAATGACTGTATTTTATTTTGTTTCAATTCTATGATACCAATGACTACTGTAATAATAATTTTTAAATAAAAAATTTGACCTGTTTTTGTGAGTTCTTGGCTTTTTATTACATGAATACCGCTCCTGAGATCCAAAATAGTGCAAAAATATTCTATTATTTATTACTTTGTGTGGGGTTTTACTCATCTAAAAGTCACTTTTGTGTCACTATTTCTTCAAAAAATACACTTTTTTGTCACTTTTTTAAAGGTTTTGGAGTCACTATTTCACTTTTTTTAACCCTCTACAGCAGTGGCAACCCTGCAGTGACCGGTCGTCGGACGACTCCGTCAGTATGGTGTACATGACGCTGTCGTGGATGCCCACTGGGACGCGGCCCTGGACCAGCTCCTGGATGCTGTCCGCGTACTTCTCGCGCGGCCCGATGGCGGCCATGGCGTACTGCGACCTGCCGAACAAGACCGTCAGCAGCCGCACAATGACACATTCTATTCAAAAGATCTTATCTGTGCGTTCCCCCCAAAAGAATCTCACCTGAAACGCGGGCGAATTTCAATAAGTTAGATCGTTTGATACAGCTACAAATCAATACTAGGGGTACGCGCCGTTTACACTCTAAATGTCTTAAAATGAGATTTGAGCGGTATTACAGTGAATCCGGCGCAAGCATAATACGAAGCAATATTTCCTCGTAATACGAATCTTTTTAGTATTTTCATTGTAAGATACAAAGAAAAACCTTCGCAATACGAAGAAAAATTACCTTCGTATCATGCTTGCGCCATTTTCTCCGTATTGTTGGAAATCTCTTCGTAAGACATTTAGAGTGTAGTTCAGGCGAGCGATGCGAGTAGGCAGCAGCTGCCCTGCGATACACCTCGGTGACGGGGGCTTGCCGATCCGCGAAAGGGGCAATCACCCCCGGATAGCCGCCTGAAGGGTAGGCAAAAAAACACCCTTTGTCCCCGAAAGTATGCAACAAGTGTTACTTTGCCCCTCACTCAGGCCGGCTCTGGATCCGCCACTGCGACGGTGAGCGCAAGCGCGAGGCGGGAGGGCAAGGGGTCGAGAGCGGGTGGTGTGCCTACAATAGGCAACATTCGGAGTTCAATCCGCGTAAAAGTAGATGAAATGCGCGAATAGCTCATAATGGGAGAAATGGAGGTCTTGGACACAAATGGGATTACAGGGGATGAGTGGCGCTCCGCTGAGTTCGTGGATAATTTGTTCCCAAATTGATTGATATTGGGGAGGTCATTTTTTACGCAGCACACGAACTGCTGCCGGGAACCATGTAAAACTCAACTTGAAAACTTTGGTCGCAAATAACCAAATTTGAGATGAAAATACAAGTCTGAAGTCGAAATAGAAGGACTGTCGTGATCAGCATTCTAAAAACTGCAGGAATCAATGTCAAATTCGATTTAAAAAATTTGGTCCTGAATGGATTAATTTTGGGTGAAGAATGGGTCATGAAACAATATGGAAGTCATTTTTTAGGTCAGCACCCTGAAAACCACAGCCCTGTGGTACCCTGGTACAACATAAATCTCAAATTTGCAACTTTGGTTCCAGATTTAGTATTTCTATGTTACGAGTAATGTCCGATTTTTGGGTCTTGTCGTCATTACCCGGAAGTGCACAGGTTGCAGTATCCACACTTCAGAGTAGACTTCTCCACGTTTACACCATGCTAAGAAATAGGGGCCCTGTGGTTCTCCAAACTCGAAGTATAGAGACTGCGAACTCTGCGCATTTACACGTGGGGGGACTCATCCCACACCAGGAAGTGTGAAGTTGTCCACTCTTGGTTTGACAGTATCCTCCCTTACCGTCGCATGCAGTTGAGGGTTACGGCCGTGAGGGCCAGCGCGGTCCAGGCCGACGCCCACACGCCGCCGCGGGTCGCGGACTGCGCCGACGACGGCGAGGGCTGGTCGGCGTACAGCGACCTGGCGCCGAAGGCCGCCGCCGCGAAGGACGTCGACGCGGCGTGCTTCATGGTTTACATGGTGTGCAGGAGGATCTCTGCAACGGAGGCCGCTAGAAGGGCATGTAGGGGTATTTTTGGAATCAGGGCGACGAAATAAGGACAACGGTGTTAATTTCGAGCCGATCGGAAAAGTTTGGGCCCAGGTTCGAATCCCGGTGGGTTAAAACTACGATCAAAATTTTCGACTCGAGTTGGATATTGTTTCATTTGTTTTCGGGGGTGCCGATGACAAAAATGAGATCCATTTTGACCCCAGACCCAGGTTCGAACCCCGGTGGGGTAAAAAACGACCAAAATTTTCAACTCGAGCTTGACATTGTTGCTTATGTTTTTGAGGGTGCTGATGACGAAAATGGCATCCATTTTGACCCCAGACCCACTTACGAATCCCAGTAGGGTCAAATGCGACCAAAATCTTTCCTTTTTGACCCCGAACTGGACCCAGGCGGTCGATTGCCGTTTCCGTCACATACGACCCTAATCTTTATTTCGAGGTAAACATGGTTTCATACGTTAAGGGTGCTGATGACGAAAGTAACATCTATTTTGTTTCCGACAGAGATCCGCATCACTATGGGCTATAATACGACAGCAATTGCGAATGTATAAAATGTACGGGACGGGCCAAAGTTGCCGATTTGTGTCGCCACTTTCCCTGTTATTGCACGTAAGTCATACTCTGTTTTGAACCTGCGCACAGTGAGCCAGAAAACCGGTGCAGGTGGCCTAGACTCTCGACGAGTTTTGAGCCCCGGGGTGGCAAAATGGGACTCGAACTGACCGTGTGACCCCCAACAATGGATTGCTCTCCGAACGAGGAATCCATTGGTGGGATCACACGTTCAGTTCGAGTTCCATGTAGCAACTCGTGCTCAAAACGCGTCAAGACTTTTTCCCGATTGCGCCCGGCGCCGGTCTTCTGGCCCACTGTGCCTGGTTATCTCGTCAACATTCTCGACGCCGCAGGGTCGAGGATTTCGGGTCGGACGCGTATCTGCAGTGCGTGGCCCGGCGCAGCACCAGCACCATGTGGCACTGGGCGGGCACCTGCAGCATGGCGCGCGTGCTGGACTCGGCGCTGCGCGTGCGCGGCGTGGACGGCCTGCGCGTCGCGGACGCGTCGGCCATGCCGGGCCTCACCAGCGGCAACACCAACATGCCCGTCATCATGCTGGCCGAGCGCGCCGCGGACCTCATCAAAGCCGATTGGGCGGAGACAAACGCTTTCTGAGATATTAGTGTTGAATTCAGGTGCGGATCGAGAGGGAGAGAGAGAGAGAGAGAGAGAGAGAGAGAGAGAGAGAGAGAGAGAGAGAGAGAGAGAGAGAGAGGGGGGGGAGGGCGCAAGATTGCAAAAAGTGTCATTTTCCCCCTCTCTCAAGCCGGCTCAGGATTTCTGGATCCCCCTCTGCTTGAATATTGACTTACGTAATCTGTTTTTCCTTTTACATTGATACAAATTTGTTGCGTCACCTAATGTCAAAACAATGGATGACCCGAAAATTCAACAAGTGTAGTTAATCAGTGGAGAAAAACATCGGAAAGATGTCGCGTGGACCCGAGGGGTCAATAACTATGAATTTCGGTGCAAAAATATCAAATGAATTTCAGTTTAATTTCGAAGAATTTCGGGCAAAGACTTTAGAAGTTTCGAGATGAATTTCGATTAATTTTAATGGTGCCAGTGAATTTCGAATTTTTGGCAAATTTTGGTGCACGAATTTGGCTAGGGTTATTCCCCCCTTGCGTGGGCCACCCGCAAGAGTGATGCAAACTTCCTCAAACCGTATCAACTTTCCGGGTCAAAGTGGAATTCTGGTCTCACATTTTATTTTTTTTGGTGAAAGAATCAAAGAAGGAGCCGTGTGATGTTGGCACAATGGGCTGTTTTTATCTTTCCATATCCTGGCCCCTGTTGAAAAGTGTGCGTTGGTTGCATGTAAAAGGAAGTGAATAAAATATCCAATTGATTGACCCGGATTGCACTGGTAAAACAAAGGCATAAAAATTGCGCCCTTTAGGGCATAAATACTCTTTAACGCCCTGGCAAGGGCATAATTCATTTTATGCCCTTGGAAAGGGCGTAAATGGTATAGGAATTTCAAGCAAAATATTAATGCCCTTCCCAAAGGCATTAACGATTTATGCCCTTTAAGGGCGTAACGCCCTTTAAGGGCATAATTTTAATGCCTTTGTTTCACCAGTGTGACTTTATGTCTTGTAATTTGACGGCCATCCCAAGAATCAAAAGTAGACTCATCGTAACCTTTTACCCTGGTAACAAGTTGTTTGGGAGAGAAAAAATAATTTAATCATTTCAAGCAGCGTGACAACGCCTTGCAGGCTGGCAACACCCCACACATGTGCGCACGATTGGTTGCCTACCCTAACGGGCGCTCTCCGCTGAGGACTGATATGAGCTAAAGGCCTACCTTAACCAGCGGGAGGGTCGTTGTTTACATAGGTGGAGGTGGGAGACCCTCGGGTAGAGCCGGGTCCTGCCGACTTACCTACCAACCAGCAGTCCTTCCGCAGGAGTGTGCATGCCCGCCCACCGTGGGGCCTACGAGGGCAAGGCATCGCCCGACCTGCAAACCAGGCGCCCTTGCGCTCGGTGATATGAAGGATTTTATTTTATTTACAAGATTTACAAGGTATTTACAAAAATTATCAGAGTGGGAGTCGGGCTCACGGTCCAGTCTGCTGACGAAGCGGGACGCCGGCCGGCCGGCGGAGTGCTGACCTTGGACTGACGGCCGTACGATAATTCGGCGAAAATCGGATCTGCCGTGCTCTGGAGGCTCAGTTTCCACAAAGTAAACGCCTTTAGTGAGGTTGGCTGCCATGAGTCATTTGAATTCTACGGCGGCAAGCGTGCTCGTCGCCTGCCCAGCCGAAGCTCGCGGGGGGTAAGGTGGAGGGTGGAGGTAGGGAGACGGAGGGTGCGGTGGAGTTTGCCGCTCCAGCCGAATCGATCCCTGCTCGGCGCTCGGCTCGGCGACCCGACTCGGCGCTCGGGTGTCCCGCCAACGTCGGTGCACGGTCCCGGCTTGGCTCAGTCTCTGCGCGCTCGGCTTGTCGTGCTGCCAACCTCACAGTAACGCTTTACCGACTTTCTGCCACTTAAATTGACCAGAGGGAGCCTTAAAAATGAGGCGTGAATCGTAATACACATTTAAAACAGTTTATTTTACGAAAAGTACGACTTTTTGGTATTGTACGATAATTTTGCCGATGGTACGATAATCTGGACTCTCCGGGTGTGTCTGGCAATGTGGCAACGCTGGCGGCTAGTTGGCCGTCGGCGTCCGTGGAGAGAGGCCGTTGCGTTGCGTGCGGAGCCGCGCTTCGCGAAGCCGTTGACGATCTTCGGGTAGCTCACTGTGCCGGGGCGGGGGCACCGGGGTGCGCGAGCGGTGCCAGGGGCGCAAGGAGCCTGCTGCTGCTGTGGCCGTTTGCCGTGTGGGTGCGGAGTCAGGGTCGTCGCTGCAGACCAGAGTCCTGCGAACAGTGGCGCCGAGCAGCCCGTTGCTTCCCTGAAGGCAAGTACAAGAGCACTCGTGAGAATGAATCGTGCGGTGTCGTGTAAAAGGTTGGCATGAGCGCAAATGTGCCCATGTAAGTATGTAAAAGACAAAACGTCCCCCCTGCAGGCAGCGTTGGCTCGCCCCTCCCTCAGGCTGACTATCGCAGTGAGTCGGGTATTCCCCTTCCGTTCTCTTTGCCTTTGCCACTGCTGGGCGTCCAAACACTGTACAGTTGGGTTCAGCGAATCTTGAAACGGAAGTAAAAAGAACACAAGTAAGTGCACAACCCGAGGGGTCCACCACTCTAGTAATCCTAATCCTGTGTACACTTCGTCCAGAAATCACTGGTAATCACATGCTAAAACTGTATATTTTCACTGTTTGTATCGGCTATTGGGGGTTCTTCTTAAGAAAACAGGCAAACAATGCACCTTGCTGGCCAAAATTATAGTGTTTTTTGAGATTTTTTGTAGGTTATCACTGGTAATCGGTTATCATGTGTATACATTCCTGAACTGAGTGGCGGACCCCTCGGCACAACTGATCCATGAAGTGGAAGAAGGAGGTAACTCATTTTTATTCATTTTTCAAGAGACACAAAAAAACTGTTTTCAGAACAAACTAAACCTAAATGAGCCAAATGAGCCAATGTTGTAAATGATTTATAAGTCAGTAAAACATGCCTAAAAATCTGATAATTTTCAAAAGTACCAGGCCACTCTGTCTAGGATTTCTATGAGGTACTCCCTTGCATCGAAGTAGAAAAAAGAATCATTTAAACTTGCCTCTTTCAAATTAGATGGAATTTCGAGGTAACTCAAGGACAACATGTGGAACGGGCGCTCTCCGGCGAGGAGAGCGCCCGTTAGGGTAGGCAACCAATCGTGCGCACATGTGTGGTTTGTTGCCAGCCTGCAAGGCGTCGTCACGCTGCTTGAAATGATGAAAACATTTTTTCTCCCCCAGCAGCCCAGAGTGCAATCCCAACACAGGTTAGGCGTCCACTCGAAGAGTCGTGATTTGATATGCATTACTTTTGGAAATAAATTTTCATCAAATTTCAAGCTTTTTGGCTTCATAGGGTGTAAATGGACTTATCTCTTTTTGCAACTTTGGCATTTAGACTCAATGGCACTTGCCTCCAAGTGCCAGTGTGACATTTAGACACATCCGTACTTGTCTCCAAATGCGACAGGATAATTTGGACGCAAGTTGAGGTGACCCCTTTGTCCTCTGCATGCATAAAGATATGACTTGAGTTAGCTCCTTTTTCCAAGCTTTTCAACGGACTCATGTGATATCGGGTGAGTTGATTCTATTTTTCGCTCGGTTGAAACCGTAAAAGGAGCCAAGTCAAGATGTATCCTTTTTCCATGTTGATTTTCTCTTAAACTACTTGGAATTGAGTTATATTATTTAGTGTGGTCATGGCAACCATTCTAAAGAACAACAATAAAGAAAAAATACGATTTCAAGAAATCCTGGTAGTCACGAAGTTAATTTTTTATTTACGTTCTGGTTTAACAAAGATAGCTAAGGCTAGGACTGCGTTGTGTGTAGTTCTGTTAATGTTTGTCAGACCATTATAAATAATACTAAAACTTACGTAAAGACCAGCTGCGTATCAATTTGTGTCAAAAACAGACATTTAAGACAGTCTCATAATACCTGAAGGACAAGTTTTTCACAGAAACGTGCAGTAAAATAGTCCAGTTCACCCAGTTCACCCAGCTTTAAGGTTAGAAAAAATCACAGCCCCCGTGTCCAGATCGTTTCGTCTTAGATTCAGAAGTACCATCAAACCTCGCTACAAGGTGCAGCTACACGGCCACTGTTTTTGAAAAGGGACTTATAGTCACACTCAAACTACGTTAGGGATAGTTTTTTCACAAATGCATTTGCACAGGCACGCAGTTTAATGTCTTATTTCACTCCGATTCAAAGAGTTTGGAACATTTAGGGTTGGTATTTCTGAAAACAACAGGGCCTGCGCGCAGCGGCGCGGGACACTCTGGCCAACAATCACCGACCGACCGGCCGATCCAAATGGCCACGTTCGAAAACAACGTCTATACCATTGTTGGAGCTCTTCTAGCTGCAGTAAAAGACAATTTTGATTCGAACGCGCTTTTTCAAGGGAGCGAGCGTTTTTGGTGTAAGCTGTACAGAGGCGAAAAGGAGCGCTGCTATTGGTCGGATTCTATTTCCGGTGGCTCGGCTCCCCCCTCCCCCTCTGTTTTTCGCTGACGAGTCGAGTTTTGCCATGGTAACGGCGATTTCAACTCAAAATTTCTCAAAATTGGCCCTACACTTTTCAACCACATTTCACCACTGAAATCAGGGTACAAAGTTCTACCACTCTGCTAAATCTCATCAAAATCGTATAGAAAATTTCGGATTTGCATAAGGGGCCAGACTGACAATAAAAATAAAAAAAAACCAACCCCGGTGAGGCTATAAGGCTACTTCGTGCCTAAAAACTAAATTTGGAGTTAAGTCAGTCATTCCCTTCTTCCGCTTCATGGATCAACTTCCGCCCCCTCGCCTGAGGAGGGGGTTGAAGGGACAACCATCTTTTTTCCCTCCACGGGCGAGAGGATGGAAGTTGTGCCCTTACTCTGCAAACTCAACAGTTAACTCAGTACACTCTGTTTAGTGTGTACTCACGAGTACACTCTAATGAGAGGAGTGTACTCATCTGAATACACTCTCATTGGAGTGTGCTCATCTGAGTACACTCTCTTGGAATTGTACCCATCTAAGCACACGCTCGTTGGGGTGTGCTTGTGAGTACACGCTGAACAGATTGTACTGAGTACACTGTTAAGCTTGCTGAGTCCGTGTGTTCTTCTTACTTCCGTTTCAAGATTCGCTAAAATACCCTATTGCGACGATCCGTAGGTTCACAAATATGGAAGTTGAGCAAAGCGTCTGGCTTTCTTGGATTTGACTTGTCGTTAATGCTGGCAGAAAATCGTGCAGCGTGTATCATTTGGTTTTTATTTTGAACAATGCCCGATATCTCATGTATTTTACAAGTAACTGCAATCAATACAGCGATTCAGATGCGAATTGGAGCCTTTTTAGCGTTTTGCGTGGGGAGGAAACAAAGCTGTTGCTAGGGCGTAAAAATGTTGTAAATTTTGAACAAATGAAACATTGAAAATGACCAACTATTTGTTCTCTCGTATGCAGCCTGCATGTGCAGCCAGCAGTGTGCAGCAGCCAGCCTGCACTGGTAAAACTGAAGCGTGGTAAAACTGAACTCTGTTTTCAAGCGTAATCAGTTTACGCTTGAAATCAAGCGTAATCAGTTTACGCTTGAAATCAAGCGTAATCAGTTAACGCTTGAAATCAAGCGTAATCAGTTTACGCTTGAAATCAAGCGTAATCAGTTTACGCTTGAAATCAAGCGTTATCAGTTTACGCTTGAAATCAAGCGTAACAGGCTCATCCGCCAAGACTTCCCCTATCTAAATGCATGGGGGAATTTCCAGAGTATGCTTCATTTCAAGCGTAACGTCTTCAAGCATAACTCTATGCTTGACTCAAGCATAGAGTTACGCTTTAGTTTTACCAGTGTGGCTGAAGCTTCTCTTGGGCCCCGTCGAAGTGCGTGCCTCGCCGCTGCCACGCCGCCGCTTTATCTCGCTCCAGGTGCTGAATTGCGATGCAGGCTCGTTGGACCTCGGGGTGTGTCGCCTGGTCCGCCATTTCGTTACGTACCGGGGAATGTTTCCGCCGATACCCTCTGTGCCGTTTATTTTAGAGGCGAATAGTATGCGAGCCGATTGTGATTCCCCGTTCAAGCTACAATCGACTCGCTTACTAGTTCTTTGTATATGCACGTTCTGGATTTTATAGACGATTTTCGTTTTCTCTGACAACTTTTTGCACTTGACTAAAATTGAAAAAAATCGATATTCTGAGGCTTCTATGCTTTCGATTGGGCTCAAAATATGGAACCTTATGCAAAATCGAGGGACACGAACCCGGTCCCTGTTTTTTAATCGCACTCATACAAAAAAGCTTTAAGCTGTTCCGCCGTTTTTTAGTGTTCTTTATTATTCTTGGGGTTTGTGTGTTCACAATTAATTTTCGCCTTTCTGATGCGTGTATTTTATAGATAAAATACGTTATTTTTGGGTAGTTTCAGAAGACATCTGCCATCTCTTTGCTTGACCATCTCTAATTACGCCAAAATTAAGTCCCCAGTAATGTCAGGTGTGGCGTAAAATCTCACAGCTGTAGCTCCAGTTGTTTGGAAACGGCAGCCTCCTAAAGTTTTGATATCATTAGAAGTACTTACTTTCAGTAAATTGTGACAACCGGACATAGATCGTCACAGATTGGGTAAAAATTGTGATAAATGGGTGCGACAAAGTTTCAAAATCGCCCATAGAATCAGAACTGTGCATATTGTGGCCGAAAAATTTTGGGGCCTTTCTTAGACCCATTGGTCAAAAAATGGAGGAAATCGTCAACGGTCGTGTACCAAAATCGGACTTCCAAAAAAAAAAAGGCCTCCCTACCATGCGTTGGTGCGTCATATGCCTGCCCGTCTGGCCGCCTGCTAACTAGCCGCCTGAAGTGTAACAGCCGCTCCGGTACCGTTAGCGGTACCGCAAAATTATTTTGCCAAAATGTACTTGTATATTTTTATGCAGTAAAAATTATATTTAAATTAACACTTTCGTACTCTGCCAACTCAACTGTGTGCTCAGTACACTATTCAGCGAGTCACAAGTACACCCTGACGAGACTGTACCTATCTGAGTACACTCCCACGGGAGTGTGCTCATATGAGTTCACACCTTACCACATCTAACTATTTACAGAGTCTTAAGTATTGACCTTGGCAACGTTGCCATTCCGGAAAATTAGATTTGTTTCCTTTTTTAGGCACGAAGTAGCCTTATACACTGTTATTCAACGAATGTGACGTCATTCGTTCGAATGTGAATTATGTCACGTTCGTTTGAACATGACGTAACATTCGTTTGAATGTTGACACACGTTCAAACGATTGTGACACTCCAATTTAACGGCCGTGTCACGTTCAAACGAATGTGATATCGTATTCAAACGAACGTGACAAAATTCACATTCTAACGAATACAACGTCTCACTCGTTGAATAACAGTGAAGGTAAGGGGCTCTTAGTTTATGATGTACCATTTTCACCCACACCTCAACTCAATGGCGTCACTGCTATCATGTGCCCAAGCGACAATATGACTTGGCGATTTGAACTCACGCTGCCCATATGCCGATCGATCAAAATTTGTTAGAGTCGTCATGTAACTAGCCCTATCTGAAATTAAAGACTTCCACTACAATAAATTTTCAGTCTAGGTACGAATTTTCAGACCAAGCACGGTTTCAGACTGCCATGTCTTATATGTAAGAGAAGCGTTATGAAATTTCATTAAAATTTATTCATCAGTGTTTCATAACGACATGTCTGAAAAAATAAGTCTGAATTGTCAGAATTGTTTTAAACAGTGTGAAAAACTCTGCACTTGAAGTGTGGAGACTGCAAACTCTGCACTTTCAAATGTGGAGACTGAAATTTCTACACCTCCGCGCTTCAAACGTGGAGTTGGTTTCACAGTGAGAAACCAGCAGGAACGTTCCTTACTGGTTCATGGCTTTTCGGTTACTTTTATTCTTCAGTCGGCGACGAATGAAAGTGTCTTTTGTAAGGCCGTTTCAGCGAGGTTCAAGGCTGTCTGCTACAAAGTTACGTTGTGCTGCCCGCAGTGCGCCGGCCATGGAGTGCCCGGTGTGCATGGAGGAGTTCGACGCGGCCGGGAGGCGGCCCAAGTGCCTGCCGTGCGGCCACACCGTCTGCAGCCACTGCCTGGGGGGCTTGCGGGAGCGGCGCTGCCCAGAGTGTCGCAGGGTGAGTCATCCAGGATGGTGTAAACTGCGTTTCACTAATAGTCAAAAATATGCAAAGCTTAAAGAAATTATGTAAAAAATGAAGCATCTACTCAAAAGGTCTCCCTGTCAAGAAACGACGGACATCTCGACATCTGTAAAACTCCTGCATGAAATTTTAACTCGTTTGTGATCCAGAATCTGCTCTGGTTGACGAAATTCCATGCAGTCGTAACCTTTAGCTTCTTTTCACTTTTTCCTGCCACAAATCGACCGTAATGAGTGATTCCTGCAATATGTTCGTTAAGTTACCAGAGACCCCACATTCAGTCATTATAGTGATTTTATTGTTCGTACACAAGAAAAGAGAAAGCAGTTTTTGTTCAGGTCTGCTGGTTGGTTCTGGAAACGCTTCGCCAGACGTCACAAGGTCATCATCCCTCTGGTTGATCCGTAATTTCGTTCCCAGGACTTCGTGAGCGAAGCTTCCGCCTTGCCTGACAACTTCGCCATACTGGGTCTCGTCGACAAGAAGCCGCCAAAGATTTCCAAAGCCACAGCTTCAATGTGAGTTGAGAAATTGTCTCTTCGCTACAAGGCTGTTTGTTTCTATCTCCAAGAAAAGTCAAAACGATTCAGATTCAATCGAGCGTAGCCTTGCAGCACAAAATTTAGGGTTCAGCACAATTTGTGCGCATCATAAGGATTGCTGCAAAAGTTCAGTCGAACTGTAGTCTTAGCTACCACACGCCGCAAAGTGAAAGTTTGTTTAGCTTTGGAAACCGGAGCAATAACCCTTGACCACGGCCTCTGGTGCGCAGGTTTTGGTGCCGTGACTGTGACCGGGCCGCCGAGGAGTCGTGCGCGGACTGCGGCCACGTGCTGTGCTCGCTGCGCAAGGTGCGCTCGGAGCGGGCAGCGCCGCAGCTGCAGCAGCTAGAAGACGCGGACTCGAACGCCTCCAAGGTGGTGCGGACGCTGGGGGGCGCCAAGGACGCCGTGGAGGACCTGCTGCAGGACTGGCGGGACAGGCAGCGGCAGGTCCAGCAGGCCGACAGGGAGCTGCGGGCGGCGGTGGACGAGGGCGGCGACCTGGAGGCCGGCCAGCCGGAGGGCCTGCAGCAGCTGCAGGACGCGGCCAGCCTGCTGGAGGGCATGGAGTGCGGGCTGCGGCACAAGGGCGGCAAAGAGTGGTGGGGCGACCTGGGCGCCGCCGGCCGGAGCCTGCTCGACGCGCTCGTGCTGCACCTGCACCGCCACGGCCGCATCCACAAGGTACTCGTACACACACTTTAATCATTATCTGCTCTCCATCAAGTCAAACACGTCTGCAAAAGTACCACACTAAATTCTGTAGTCATCTGACATAACAGCGTATCCACTATGGGTTTCCCAAAACGGTGTTATGTCAGATGAACACAGAATTACTATGTAGTTTTTTCTTGCACACCTAAGTCATTACGGATACGGGGTTTTGAGGTTACAGCTAGTTTTGTGCAGCCATAATACGGATGCAATTTTGTTCGTATTACACGCCTAATATGTTTTTGTACAATTTCGTACGTGGTCTCGCACAATTTTAAACATGCGAACTTTTTCGCACAAGTTTGTGCGAAATCGCGTACAAATTTGTGAGAAAAGCACGCATGCGCAAAATGGTGCGAGACCAGGTACAATAATTGTACAAAGGAATTTAGTGTGTTCATATATGATTTTGACTGTATTTCAGAAGTTTTGAAGGCCGTAAGCGAGGGGGTATCCAATCTCAATACCAGTTACTCTCACTCAGAAGGATGTTGTACTCTGGACTTTTTTAAAAAAAACAACATACTACTAAACAAATGTATCCACGAGTCTCATAACTTTTCTTTTGTATTATTAGAGAACACGGTGCAGTTGTATCGCAAAACTGTTTTCTAGTAAAACAAAGCAGTCTGATTTGATACAAAACTTTTCTCCGAATTACTAAACATTTAACGACTCGGTACAGAACAAAATCGTGACAGGAACAGGCGAAAGTCTAAGAATTTTGCCTATTACGCTGCCATTACGCATGCTATTACGCTGCAAAGCCAGTGGAAAGTTTGCTTGCCACAAATTTGGCTAGCTGCTTTGAATGCCAAAATTTGGCAAGCTTTGACCTGGAATCTTCAGAAGCTTGCCAAATTTTGGCAAGCTGGTGAGTATTTTCGGGCCAAGCTTGCCAATTTTTGGCATTTAAAACGGCTTGCCGATTCTGTGGCAAGCAAACTTACCACTGGTTTTGCAGTGTTAACGGACTTAGCCGTCTCGCGCAACACTCTCGCGACTCAAAGCTTGACTCCCGCGCGCGGTAGTCCCTATCGATGGTAAGTTTGGCCCGACTTTTACGCGAGAGCATACCCCCTCGTCCATAAGTTGCAAAGAAATGTTCCGTAAGTTACGGACACCGAAACCTTTGTATTACGGACAAAATCATCTCTACAAACTAAATTGGAACCCACCAACCCTGTATCCGCAAGGAATTTAGTTTGTGCATACCAACGTACCGATTTGACGAGACGCGTGAAATGCAACGAATTCATGCGCAACCATGCACACGGTGCTGTGCTGCACGTCAATCCACATTTCATGCTTACCTTCGCACGGATTCTTGCATTTCAAAACGCATGCTCAGTCGGTGCAAATCTACGTATGCACAAAGAAACTGCATGGTAGTTGTGTGGGAAGACCAAACACGTACAATTCTAATGCGTGGGTTGCTGTGCCGACAGGACGCATTCCAGCAGCAGCCCGCAGTGGTTGCTCCGACTCCAGCGCTAGATCCTATTCAGAAGCTCAACTTGGACAGTCTCAGTCGGACTGCACCGGGCCAGCGAAAAGAAGAGAAGGCGGCCACGCTGGCCCGCGTGCGGCAGCATGGGGTGAGTCCTGCCGTCCACCTTGAGGCCCCTCGCGGCCTGCACCCCACCTGGCCTCGCTGACGCCGCCTGTCTGCAGGTGCGGCGGATGACCTACGTGTACTGCCACCGTGACCCTGCCTGGGCCCTGGCCGTGCTGCAGAGTGCCGCCCCGACGCTGGAGGAGCTTGGCGTGGTGAATCCCCGCGAGGAGCACCTTCTGGCTGCGCACGCCATGCCTGGACTGCGGCGGATGGACCTGCGGTGCGCGGACCGTGCCCTGCACGCACAGCCCTCCTTGCTGCCCGCCCTGCCACGAGGCGGCCTCAAGTGGCTGCGTGTTGGTGGACTCCCCCGGCCCACCCTGGCCTCCCTGCTGCAGGCCCACAGTGCCTCGCTGGAGGAGCTGTGGCTGGGCGTCGGCACTCCGGGGGGCGGGCAGTGGCCTGAAGGATGCGACGACCTGCACGCCCTGCTGGGCCAGTGCGGCCTCCGCGTGTCCAGGGTCGTGCTGTGGAGGTGGCACGGCAGCCACTCCTCAGCCTGCCCTGCACAGGTGTCCGCGGTGCGGCGCGTGCTGCGGGCCGCCACGGTGCAGTGCGAGGAGTGTGACAAGGTTGCATGGGAAGACTTCTAGCCACGAGCGTGACCACGGCGACTTCGGAGGAGCACTGGAAATCAGTGAGATTCTCCAGTGTGGTGTGCGGTGTGGTGAGGTGGGGCGAGCTGTCCGTCCGGGGAAGCTGTTAAATGACTTCGTGGACAGTTCTCACCCCCAACGACATGTTTCGTCGCAACGTTGGCGTACTCAGAGCACTAGTCGAGACGAAGCAGCATTTTATTTACCTCGCTGGCACAAGACACTGTCTGCTGGAGGAACTTTCCATTGCCATACAAGTTGTCCACTGTCCCTTCACAATTTAAAAGCTCGTCATTAATGTTCCTTTTGAATTAAATGGGTTTCCGAAGACATTTTTTTTTTCCGTCTGAGCCCGTTTTGTTGAGACCCTGTGGTTTTATGTTGCAGTGCGTGTTTGATCGGTGACGTGTCGCTAGAGACGCTCCTGTTATTCATTGAATGTTAACTTCGTTGCATTCGTTTGGACGTTGATGAACATTCACACTACAAACAACTATCTACTTAGGACGCGCTTACAAATGCATGCTTGGCAAGAACACACTGACAAATGCATAGTACGGAGTTAATCTGCGCCAAGCATGCACACTGAGAATGAAAGAGTCTTGATCAATACTCAATTTTGGCCGAGGCACACTTTATCACCCGAATTTGGGTGAGGAAGGTTTCTTGCCCAAATTTGGGTGCGGAAGGGTGTATCATCAGCTACCTATGCAGCTAGTGTTATCACCCAAATTTGGGTGAGGAAACATTCCTCACCCAAATTTGGCTGAATTCCTCACAAAAAATTTTAGTCGTGATCATGACTATTTCATTCTCACTGCATTTGTAAGTGTTTACTTGCAAGCGTACATTGTAAGTGTGTGCTAAGTAGACAGGTTTCCAGTGCAAAGGGATATCCTGCCACTGCATGATCGTTCAATGGCAAATGGCGTGAAGTGACATGTACAATACTCGAACATTTTAATATTTTTTTTTTTTACTTTCGGTGGCGTGAAGGGTATTCACTCATTTCCATGAAGCATAAAATCGGATAACCGCAGTTTTGAGCCGACCGCACATTATCTCTCTGCTTTCTACCACAGTGAGGCGAGTTTCGGCGCATTCAAAACTCAAACTGAGCCACTCTATAGGGGTCAGAAAAAAAAATTCATATCTGACAGAATTGGGATCTCACCCGTCTAGCGTTGAGAGTTAGAATTCTTGCCAGAAACCTTAAATTTGATGGGAATATTGATTTTTACCACAAGACGATACGAAATATTTCTCGCCAAAATTAAACCAGAGTAACAAACACTTTACGCTTAACACTCTCAATCCTATATGGACTATTTTTTGTCTTGGTTATAAAGTTTTCCGAGCAGACGTAAATTGTAGTATTTCCTCTTTAGCTGTGCACAGTTTTGATCGATTTAAGATAAAATTGTCAATCGATCATGTAGAAATCGTTAAAAACATTTTAATTCTAAAAAAGGCAGGTGTCAAGGTCTTGGCAAAAGATAAAGAGTCAATTCGAGTCTGCCAGTGAACAGTTCCACTTCACTTGTCTCCAAATTCCACTTAGTCAGGTTAATATAAATTATAACGGCTCTGGAATTCTACTCTAACGGAAAGTGATAAGCCGCAGAAACCCTCCACAGAGTAAACCTATATTTTTTCATGTTTTATTTTCCCTCCAAATTTTACTTATGCTTTTTGAACCTGTTATCATCTAAAACATTCACTTCTTTAGTGAACGTTTTCCTTGCGTACAGATTTTTGTTTCTCCTGAAAAAAAAATTAGCCAAAATAGAGTTATTCCCGAGGTTCCCCTTGTTGCGCTTCCTGGATCAATTCTCGCCCTTCAATCTTCAAAACTGCCCGCATCGGGCCAGCAGGAGCTCGGCCAGGAAGCAGAGCACTGGCAGTGGCAGCAGCATGAGGAAGCGCAGCACGGGCGCCAGCACCTCGAGGCTGATGGGGTGCGGCCCGGACATGTGCGCGACCACCCGCTGGCGGTGCTCGGCCACGCCGAAGTTGTACACCTGCTCCACGAGGCCCGAGCTGTGCATCTGGTTCATGAGCCTGCGCGAGAGGAGCACACTTAATGCCATGTACAATTTTGTACGAGACATCATTGTTTTTTTTTGTGCAGATGAACTTTTCACACAATTTTCGTACGAAAAACTGCACAAATTTCCGCATTTTTGTACGAATTTGCGCACAAATTTGTCAGAAAAGTTCATTTACACTAAAAACTGTGACGTCTCGTACAAAATTTGAACGAAAACAATTAGTGTGTTGTCAGCCAGCGCCGAGGCGGCAACCACTCGCGAAATCCTGTGTACATCCGAGTGGCCGAAATCCTGCGCGAAATATCTCTACAAATCGAATAGCACTAATAAGTGCATACATGCCAAGTACACGTTAACTGGAGCACGCTCTAAATGTCTTACAATGAAATCTGTGGCAATACAACAAAGTTACGTAAGTACACTTACGTCAAAATAAGAGTTTATAGTACGGTTGGATTCCTCTTGCTGTGACAGACTTTTTTCAATATTCACAATTTAATTTCCCTCGTTTGATCCAGGAGATATTGACTAGTGAAATCTGACGTAAGTCACTTCTGATGTAACACCAATTTGCAAATATGTCGTAAGTATACTTACGACAAAATTACAGGACACACATCGTTCAAAATGTGTCGTAAGTGTACTTGCGTCACATATTTTTATCACAGCTGAGACATTCCATGCCGGTTCGGCCAGGCCCTGAAGGTGACCATTGACGATTTCCACGCCGCTTTGCTACTTTTTTGTACTCGTGGAGACGGGGCGGTTGCCAAAGTTTTAGGTCCCTGGGTCCATTTATGAGGCCAGGGTGGCAGTTTTTAGATTTCTCTGAACCGTGAAACGGGGTAATTTCGGGCACCCGGGGTAATATCGGGCATCTCTGCCCGAAAGCATTGCGATGATGCTGCCGTCTAGCGGTGACCTCGGAGGCTTGTCCCGTTGCGCACATCGTATTCGCCACACTTAAAACTGTCGGATCATTCCTCTGGAGACCAAAACAGATCCAATCTTTCCGAGCTACAGTGATTTTCGTATTTTACACTCTTTACCTAAATTCAGTGTATGCGTGAAAACTTCGACTGGCAAGCCAAACCTGTTCACAAACGGTGCATAAGGTAATTTTTTTTCGATTTGGACATGTTTTGAGCATGCTGTGTCAAATTTTCAATCACCTGCGGCAAATAGTATGGTAAATAGGGGCTCAAAACTAAAAAATTGTTACTTTTAGGGGTAATTTCGGGCACTGAAATGGCATGCAAGGGCAAGCAGGGTTGTTCTGAACACTTTTAATTTCGCAGGGCTAGAGTGGTGTAAGCTTCTTCCAGCTCTTCAGAGCTCTTCTGAAAGATTCAGATAATCCATAAACACAGATAATGCTCAACTGCCGCAGCAGTCGCTTTGTGCAACTTTGACTATTATAAAAATGGGCCAAGGCTACATCTGTACTTCTTATGTGTAGTATGTACACATCCTATCTTAGTGTCAATTATTGGTTCGTGACTAAAATTTTATCATGTTTACCGGGACTTTGACTTTGAGAACGGCTGCATGGCTTGCCGGGCTGCTACGGAATGCAGAGTTTTCCAGAAAGCCCCTGTATCTTCCCGATTGTGCATAAGACTTGCCTCCCATGTACGTCAGTTTCAAGAGGAAGATCCACGACTCACCTTCGCGTAATATAGTGTGGCCCGAGTTGTATCATTATCAAAAACAAAAAAGGATAAAGGTTCAAGGTCAGACGTTCAACAAGAAGCGTCCTAAATAGACCCACTCCACTCTCCCAAACATCAAACTATTTGTTCCAATCATGACTTCAAATTATGTATAAATGACAACCCCTACTATCCCTCCACATCTGCATCCTTGAGAATTTCACATTTTATCATAAAAGCTCAAAAGAAAGAGACAATTATGGATTTTGAGACCAACGTCAGAACGACAAGTCGTTTTTTTCCTGGGGTGCCCGAAATTACCCCAAAACACGGGGTAATTTCGGGCACTGCTTTGGGCCCTCCACTGTAAAAGCGGTGAGGCGTAGATATCTGGAATTGGCGTCAAATTGAAGCTAAAGGTGGGTAGATGATAAACTTTAACTCTCAAGTCCATGGCAACACCACGACCTTCACAATTTTAAAAATACCTCTTAAAAGTGCCCGAAATTATCCCGTTTCACGGAACTTTCTTTGTTGTTTTTGTTGAAATTGCGTCCGTTACTCCCTTTTTTGGCTCTCTACGGCACAACTTTAACGCCAGCACAATGATTTTGTGCTTAAAAGACGCGTATTGAGTAGAGGAAGAGATTCCAGTGGTCAAATTTCACTTTTGAACCCATTTTTACGGTGATCTGAGCGATTTAGTAAATTAAAACCATGTCAAAATAGGTTAATTTTCGCCAACTTTGGGGAGGGATCTTTTGGTGAAGGGAAACGAATTTTTAACTTTTTTTGACGGTTTCTTGAAGGTCTCGGGGAGTTCTTTCGAGGGACGGTGCCAAAAAGTATGGGTGTACCCCTAGTTTAGCCGCTACAGCCCTCCAAAGTTTCAAAAAAAACCAAATTTGCACTAAATGGTACAAAGAGTGGACATAGGCTTCCTGGCCCACGCGAATCGCCATGCGCGGCCTAGACCATACTGGCCCGACGATAACTGGCGTCTGCAATTATTTTTACTGGACCCCCAAGCCCCTGAGTCACCCACTGGTCGGAGGAAGGCGAGGGAAATCACGAGAATTTTCACAAAATGTTGCACTTTTACCTGTGTCATCCCGGTCCTCAGTGGTGATTGCTGAGCGAAGCGAAGCACCCTGTTGGGAAATTTGAACGGTCGATTGTCGGCCCCCCCCCAATCCCTTTAGTTTACTAGAGGTATCTTCCTCTTTGTCTTTATACTATATTCATATGCGTATAAATATTCCGAGCTATATAGGCCGAGCTACATAGTCCGTGCTAAATAAGCCGAGCTAAATAGGACCAGATACATAGGTAAAACTCTATAGTCCGAGCTCCATAGTCCGAGCTCTATAGTCCGAGCTCCATAGTCCGAGCTCCATAGTCCGAACTCCATAGTCCAAGCTCTATAGACCAAGCTCCATAATCCGGCTCCACAATCAAAAAGTCCATCCCTCTGGGAGATTTTGAATAAACGATTTGCCCCCCCCCCCTCCCCCGGATACCTCAAGATCTGTCGCGAGAAGCGTAAGATCTGTCGCAAGCCCGTTAGGTTTGGTTAGGATAGGTAGGACTATTTCGTTTTAGAGATCTGTTGCGGCGAGTAGCGTAAGATCCGTCGCGAGTAGCGTAAGATCTGTCGCGAGCCCGTTAGGTTTCGTTAGGATAGGTTGGACCATTTAGTTTTTAGAGCCTCACGTCGGTCGCCACGGCCGCCCTCCCCTCCTTCCCCGCCCCTGCCGCTCGGTACTTAACCCAGCCCTTCTGCATGCGCAGATCCAGGGGGTGGGGGGCAAAAGGACAATTGCCCCCCCGCCCCCTTGACCCCTAGATAACCGCCTGAAAAGTAAACAAAAAGCAACACTTTGCCCCTGTAAATCGGCAAAGGTTAGGTTAGGTCTCATTATCTTCCACAATAAACGTTTTTCTAAATGAAATATACCTCCCGCAACTTGAACACCAAAAACATTACACCAATCCATATATTTTCCTTATTTTTCAAAATAAATAATTCCCAATTTACTACTGATGCAAATCCAATTTCATCTGCAGCAACATCCCCATGGGAACATGAGCGTGGATGCAACGTTGAGGGGATGTTGACCACCAACGTTGAATCGACGTGCATCATCGAGTCGACATCGAGCCTTAAGTGACGCTCGAGGCGACGGGGATGAGACGTGGATGTAGGAAGCTACTCCACCAAACGATATTTTTATGTTATTTTCACTTTTTTGCATAAAAATGTCCTTGCCCCTGTCTATTTGTTGGTATTACTTCTCGTCTTATTGACGAAATCTTGCTTATTGTGGTGGGAGTGTAGGTCACTCACGGGAATTGAACCCGGGATTTCTTCCTTACGGCACCGCAACGCTTCCATCTGCGCCACGGAGACAACTGAGGGACGACACCTCGATGGGCGATGTGCCTCGTGCTGTCCGCGCACCTCGGTTGACGCGAGATTTGTACAACTTTCAAAACGTTTTTATTTCTCAAGCTGGGGTATATTTCTGACTTGGCAGTGGTGTATGGCATGTACACAGATTTTACCTATCTTATTCGTTTTCGTAGCTCAAAAAACATTGAATATTCAATCCGCAAAGAGTCGACGTAGAATCAACGTCGATCTGTATCAGCACTTACTTCGGTGCAAAATCAACGTGGCATCAACCACGAATTAGAGCAGAATTTTTTCGCTGCAAAATCGACGTGGAATCGATGTCGAACTCTTGACGCTCTGTGTCGCCGCAAAATCGGCGATGACTCCACGTGGATTTTAGGTCGAAAAGGTTCATCCACCTAATCCACCTGGATCCACGTGGATTCTACGTGGACTGAACGTAGGTGTTCCCATGGGGATGCAGCTCAGCATCAAGGCCTGAGGCCTTCCCCTGGCTAGTAATAAACCTTAGGCCGGATATGCTAGACAGAAATTGACCTTCCCCTTTCTTCTCTCTCTCTCTCTCTCTCTCTCTCTCTCTCTCTCTCTCTCTCTCTCTCTCTCTCTCTCTCTCTCTCTTTCTCTCTCTCTCTTTCTCTCACTCTCCCTTTCTCTCTCTCTTTCTCTCTCTCTCTCTCTCTCTCTCTCTCTCTCTCTCTCTCTTTTTTTTTTTCCACACACACCCTTTCCCCCCACGGGTAGAAGCGGCGCATTGGCGTTTTGTGGGAACGCCTGTGATCAAGAAGGGTAGGCAGCCCGTGCAGCACGTGTGCCGACAGTTGTCCTACCCTTTATAAGTGGCGTGCGAAGTGGCATTTTTCAAAGTCGAATCGAATCAAATTTTTATTTTTTCCCCCGAATCGAATTGAATGACAGTTTTTTTGGCTCGAATCTAATCGAATGTCCCTACTTCGAATCCGATTCGAATCGAAGCCAAAAATGTACTGGAATGAACGCAGTCGTGGACAAACTTGCAGCTTGGGACAAGTAAATGTTCTGAAAATCACAGAAAGGTTGGATTATGGTAAAAAAAAATATTGTCAAACATGAGCGCACTGCGCGTGCTCCACATTCGAATACGAATGGGAGGTGGCCGGTTTTCTCGAATCATCTAAATCCGAATCCTGTTCATTCGAAACCGATCCGAATCGAAGGTAGCATGATTCGATTCGATTCAATTCGGATTCGAAGACTTCGCACGTCACTACGCTTTATATCATAGTTGCCACATAAATGGACGAAAATTCCTAAGCAATCATCAGTGTATGAACTGCCAACCTCGACCTGCCTAATAGACTTCCTGAAAGGGCAGCCCGCAGAATAGAAAAAAGCAGTCACAACAAAGAGGGAATGCCATCCACATTTCACAACAACCAACCTGCGAGACCAGCACACACTTAAAACCTTACGAAGTATTTTGAGCGTACATAATACAAACTAATTTACTTTGTAATACGAAGAAATAGTACGTTAAATACGAAGTAACTTACTTTTTTTGTAAGCTTATACAGGCTATAAATAGTTTGTTATAAGAAGCTGCTCTTCTTTGTAAGGCCTGAAACAGTTTATAAAGTTTTCTCAGTGCAGTGTTCCAACAAAAGAAAGCGAAACTTCCCACGATTACAGCAATGCCAACAGGGTGGCTAGTCCTAGAGTACTTTAGACAGGCCTTTCACGCCAGGAAAGCCAGGAACAATTGAGCCATAGAGCGGAAGAAGGGGATTAATTAATTTTAATCATTTTTCAGGAGGAACAAAAAACTGTTTGCAGGAAAAACTTAAACTGAACAAATGAATATGCAAATGGATTTTATTTAAAGCATCAGTAATAACACTAAAACTTTTGAAAAGTGTTAGATCACTCCGTAGATCTTTATGTGACTACGGAGCTATGTTCACTTAGTTCTCCCAAACAAGGTGAAATTTGGAGGTAATTCAAGTAGAGCTGAGATCTGCGTAGAGCCTATATTGCGCTGGTACATTTAAGGAGTTACCTTTTTGTTCCAACGACTGTTCTAAAAGGGGGGAGGGAGTTATGTTGAATTGACTCTTTTAACATCAGACTCATAAAAATACAAGTAGAGTTATCTCCTTCTACTATTCTGTCGAACGGAGTCATGTAGACTTTGGTTCAGTTATCTCCATTTTCCGATGAAATTTAGACCCTAAAAGGGGTTAAGTTGAGTTATACCCATTTACCAAGTGGATTTTCTCCTGAACTGCTAGGAATTGGGTCAAATAATTTGGTGTAATGATGCAAACCATCCCGAGGAACAAAAATAAAACAAAAACTCAATATGGAAATAAGTCAAGTTATTTCCTTCTTCAGCTTCCTGGATCAAGTCTTCAGGGCTGGTCGAGGTAGGCAGTTTCATACACTGATGTTTGCTTAGGAATTTTCGTCTATTTATGTGGCAACTATGAGATAAAGCGTTGCCGAGGCCACCGCCTGCAGGGTAAGACACCTGTCGGCACACGTGCTGCACGGGCTGCCTACCCTTCTTGATCACAGGCGTTCCCACAAAACGCCAATGCGCCGCTTCTACCCGAGGGGGGAAAGGGTGTGTGTGGAAAAAAATAGAGAGAGAGTGAGAGAGAGAGAGAAATTGAAATTGAAATTGAAATTTAGTTTATTTGGTCCACATTACAAGGACTAGAAAGTCCCGCTACAAACATAGACCTCTATATTATGAGAGGGAAAAACGGCAAGAACATTTACAGTGGTATTACACTGGTATCACAGCACAGATCACAATGACTATCATTATAAATCATTACTAATTAAGCTTTAGACAGTGTTTGTACATTAGGTTTTTAAGCGATGTAGGCGATAAGTTAAGATAGTTATACAGTTTATACTCATTCCAAAGACTAGACGCTTTCACCAAGAAAGAGTTGTGGTACTTAACCATCCTGTGAATCGGTATTTGCAGCATCAGTCTGCTACTTCTGGTACTGCGCACATTAGAGGCCGAGGTAAAAGCAAACTGTTCGAATAGATAATCAGGATTTTTCAAAGTAATAATCTTCCAAACGAGAACCGCAATTGCTAACACTCTCCTAGGAACGATTTTGAGCATACCTAACTCGTTATACAGAGGAGTTACATGGTCGTAGCTTTTAGCACCAGTAATAAATCTTATCCCTGCATTCTGGACCTTCTGGAGCTTACTGTTGTTGCCAACAGACATGTCAGTGAAGAGAACAGAGGCATAATCAAGATGGGGAAACACCAAGGTGGACACAAGCAATTTTCTAATGTTGGTCGGGATAAAGGAAATATTACGCCTCAACTGAGCAAGCGTTCGAAAAACCTTTTTCGAAGTTTCAACGCAATGATCATTCCAGCTTAGGGTGCAGTCCAAAGTGACACCAAGATTTTTAACTGAACTAGAGAATGGTATAACTGTATCCTTAACAGTGAGTAGAGAGCTTTGACCACCTGGTAGTTTAGTAAGCAGTTGCTGAGTACCAATTAAAATTGCTTGAGTCTTAGAGATGTTGAGAACTAGATTATGCTTATTACAGTATTCAATAATACTAACTATATCATTAGACAGATGTCTACAGGATTCACTGAAACTATCAAGGTTAAACGGTATATAGAGCTGAATGTCATCAGCGTACATGTGATAGGAACTATGTTTAATGACTGTAGGCAGGTCGAAAAGATATATGATAAATAACAAGGGCCCAAGCACACTGCCCTGTGGTACACCAGTAGCCAGACTCAGCCAAGTGGAAAAGATAGAATCAGAGATATAAACTCTCTGGCTTCGATTTGTTAGGTAAGATTTAAACCACTCAACCGTGCAATCAGCAAAACCCAGGAATTTTAACTTGGCTAACAGTAACTTATGATGCACACAATCAAATGCCTTGCTCAGGTCAAGTAGCACCAGTATATTCATGAGTCTATTATCCATTGCCGCTCTCAAGTCGTCCACGACTTTCAACAAGGCAGTGACGGTACTGTGACCTTTACGAAAACCAGATTGGTGTTTGGTAAATAGACATTTTTGCAATAAGAATTCAGTAACTTGCTCATGAACAATCTTTTCTAAACCTTTACCTAGAACACACAGTATGCTTACTGGACGAAAGTCTTTACAGTCTACTGGATTTTGCACTTTGGCAATTGGTATTATATTAGCAAATTTCCAGGTAGAACCAAAAATGCCATTTTGTAGACTAAAATTGTAAATATACTCAATGACTGGAAGTAAATTGGGCAGACACAGTTTGATAAATACGATAGGAATCAAGTCCACTCCAGTTGCATTTGATTTAATACTTTTTAGAATTCTTTCAATAGTCTCAGGTACAACATATTTAAAATAAAATTTATCATCTGTGCCACCGTTTACCTCGCGTGCCTCATACTCAAGAATGCATGAATTAGTTAAGTCAGAATCCCTTACAGTAGATACAGAGGCATAGTGAATATTAAGGTCCTCAACAGGGATGCCAGGTTCAGTATTCTGCTTAGTTGTCCTGCCAACATTTAAGGAGCGAATTTGTGCCCACATCTCCCTTGAACGTAAATTAGAACCAAACTTATCATACATATATCTGGCTTTAGCGTTGCGAATCATCTGTTTGGCCAAGTTTCTATGTTTACGATACAGTTCCTTGTCCACCGAATTTTTACTTGACATATACTTGTTCCTAAGTCGATCTCGACGATTCAATTGCCTCCTAATATTTGCATTCATCCAAGGTTGATTATGAGTACTGACAGTCATTGAGCATACTGGTGCATGCTTATCCATTAACATTAACATAATATTATTAAACTTGGACAGCTTGCTGTCCATATCAGTTGCTGAGAACACTTCTGTCCAAGGGGCCGTATCAATATCCGCCAGCAGATCATCTACTACAATGCTCTTGTAGGGCCTGTAAATAATTCTCTGTCTTTTATTGTGTGGTACTGTGAAATCAAATATTGCATAGATCAAGTCATGAGCAGAAAAACCAGGAGCCGCCTTCTGCCCATAATCCACTAAGAGCTCCGGACAGTTACTTGCTACCACATCAAGGATGGAATGACACTTCTCTGTGTGATAAGTGGGCCCAAAGTTTACACAGGTAAGATTACATGATGATAACATTTCATTAATAATTTTGGTCTCTTCACTGCCACTCCCAAACCTTGCGTTAATATCACCACACACAAATACAGACTTATAATTAGCCAGATTATGAAACAACTCATCCTGGAATATTTCCAGGTACCCACCTTTGGGTCTCCTATAAATACAAGAGAACAATATTTTGCACACACCTACTACTACATCTAAGATAATATATTCAGGCTTTTCGAAGTCACCAATGGAAGAGGATATTACCTTAGCCTGATAACAAGATTTAATAAATATAGCAACTCCTCCTCCACTCTTATTGAGCCTGTTTGCATAGAAGGCTTGATAGTTTGGTAAATTTATGTGCATATCCTCTTTTAACCATGTTTCAGATACTGCAATGATGTCGATATCACTGTTTGAAAAAATATCAATGAACTCAGACTGTCTAACGGCATTTAATAATGATTGCGCATTCAGATGAACAATTTTTAGTTTATTACTGTGCACTGTAGAAATGTTTTGCAGATAGTTGTACATTGCCATGGATTGCAGTTCAGCAACAAAAACTGTGGAAAATAATACCAAAAGAAAAGAAGAACAGAAACTTAAATGAACAAAAAAACAAAAAAAACAACATAAACAAAGACTAACCAAGATAATACATATCGACATTAGCATACAGATACCAAGGGATTACGACATGAGAAAAAATAACAAAGAAAACAACATCATCAAGAATGGAACTGAGGTACAGGTAGCCATACACACACTAGTCTACACTTTCAGGTGGATGCTTCCGTAACACTGAATGCAGTTGGTCAGTCGTTCTCACAGACACTGGATAGCGAAGCCCAACATTGATCTTGACCACTCCGTCCATTGTCCAGACTCTCTTCTCAGTGTATGACGAGACAGCCTCCTTCATAAGTTGGAGCCTCTGGACTGTGAGATCTTCCCGCACCGTTATCTTGGACCCCTTCAGATGACGCTTGGCCCCAAACATTGCACTGCGATGGGCATAGCTAGTAAATTTCACTATTATGGGACGGTTTGAAGTGCCCACTTTACCAATCCTGTGGGAGCGGTCGATACAGTTGTTGTCCAGTGTCCAATTTGGCAACCACCCCGTCTCTACGAGTACAAAAAAGTACCAAAGCGGCGTGGAAATCGTCAATGGTCACCTTCAGGGCCTGGCCGAACCGGCATGGAATGTCTCAGCTAGGGGAAAGCCCCGTGTACACTGCAAATCCAAACGTCAGACTTCTTGCCACTCGAGAGGCGAGACAAAAAGTCTCGCCAAGTTTTGGTCAGACCTGAAAGTCTCACCAAAATTTGGTCAGACACAAATGTCTCGCCACAAAATGGTGAGACTTTTCTGTCTGACCACAATAAGATCAGACCTTTGAACCCATTCAATACGGTCCTTGCGCCCTGTTCCGAGGTCAGACAGAAAAGTCTCACCATTTTGTGGCGAGACATTTTTGTCTGACCAAATTTTGGCAAGACTTTCAGGTCTGACGAAAACTTGGCGATACTTTTTGTCTCGCAATATTTTGGCGCAAAGTCTTACCCGTTCAATTTTCAGTGTACGATTCAGTCATAGAAACAATGATTTGTACTGTGGAAACTTTACTTTACAAGGTACGCCAGACCGTGTCTCGCCGTAACAGGCTTCGCGATGCTGCGCCAGTTACGACAATCCACGCCTGGCTTTACTCCTACCTTGGCCTGCGGCGCTCCCTGCTTGCCTTCGGCTAGCTGTTTCTAGGTTTGTTGAGGCAATGAATGGTGCACCACGTCATAAAGGGTCGATATAGATTATGTTAGAAAATTCGGGCCCTACGCGGTTAAAACTTTGGTCGGGGGTCGAAATGGATTTCATTTCCGTCATCAGCACCTTCAAAAACAAACATAAATTTTTGCGCGTGGCGAGCCAAGGATATACTTAGTAACCCTGCAAAATCTCAGTAAGATCGGCCGAGCCGTTCCTTATATAAGATAAAACATCACTGAAAACGTCCATTTTTCTGCCGTTTCTTTTCAGTGTTTTTACGTTAGTGCGACTGAATGGAGTAGCATTCACTTGGCCTAAAACTAACATGCCCTAACGCTCACATACCCTAATTGTCACTCGGCCGAATTTGCACTGTCCCTAAAAGCAATAAGTCTGTGTGGATGAAATTTTGTTTCACTAAGCCTAATTGCTGAGCCTGACTGCATCTGCATCGGAATCGGAAAACCAACGGGCGAAGCCCTCCGCTAGGTCGGGCGGTGGTGGGGGTAGCATAGCGGCTCGCTGGCTCGGGAGGCCGGATCGCCTGAAGGTAGGCACACGCCATGCACGGCTGTGTGGCGGGCTAGCATCGTCGCCCCCTGCAGCCAAGGACGTTTTTCGCAAGTTTAAGTACCTTCCAGACCTCCGATCGCAACGAGGTGTGCACCATTCGATGCGGCGTACTCACATTGACTCCAGGACCCCGTGTTTCTTGAGAAATGGGGTCGGATTTACGTAGAAAAGCGAGAAAAGCAAGAAAGGAGCCCCCGTAAGTAGGCAGGCCCGCCATGCACTGCTGCGTTGCGGGCTTGCATCTAAAGGCGCGCACGAAAAACGCCCCGCATGCGTAAACGGCTGAGATTTTCGAAAAATGTCTTCAACGAAAGTTGTAGGAAATAGAAAGGACAATCAAAGCCACCCTATCCGAATAAGATGCGAGCTCAAAATTTTTCGACAACAAAGAAAAACGTTTTCTGAAACTTCGGGACAAGTTTTTGGAATGAAGAAGTCATTTTAGATGGGGGGTCAAAGCGAGGCGTTTGTAGGGCTTTTCACAAGCTTTCACCCAGAGAAAACCGTTTGTTGATATGTTATTTAGTTTGGTCAGGAGGGAAGATTGAATCGGGAGGTGTCGGTGCCGTTCGCGAACAGCGGCCGCGGGCGAGAGGGGAAGGGGCATGGAGGTGGGGATGGAGGGGAGGGGGAAGGAAACTGGATGGTCTGTTTTGGTGCACGCATGAGTTTATTCATTTATAAACCGGTCACAATTTGATTTATAATCCGCCGTGCGCAATTGCGCAAACGCGTCAACTTCTGTAACTGCACATCAGCTAGCAGGCCTTAGTTGGTGCGCGGGACGCGCACCTGAGGGATACTACGGATAGTTTCAGGTTAGGTTGAGTTATGCTAGCGTTAGGTCTGTCGCGAGTAGAGTAAGACCTGTCGCGACCCCGTTAGGTTAGGTTAGAGTTGGTTGGACCATTTGGTTAGGTTAGGTCTGTCGCGAGTAGAGTAAGATCTGTCACGACCCCGTTAGGTTAGGGTGGGTTGGACCATTTACCTTGGTTAGGTTTGCATTATCACTCCAAATTATTTGTCTCAATTCCTAGCATTCAGAAGTAAATCCACATGGAAAAGAGGCATAACTCAACTGGACCCCTTACACGCTCCTCATTTAGCGGAAAATGGAAACGACTAAAGTCTGCATGACTCCGTTGAAAAAGTTAGCAACAGAAGATAACTCAATCTGTATGTTTATGAATCAAGTGCAAAAAGAATCACTTCAACTTAACCCTCTTTATTTTTACAACTTAAGTTTCTTTTGGAAAGCCAAAAAATATACCAGGGTAATAAACACTTTACGCAGACCATAATTCTAGTTGTATTGTCTTTGAATTCCACTTCGCTTAGAAACATTAAGTTAAGATGACTTCGTTATCCATTTTAACGGATATTGATAAGTTGAAGAACCCTCTACGGAGTGACCTGATACTTTGATGTATTTCTCAAAATTTTACTTATACTTTTTCAATTTCTCATCATCCGCACCTTTTTTTTTTTGTTCTTCGAACAGTCTTCTGTTTCTCCTGAAAAAATTGGTGGCCAAAATGGAGTTTAGCGACGGAAAAAATAATCGTCTTATGCGCTGCATTTATAAATTTTTGGACTTTCCTGATATTTTATGTGTTTGTTGAGATATCCAATTTTCCTTTAATGGCTGACAGGTCCTTGTGGCACGTTTTGAACCCACAAAGTTTGAAACGGGGCCACGACTAAATCGTGTATATTGGTTAACGTTTGAGTGGAGTTACTCTGAAGTAGAAATTAAAAGCATCGGCACCAGTCTCTTGGTCTTTGCATCTACAATTGGAAAAATGATATTCCGTTCCGAAGCTACAACCAACACCGTTTCGTGGAGAGGAAATGGAAAGCACCTGTGAGAATACTTCAGTTTTAATAGAGAAGATTTGGTGATTTGATGCACTTTTTCAAAGCAATAACTTATCCCGTAAGAGTCAAATCCAGCATCCTGTAATGGCGGACGAAGAATTGGGTATTGGCTCAGCCCCGGAGCTTGCTTCCGCCTAGTTTTTACGTGCCCTAAATCTCACTTTGCCTAATGCGTTAGTATGGTATTGTTGCTGAGCCTGACTGCATCTGCATCGGAATCGGAAAACCAACGGGCGAAGCCCTCCGCTAGGTCGGGCGGGCGGTGGTGGGGGTAGCATAGCGGCTCGCTGGCTCGGGAGGCCGGATCGCCTGAAGGTAGGCACACGCCATGCACGGCTGTGTGGCGGGCTGGCATCGTCGCCCCCTGCAGCCAAGGACGTTTTTCGCAAGTTTAAGTACCTTCCAGACCTCCGATCGCAACGAGGTGTGCACCATTCGATGCGGCGTACTCACATTGACTCCAGGACCCCATGTTTCTTGAGAAATGGGGGGCGGATTTACGTAGAAAAGCGAGAAAAGCAAGAAAGGAGCCCCCGTAAGTAGGCAGGCCCGCCATGCACTGCTGCGTTGCGGGCTTGCATCTAAAGGCGCGCACGAAAAACGCCCCGCATGCGTAAACGGCTGAGATTTTCGAAAAATGTCTTCAACGAAAGTTGTAGGAAATAGAAAGGACAATCAAAGCCACCCTATCCGAATAAGATGCGAGCTCAAAATTTTTCGACAACAAAGAAAAACGTTTTCTGAAACTTCGGGACAAGTTTTTGGAATGAAGAAGTCATTTCAGATGGTGGGTCAAAGCGAGGCGTTTGTAGGGCTTTTCACAAGCTTCCACCCAGAGAAAACCGTTTGTTGATATGTTATTTAGTTTGGTCAGGAGGGAAGATTGAATCGGGAGGTGTCGGTGCCGTTCGCGAGCAGCGGCCGCGGGCGAGAGGGGAAGGGGCATGGAGGTGGGGACGGAGGGGAGGGGGAAGGAAACTGGATGGTCTGTTTTGGTGCACGCATGAGTTTATTCATTTATAAACCGGTCACAATTTGATTCATAATCCGCCGTGCGCAATTGCGCAAACGCGTCAACTTCTGTAACTGCACCTTAGCCAGCAGGCCTTAGTTGGTGCGCGGGACGCGCACCTGAGGGATACTACGGATAGTTTCAGGTTAGGTTGAGTTATGCTAGCGTTAGGTCTGTCGCGAGTAGAGTAAGACCTGTCGCGACCCCGTTAGGTTAGGTTAGAGTTGGTTGGACCATTTAGTTAGGTTAGGTCTGTCGCGAGTAGAGTAAGATCTGTCACGACCCCGTTAGGTTAGGGTGGGTTGGACCATTTACCTTGGTTAGGTTTGCATTATCACACCAAATTATTTGTCTCAATTCCTAGCATTCAGAAGTAAATCCACATGGAAAAGAGGCATAACTCAACTGGACCCCTTACACGCTCCCCATTAAGCGGAAAATGGAAACGACTAAAGTCTGCATGACTCCGTTGAAAAAGTTAGCAACAGAAGATAACTCAATCTGTATGTTTATGAATCAAGTGCAAAAAGAATCACTTCAACTTAACCCTCTTTATTTTTACAACTTAAGTTGCACAAAAGAAAGCCAAAAAAATACCAGGGTAATAAACACTTTACGCAGACCATAATTCTAGTTGTATTGTCTTTGAATTCCACTTCGCTTAGAAAAATTAAGTTAAGATGACTTCGTTATCCATTTTAACGGATATTGATAAGTTGAAGAACCCTCTACGGAGTGACCTGATACTTTGATGTATTTCTCAAAATTTTACTTATACTTTTTCAATTTCTCATCATCCGCACCTTTTTTTTTGTTCTTCGAACAGTCTTCTGTTTCTCCTGAAAAAATTGGTGGCCAAAATGGAGTTTTGGCGACGGAAAAAAATAATCGTCTTATGCGCTGCATTTAGAAATTTTTGGACTTTCCTGATATTTTATGTGTTTGTTGAGATATCCAATTTTCCTTTAATGGCTGACAGGTCCTTGTGGCACGTTTTGAACCCACAAAGTTTGAAACGGGGCCACGACTAAATCGTGTATATTGGTTAACGTTTGAGTGGAGTTACTCTGAAGTAGAAATTAAAAGCATCGGCACCAGTCTCTTGGTCTTTGCATCTACAATTGGAAAAATGATATTCCGTTCCGAAGCTACAACCAACACCGTTTCGTGGAGAGGAAATGGAAAGCACCTGTGAGAATACTTCAGTTTTAATAGAGAAGATTTGGTGATTTGATGCACTTTTTCAAAGCAATAACTTATCCCGTAAGAGTCAAATCCAGCAATCCTGTAATGGCGGACGAAGAATTTGGTATTGGCTCAGCCCCGGAGCTTGCTTCCGCCTAGTTGTATCACATAGCCGAAATGTCATTCGCCCTAATTTTCACTGAGCCTAAAACATCTTGTGCGCTTCATTGCTGAGCCTGACTGCATCTGCATCGGAATCGGAAAACCAACGGGCGAAGCCCTCCGCTAGGTCGGGCGGTGGTGGGGGTAGCATAGCGGCTCGCTGGCTCGAGAGGCCGGATCGCCTGAAGGTAGGCACACGCCATGCACGGCTGTGTGGCGGGCTAGCATCGTCGCCCCCTGCAGCCAAGGACGTTTTTCGCAAGTTTAAGTACCTTCCAGACCTCCGATCGCAACGAGGTGCGCACCATTCGATGCGGCGTACTCACATTGACTCAAGGACCCCATGTTTCTTGAGAAATGGGGGGCGGATTTACGTAGAAAAGCGAGAAAAGCAAGAAAGGAGCCCCCGTAAGTAGGCAGGCCCGCCATGCACTGCTGCGTTGCGGGCTTGCATCTAAAGGCGCGCACGAAAAACGCCCCGCATGCGTAAACGGCTGAGATTTTCGAAAAATGTCTTCAACGAAAGTTGTAGGAAATAGAAAGGACAATCAAAGCCACCCTATCCGAATAAGATGCGAGCTCAAAATTTTTCGACAACAAAGAAAAACGTTTTCTGAAACTTCGGGACAAGTTTTTGGAATGAAGAAGTCATTTCAGATGGTGGGTCAAAGCGAGGCGTTTGTAGGGCTTTTCACAAGCTTCCACCCAGAGAAAACCGTTTGTTGATATGTTATTTAGTTTGGTCAGGAGGGAAGATTGAATCGGGAGGTGTCGGTGCCGTTCGCGAGCAGCGGCCGCGGGCGAGAGGGGAAGGGGCATGGAGGTGGGGATGGAGGGGAGGGAAAAGGAAACTGGATGGTTTGTTTTGGTGCACGCATGAGTTGATTCATTTATGAACCGGTCACAATTTGATTCATAATCCGCCGTGCGCAATGGCGCAAACGCGTCAACTTCTGTAACTGCACCTCAGCCAGCAGGCCTTAGTTGGTGCGCGGGACGCGCACCTGAGGGATACTACGGATAATTTCAGGTTAGGTTGAGTTATGCTAGCGTTAGGTATGTCGCGAGTAGAGTAAGACCTGTCGCGACCCCGTTAGGTTAGAGTTGGTTGGACCATTTAGTGAGGTTAGGTCTGTCGCGAGTAGAGTAAGATCTGTCACGACCCTGTTAGGTTAGGTTAGGGTGGGTTGGACCATTTACCTTGGTTAGGTTTGCATTATCACACTAAATTATTTGTCTCAATTCCTAGCATTCAGAGGTAAATCCACATGGAAAAGAGGCATAACTCAACTGGGCCTCTTGCACGCTCCCCATTTAGCGGAAAATGGAAATATCTAAAGTCTGCATGACTCCGTTGAAAAAGTTAGCAACAGAAGATAACTCAATCTGTATGTTTATGAATCAAGTGCAAAAAGAATCACTTCAACTTAACCCTCTTTATTTTTACAACTTAAGTTGCACAAAAGAAAGCCAAAAAATATACCAGAGTAATAAACACTTTACGAAGACCATAACTCTAGTTGTATTGTCTTTGAATTTCACTTCGCTTAGAAAAATTAAGTTAAGATGACTTCGTTATCCATTTTAACGGATAGGTTGAAGAACCCTCTACGGAGTGACCTGATACTTTGATGTATTTCTCATAATTTTACTTATACTTTTTCAATGTCTCATCATCCGCAATTTTTTTTTAGGCACGAAGTAGCCTTATAGCCTCACCGGGGTTGGTTTTTTTTTTTTTTTTTTATTTTTATTTCCAGTCTGGCCCCTTATGCAGTTTCGAAATTCTCTATACGATTCTGATGAGACTTGGCAGAGTGGTAGAACTTTGTACCCTGATTTCATTGGTGAAATCTGGTTGAAAAGTGCAGGGCCAATTTTGAGAAATTTTGAGTTGAAATCGCCGTTTCCATGGCAAAACTCGACTCGTCAGCGAAAAACAGAGGGAGAGGGGGGAGCCGAGCCACCGGAAACGGAATCCGACCAATGGCAGCGCTCCTTTTCGCCTCTGTACAGCTTACACCAAAAACGCTTGCTCCCCTGAAAAAGCGCGTTCGAATCGAAATTGTCTTTTACTGCAGCTAGAAGAGCTCCAACAATAGCATAGACGTTGTTTTCGAGCGTGGCCATTTGGATCGGCCGGTCGGTCGGTGATTGTTGGCCAGAGTGTCCCACGCGCCTGCGCGCAGGCCCTGTTGTTTTCGGAAATGCCAACCCCAAACGTTGAATACTCTAGGAATCGGTGTGGAATAAGTCATCATACTGCGTGTCTTCGCACATGCATTTGTAAATAAACTTTCCCTAGTGTAGTTTGAGTGTGACTATAAGTCCCTTTCCGAAAACAATGGGCGTGTAGCTACTCCTTGTAACGAGGTTTGATGGTACTTCTGAATCTAAGACGAAACGATCTAGACACGGCGGCTGTGAACTTTCCTAACCTCAAATCATTTAAAACTGGGTGAAATGAATTATTTTACTGCACGTTTCTGTGAATAACCTGACCTTCAGGTATCATAGAACTGCAATAAATGTCTATTTTCGACACGAATTAATACGCAGCTGGCCCTCTACGTAAGTTTTAGTTTTATTGACACTGGTACACTGTACCACACATGAACTAAACTCCACTTAACGCAGTTCTAGCCTCAAGAATTTTTGTTAAACCAGAACGTAAATGAAATTAACTTCGTGACTACCAGGATTTCGTGAAATCGTATTTTTTGTTCTTCGAACAGTCTTCTGTTTCTCCTGAAAAAATTGGTGGCCAAAATGGAGTTAAGCAACGGAAAAGCCAAACCAAACTTAACCAAACCAAAGCGTCTTATGCGCTGCATTTATAAATTTTTGGACTTTCCTGATATTTTATGTGTTTGTTGAGATATCCAATTTTCCTTTAATGGCTGACAGGTCCTTGTGGCACGTTTTGAACCCACAAAGTTTGAAACGGGGCCACGACTAAATCGTGTATATTTGTTAAGGTTTGATTAGAGTTACACTGAAGTGGAAATTAAAAGCATCGGCACCAGTCTCTTGGTCTTTGCATCTACAATTGGAAAAATGATATGCCGTTCCGAAGCTACAACCAACACCGTTTCGTGGAGAGGAAATGGAAAGCACCTGTGAGAATACTTCAGTTTTAATAGAGAAGATTTGGTGATTTGATGCACTTTTTCAAAGCAATAACTTATCCCGTAAGAGTCAAATCCAGCATCCTGTAATGGCGGACGAAGAATTGGGTATTGGCTCAGCCCCGGAGCTTGCTTCCGCCTAGTTTCTATTCCCTGTTTCATTTTCCCGAATGCTCACATAGCCGAATTGTCACTTGCCCTAAACTTGGTAGAGGGGGTAGACCGGCCGCGGTGGCAACACAGAATGGGGAGGGGGGCGATGCGGCCGACGCAGGAGTAGTAGTAACACCCCCTGGTCCCCAGGTCACTGGCTGACCCCCCGAGGTCACCAGGTCCCCAGGTCACCCCCAAGAGGTGTAACCTAACTTGAATTTTTTTGAATTTTTTTGGAGGTCAAGATAGGGGGTGTAACCTAACCCAAGGGGTGGGTCTCACCTACCCTTCGTGTCCCCTAGGTCGACTGTTGAACGAGCCTAACCCCACCTAACCCAAGGGTGGGTCTCACCTACCCTTGGAGGCCCCCAAGTCACCTGAGTGCCTGGAACCAAGGGTAACCCACTGTGCGGAGCGCCTGGTGGATAGGCAACCCGCTGCGCTCTGTCCCCAGGTCACCCGCGCGACTGCTGGCGGGGCGGGCCTGCTTGCTGTCTCCCGTGCGCCTAATCAGACGTAAATCATTGGCATTTTTTTTTAGGAAGTTTTGATATTTTATGATTTTTTTGTACATTTTTCAGTTTTTTTTACAGCGCACAACTCAATTAGGTGAGTTGAGGTACCTCTGCATCCACAAACCCACACGCTTGGCATTGCGTACTGCGCAATTTTTTGAGCTATGTGACCCTTCAATATCATTTTGACATGGTGCCCACACCTTCGGTAGTTTTCTCAGGCTGGGGCATCCGAATTTCTCGACGTCAAACACCCTTTTTGAGGGTAAGAAGAACTCGAGAATTCTCTTTTTTTCATCGCCTTTAACGTAGAGAAAATCATACTCCGCTGACATCTCGCTCAGTGTTTGAGGGAGTCTGTCATAGGGGGAGAACCCCGTGTCCCAGGGCAGGGAATGGAGGCGTTTGACAATATAGTTGTTTTGCCTCTTTTGCTTCTCTGGGATTGAATCTCCAGGGTAAGGAGGGAGGAAGGTGGCCGCCTTGTGGACCTGGGCCGACTCATTTTGTTCATAGAAGGAAATTTCCTTCAGAACATACTCCCCGTACTTGCCTCGGAGCATCTGAATGTCGCAGATAGCGTAAGTCATCGTGCTGAGCTGATGTGGACTGGTCAGCGTCTGAATGAAGAATGATGCCCTGGAGGGCGCGCTCCCTAGATTTATACCCTGCCGCCAGCGCCGCGTGCGCCACCTCACGGCAGAAACACGAAGGTGTCGGTGAAAAAGGCGACTTCACCCAGTGGGTATCGAACCCGTGTCTCCGCGCTGAGAAGCGCAACAGAACACACACACTAACCCACTGAGCTACTGAGCCGAGCTTGCGGAGGGAGCGTACGGTCCGCCTTTTCATCGGTGAGCGCCGCGCGCCGCGCGCCAGGAGCCGAACGCCTAACGGTCAATTTGAATTCTCCCGCCGCCGCGCAAGTTCCCCGCAACGCCAGGCCACGCCGCCGGAGCCGAGCGGAGCCGAGCCGAGCGGAGCCGAGCCGAGCGGAGCCGAGCCGAGCGGAGCCGAGCCGAGCGGAGCCGAGCCGAGCGGAGCCGAGCCGAGCGGAGCCGAGCCGAGCGGAGCCGAGCCCCTCCTCTCCTCCCACGCGCCCAGTGGGCCGGACGCCCTGACCGGCCTCAACATACGTGTTCTCCCTTTTATTTTCCGCATGATGACGAGTGTCCGATATCATTTCTTCGGCTGAAATATTTTTCTAGAATTACTGAGAATACTCCCCTCGACCTTCTGTTTCGCTGTCTGAACTGTCAGAGCGAAAATGTATTGGTCCAGATCCCCCACCCCCCAGAACCTCCCCTCCCGCCCCTCTCACTTCAAGCCGTGCTGTATCGGATTACGGAAAACACCTGTTGTCATCACTTGAAGTTGATGTCAAGTGACAAGAAATAATATTTGAGGGATTTTCACATCCTTCATTCATTTACAATCGTCGCGGAATCGAAAACAATTTGAATTTGGCCGGCCGTTAGAATGACAGGTGGCGCCCCCCCTGTCGGACGAAACTGGAAGACACCGCTGCTTCCGGCCCGTTCAATCCTGTCACTTGCTGTCCAGTCTTCGAAGGGAGTGTGCCGTGTTCTGTTTCCAATCATGTCGTTTGAGGACGTTCTTGATTTTGAGCCCCTGGAAGAGGGTGAAATTGTATCAGAAGAGGAAGAAGAAGAAACACTGGACCTAAATGTGTCCGGTGAACTTTTCAGAGAGGTAAGTGAAATGTAGTGTGAGAGTGTACGTGTGTCAGTTTTCGCTGCGTCGGCACGCCTCGTGGCGCGATAGCGTCATGTCGCATTCTCATTGCATCTGAGTGTTTTTCTACGTTTGTGTAGTACTCTCTGTGCTAGTGTCAGAAAATCCTTTTTGCGGAGGTAATATTTTCGTGTCGCTTGTGTTAAAAATCATGAGATCTAGACTCGGCGTCCCTTGTCACCATGTGGTCGGGGCGCACCGGCCTGTCCCAGCCTGTTCGGCTTGTTTGTGCGGTTCAAATCAGTTTTCGCTCGTTTCGAATCTTGTAAGGGTCACTTCGTGTGGGTTGCCCTCTGTGAAATTCATGAAAATTTTGGTCGTTTAGTGTCGTTCTTGTGCCGTGTTGCCCACCACGTGGAGCGTGGGAACCGGGGCTGTCTCGTGTTTGTGCCGCTTTTGAGGGTAAATTCGGTGTTTTTTCGGTTCGAATCCTGTTCGGGGCGCTTTGGGTGTGTGGTCGTGTGTGAATTTCCGAAAAACTTGCGATAGAAATTCTCAAAAGTAAGTGGTGTGGTCCTTCCCTCTGGTGGCGTGGGTCGAGAAATTTCGGTCATTTCCAATGTCTTGTCTATGATTTATCTCATTGGGTGTACGCGCGGCGGCTCGATGATGTCAGAGAACGTTAAAATTTTTATTTCTGTCTGATTTCGTCCATGGTTTGCGGGGCGAGCAACTTCAAATCTTGGCGCACAGTGGGCCGGGTAGGGTGGGAGTGTGGTGACGTCACAGCCCGGCCGGTGTCTGTCGTGAAGTGTTATGGCCGACTCGTTTGGCTTGTTTACATGTCGTTGCATTTTCCGAGTTTTCTCTGGACATTTAATATTTTACTGTGTGCAATGAACGAGTGTTGTGTGGATTTCGTCTGTCTGTCCATGGAAACGTGAAGGGAACTGTGTCATTGAGTGAAACCGCTTTTTTCGCGTGTTTGGTCCTGTGTGTGAGGTTAGGTTTTCTGACTGTTTCGTTCATTGTATTTTTCATTGAATCTTTCTGTTTTCAGAACCACGTCGGCATACTTAGAGAAAGGAACCACAGAGATGAGGATCATCGACGACTTGTAAGTTTTTGTCTATTTTTTCGTCGCTGACCTAAGAACGAAATTTAATAAAGAGCAGCATTTTATGTGATGTTTTGCGTTTCTGTTGCAGTCTGTGTGGGACCGCCTCCAGCCCCGCTACCGACGTGAGGAGGTTGTTACCAGGAGCGTGGAAGAAGTTGTGCTAGAGCCTGATGTGGATGAACCTCGATACTCCCGTTTTAGGGCCGAGCGCCCTCAGCTCCCTCAAGAGCCAGTTGATAATCCGTGTCTCCGGAAGTCAAGCCGGGGTCGGCCTTGCACTGGGCGTGCACGCGCTCCTCAACAGCCTGAGCCAGCTCACGAGCCAGCACATCAGCATGAGCCTGCACAACAGCCTGAGCCTGCACAAGAGCCTGAGCCAGCTCACGAGCCAGCACCTCTAGCTGCAGTGCTCCCAAAACGCAAGGCCCCACTTGTAAGTGAAAATTTATTTTATGTCTTCATCTGATGATGTCACGATGCTCAAACCTTACTCGACTCTTGTTTTTTCATTTTCAGACTAGAGAGCAGAAACTTGCAAAGTGGCGTCGTGACATGAAACGTATTTGAACGTAATTGAACGTTGTCTGTAGTGATATTTGTGATTGTACATATTTCTTACCAGTGATATGAAACGTAATTGAACGTAATTGAACGTTGTCTGTAGTGATATTTGTGATTGTACATATTTCTTACCACTAAGTTTTATAAATCATGAAGTTTTCTCTAAACTTCTGTATTTGACTTTGAAATGAGTTTGTTTTGTATTGAATCAATCCTATTCTCCCCTCATCATTATTTTGAGTAGTCAGTCCTTGTGGACTTGTGCACTCTATTTTGGTTTGCTGAAGTTGGCATTGGTTATCAAAAGAGTTTGACTGTGTTGAACATTCAAGAATTTTCCAATTTATTTGGCCTGAAACAAACTCGGAGCTTACCTGACTAATCCATCGCAGTTCACTTTTTAATGTTTTGAAACATCTTTTGGGTTTGAGGGATAGATTCATAGCATGAGTATGAAGGGGTTGTGCTCCTCATCATGTTTTAGTTGAGTGACAATCTTGGAAGAAATGATTTAAATAACTTCAGAGGTGACCCTAACCTTCAAAAATGTCTATATAGGTCTGATCAGCTTGGTGTGTGTGGGTATGTTTGTCCAGGAGCGCCGCGCTGGAATATGGGTTTGATGAAGCTGGCATTAATTTTCAATAGAGTTTAGGTATTGATGAAGCTTGCCTGATAGTCATTTTGATGGATTTTCAAAAATATTTGGTTTTATTTTTGGGTGATAGAGACATACACTTTCTCGGCTCAAAATCCAACGGGGAAAGTGACAGAATTGTTTGCACTCTTTGATTTGACTATGTCTCCTTCTATTTTGGGTATTGGAGATGAAGTCCATTTAGTATTCAGAGGCCAGACTATCTTTTTGATATAGATAGTGGTGACTTTTTGGAAAAAAAGTTGAGTTTTTGAGGGACATGGAGTCTGAATGTTGTAAGATATTTTTCTCAAGGATATTTTTTATCTTATCATTTCTATTCTAATCTGAGCATCCCTATGATTCTCTTATCACTGTCACAATCTTATCTTTTTTTAAAAAATAGAGCTCAGTGAAAAACTTGGTTTTCCATAAATCATCATAGCTCTCTAACTATGTACACTTTTATTTTGAATGGGCCTGCCTGCTTCTCCCTGCGCTTATAAATCAGACTCATTTCATGATTGTTTTTTAGGGTTTTCTTTTTTTAACTTTTTTTTGGGTTTTCAGCTTTTTTTAATTTTTTTTGGGCTTTTTTCTTTTTATGCATATTAGTATTGAGAACTCAAGCCTGTCTCATAGAATCATAGATGGCTTCTTTAATGAAATCTTTATGGTAAGCTACAAGATCCAGTTTGATCGAGACAGGGAATGAAGCTAAGTAGCACCTCACAGCACTTGAAATCAGATTGTCTGCATGATCACGAGACAACTGAACAATCGACTGGGGATTTTTGTATCCACTTTTCACACAATAATCTTTGCAGTGTGAAATTAAATGATTAAAATTAGACTTGGCAAGGATAGACATCTCTGTTAGATTCATGAGATGGTACTCCATATTTTCTTTCAAGTTGAAAATCATTTTCCAGCTTGAGAGGGCAAGGAAAATTTTAATGGGGGAATCCTTTTTCTCCAAGCACACTGTGATGAACTTGGTATTCTCTTTATTGATAGATAGGGTCATGGCACCAAATGAGAGGGGCTCGAGCTGGGATCTATTTTCCAGAGCATTCAAAACGTGCATCTGGACTTCTCGTGACATCATCACATTGAGCTCAGCTGGGCTCATTCTGTGGTAAAGTCGATTCCCATTTTTGTTGGTTTCACTCAAAATCATGACGAAGGGGGCAAAATCATTGGCTGCATCCAGGCCAACTCGAATGGTTTTGGAACCATTTTTAGTGAGTGCAAAATCTCTAGGAATGCACTGTAAAGGGAATTCTGAGGGACTGGAATTATTTTTTATTTGAACTTGAATGCTCATGACAGTGGGCGTGCTATTGAGACCCAACTCCTCAATGGTCTCTGTGGCCATCATCTGGTCATACGCTTCATTGCACAGCTGATCAAGTAAATCTGATCCTGCACTAGTGATGGAGCTGGAACTGGTAGTGTCTGACATGTCAGAACTTGATGAGGAGCTTTTGGGCGAGGGGGCGGGGGCGGGGGGGATGTCGAAGTCCATCATCAAGTCGTCGGGGATGACGGCCTTGGTGGCCTCCTCGACGGCGGCCTGCACCTCGCCGCCGCGCACCAGTGGGAACTCGATGATGTCAACTGGGGCGTCGACGGGGACCTCTGGGGCCGGCGGGGTGGGGGAGAGGAGGAGGGGCATGCTAGGTGCTTGGCGTGCATTCTCCTCTGAGGCCGGGAGCACACTGACTACGCCGGGCTTGACGCCACTGAGGGCGCCGCCACCAGGGGCAGCCAGCGTGTTGGCCACGGCGGGGAGGTCGCTGGATTGGCCGACAGCCTGCGTTATCGCATCACTGTCGGCGTCACCAGGACCCTCATCATCAAGGCCAAGCTCGGCCACCAAGTCGCCCAGGATTTGGCGCTTGACACGGGGTTTGAGGCTCAAGCTCTTCTTGGCCACCCGCTTGACTGCTTGCTTTGCAGGCATCATCTTTAGTCTTGATAAAGACAATTTATTTTCTTCTGAGCTGGAACTCGGACTTCTTCTCTCTTCTGGAACTTCTTGACTGCTCGACGCACGATGTAAGACTGTGACGCTCCGGGGATCGGGGCGGCTTTTATGGGGCGCCGCCGCGACAGTGGCGCCGCCTCACGGCCAAATTCGTAACTATTGAACTGTGCCCGCGCATGCGCAGTGCAGCGCCTGGAGCGCTGGAGCGCGCCGCGCGCGCCGCCTATACGGGCAAATTGGGAACTAGTGCGCTCAAATAAATACGGCCGCCCGGCCCCCGGGTCTCCACAGTCAATCATCAAGCGTTCCAGAGTCAAGAAGTCCGAGCAGAAGAGAGAAGAAGTCCGAGTCGCAGCTAAGAAGAAAACTGTCTTTTTCAAGACAATGTCCGCTCTCAAGGACATCCTGGAGGAGTGGGAGCATGGCTGCTTCTATGAGCCCGAGCTCCTCGCGGAGGCCTACACCACGGCCCTGCTAGCCCTGTTGGAGGCCAGCGATGAGGACAGGGGCGACCCCAGGGTCGTTCCCTTCCTCGAAGCTGGCTACCAGGCTTACGCCGAGGACGGCTTCGACAGCCAAGCGGAGGCGACCCGCGACATGGCCTTGGCCATGGTCGGCGGGCACCGCGACGACGCCGAGGTGCCGCGGCCACGCCGCACCACCACCCCGCCGCCGCCGCGCCCGGCCACACCCCCGCCGCGCTCCGCCCCGGCCCGCCCCTGGAGGCCCGGGACGCCCTCTCCGCCGCGCCCCGCCACTCCCCCGCGCCGCGCCGCCACGCCGCCGGCCCGCCGCACACACGCGCAGGAGGGGGTGCCTACCCCGCCGGCGTCCCGCCGTGACGGAAAGCGCGGACGGACACGCACGCCCTCGCCGCCGCCGCCGCCCCGGGAGCAGCCCCAGCAGCCCACGCTGGAGGTCCTGCAGACCAGGGAGCGCCACCTGAGGCGCTTCAACACAGTGTTCCGGGAGGAGGTGATGCAGATCGCTGGCTTGGGTGGTGCTCTGCCTTCCGAGGACCTGGTCGTCTCCCTTTTTGACACCATATTAGGGCGTCAACGCGACGCCGTGGGTGCACAGGGACACGACCGTGTCGTGCTGGAGATTGGGAGCTCTGACAATGCTGCCAATCCAGTTTGGTTCAACTTACGTCGGACCGATCAACTTAATGGACAGGTCGTGCTTGACAAGTTGACGAGGGTGCTCAACTCCAACGAGTCTTTCTTAGTGGATGGCCAACTCCGAGTGTCGTACATACACGTACCGACTCCTGAACCGGCTGGTCGCCGTACTAATCGAGTGGCCAATGAGTCCGATGACGCCTGGGTGGAAAGGAAAATAAATGAAAAACATTTGTTTTCACCCGATAATGATGAGGACAACATGTGCCTCGCTCGCTGTGTGGCAGTCGCGATGGCCCGCGGGGGAATGTCAAAGCAGGCTTTTCACAAAATGAAAAAGCCGAACTCTGTCCCTCAGCGAAAGCAAGCCCTGAATCTTTGTGAGCGCGCTAACATTGACCCTCAACAACCTTGCACACTTGATGAAGTGCGAAAAATGCAATCTATTTTGAATGAGTATCGTTTATGTGTATTCATTAACAAAAAGGAGTGCGTTTTCAAGGGGGAATATGTCGAGGGTCGAAAAAACCTTTATCTACTGATGTTTAAGGGGCACTTTTACGCCATTTTGTTTCCGTTCCAAGCCTTCGAACGGAGATTCGCATGTGAAAAATGTGTGATTTTCTATGAAAACAAGGGTGACCACCGGTGCGAAGGGTCATGCTGGAGGTGCTTTGGACCCACTCAGCATGAAGAACCCTTGAGGCGGTGCCCTGATTGTGGTCATTCCTTCGCTGGGGATCAATGCTTTGATTTGCATAAGACACTCATTCTCCCCCACACGACCACCACCAAGTGTGATACATTCAAATTTTGTCAGGGGTGTTCAAGAAGTTTCAGTACTTTACGCGGTAAGAAACATGTCTGTGGATTTTTCCTGTGTAAATTTTGTCACCATTATGTAAGGGAAGGTCATCTTTGTTACATAGGCAAGTGGGAGGAAAAAAAGAAGGAGAAAAACTGGCGTTATCTGACAGTGTATTATGATTTTGAATGTACACAAAGTGACCCCGTGGACGGAAAACGGGACATATTTGAACATAAGCCCAACCTCCTTGTCTCACAGACTGTGTGTGACCAATGTGTGGACGTGGTTCAAAACGACTATTTCTGTACCGTCTGCCAAAATCGACAGCATATTTTTCATAATTTAGACGATGAGACAATAAATGTCACCGGAATGTTTCTCGATTATCTGGTGTCTTTTCCCGCGAAGACAAAAATACTCCTTGTTGCTCACAATGCAAAGGCGTATGATGCCATTTTTATTCTGCAAGAAATAGTGGCACGTCGACTCAAACCCACTCTTGTGCTCAACGGTGCAAAAATTCTCAGTATGGAAGTGGGAAATCTAAAATTTATTGATTCCTTATCATTTTTACCGATGCCACTGTCGTCACTTCCTGGTTCCTTCGGACTGAAAGAGTTAAAGAAAGGTTACTGGCCATACTTGGCGAATCAAAAGCAGTATTTTAATTATCAAGGTGATTTTCTCCCCAGAGAAATGTACTGTGTGTCTAACATGAAGGTAGAGGCTGCCAAAAATTTTAATTCTTGGTATGATGAGCAGATCACCAAGGGAGCAGTGTTTGATTTTAGACGTGATTTTGTTGAATATTGTGTAAGTGACGTCACAATTTTACGCCAGGCCTGTCACGAATTCAGAAAGCTCTTTATTCAATATGCCGGGTTTGATTGTATGACAAATAATATAACTCTCAGTAGCGGATGTATGGCGGCTTTCAGGCGGAATTTTCTACCAGAGAAGAAAATTGGAATTGTCCCTGACGGGGGATACCATGGGCGAGGCAAACAAAGTTTCGCTGCACTGCAATGGTTAGATTACGAAAGTCATAAATTAGGGCAGAAAATCCGAACCATTTACACAGACAGAGAAATGGTTATCCTTGGTCGGCCTGTTGACGGTTATATTGAGATTCCCTTGCCTCAGGGTGGCGTCCAGAAGCGAGTGTACTCGTTTTTAGGAGATTATTGGCACAGCTGTCCAAAACATTTTAACCCAACCTCCAACGATTCAGAAAATCGATTGGAGAGAACTAAACGCATTGCTCAGCTTTTAAGGGACAATGGCTATTATTTGATTGAAAAATGGGAATGTGAATGGAACAATGACCTTCAAAATGATCCCGAAGTAAAAGCCTATTTCGAGTCTCACCCCACAACTCGAGCCACCCCCTTAAGCCTACGACGTGCTCTGTCGGGCGGTCGGACTAGTGCAATAAGGTGGTATCACAAAGCTGACGTTGATAGTGGTGAAAAAATAGTCATGGTAGATGTGACCAGCGAGTATTCGGGGGTGAATCTGAAATCGGTTTACCCGGTGGGACACGCCACTATCTACATGGAGGGTGATAAAGACATGCCCCCTTCTGATCAATGGAATGGTGTTATTAAATGCACCGTCCTCCCACCACGTGATTTGTTTCTCCCTGTGTTAGGATACAAAACAGGCGGGAAACTGTTATTTCCCCTATGTCGAACATGTGCTGAAACTGAAAATGCTGAACTCTGTCGCCACACAAATCCGGCCGACAGAGCACTGACTGACACTTGGTGTGCACCAGAACTGCAATTAGCGATTGAGAAAAAATATCAAATATTGACTGTTCATGAAATTTATCAGTACCCGGCAACAATGCAATTCAACCCAGAAACAGGTGAAGACGGCCTACTTTCGGCTTATGTTCGGTGTTTTATGGCACTTAAGTTACAAGCTAGTGGTTGGCCGGCCAATTGCAAGACTGAGGAGCAGAGGCAAAAGTACATTGACGATGTCAAAAAGCACGATGGTATTCAAATTGACCCCACTAAAGTCCAAAAAAACCCGGCTCTGCGCACCCTTTCAAAATTAATTTTAAATAGTTTCTGGGGAAAGTTTGGTGAACAAACCCTCAGGACAAAAACAGAACTTATCTATGAGTATGGAGAATTAATGAACCTAGTCTCAGACCCGACAAAGACAGTGCAAACGATCATTCCATTGAGTGAAGAATGTCTGCAGGTCGCATGGAAGCCCATTGAGGATTGCGAAGTCTCCCTTCCCACTTCGTCCCTCCTAGTGGCTGCATTTACGACCTGTTATGGACGTCTTCAGTTGTACAGTTATCTTGACATTGTTCAAGAGCGCTGTTTATATTTTGATACCGATAGTTGTGCGTACATACAAAAGCCAGGTAGTCCCTCATTACCATTAGGCCCCCATTTGGGTCAACTAGTTGACCAGATTCAAGATGAATATGGCGCGGGTTCCTTTATTACGGAATTTTGTGCTGGCGGACCAAAGAATTATGCATACAAGGTGGCCGTGGGCGGAGACATACAAAACATTAAAGTATGTATTAAAGTTCGTGGGGTGAGCATCAATCAATCATGTCATGACGTAGTCACCTTTGATTCACTCAAAAGCATGGTCATGGGAGAGACAAAATCTGTGAATGTTTCCATAGCTAGGCAGATCGCACGACTGCCCAAATGGAAAGTGGTGACACGTTCCACTGCCAAAAAGTGGCAAGCAAAAAACACCAAGCGCCGCCGCGTGGACATGGCAAGGACCGTCCCACACGGCTTCAACGCCTTTGGTGACGAGGGTGAGGAAGACCAAGAGGTCCTGGAGGCCATGGACCTCCTCATGGAGTAGGAGAGAAAAAAAACTTACAAAAGCACAAAAAAAAATTAAAAAACAAAACCCCACAAAAAAAATAAATCATATGATGATTGATTATGCGCATGGGAGAAGCAGGCCGGCCCTTTACCACACGTTTTTAGAAAGAGAAAGAAACGCCTGGGAGGTAGACCACACATGCACCGCCAAGCACGCGTGTGAGCCGCGTTGCCTACCCACTGGGCGTCCCACTGGGCGTCCCACTGGGCGTCCCACTGGGCGTCCCGGCTCAGTAAGAGAGTGTGTGAGAGTGCCCCTGGTGGCGGCGGCAGTCTTGGACTGTCGTCAAGCCCGGCGCGCTCCACGCACTCTCGCCCCGCCGGGGAGAGAGATTAGCGCAAGGGAGAAGCAGGCAGGCCCAACCCAACCGGAGCAGGGGAGCTGGTCAGGCCCCAGTGCATTACCATCCAGTTCTTTTAGTGACGTAGCCCGGGGGCGCTCTCGTCGCGCCGTGACGAAACGCGCCCCACCCCGCGCGGCGCTCTCGTCGCGCCGTGACAAAACGCGCCCGGACTGGCCCACCCGGACCGGCCCGCCCCGCCCCCGCGCCGCCGCCCCGCGCCGCCCCCGCGCCGCCCCCGCCCGCCGCCCCCGCGCCGCCGCCCCGCGCCGCCCGGCCCGGTCGTTATAAATTCACGCGGTCAAAGTTCGAGAGCTCAGTTTTCGTTCAGCTTTTAGTCATGAAGTACGCGACGTGTGACCTGCAGCTTTTGCACGGGAAGGGGAAAAAAGAAACTTATGTGGTGAAAGAGTTCTCCATTTTCAAAGCTCAGAACACGGGAGAGTTCCTTGCCACGACCACGTTTGGCCCACCCTACAGTGCAAAAAAACTGAAAAAATGGGCCAGACATGCCAATGAGTGGACCACGGTCAGTGATCACGGATTGGAATGGGTAGAGGGAGAGCGGCCTTACTCCACTTTAGCGAGCACTTTAGAGTGCATGACCGCCCGGTTCAAAGTGCTCTATGTCAAAGGGGATGTGAAAACCAAACTCCTGCAGTCCCTCCTCCCTGAGAAAACAGTCATAAATTTGTGCGTGTTAGATGTGCCTCCCCTGGACAAGCTGCCCGTCCTCTCGGCGCGCTGCCCCAATGTGATTCACTCCACTACGCCGTACTACGCGTGCGCTGCCAAAAACGCTCGCCGGCTCGGCCTATGGCTCGAGTTTCACCTTGCATCAGCGCAGCCAGACACGCCCCCGCTAGAAAATGATATAAAAGGCGATGCGTAGTGCCTTCTCGCTCATTGACTGCAACAATGGACTTGTCCTTTCAGCACCCCTGCACGGCGCTCGTCGTGGGCGGGACAGGAGCAGGGAAAACCTTTTTCATGAAACGAATGATTGAACATAGAGAGGTTATGTTTAGCACCGCTTTCGACCAAATCATTTTTTATTACTCTGAATGGCAACCTCTGTACGAAGATCTCAAAACGGTTGTTGATTTTCGGCAGGAACTGCCCCAGTTAGACGACCACCCTCCCGGCCAAGGGCCTAAGTTATTGATTATCGATGATTTTATGGACGAAATAAAAAATCACAACAAAGAACTCCTTAAATTTTATATCAAGGGCTCAAGCCATCGAAATTTGTCCATTTTCTTTCTGAGTCAATGCTTGTTTCCGGACGGCATGCGGCAAATCAGTCTGAACGCCCACTACATTGTCTTGTTCAAGACATCGCGAGATTTAGCCCAAATTCGGACATTTTGCCTACAAGTGGACCCGACCAACTGGCGCGCCTTGCTCGAGGCGTATGAGGACGCGACCAAGGTGGGACACACCTACATTCTGTTCGATTTCAAACCAAAACAAAGGGATCACCTCAGGATTCGAACCAAGATTTTCCCGGACGAGTCCTGTGTCATTTACATTCCAAAAAATAAGTATAAAAGAGACATGGAAGGCCCTTATTAAACCATTTTTCAATGATGGCTCCTCGTGCACACACGCATAAGGCCCTCCTTGAAGTGCTCAAGTCAGCGAAGCCCAAGTTAAGCAAGGCTATTCTGCAACACGCGGATAAAGCACTTATTTTTTCACTTTGTGAAATAGCTGACAATTTATTATCGGGGAACATCGCTCTCTCAGCAACCCAAAAATCTCAACTTAAAAAGTACAGAAACCATTTCAGGCGCCTAGCGCAACGCGGAGAAGGTTGGCACGCTAAGAGAAAGTACCTCACTCAAAAAGGGGGTTCATTTCTACCCCTTCTTTTGTCAGCCGTAGCCTCAGTCCTGCCAATGCTTTTTCGGTCATGAATCACGTTAAGAAAATGATTCTGGTCCCTCAGGAGACGGTGGCGCGACTCCACGACACGCCCACCATGACCCCACAGTCTCAGATGAGTAGTCTGGACACAGAAATGCACGGCATATTAAATAAAAAGTATGCTGATGATGCTGAAAAGTGGAAACATTACAGTGAGGCGCTCTCTCGATACTTGCATTTCGCAGGAGAGTCGCGTAAACCTCTCACCTTGGAAATACAAAACAAGCCAGACGAAACGGACAACAAGCGCGCTGCGGCCGTACGCGACCAGCTCGCTGCTGCAGTGCCGAAAACGTATAAAGGCCAGGCATTGCGAATTTACGATTATTTGAGTCAAAGTCATTCACCGGTCACATGGGACGCGAATGGCACCCTCTGTATTGATGATACCGTCATACCCCATTCCAATTTAATTGATTCGATTTCCGATCTCACAAGGGCAAAAAAATTTTCACCCTACCGGAACAGAGGCCCTATGCACTGTTTTGGCGCGCATGAACATTCCTCTCGAATTATTGGGGAATTCGACACGACGTGAACTGATTCAAAAACTAAAAGGTCAGAGTGGTGGGGGCATCATTTCTCTACCAAAAATACACCGCAAAATACAGAAAAAAGTTAAGGTACATGTCAAAAAGAAAAAAAGCGTGAAAAACACGGCCAAAAAATATGTCTGGAAAACTTGGTGAAATTTATCACGATCCTTCACATCCTGCCGGGTACACTGGTCCTTGGAAACTTTGGCAAGCGACAAAGAGACCCAAAAAAGACATTGAAAATTATTTGCAGGCTGAAGATGCCTATACCTTGCACAAACCGGCAAGAAGGAACTTTCCACGTAATGTGACCTATGCAGATAATATAGACGAGTCCTGGCAAACCGATTTGACGGACTTGACGTCACTGAAACACGATAATTCGGGACACACATTTGTTTTATGTGTTATTGATGTGTTTTCAAAATATGGATGGGCTATTTCTTTAAAAAATAAATCGGCCCCTTCCATTGTAAAAGGGCTTGAAACATTGTTCAAAATGACCCCAAGACGTCCTGTTCGTCTTTTTTCGGATAAAGGTTTAGAATTTAAATGCAAACTTGTTCAGGAGTTTCTAAAAAAACACAATATCAAATATATTTCTACAAATAACCCAGATATTAAATGCTCAGTCGTAGAGCGTTGGCAAAAAACAATAAAATCAAAACTGTTTAGGTACTTTACCGCAACTGGAGATTATTGTTATGTTGACGGGGTACTAGACAAGGTTGTCCATGCTTACAATCATACTTATCACAGATCTATTAAAATGAAACCTGTGGATGTGACAGCAGACAAGGTTCTAGAGGTATATAATACCCTGTACCATGGACTAAAACTCACAAATAAAAAAACCAAGTTTAAAATAGGAGACTATGTCCGCATCACTCGAGAGAAAAAAAGGTTTGAAAAGGGATATACCTGGAACTGGTCAGAAGAAATTTTTAAGGTCATTCAGGTCATTCCTCATGCACTGCCGGTGTACCGCTTGGAGGATCTCGATCAGGATCCAATTGAGGGGACGTTTTATGAAATGGAACTTCAGAAGGTCACGAAGCCCGAGGCCTTCAAAATCGCATATATAGTGCAGTCAAAGGGAAAAGGAAGCAAACGAAAACACCTCGTGCATTGGAGAGGTTACCCTGAGAAAAGTCGCTCTTGGATTCTTCATTCCGACATTATTAAAACATAACATGGATTTTTACGCTTTTCTGCCGAGTAACGCGAGCCCCGACCTATACCCAGAAAACAAAACATCCAATTTTAAGACCCAATTGGCTAATCGCATAGAGTTGCATGGTGATTGGCAGGCCGCCCTCATTGAGCTCCATTATCCAAACACTATCGCACAGTTGACTGAGGGCGAAAACGAGATCACATTCCTGGCGCCAGACAGTGTAGACACGGTTTTCGTCAAACCGGGTTGCTATGCCAGTAAAGCCGATTTTTTGGCGGCTGTTAGTATTGCATTGACAGTCTTGACCAATGACATTGAGGGCGACCCGCCACTGACAGAGACACCTGACCACCGCGTTGAATTGCGCCCTTTACTACCCGATAGACCCGATATGAAAATTCATTTCTCCCCGCGCCTCGCCCTACAGCTTGGCCTCGAAGGTCATGGACCTTTCCCAGCCCACGAGAAACTATGTGGAGTGAAACCCGTTGATATAACTTTAGGCATAACCCAGCAGTTGTTTATTTACATGGACATTCTCACTGACCAAATAATCGGACACACGAGGGCTCCGCTTTTACGTACAGTCCCCGTCAACACACAAGCCCAGTACGGTACCATGTCCGTCGTCCATTTTGAACACCCCCTCTACTTCGATCTGAGCACAAAATCGTTTGAGAGCGTCGAGTGCTATATAAGAGACCAAAAAGGGCATTTGGTAGCATTTGATTTCGGAACCTTGACTCTACTGGTTCACCTACGAAAACGAACACGATAAAAAATGACCCTAATTACTCAATACTATCTAAACCAAGCCGGGGGAGGAGCAGGCCCGTATTATGCTGGCGCTGCCTTTCAGAAAGGCTACGGTGTAGGCTCGTGGCTAGGAGGCCTCTTTCGGTCTATTCTGCCCGTCCTTCGAAGTGGCGCCGCAGCCGTTGGGAAAGAAGCGGTGCGCGCAGGCAGCCACGTCCTTGCCGATATCGCTGGAGGTGAAGGTCTAAGGACCAGCGCCAAGCGTCACATACAACAGGCCGGCGATAACTTGGCTAGCTCACTCAAACGCAAAGCAGAGAGCATGAACGGCTCTGGACGTATAAAAAGGCGTAAAACGACAAGGAAGCCTCATTCTGCTAAAGTGACTCGAAGGAGAAAGACCTTAGCTCCTGACAATTATTTCAGCTAAAAAAACAACAAAAAAAACATGGCATTCATGCATTCAGCATCAAATCAATGCCTCCGCTCAGAACTTGACTTGTGGATGGTTCCACCCACACAGACAGCGCTGGAGGCCACACACTGGGTGCCCTACAAGCCCCTCACCACACTGGACTCAGCCAACACCGTTGAGTTCTGTATCCCCGGGGCTGGGAGCGAGTACATCGACCCAGCACATACGATTCTTCTGGTTAAGGCCAAGATCGTGAACGCTGATGGGACAGACATTGTTGCCGCAAACAATAGTGACGCTACTCCCGTGAATTACGCGTTGCATGCGCTTTGGAGCCAAGTGGACGTGAGCCTAAACCAAAAAGTGATTTCACATTCCAGTATGACCTATCCTTACCGCGCCTACATCGAATCGCTGCTAAATTATGACAGTTCAGCCAAACAGTCACACATGACGCAACGGCTCTGGTATCAAGATACACCAGGCCACTTTGATTCCCTAGACGGAGCAGAAAATTTAGGACTAGCCTGGCGCAGGGCCCGCACAGCACGCAGTCGTCCCTTTGAAATGATGGGTCCATTGCACATTGATTTCTTTAACCAAGATCACTTCCTTCTCAATAACGTTGAATTGAGAATTAAACTCATTAGGAATCGAGATGCCTTTACACTCATGTCCACTGCAGGGACAGAAAAAATAAAGCTTCTGGACGCTACACTTTTCGTTAGGAAAGTCACTATTTCCCCGTCTGTGCTTCTCGCACACGCACAGGCCCTAGAAAAGGCCCCTGCCAAATACGCAGTCAACCGTGTCGACATTCGAACAGTCACTATTGGACAGGGACTCCGTGATAAAAATATTGATAATCTGTTTTTGAATCAGTTACCCCAAAGAATTGTTATTGGCTTTGTTGACAATCGTAGCTATAACGGCGATTTTTTAAGGAATGGATTCAATTTTCAACACTTTAATTTAAATTATCTTAGTCTCATGGTGGACGGGCACCCTGTGCCCACACAGCCTTTGACCCCCGATTTCCCGAACGGACTATACATGGAATCATACAACACATTGTTTTGTGGAACAGGCGTTCATTGGAAAGACGAAGGGAATCAAATCAAATACGAAGATTACCCCAAGGGCTTGACGCTTTTCGCATTCGATTTGTCACCCGACCTGTCCGCTAGTGAGCCACACTGGAATTTACAGAAACAGGGCACACTGCGACTTGAGGTTAAGTTCGGCGAGGCCCTAGCCCAGCCCATAAACTGCATTATTTACGCCGAATTTCAGAACTTAATTGAAATCGATAAAAATCGAAACGTTGTTGTGGATTACAACGTCTAAAAAAATGGATGGACACACCCTAGAAAACTTAATGAAGAAAGACAAACACGTGGCGCCCTTCTTTGAAGGCGTTTTCGCTGCAGACACACTCCCACGCAGACTCCATAAGCGCCCCGCCCTACTCATATGTAACACAGACCCCCTGTGTAAGCCAGGCCAACATTGGATTGCATTTTACATTGATAAAAACGGCGAGGGTGAGTACTGGGATTCGTACGGCCTCCCACCAGTGGTGAAACTCCACAGAAAATTTTTAGACCGACTCTGCCGAAAATGGACGTACAATCCAACGAGTTTGCAAGACATCGACTCGAATGTATGTGGACAGTACTGTGTCATGTACTTGGTACATCGAGCACACGGTAATTCGCTACGTTCATTTGTCAAAACGTGTTTTACTGATAATCCAAAAATAAACGATCAACGGGTACGAACCATGTTCAAACGCATGTTCGCACACAAATGCAAATGCATTTTACCTAGTGATTCACATTCGCAAAAGAGTTGTGAACGGAAAAAAAAAAAAATATGAAAAAAAAATTTTTTTTAAAAAAAATAAAAAAATTAAAAAAAAAAAAAAAATTTAAAAAAATTTAAAAAAAAAAAATTTTAAAAAGATTTAAAAAAAATAAAAAAAATAAAAGTTTTTTACAAACACAAAAAATAATAATAAAACATAAAGGAACTGACACAAAAGAGAAATTTGTGTTGGTTAAGGTGGTACCTCCACAGCGCATGCTTAGTACAAATAGTGTCCGTAAAGGGTGCGCCACAGTCGCGGCGCAGCGGCATAAAAGGGCAAGCGCTCCAGTCACACGCATCAGTATGTGTTCGTCAGTCGTCACGATGGAATCGCTCCGCTTCATGCTCAACTACTGGAACCAGAAAGAACTGGTAGCCTCGCAGGCCACAGATTCAGTCCAGATCTGGAAAAAAGGTCTTCTCCAAGACGAGTACAGTCTTGATGAGATCGAGGAGTTCTACCTGGAAAAGGAGTGGCTGGTCCCCAAAATAACCGCCCACCTCGCAGGCAAAACTCAGGACTACCTCGGCCATTATGACCGCTTGCAGTCCCATCTCATTCATTACATAATGCTGCGCGACAAGCCTTTCATTCTCGTTGAGAGAGATGCTAACTTCAAGGAGGTGGATGGTGTCCCCCAATTCTCTCAGGTCTATTTTGGGTTAACGGCTTGGACGTCCATCCTGAAATTAGGCATGACTGTGTTCGAAGTTTTCACCCCCTTAGACGATTTACTCGAGTGCTGTTGAGTTCACCCATCGTAAGATAAGGCGCACGGGAGACAGCAAGCAGGCCCGCCCCGCCAGCAGTCGCGCGGGTGACCTGGGGACAGAGCGCAGCGGGTTGCCTATCCACCAGGCGCTCCGCACAGTGGGTTACCCTTGGTTCCAGGCACTCAGGTGACTTGGGGGCCTCCAAGGGTAGGTGAGACCCACCCTTGGGTTAGGTGGGGTTAGGCTCGTTCAACAGTCGACCTAGGGGACACGAAGGGTAGGTGAGACCCACCCCTTGGGTTAGGTTACACCCCCTATCTTGACCTCCAAAAAAATTCAAAAAAATTCAAGTTAGGTTACACCTCTTGGGGGTGACCTGGGGACCTGGTGACCTCGGGGGTCAGCCAGTGACCTGGGGACCAGGGGGTGTTACTACTACTCGCAGGGTGCGCGGCCCTTGTCAGTACCCCACGGTGTGGTGTCAGTTGGGTTGCCTATCTACCCGGCTACTTTGAGCCAAACACTTGGCGTTTAGGTTGGCGCCCTGGCTAATATCAGTGGAGTGGCAACACGGTAACCAAAGGTCTCACGCTGCTCACCTCGCTACGCCCTTGCCGCCACACCCAACGCGCCTCGCCGCGCTGTAACGCCCCTGTCGCGGCAGACTACGCGCTGCTCACCTCGGTACGTCTCTGTCACCTGGCAGACATAGTGCAGTTCTCGCCACGCCGTTAAGCTCGGGCCCACCACGCTGCATAAGTGCTCACCGTGCTGTTACGCCCGTGTCGTTTGGCAAGTAGTGCCTCACCATTTGCCGCGCTGTTACAATCCGCTCGAAATTTTACAATGATTCCTCGTAACTTCCACCTTTTCTCGTAATTTTACAAATAAACTATGCAACTATACAATTTACAAGTAAGAGACATCATATAAAAGTGAAGAAATTCCTACAAATTTGTTATGAAAACTTTTCATTAAATTACAAAGATCATTCCAGAGTATTGTGATAAATTTTATTCAACTATTTTCTTACACTTCTCAGGGTGTTTCGACACAAATAAGCGTTGGACTTCAGCTGTTTTGTTATTAACAAATAAGTCATAGAATTTCTTAAAAGTAATTACAGACAATAATATACAAAACAATGAAAAGCAATACACTAAAATGTCATTATCAAATAAGTCGTAGAATTTTCTAAAAGAAGTTACAGACAATAGTATACAAAACAATGAAAAACAATACACTAAACATGTCATCAAATAAGTCATAGAATTTTCTAAAAGAAGTTACAGACAATAATATAAGTTACAGACAATAATATAAAAACTAATGAAAAACAATACACTACACAACAAATCAATAGAATACAAAATAATACAATATGTTTCATTTATTTACACCGTTTTACACTACGGCTGAGGATGCTCCCAGGGTGTGCGTTCGGCCTCAGCCGCTTCAGGCACCGCCCTGCACAAGGGGCAACCCTCACCCTCGTTCCTTATGAGCCAGTCCGTAATGCAGAAGTCACAAAAAATATGGCCACAAGACAGTTTTGTTCTGAAAACTGCCCTTGGCCCTTCTGAACAAATGGTGCATTCGTACTCTGAAAGAAAGGGAGAATTTGTCAAAATATATTGTCAAAGCTCGAACCATAGTTTTCTATGCAGTTTAACTGTACCTATTGGCTCTATAACAAGACGCACGCGGGTGGCTGTACCGAAGTACTGCCCCACGCACGACCCGCTCCGGGGGACCTCTCCGCACGGGATGGCCTTCAGCCGGAGCCGGTTCGGCGTCTCATGGCGCGACCGCACGTAGTCATAGAGGGCGCTGACGTCCGCCGTAAGGGGGAAGCGCCTCTCTAATCTTACGTCGCGGTCGCTGAACGCCACGAGGACACCGCCCGCCTCCGGCTCCATTGGCAACCCCTGCTCGAGTTGGAGCTGCAGATCCCGAAGCTCCTGAAGTGCCGCCGTCTCAGTCTGCTGCCTACGCAGCTCGCTACGCAAGAGCTGCTGCTCCCTGCGAGCTCGCGCCTGGTCCGTCGCCAAGCTCGCAGCCAGCTCTGCGTTTTGATTTGCAATCATTCTCCTTCGCTCCACGGCATCTGAAACGAATTACATATAAATTTCTGATTGCAATAATTGCAAAACAGGAGTTGATTGTATGCAGTGCACACACTGACCTTCAAGAAACCCTCCTTGGGGGCCTGCATCGGGCAAAGAGTCATCACTCAGGTCAAGAATTATCGGTTCTGGAAAATGAAAAGGTAATTAAAATTTTTGACAGTGCTTGACACACTTGTACACTGGGACGTTGCAACGCGTCAAGCGGTGCGCCACCCCCCGGGCCAAAGGGACGTAAGAACGCAACATGCTCTTAAAAATAAAAATTATTAAAAGGTAACTATATATCCCTTTGCTTACCTTCTTCCTGGAGCCCATTGTTTTCTGGCTCGACCCTGGCGCCGGCGCCTTCCAGGCTGCGCCGCACAATAGCAGCCAATGGCACGTCATCTTCCTCTGAAAAAATATTACTACATGTTAACGCGACCATGGCAAAATCAATTGGGCTTCGCCTCCCCTTCATTACACTGTTTCCGGAATCCACGCGCCTCCGCGACCACCGCAACAAGGGGCCTAATGTTGAGACTAGGGCACGCAACGCACAGTGGGCCAGAAGACCGGTGGAGGCGGTCAAAATCTCGGAAGGGTTTCGAGGTCCAGAGTCGCTAAATAGGACTCGAATCGAACGTGTGACCCCACCAATGAATTCCTCGTTCTGAGAGAAATCAGTTGCTGGGGGTCACACGTTCGGTTCGAGTCCTGTTTAGCGACTCTGGGGCTCATAACGCGTCTGGGCCGCCTGCACCGGTCTTCTGGCCCACTGTGCAACGGTCACAGTGCGTGAGAGCGCCCGGAGAGTAGGCAACCCCCTGGCTACTTCACCCTTTCCTCCCGCATACACCCAACAATTTTAGCGTTCTGAGCGTGGTACCTCACTGCCACTTTGTTAGTACAAAAGATCATGATGTTAGAAATGATGACATTGTTGGGGCACACTGCAAACGTAAATGTCTACGAAGCACGCATTTACAAATGCATGCTTGCAAGTGCACACTTAGAAAAGCATGCTTGGCCAAGTACACACTACTTAGAAACGTAGAAGGGAGCGGACACACCGCGCCCGCGGGAGGTCACCCGGTGCACACGCTACACTGACGCACGCAAACACACACACACACGCGCGCGCGCGCAGGACGGTCGTAGACGAACTGTACTGACCTCCACCCGCCCCCGCCCCTCCCCGCCTGCACGGAGCCCTGCGCTTTGTTTCCGAGCCGGCCGACCTGCCGCCGTCCCCCCCAGCCAGCCCCATTCTGCACTGGAGGCAAGAAACGGTACCGTGACAGGCCGATTTATGGTCCCGTACTCCAACGGTTAAAATTTTGAACGGATGATTGTAGGGTTTTAGGACCCAGACAGTGGGACTCAGCGCAAGACTACGATGTCGGCCGACTAAAAATTTACATTTTTAACCCCCTTTTTGAGCCAAGCTTTGATTAACTTCACTGCCTTAAACCTACTGTCACAGTTTTAAGCCTCTAAATTCAATCGGCGCCCTTTCCCCGCGGCCGGCGGTGCGCTGCTCGGCACACCGCTCGTCGCGCTGCGCCCTTTCCCCGCGGCCGGCGGTGCGCTGCTCGGCGGCCTGGGTGGCGGCGGTGCCCGCCGCGCTGTTGCAAAACGAAATGGTGGCTGGTGCCGCGGAGTTCGACCAGACCATGTGTAGCGCCTAGCGTAATGTGGAACGGACACGATCTGACTTGTCCCTCTTTGTTCCTTGAACGCAGCGCGACAGTCACATTGCAGCTAAAAACTCTCCCTCTACAACGCCCTGCAGATAGGCAACCCCTCTGGCGGGCCGCTGGGCTCCCTGTCCGTGCAGAGTAGTGACGGGACTCCCTCCCTGCGCTCGCCTGCCCCTCCGGCGCCGCTGCCGTGCCCCCACTCCTCTTACAGTTTTAGGGCAAGTGAGTATTCGGCCAAGTGAGAATTAGGCCAAGTGAAACTGTGATTTCGCTCTCGCCTCTTTCGGCCAAGTGACAATTAGGGTAACTGATAAGTAGGCCTAGTGAAACAAAGCATTTGTGTTTTGGAAAGATGGCAGGATGGCAGATTGTTAGGGCAAGTGACAAATCGGGCAAGTGAAAATTAGGGTAAGTGAAACAGCACTCGGCACCCGTTAGGCCAAGTGAGAATTAGGCCTAGTGAAATTAGGGCGTGTGAGCATTAGGGCTTGTGAGTTTTAGGGTAAGTGAAGTTCCCCCGAATGGGATGGACAGCTAAATTTTTGCGTGTGGCGAGGCAAGGACATGCCTAATAACCCTTCAAAATCTCAGTCAGATCGGCCGAGCCGTTCAGGAGGAGCAGTGCTGATACACAAACAGACAGACAGAACTTTCCAACCCCAGTAGAGTAACTGGCTTCGCTAATCGCTCATATATCTAAAGGGATCACAACGGGGAGAAATTTCACGCTAAAAGTGACGTAAGTGCACTTACGACACTTTGTCGGATTCAAACTCTGAAACTTTGTGACGTTAGTCTATCTAAGTGGGAATCTTATCATGATTTGAATGTTTTTAAATCTTGAAAGGATTGTTTGGGTGGAAAAAACAATTTTCCTTACTTCGGCAGAGGTTTACGCCAGTTGCTAGATTTTAAAAAGGTTTTTTTTTTTCGTTTCCTGAAAAAAACTGATGTTTTTGACATACGTCACTTTGTTGTATTGCCACAGAAATTTGGCCTATGTTTATAGTATGTTACAGTGGATTACACGAAGCAATATTTCTTCGTAATACGAAAGAAACCACATTCATATTATGCTTGCGCCATTTTCTTCGTATTATGGGAAATATCTTCGTTAGACATTTAAAGTGCAGACAACTCCATCCCTCATGCACTAAATGAATGCTTCAGGTAGCGTGTACACGGCAGAGGTGTGCATATCCATCCACTGAGCATCCGTTCCATCCGCAGCCTCCGAAGGGTGGGGGCCTGGCCTGACCAGGAGACCAGGTGACGATCCAAGCGCGTTGTGTCGTCTAGCGAACGCAGTTCGGACGGCGTGAGGCAGCTACACCAAGCCACGCCGCCGCTGGTCGTGCGAGCGAGACGGAGCGAGCGGCGCCACTGGGAGAGCGAGAGAGACAAACGGCCACACAGCAGGTTGCGGATGGAACGGATGGAGCAGATGCGTTGGGCGAATTGGGCGGGTAGGCATGCACTGCCTAGAGCGTGTTGCATACATGCTCCAGCCAGAGCGTACAATGTACGTTTTTTCAAATAGAACAGCTAGTAAAATACCTTCAAAATCTGGTGAAATCTCGCGCCCGCCAAATCTCGCGTCATTTTGACGCGAGGTCCAGCGAAACCTCCTTTGAAGAAACGTGTGTACAGAAATATTCCAAGTGGTTGCCCCCTCTACCTCGCAGTCGGTGCACAGATGGCTCAGAAGACCGGTGGAGCACTGAAAATTGAACGGTAAGACTTTGCGCCAAAATATTGCGAGACAAAAAGTATCGCCAAGTTTTTCGTAAGACCTGAAAGTCTTGCCAAAATTTGGTCAGACAAAAATGTCTCGCCACAAAATGGTTAGACTTTTCTGTCTGACCTCGGAACAGGGCGCAAGGACCGTATTGAATGGGTTCAAAGGTCTGATCATATTGTGGTCAGTCAAAAAAGTCTCACCATTTTGTGGCGAGACATTTGTGTCTGACCAAATTTTGGTGAGACTTTCAGGTCTGACCAAAACTTGGCGAGACTTTTTGTCTCGCCTCTGGCGAGACTTTTTGTCTCGCCTCTGGAGTGGCAAGAAGTCTGACCTTTGGATTTGCAGTGAGGTTAATCCCGGCCGGGTGTTGAGCTGTATAGTTGCTAAATGGGACGCGAACCGATTGTGTGACCCCGCCAATGGATTCCTCATTCGGAGAGTAATCTATTGGTAAGGGTCACATCGAGGAGTCCAATTCTAAAGATCTTATCTGGGCGTTTCCGTATAAAGAATCTTATCTGAAACGCAAGCGAATTTCACTAAGTTTGGTCATTTCGGAGGGATAAGAGAGTAAGCGGAACATAATAAATCTTATATCTTCGAGTTGTGTGAATTAATTACGAATTATTACGTCAACGAAACAACTACGAATTATTTTGATTTGTAAGCTTAGCTTTCTCAAATGATCAGAGTAAGCGAACTTCGCTTGCATTTCAGATAAGAATCTTTACACGGAATTGCCCAGATAAGATCTTTTGAACAGGACCCCTCGACACGTTCGGTTCCAGTCCTTTTTAGCGACTCTGGAGCTAAAACCGCGTCAAGAGTTTTCACCGCCCCCCACCGGTCATCTGGCCTGGCCCACTGTGCCGCTATACCTCGAGAAATCTTCGACCAGCGGGAAGTCCCTGGCGAAGCACAAGACGACGGGGGTCATGGCGAGGGACTGGCGGATGCGGTGAA